>CM016626.1:75888770-76572474 GCA_005393395.2 Gossypium australe | reverse complement strand
AAACTTTCAATTAATAAATATTTGTAACATAATAAATCAAAGTGAAGTAAAAGAAATTAACTAAGGCCTTATTACATCAAAAATTCCCAAATTTAAATTAAAGTACTTAAATAAAATAAAGTCCAAATGGTAATTTCCTGCTATGCATGGCCACCTTTAAGCTCTTGCCGACCGGTCCATTACGCTCATCACCTGAAAAAATATTCCACAACGGGGTGAGTCAAACAGACTCAATGTGTAATCAACACTAAACTTTAATAGATTAGGCATACCATACATATCATGTTCACATAATTCAAGATAATGATGCAATCCCAAACCCAAACCTAGAGCCATTCGCTCCACATCCCGTACCAACCTGCACACCGTGGGGACTACTAAGTCACCCTCCTTCGCTACACACCATCGAAGGTAGTCGCTGCAGTCGACGTGCTCATCGCCCATATAAATTCGTGGCATAGCCACCAGATTCAGATAATTGTGTCATGAGACACCACATTCAGATAATGTAACCGAAGTTACCACATTCAGATAATGTAACCGAAGTTACCACATTCAGAAATGTGACTGAAGTCACCACATTCAGATAGTGAGACCGAAGTCACCACATTCACTTCCCCTTTCTCATATAACCCGAATGCCCCTATTATTCATATCATGCATATCATACTTAAATTCACTTTCACGTTACTTTTCACAGTTAAATAACATATTTCGTAATCCTAGTAGGAGTAGGAAACGTACCTGAGTACTTTGTACACATTAGGGTACCTTAGCCATATTCACATTCTTATACATACTTATATTAAATATTGCCATAAAACGTATTAAAAGACAGTGGGGATTACACACCTGATTCGCTTAGCAATTCCTTGAGATCCCGAAAAAATCGATCTATTGCTTTAGATCTCAATTCCTACATTTGGTAACCTTAGTATGTTAGCATAAAGCCTATAAAACCAAATCCTAGTAGGATTTGTATTCTTAAAACCTACCTTGTTGTAGAATTGACTATAGTCAAATCCCGAAAACTTGTATTCTTCTCCTTGAAATCGGCTACTCACTAGATCCCTTGAATCTGTTAGTTTTCGGCTTAAAACACATAATAATAGATCTAACTACTAAAATAGGCCTTGGCCGAATGCTATAGACACTTACCTTGAGGATTTTAAATCCCGAAACTCACCGAATAACTAGGGAACACGCGGCTTATGGTGTACCTTCGGGAAAGAACTTCTCCTTCCTTGTAGTCGACACTTAGTAAATCCCGAAACTTTCCTTCCATGATTCGGCCAAGATCAATAATAGGAATTAGTCCCTAAATTTTGATAAGTCTAAAATATAAAAGAATGGAAACCAAACTTGGATCTTACCCTTATTTGAAGAAATCGATTGCACCTTCACTTCAACCTTCAGAGATTCGGCTATGGCTAAATGATGCTCTCACAACTTTCGGCTTTTGGAGGGATTAGAAAGAAAGAGAAGGAGAATAAAGATGGAGGATTCGGCTAGAACACAAGGTGTATTTTCGGCTTGGCAAAATAATGAAGAAAGGAGAAAGTTTGCTAGGGAATTTTCGGCAGAGGTTTCCTTGAAGAGAAAGAATGAATGAAGAATGGCCTCTCTTTTCCTTTTATAGCCGAATTTACTAAGCTAGAGTCCCTTACTTGGCCACCACTCTTCTATTTTGATAGCTTATCCTTTTAATTATCACAAAATAAAAGAATTTAATCCAACCATTATCTCTTGAAATAATGATAAATAAATCCATTATTTATCTCCTATTTAGACGAAATTTAAAGAGAATAAAACTCCTCTTTTAGAAGCCTTGTGCCGTCCACCTCTCTGCTTCTGGAAGCAAAATAAAACTTCTTTATTTGCTCCCCAAGTGACTCGAAGAATATAATCATCAGAGCATATTTTCTTTATATATATTTATCTCTAAAATTATAAAAAGGAATATTCCCCAAGCATTTTGGACACATTCATATCAAATGTTGCTCTAGATCCTATAATCCATTGAAAAAAATGCAAAGTGTCAAGCTTGGCATTGCTGCTGCCAAATATATGACTCCATTGAACACCAGCCTCAAGAGAAAGCTTTTGTCAAAGCTCAGAATTCTAACAATTCGATCATTTTCTCAAAATTCCATTAATGAATTAAGGTTCCATCCAAAGATAATAACAAAGATATTTTCTTGCCCTAATTATTTACCTTTTAACCAAGAAATAAAATAATAACAGTAATATATATTTCCTCAAAATAAACTATACATTAGATGGCTAACATCTATCAACAAGATTATTTTACAAAATAACAAATTCTTAATTGTAGCTTATTAACAAATAATAAGATTTGCAAACTTAATATCTATAATCTTTAATATTTTAATTTAAATATTTCAATCAAAACATTTTTTTAATGTCAATCATTTATGAAATATTGTTACATAAATTAATTTTCCAATTTAAGTGTTTCCTTAGGCATATTATTCGACAAAGCCAAGTGTTGCCTTAGGTATGCATATACCAACCCTTATACAAAGAGTTGGCCAAAGCATATGTTGGCAAGTCTATCCCAACATTAGGAAAGTGTTGGCATAATGTTGGACAAAGTTGACTCTTATTTAAGCATTCCCTTATGCATGCATTGTAACACCACTAACTCGTATCCGTCGCCGAATTAGGGTTACAGAGCATTACCGTACAAACGAAACATTAAAACATACATTTTATACATCATTGAAAACATATTAAAATACATTCATTCACATACATATTGTCCCTTAGTCAAGCCCTCGAAGTCCTAGAAACACCTTAGAAATAATTCGGGACCAAATTGGAAACATTTGAAAAGTTTAAGAAAAAGTTAGAAAAATTTGACTGTAAAGGTCACACGGCAGTGTCGCAGGCACACGGCTGAGACAGATGCCCGTGTCTCAAGCCATGTAACCTTCAAACTAGGGACACACGGTCGTGTCCCAGCTCATGTCCTCACCCATATAACACTCTGAGAAGCGTCACACGCTCGTGTCACATGCCCGTGTGTCAAGCCATGTAACTCTCGAAATAGCCCCACATGCTCGTGTGCCAGGCCATGTGCTAGGCCATGTTAGGAAATAAAACCTACAGGGGACACACGGCCATGTCACCAAGCCGTGTGTCACACACGGCTGAGTCACACGCTCGTGTCTCAGGCCGTGTGGACATGAATTTGACCAAAATCAAGCCAATTCCAACACCAAATTATGTATACACCTAAAGGAATTTTGTGCACATAATCAAGACATCAAAAATTACCAAAACATGCATATAATGACCAATCTAAAAGTCCTAAAATCTACTAACCAATATGTCATTCAAGGCACCTCAATTGCAAACATCCAAACTTACCTAAACATGCATGCTTTGCCACTTTTCATTCATCAACTAATTAGCTTCAGAACTTACCAAATGTGCCACAATTTGACCATTACCATTCCATCACAAAATCATGTCATATGAGCCATTCAAATATGCAACAACATAACCATATTGACACAAACTAGTAAGGCATCAATGTACCAAATCAAATGACTTATACAAACCAAATCATCAAGCAAACATTCAAGTAACATCATTATAAGTCCATCTATACATGCCCTTATAACCTTGGCCAAAACAAAAAAACTACCGATATTATGTTGGATAGTGTGATAGATCTTTGACGAGCTTCTAAACTGATCGAGCTTTTGATAATCTATAAAACATAGGAAAGAAACTACGTAAGCACATAATGCTTAGTAAGTTCATATAAATAAACACAACTTACCATTCATTTGCATAATGTAAATAGCATAATTAAAGCATCAAATAATACCATAAGCTTGGCACAATGCCTATACAACATCAACATATACACAAGTTAGTGCATTTATACATGGTTCAAATGAGTTCATCCATAACAAGTAACTTACATCTTTATTCATAACATTTAAATGACCATTTCCTTTTCATAAGTATATGATCTATTTCATTTGAACACTTATCACTTCTTTTCCTTTTCATGCCCGCTGAACCATCTAGAATATCATCGGATACTCCGGAAAGCTCACACGAAGTGTGCTTAAACATATAACTGTAAAATTTCCTTTACATCATTACTCACACGAGCTATGAAATGGGTCTGCTCACACGAGCTGTGGGTCGGAACGTAAGCTACGCGATGCTACTTACACAAGCTATGGAGTATCTGCAACAAATTTAGGACCTCAGTTATCGGTAGGACATTCAAGACCAGCGCTCGAAACATGAAAGCCCTAATGACATGACATTTGTATCCTACGAATTAATAAGGTTCAACCGGGACTCAATAACCGTCATAACATTGCTTGTACATACATTTTTTAGTTACATGGAAAATAACATATTAACATATGATTTGAAATAACATTAAAATGATAGTCATTCATACAAACTTACCTTGATGACTAGGGCGTAGAAACGAGATTAACTAATCCGAGGCTTTAGCTTTTTCCCGATCGATATCCGTACATGGTCTATCCCTAGCATTCAATTTAGTCCACATTTCATATTTTGAAAAATTACTATTTTGTCCCTAACATTTTAACTTTTTACAATTTAGTCATTAAGCTCATAAATTGAAATTTAAACATTTTACTCCTCTTCTTAAACTAACCAATTTCATTAGGGACCTATATCAACTCATACAAACCATCATTTCAAATTTAATTTGAACTTTTACTGATTTTACAAACAAGTCCCTAAATGTCATTTTCATCGAAAATCACTTTACAAAACTTGTTTATTTATCAACAAGGGCTCATAATCTATCATTAAACATCAAGAATCACACAAAAGCATTCATGGCATAACCCTCAATCTTTAACAGTTTTGCAAATTATTTCTCGGGCTAGCTAGATTGAGCTAAAACGACTTCAAAAATAAAAATGGGATTAAAATCACTTACATGCAAGCAAAACAACTTGGTTGAATTCTATAAACCCTAAAAATGGTATTTTTGTTTTGACTAATGGAACTCTACTTTAACACTTTTATGATTTAGTCCTTTCGACCATACAAAGCTTCATACGGTGCTATTTTAATGCTTGCTTGATAATTATTGTTGTATGCAAATTCAACTAACAACAAAAATCTCTCCCATTTACCTTCGAACTCTAAAATACAACATCAAAACATGTCTTTTAGAATCTGAATTACTCAGTCAAATTGACCATCAGTTTGTGGATGAATTGCAGTACTAAAATGCAGTCGGGTGCCTACACCTTCATGTAACTTGCTCTAGAATCGAGATGTAAACTGTGGATCCCTATCAGAGATAATGGAAACTGGCACACTGTGCAATCTAACAATCTCAACAACATACAACTTTGCCAATCTCTCATGTGAATAATCTATAAACATTGGAATGAAATGTGCGAATTTTGTCAAAAGATCTACAATGACCCACACAACATCTTTCTTTTTCGGAGATAGAGGTAATCCTGATACGAAATCCATCGTGACATGTTCTCATTTCCACTCTAGAATCATCACATGTTGTAACAAACCAGAAGGTACCTGATGCTCGGCTTTATCTTGCTAACAAACCAAACATTTCGTTACGAACATTGAATGTAACGACCCGAATTTGGGCCTAGTAGAATTGGGCCTATTGGGCCTTGGCAATGGGAGCGTTTAAAATTTTTGAGAACAATGAGTGATTTTGGAAGGCTAGGGGGTATCTATGAAGTCCCGAGATCAAACTTGGGCTTTAGGAAAATTTTTGTTTTAGATGAATAAAACCCTGAAAGTTAGTAAGTAGGCTTTAAGAATAATATATGGAGAAAAATGACACAAAAGGGGTTGTGGTCTAGTGGCAAATGATGCCACATAAGAGACAAGGGAATGACGCCACAAGGAAGCAAGGGGTCCAAGGTTCAAGTCTTGGCGCTTGCATTTCATCTTGATTTATTTTTAAGTGAAACTTAGACTTTGGCCCGTAGATTTATATTTAGTTGTGCATGATTTTAGACACAAGAGGAGCTTGTGCCCTAGTGGCTAGCGGTGTGGATTAAGTTACAAGGGAGCCTGAGTTCGAATCCCATCGCAAGCAAAAAGGGATAATTATTTTGCTAAGTTGGGATGGCCAAAGTTTGTGTTGGATTTAAACTCTGCTAAAGGAGGGATCCCACATCGGAAAGCTAGCAAAAGGGAAGGTGAGAAGTTGGCTTTAAATAGAGCAATCTATGAGGATAGTAAGCATACCTGGGTTGGCGTTTGGGCATAGGAGTGTTGGGAGCGCGGATCAACTCCAGATTCCTATCAGGTGTGTATTTCGTACTACTCTAGCTGTAGAGCGGCAAATGCCGAAAAGCCGATCACACGGCGATGGTAGCCACACGAGCGTGCAAGCGCACGTGTGGGAGCTTCGACGCGATAGTTGAGGCCCTCAAGTGTTCTCATGAGTCTAGGTTGCCTTGGGCCAAGTGGGCCCATATGAATAGATTATATGATTGTGTAGTAGATAGTGAACTGGTTTATGTGAATCTCATATCTGTGGCTAGATTTGGGCTAAATGGACCACACGAGCGTGTGGGTCCATTTGGGCCGAGAATGGGCCTTAGGCCCATTTGCATCATTATCTCTGCTTAGATAACTTTGGTTTAACTGGGCAAATCGCAGTTTGATCGCTCTAGTGAAGGTTACGGTGCTCGTGATTAATCAGTACAACTTGTAATCAGGTGTGTAATCTCACACCCATCTGGATGAATGCTTGCAATATTCTGTGACTCGACAGAAAGCCGAAAAGCCAGAAAATCAGCAACTGTGACCACTCGAGCGTGCGGGCGCTCGTAGTGGTAAATCGAAACATGAATGATGGCGGTAGATCGTTGAGAGTGTCATGAGCACTCTCGCGAAACCAAGGCTGTAATAGGCCTGATTGAGCTGAAACGGGACAAGTGGGCCCAATAGGCTATCTAGCCCACTTAGGCAAAATTGTTGGAAAACTATCAAATGATAGCTTCGATTGTGAAATCTGAAAATCTGAGACTGAAACCATGCGTATTGGACCACACGAGCGTGTGGGCCCATTTGGGCCTAAAATCCTGTGTCGCTCGAGGCGACAGTAGACCTTCATAAAGGCCGTTAAATGCAAAATTACTGAAATACTCCTGGAAGGGTAAATTACTAAAATACCCCTAGAGGGTAAATGACGATTATACCCTTGATTATGATTGGTTATCATGTAACAACCCGAATTTAGCACTAATCGGAATGGTGGTTTTGGGACAAAGAATCCGGGTTAGATAAATATTATTATATTTAATTTGATGTCTATGTTATGTGTTTGAGCATGTCCTAAAATATGGTAGGTTAATTCGTTTGTTTGGATGCTTAATTTTAGATAAGGGATTAAATTGCATAAGTAGTAAAGTAGCCAATTATTAAATAGAGTGATTAAATTAAATTGTTTTCTTTTGCATGAGGATTTAGGTTACAAATTTACCTTTTTGGAAAGATAGTGGACGGCATTGACTTTCAAAATTTAGTGGGGAATGTTTAATTATATTATATAATAATATGTTATGTAATAATATTATAATAAGATGATAACATTAAAATAAGAAAAACATCATCATCTTCTTCGCTCAACACTGAAAATAAAATAAGAAGAGAGGATTAAGCTCTCAACCATTCGGCATTTGCATGTTCTAATAAGGTGAGTGATTGAACTTAGTTTATGTTAATTTTAACATTTTTGAGGTTGTTGCCATGTAATTTAGCTAGCCCATACCCGAATTTTTGATTTGGTTGTATAATTCGAGTGTTGCCATGGATGGAAATTTGGTGTTTGTGTGGTAAATGATAGAATATGATATAAGCATGCTAGATTAATGAGATTTTCTTTAGAATTTTTGATGGAGTTTAGTATAAGGATGAATTCATAAAAAGAAAATTCTTGAAAGGACTAAATAGCAAGATAAATGGAAGAAATGAGTTGATAGAGGGGCTGTGAATATTCGGCCCTTAATAGGTGTGGTTAAATTCTTGATTTTTGTGTTTTGAGCTATAAGGATTAAATTGTAAACATTGTAAATGTTGGGGGTAAAATGGTAATTTGTACAATTATGTATTTTTGGATTAAATTGAATGGAAATGTATTTGAATGGGTTTAATTTGAAATTAATTAGATCAAGAACAAAAGGAAACGGGATTGGATCGGGGAAAAGGGAAGTTAAAAAAATAGCCGAGAAGTTTAATCCATCAATTTCCGAGGTAAGTTTTAAACAATTGGATTGATTTGAATTTTATTTTGTACTATGCGCATATGTTAAAGGATTTTAAGCAAATTAGTTATCATAATGCCGAATGTGAAGATGAATTTAACATGAGATTGTCGAATGTGGTACTTGATTATTTGAGTTGTTGAATATGTTTATATGCAATACAAGTTGGTTATAGGCAATGATGATACGAAAGATGATTATGTGAAGATGGTGAATATGTGTTAAATGTATAGTAAGTGTGAGCCGAATGTGATGTGTATATATGTGATTAAATGAGTTAATTGTGAACTCCTAATTAATTATATGTGTATATATGAATAAAGATTAGATCATATGGGTACTTCCTTGTGAGGAAACATGGAATTGGTGGCACTATGTGTGCGAACATATACACCGAGCACTGTGTGTGTGATATCGGTTGTAATGCACTAAGTGTGTGATTCATAAAATACCGAGCACTAAGTGTGCGAAATCGGTCGATATGCATTAAGGATGCGAATAAAAGGTCCAGACACTAAGTGTGAGAAATCGGCTGTAGGGCACTAAGTGTGCGATCAACTTTAATATCAAAAGGTTTGAAATCGATAAGTTGGTCCTATGCAATTCTATTATTTACATTTAAAATATATAGGTATACATATATACATGTAAAGTATGACTTGAATGGAATGTTATATTCGTTCTTAATTATAATTTTGAATGTTTGAGTTGGTATGAGATAAATTTACTAGAGTAATGAAATGTTGCTTAGCTCATTTGAATGATTCGGATATATGAGATAGCATATCATGACTTTGTGTTAACGGCTTGAATTTTAGTAGATGAAAATGAGTGATGATAGAAGTGTATTACATATGTATTCGAAACCAAAGGTGAGAGTTAATAGGTGATGTATGATATATTTTACAATGAGTAATGATAAATTTATGTTTACCATTTTTGGATTATATTAACCTGAGTAATATTGCTATTATATGATAGATTGTTTAGAACTTACTAAGCTATAATAGCTTACTTGGGTGTTGTTGCCTTTGTTCCTTAGATTTTTAAGGTGGAAGCTCGAGCTCGGGGATCACCTTGAAGTCAATCACATTATCATCAAATTTTGGTACCCTTTTGTATTTGAACCTAAGGTCTATGGCATGTATAGGCTAAATTACTCCTTTATGATAATTTGTATATAGTATATATATAGCCATGCGAATATGGCTTTCTTTCTTATTAGTTTGAGTTACTTAACTATGCTTGAGATGTTGCTTATGTGTGTATATTCAACTATGTTATAAGTTCATTTTGATAGGTGCATATTCGTGAAATCATGTATGGCATGTATTTCTTATAATACAAATGAATATTTATTGAATGGCTTATAAGTTTAGTTTAGAAATTATCTCATATTAAGCTATGAGTGAAATTGATTCATTGGTGACTTAATGCAAACTATTAACAGTAAACATTCGGCCATTAAATTTATTTAGTTGGGAAACTTTAAATTTTCTTTGGATGTTTATATATGTGTCCGGTCATGAGAAATAAATGGTTAATTCATGAATGTAATATCTAGCTAAGATGTGCCTATGACTATATGTTTATGCATTTGAAATGATCACTGCCGAATATAATATTTACTAATAGATAATGTTTTGATTCGAAATTCGTAGTTATGGTATATTCCAATGTGTGATAAGTAGATAGTAAATGTTATCTTCATTTGTAATATTGAAATGGGAAGTTTGCATGACAAAAAGTGTAACATATGTTCAATAACAATGTATGCTTGAATGTAACATTGATAGTAGGAATGTAATGAATGTTTAAGTATTATATATATACCTATTTGGCCATTGCTTTTTAAATGACCATGTGAATCGTAATATGCTCGTGGATGTATTGAGATTGGATGAGATATACATCTGTGTTTGTGTTTGTACGAAATGGTATGAATTTATCAAGAGAGAGTTCGGATGGAGTGCATTGACTTAGTATTTGGGTTTAGTGATGCCTGTAACCCTAATCCGGCGATGGATATGGGTTAGGGGTGTCACATATCATGTATATGCTTTATTTGCACTTTTGTATGTATGATGCATTGCATTTATATTATGTTGCATGGGTTGGGTTTGATGATCGGAGGAAGTGTATTCTGGTGGCTCTACCACATTCTGTATAATGGTCATGCCACGTATATTCTGTTATTCTGGTAGCACCGCCACAAATTCTGTGATTTGCAGCTTGTCTGCCGTATTGGTGTGTAAGGCTGAGTGTGTTGACTTGGTCCCCACAGGTGTGTAGGGCTGGTACGGGTGGTGGGTAGGGTTGGATTGGGTTAGGCTGCATTCTCTGTTTGCATTATCATGTTTATGGGGCTAAGGCCTAGATTGTCACTGAATAGGGCCTCAGCCCAGTCTGCTTCTGTATAGGCTCGGGCCTAGTTAATGACCGATTAGGGGATTACACACTGAGTTCTCGTAACTCACCCCTCTGCTTTAACCGTGCAGGTGATCCCCAGCGTTAGAGGATTTGGAGCTGCAGAGGACTCTGTGGTGGCCATACATCGGAGTACTTCTCACAAACTTTAGTAAATTCCAGTTTAGCTTTATTTTAAGATTATTTATTTTGGGTTAATATTTTGTAATAAGGCCTTTGGAATTTTATTTTTCTTTTAAACTTTCATTTCAGTATGCTTAAACTAGAAATGATTAAACTCTGGGTTTTCCTAAAATGATAAATAATTGTTTTCCAAATATCACGTTTCCGCAACTCATTGAATTTGATTTCCCTATAGACAAAGTTTTCAAAAATAATAATAACCAAGTTTTGACAAGAAAACCACTTAAACAAATCTGAATTTCGCAAACAACATGGTTCGAAATTTTCAAAAGAAGAATACGAGGTTTTTAACGAACACGCAGTTTTTAAACAACCTTTTTAGATGACATGCTGTATCCAGTCGTAACGTCTAGGCCGGGTCGGGTGTTATATTGAAATCTTCCGTTTCATACTTGGCCACCAATACATCTGTTTCAAATCGCTATACATTTTATTGCTACTAAGATGTGTAACACCCCTAACCCGTATCTATCACCGAAATAGGGTTACAGAGTACTACCGGGGTTCACAAAACATTCGCATGCAATTTGTATTAAACTTACTATTAATATTCCAAATTTTTCTTATTGTCCCTTGATTGGGACCTTGAGGCCCAAAACGAGTATTAGAATCGAATAGGGACTTAATCGGAACCTCTAAGAATTTTTCGCAAAATCACAAAATTTTTCTAAGGTACACGGGTCACACGCCTGTGTGACCCTGGGACACGCCCGTGCTATAGGCCGTGTCTGATTTAGGGTGCTCTTTGACTTGCTCCACATGGTCATGCCACTGTGCTAGGCCGTGTGGATAATTAACTTATTTCAAATTAGGTGCAGGTTTCACACGGCCAAGACACACGCCCGTGTTCTAGGCAGTGTCTCCCACACGACTGAGACACAAGCTCGTGTCTCTGCCATGTGCTCAAATCTAAGCATTCTAGTTTCTTGAATTTGAGGTACAGGGGACACACAGCTTGGCTACACGCCAACGTGCTCGACACACAACCTAGAGACATGCCCGTATGTCTACCCATGTGGACAAAATGAAGTCATTTCTTAACTTCTTTTTCTCACCTAAATTTTGCCAACAACCTACACCAATACATGCATATATATACCAGCAAATTCAAGCATTAAAACCAAACAAAAACTAACATCTATCATGGCATAATATCACAGGCAATTCATGTTTATAATCATACTTTTAGTGCATATTCAAGATTAGCATACTCTAATTATCCACATTTAACACATAAGCATTGAACATGAGATAACTTATAACATACCAAATTAAATCATTACTAGCCATTCCAATGGCTAGATTACAAAACATCACTTACAAGTCATCATTTGGCCAAATAAGTCTATACATGCCATTATACCAAAATGAGATTTCTAAGTATACCAAAAAGGAGATAATGGATAGTGTGATTATGCTCGGACCGATCCTCCAACCTTCGAGAGCTTACGAGCACTATAAAATAAGGGAAAATTAAACGGTGTAAGCATTTTCATGTTTAGTAAGTTCGTATAACGGAAAATAAACTTACCCATTATATTTATTCAATCTAGCATACATAAACATACATTTCATCCATTATAGGTAGTTTACCTAAACATATACACTAAATCAAACAAGTTAGTCACATAATGTAAAAACCTGAATTTGGGCCCAATAGAATTGGGCTTATTGGGCCTTGGGCATGGGAGCGTTTAAAATTTTTGAGAATAAGAGTACGGTACTAATGCAAGTTGGACCTATTAGGTGAGTGGTTTTGGAAGGTTAGGGGACTTCCATGAGGTCTTGGGTTCAAACCTGGGCTTTAGGAAAAATTTTGGTCTAGGTGAATAAAACCCTGGATGTAAGTGAGTAGGCTTTAAGAATATTGTTGGGGAAATCATGACGCAAGGAAGCATGTGGCCTAGTGGTTGTGGTGTCATTAAGGTTGTAAGGGAGCCTGGGTTCAAGTCTTGGCCCTTGTAGAATTTTTAAATTTTGCTCTTAAAAGAATTTGGACACTGGCACATAGGCTTTATAAATATTTGCGCATGTTTTAAGTCACAAGGAGCTAGTTGGTAAGGTGGCTAGCGGCGTGGATTAAGTTATAGGGGAGCCTGAGTTTGAAACCCCTTGCATGTGAAATGTGACTAATTTGCTAATTTGGGACGTTTTGGAGGATTGATGGAGGGATCCCACATCGGGAAGCTAGCATGAGAGTAGGCGAGAAGCTGGCTTTAAATAGAGCGATCTATGAGGAGAGTAAGCATACCTTGGTTGGCATTTGGGCATAGGAAGTGTTCGGAGCGCGGATTAACTCCAAATCCCTATCAGGTGTGTATTTCACACTACTCTAGCTGTAGAGCGGCAAATGCCAAAATGCCTGTCACGCGGCGATGGTAGCCACACGAGCGTGCGAGCGCACGTGTGGGAGCTTCGACACGATAGTTGAGGCCCTCATGAATGTTCTCATGGGTTTAGGCTGCCTTGGGCCAAGTGGGCCCATATGAATAAATTATATGATTGTGTAGTAGATATTGGGCTGGTCTATGTGAATCTCATATCTGTGGCTAGATTTGGGCTAAATGGGCCACACGAGCGTGTGGGCCCACTTGGGCCGAGAATGGGCCTTAGGCCCATTTTCATCATTATCTATGTTTAGAATACTTGAGTCGCTCGAGGCGACTGTAGATCTTCTGAGGGGTTGACAAAATTGTTGAAATAGCCCTAGTTTGCAAAATTACTGAAATACCCCCGATCTGTGAAATTACTGAAATACCCTCGGTTTGTAAAATTATTGAAATACCCTTGGTTTATAAAATTACTGAAATACCCCAAGTTTGCAAAATTACTGAAATACCCTTGGTTTACAAAATTATCGTGATCGTGTCTGAGAGTTTTAATATTTATATAATGAATGATCGAGCCTACAAACTAACTATCACTACGATTGAGGCAAGCGCACCTATAGAACAGTAGTATAGCTTAGTTCCCATGGCCAAGGCCCAGTAGGTCCAATTCACTTGACTTGATCCGTAGGATTCCCTAATTTATATTAATACCTCTTTCGAGGCTACTAACGTATAACCCTAGGTTGATTAATTGAAATCTCTTTCTAATTAAAACCCCTAGTGTTGCATTAACTCGATTTATGGACTCCCATATTAGGTTTGACCCTAATCCGATAGATTTTCGTCATCCTATCTCTAGGAGTGCGATCAATTCTGATTAATTATGCTAGATCTTCTCTTAAACAGGGACTTTTGCTCCTCTAAATAAGCACATCAATACTTGAATCAATATCCTGAAATATTAAAGCAAGAACTAAGAACACATAATTAAGAACAAATCAAGTATTTATCATACAGTTTAGAAAACAATAACAAGATCCGTCTTAGGTTTCATCCCCCTCAGGTATCTGAGGGGTTTAGTTCATGTTTATAAAAGAATACATCTCAGAAGAAATTAAGTAACAAAACATAAAGAAAAACCCTAAAACCCCCTGAAGGAATTTGAAGGGAAAATCCTTAGTCTTGAGCGTGATTCCGGCTTTTGAGATGGATCAACTGGCTTTCTTCAAGTAATTCCCTATATTCAGCCCATTTTTTGGCTTTGCTCTCCGTCAAAAGCCCTGACAGAGGCCTTCTGTCGAATTCCCCTTTTAGGTTGCCCTCTAGGGTGTTTATATAGGCTTTCAGGATGCATTACTTGGCCCACAAGTATCATATTTTGAGTGGAATTAAAACGGGTCACGGCAAGGACACGCCCGTGTGGTACGCCTGTGTGAATCGAGCCCAGGGTCGTGTTCAAGTCTGCTAAAATGGCATGTCGTATGGTGAACTCCAAGCCTTGTTGATTTCTTACTTTGGCCCATTTTCTCCATTTTTGGCCCGTTTCTCATTCTTTTCATCCTCCTATACTCTTCTAAGTATAAATCATGAAATTAAAGGATTAGGAGCATCAAATTCCACAATTCAAGGGATAAATCATCCAAAAGTATGCCAAATGTGGGATTAAAATATGTATATATTACGGTTTATCAAATACCCCCACACTTAAGCATTTGCTTGTCCTCAAGCAAAATCCTCAACTCACAATTAAAATGCATTCTTCTCAACTTATAACTGTTATCAATAATGTTTTGAAATAATCCATAGGTAATCATACATTGAGAATTCAACCAAAAGAATGTAACATCCTAAAATTTAGAATTTTATGTGTTACATTATATCTTGCATGAGGCTAGTTAAATTATCAGTCGTGTATATTTTAAGTTCCTAAGAAGGCTTGGGGTTGAATTGGGCCTTAGTAAAAATTTGGTGTTTAAAGCCTATTAAGGAGAGATAGTAAGTGACATCAAGGCTTATGGAAATAAGTGAGTAAATTGCTAGCAAAAATGAGCATATGGTAAAGAGGATGTAGCGTCACTTGAAGGGCTTTAGGGGAAGAGGTTCGAATCCCACTTGGTGCAAATATTGACTATTTTTTTGTATTCCTTCCCTAAGTGTCGGCCATGGTGGTATTTAAGGCTAGGAGGACTTTTTAATTTTGGTATGGTGGCTAAGGAAATATGGTAAGGAGGAGGATAAGGGATAATGAAGGAAAGAATAAAAAAAAAGGCAAGGGAGGGAAGCATGTTGGCCTTTTTCATGGGTGATGTTTTGGAAAGTGTTTATGGTCAACACTTATCCTTTTGGCAAAACAATACACAGTTTGGGAGGGGTCTTGGGGGTAGCCGAATTTTGCTAAGAGCATTTTGATAGTTTTGGTGCATGAGAGGTATTATTTTCTCTTTGAACATTTTGTGTCTCTTTTTCCCAAATTCTTTTCACTTTGCTTGGTTGAAACCTCTTATACCTTTTGTTCATTTTTTTCTACTTTGTTTGAGCCGAAATCTTCAATGCATTTTGGTCATTTCTCCTTGATAACCGAAACACACCTTTATGCTCATCTTCTCTTTGATAACCGAAATCATCTAGTACTATCCTCCATCTCTTTTTTTCTTTTTACCATTTCTTCAACTTTATCTTTTTCTCTCTATTGACACAACCTTGTTTGGCCGAATATTCTTGCTCATTTTTCCTCCATAACCGAACTTTAGAACCCTTAACCTCTTCTTTATTATTTCTTTCTCATTCGTGTTGACACTCATTCCTTTGATCAATCGGTAAGTGGTTCTATTCTATCAATTTATTTTCTTTTTCCTAGCCGAATGTGTGTTTATCAACATTCAGATATTCACTTGGTTCCAACCGAAATATCTTCCTTTCATAATTCTTTACAATGTGATCATCTTCTAATGTAGAGTCATAGTGGAAGGCCGAATCTTTGACTCATCCGTAGCCATTGTACAATCGTTGGGAATTGGTTTTATAATCATTAAGGTAAGGGATTCATCATGGTTCTTTTTGGATCTTGTTTTCGTTGATCGGTTATTTTGCTAAGCGGGATAGTGGTTGTTCCTAATCGTTTATTTTTAGGGACTAAATCGCTCAATCTATCTACTTGTTGATTCTACAGAAATAGTGGTAAGCCGAGCCCTTTTTCCTTAGACAATCGATATATATATATATCGTAATATCGTTTTGACTAAGATTTTATCCGATGGAGGCTAGGGGTACCGACTTGAAAGAAAAAGCGAGTGGAGAACACAAAAGGAGCGAATTTGCGATTCCCACTCCTAAATTCAAACGAAGAGCAGTATCGACGGTTCGGGATTTTCCACAGGGTTGTGGACCATCATCCGGAGAGAATCGACAAATCGTGGTCGTTCACGATTTTGAGAGTAAGTATTATAGATCGCTTGGTATAGTTTTGGATTAATAAAAATCTCGCCTGTTAGATTAATTGAGTGTTATGTTGTCATAGGTGCCGACGATCAAGATGGTTTAATTCTTACCGTAATCAGGTGTGTAATCTCACACCGTAAATCCGTAGAATTATGTTTCGGTAACATGTCGAATAGTAGATTGTTATCATTATACGGCTAAAATCGTAAAATTGGCATAAAAAGAGTAATATGCTTAAAGTATACTATTTTGAAAGATTTGACAAAATCAGCATTAAGATTGTTAAAATTAGAAAAATGCCCTTATGGACCAAATTACGAAAATGCCCTTATGGGTCGAATTACGAAAATGTCCCTACGGGCCGAATTACGGAAATGCCCTAATGGGCCGTTATGTTAGAATGCCCTAACGAGTCGATTATTATTTCTTAAATGGGCCTAATCACTGTAATAAATTTCTTGATAAAGGGTTGTTATTTATATGCGAACATCTTATTATGTATGTTGCATTTTCATATATTGCATGGGTTGGGAAAAATGTCGAAGAGACGTGTAGCCTGGTGGCATTGCCACAATAAACTATTTATTATAATGTTTACACATGATATCAGTGGTTTGATCACAATAAAATATTATAAATGGCAATCTGCCTGCGTTTTGGTGTGATGGCGGGGTGGGTTTACTTAATCCCCACATGTAACACCCTAAACCCGGCCCAAACATTACGACCGAATTTGGTATGTCACGGAGAAAAGTTATTTTTGTAAAATCCCTTTAAGCAGATTTAAAATTTTTGTTGAAAACATTTTTGGTAATGAAGAAAACAAAAACTTAGTGTTGATTAAAAATACATAAAGTCATGTTGTTACCGATTTCAGATGTACCCGCTGGTACATTAAAACATTTCGCGTTTGATTTTGAGAAAACATGTGTATCCATTTTCAAGTCATTAAGTTGTTAAACAAATTATCCAAAACAAAAAAAAAAACCAAAATATAATCCTAGGAGGCCTTATTACAATTTAAGCAAAATAAACCAACAATAAAATAAAAGTAGTTCATAAATCATTTAATCCAAATGTTCACTGCATGGCCACCTCGAGTTCTTCCGGCTCCTTTTCCACGATCTACGAGTCACCTGAAAAATTAAAGGAGAAGGTGAGTCACCAAGGCTCAATGTGTAACCCTTCCCCAGTTTAGTGCAACACATACACAAGTCATAACCAATTAACATGCACAAGTTTAATATGCACCCAACCTAGCCATCCAAACGCCTTTCTCTACCCCGTGTGGTACCAAACCACTGGTGGTGCCAAACCACTGGTGACTCAAAGTCACAGATGTGATACCAAATCACTGGAGATACCAAATCTCTGGTGTCCGAAGACACAAATCGAATGATGGGGCCAACCCATCGTGTGATACCAAATCACTGGCGTCAATCCCGTATCTCAAAGTGGGGCCAACCCACGGTGGTGCTAAGCCACAGGGACGAGACGCTATGAGGTGCCAAACCTCTGGAGGTACCAAACCTCTGGTGACAAATTTCATGCCAATAGATTTATTTAACAACATCCAACATATATATCATGAGCTATATATTATAATCTGCATATACCAAATATGCCATGCTTCCCAAAAGCATCATAAGAAAGCTCTTAACAACAAAGACTTACCCGAATCCTTGTTTATACCATGATGGTATTACATCCGAATCTACACAATCCGATTAAGCATACATATAACACTTAGCACATTAAATAGTTATAAGGTGTGTATGTACACACCTGTCACCAACGATAGTCCTAAATTCCGAAAAGTCACTCGGTCACCTTAGCTTTCTTGCTCCTATATTCGGCCAAACACAAGAGTTAGGGACATGGACTATTCGGCCAAACCACATAATTCTACGGGGTTATCACATGAACCCGAAACCTCACCTAATCGCCTTCGAGTACTAACTACAGTAACCGGTACGCGAATTTGCTTCACTTCCTTACAATCGGCAACCATTAATAATAATAGCCTTCGGCTTTTGAATAATCAAAAGAATAATCCTTTAAAATAAATCCTTACCACCTTCAATATTCGGCCAAGATACTTCTAAATGGAAGAAGAGAGTTTCGGCACACCCAAAGGAGTATATTCGGCCAATAAAGAAATTATTGGGAAGAAAGGAGAAATAGGGGATTCGGTTTTGAGAAGAAAAGAAAAGAAGTAGATGAAAGATGATGGTGTAGAAGATTCGGCCAAAGTTTAGAGAAAGAAAGAATGGTTTTTGGTTTTGATAAAGGTTGAAAAGAGAATGAAAAAGAATTGATCAAAGGAAGAAAAAGAGAGATGGAAGAAATGGTATTCGGTCAACACAACTTTACCAAAGAAGAAAATGCACAAGATACAAAAATGTAGTTTGGTTCAAAAGGACAAATGAGAGAAAGAAAGTGGTATTTTGTTTCAAACAAAATAAAGTTGTCACCAAAAGAAATTTTGCACCAAAAGTACCCTAGACATTCGGCCAAAGATGATAGTTTTTGGAGAGAAAAACAAATACCAAAAAGATGTACAAAACAAAAGATTGGCTAACATCCCCCCCAAGCTACCTACCAAAAAATTCGGCCACTCCCCCTAGCCTTACATGCCGTCCACATACATGCACTAAGGCATAGGATTTCTTTCCAAAACTTCCTCCACCTTTCATGCCTTTGTCCCCCCATTATACCATAAACTCAAGATTCTTATTCCTAACTTCAAGCTTTCCATAACAAATTTTCAACTTACCAAAAGATGGAAGTCCAACCTATCATAAACATAGGTTGACCGGCCATTAATGCTAAAACACAAAAATAAACTTTCAAAAAAAACTAAACATACTACTCGAACCTCTAACCTCAAGCTATAAGTTCAAACACCATAACCACTTTTCCACTAATTCCTCATGTGCTTTAATTGAACACTTAAATTAACTTAAGTACTAAGCTCACTTAATCCACTTCATTAAATAAACCATACTAAAATTTATTCTAGCTCTCTAAATAAAATCAAACCTTCATAAGACTATGCTAAGCACACAAACAATACTACCCGAGCTAACACAAGTAACTAGATGACACACAAATTTTTCCTAAAGCCCATGGCCCAATCGGCCCAATTCTACTAGGCCCAATTTCGGGATGTTACAGTTCTACCCTCCTTAAAAATAATTTCGTCCCCGAAATTACTTACTAACGATCAATTGTACAGTCTAACTCACCATACTACGCTCTTGCTGCGCACTCTGATCTTAATAACACTACTAACAATCAAAGCGGTATATAGAAATCCAATAATCAAGAACATACTGGTGATGACGTCCGGTGCGTCACCCTCCTCATGACGCCTCGCAGCATACACCAAACCAGGCTGCCTAGCCTCAGTGTTGCCAACACCTCTGCCAGCTGCTCCGCGACCTCGACCAGAGCCATTACCGCCTCTACCATTATCACGACCCTTCTGCGGTGGCGGTCCCTCCTTTCTGAACTGAGCACGACCTTGACCTTCAGACTGATTCCTGGCTTGCTTACGTGGACAGTCTCTCACACGATGATCCAGCGAACCACACTCGAAACATCCTTTTTCTCCGGTCCAACATTCGCCCCAATGAAACTTCCCACATCGGTTACACCGTGCTGGACCCTGATTAGCAGTAACAGGCCTCCCAGACTGATTCGGCCCACTCTGCCTAACCCTTTTTTGAGAATCTTCATCCGACCCAGATGATCCATATCTTCTTTTATGCTTGTTCCGGTCGTAACTCTGTCTCACGGACTCCTTGACCCTTTCGGCTACCTTAGCCTTTTCCACCAAGACAGCAAACTCACGTTCCTACTGTGGAGCAATCAGCAACCTTAACTCATCCCTAAGTCCGTCTTCAAAGCGGACGCAACGATCATGCTCCGTTGACACTATACCCTGAGCATAGCGGCTCAGCCTCAAGAATTCCGCTTCATACTCTTACACAGATTTATTTCCTTGTACCAACCCCAGAAAAGCTTTCCTCTGTGCATCAATGTAGCTTATGCCCACATACTTCTTCTGATAAGCAGTTTTGAAATACTCCCAAGTAAGATCATCCGCCGTAGCACCATCCCGAACCGTGAGCCACCATCGATATGACTCATCCTTGAGAAGCGACACCGCCCCTTTCAGTTTCTCCTCATTCGTCAGATCTATCTCATCCATGATTCTTTCGGTCGATTCCAGCCAATACTCAGCCGTATTGGGCGCTACACCGGACACACCTCGGAAAAATTCAGCTCTGTTAGCTCGAAGTCTCTCAGGTACCGACTTCCGAGCTCCTCCACCTCCACCCTTTCCAACTACCCTTTCCAGCACCCGCAGCATCGCTTGTGACACTGCGTCATCACCCGTCTGATCCTGCTCCTCAGCTCCAAAAGTTAGGGGTGGTGGCGGCGGTGGTACCTCATTTTCCGATCCCTGACCCGACCTAACGGGTTCCGATACAGCCATTCTGCCTCGACCATGTCCACGACGGCCACGTCCTCTATAGCTCATTCTAACTATCGCGTTTTAATCTGATTAGGAAATTTTTATGGATTAGTACATGTTTCACTTGGTTATCCGCGAAGAAATTTTATGAAGAGTTTAATAGAGATTCTTTTGATCAATCAAAGTTTTAAGTCCTCTATCCTAATTCACACAAAAAAAACACATCCATTCCCTAATACCTTTCATACCTATTCACTCTTCAGACATTACTGTCCGTTTCTAACCCAGGGGTATTTTCGTCATTTTCCTACAGGGGTATTTTTGTAATAAACCGAAGAAATTTGAAAACTTTAGTAAATCAAAACATTTTGTAATTTCTAAAACTGAGGAGTATTTTCGAGAAATTCTCAATTTAAAGGTATGGTAAAATTTTGAAAACCATGGGTATTTTGGTAATTTTGTCAATCGGGGGTAATTTTGTAAATTCCAGAAGTCAGGGTATTATTTTGAAATACAACAATTTGGGTACTTTTGCAAAGTAAATATTTAATCAAAATCGGTGTAATATGGTAATTTTAGAAACCAAGGGCATTTTCGTAATTTTGTCACTAGGGACATTTTGGTAATTTTGATAAGCCAAGAATATTTGAAAATTTTCTAGAAATAAATTTTTACTACTACTTAAAGGAGTGTCGTAATGATTTTTAAAACTTAGAGCTTACATAAAACAGGGTTAATCCCTTACGGGTTTTATTTAACGTGTTTAGCCTATGACCGAGTCCTTTTGGTTAGGGTGAACCGAAGCTACGCACCAGGTAGGAATCCCGCGAAGAGGAGGTGAGTCACGAGGACTGCTTAAGTACCAAGCTCTTCCGGATCCAATCCTAGACATGCGCACTAAGGTTACCACACACTAACTCGGCGACTTGGTCGTAGGTTAGTTTAATTAGGCTTTTAAAGTCTTATGTCTTTGTTTGGGGTATCTAGTCCTAAGGTTCAACACCTATCACACTAACTACGTTCCATACCTACCCTTCTACCAATAATAATTCACAAAGAAATGAGAAATACTTACCTGGGCGGATCGGTGCCGGAGACTCGGTGCCATGCTGTTCAAAACCAAAATTATTTCAAAAAGGCCTACCAAAACATTTTGGGCCTTGGGCCCCCACAGCCGAGCTTTGAACCGGGCTCTAATACCAATTTGTAACACCCCAAACCTGGCCCAAACATTACGATTGAATTTGGTATGTCACGGAGAAAAGTTATTTTTGTAAAATCCCTTTAAGCAGATTTAAAATTTTTGTTGAAAACATTTTTGGTAATGAAGAAAACAAAAACTTAGTGTTGATTAAAAATACATAAAGTCATGTTGTTACCGATTTCAGATGTACCCGTTGGTACATTAAAACATTTCACGTTTGATTTTGAGAAAACATGTGTATCCATTTTCAAGTCATTAAGTTGTTAAACAAATTATCCAAAACAAAAAAAATAACCAAAATATAATCCTAGGAAGCCTTATTATAATTTAAGCAAAATAAACCAACAATAAAATAAAAGTAGTTCATAAATCATTTAATCCAAATGTTCACTGCATGGCCACCTCGAGTTCTTCCGCCTCCTTTTCCACGATCTACGAGTCACCTGAAAAATTAAAGGAGAAGGTGAGTCACCAAGACTCAATGTGTAACCCTTCCCCGATTTAGTGCAACACATACACAAGTCATAACCAATTAACATGCACAAGTTTAATATGCACCCAACCTAGCCATCCAAACGCCTTTCTCTACCCCGTGTGGTACCAAACCACTGGTGGTGCCAAACCACTGGTGACTCAAAGTCACAGATGTGATACCAAATCACTGGAGATACCAAATCTCTGGTGTCCGAAGACACAAATCGAATGATGGGGCCAACCCATCGTATGATACCAAATCACTGGCTCAATCCCGTATCTCAAAGTGGGGCCAACCCACGGTGGTGCTAAGCCACGGGGACGAGACGCTATGAGGTGCCAAACCTCTGGAGGTACCAAACCTCTAGTGACCGTAGTCACAATGTGTTACCAAAACACTGGTGTCCGTCGACACGAATATCACTGCCCCCTCCACTCATTTAATCCCACATCAATCAATAATATGCATTTAACAAATTTCATGCCAATAGATTTATTTAACAACATCCAACATATATATCATGAGCTATATATTATAATCTGCATATACCAAATATGCCATGCTTCCCAAAAGCATCATAAGAAAGCTATTAACAACAAAGACTTACCCGAATCCTTGTTTATACCATGATGGTATTACATCCGAATCTACACAATCCGATTAAGCATACATATAACACTTAGCACATTAAATAGTTATAAGGTGTGTATGTACACACCTGTCACCAACGATAGTCCTAAATCCCGAAAAGTCACTCGGCCACCTTAGCTTTCTTGCTCCTATATTCGGCCAAACACAAGAGTTAGGGACATGGACTATTCGGCCAAACCACATAATTCTACGGGGTTATCACATGAACCCGAAACCTCACCTAATCGCCTTCGAGTACTAACTACAGTAATCGGTACGCAAATTTGCTTCACTTCCTTACAATCGGCAACCATTAATAATAATAGCCTTCGGCTTTTGAATAATCAAAAGAATAATCCTTTAAAATAAATCCTTACCACCTTCAATATTCGGCCAAGATACTTCTAAATGGAAGAAGAGAGTTTCGGCACACCCAAAGGAGTATATTCGGCCAATAAAGAAATTATTGGGAAGAAAGGAGAAATAGGGGATTCGGTTTTGAGAAGAAAAGAAAAGAAGTAGATGAAAGATGATGGTGTAGAAGATTCGGCCAAAGTTTAGAGAAAGAAAGAATGGTTTTTGGTTTTGATAAAGGTTTAAAAGAGAATGAAAAAGAATTGATCAAAGGAAGAAAAAGAGAGATGGAAGAAATGGTATTCGGTCAACACAACTTTACCAAAGAAGAAAATGCACAAGATACAAAAATGTAGTTTGGTTCAAAAGGACAAATGAGAGAAAGAAAGTGGTATTTTGTTTCAAACAAAATAAAGTTGTCACCAAAAGAAATTTTGCACCAAAAGTACCCTAGACATTCGGCCAAAGATGATAGTTTTTGGAGAGAAAAACAAATACCAAAAAGATGTACAAAACAAAAGATTGGCTAACATCCCCCCCAAGCTACCTACCAAAAAATTCGGCCACTCCCCCTAGCCTTACATGCCGTCCACATACATGCACTAAGGCATAGGATTTCTTTCCAAAACTTCCTCCACCTTTCATGCCTTTGTCCCCCCATTATACCATAAACTCAAGATTCTTATTCCTAACTTCAAGCTTTCCATAACAAATTTTCAACTTACCAAAAGATGGAAGTCCAACCTATCATAAACATAGGTTGACCGGCCATTAATGCTAAAACACAAAAATAAACTTTCAAAAAAAACTAAACATACTACTCGAACCTCTAACCTCAAGCTATAAGTTCAAACACCATAACCACTTTGCCATTAATTCCTCATGTGCTTTAATTGAACACTTAAATTAACTTAAGTACTAAGCTCACTTAATCCACTTCATTAAATAAACCATACTAAAATTTATTCTAGCTCTCTAAATAAAATCAAACCTTCATAAGACTATGCTAAGCACACAAACAATACTACCCGAGCTAACATAAGTAACTAGATGACACACAAATTTTTCCTAAAGCCCATGGCCCAATCGGCCCAATTCTACTAGGCCCAATTTCGGGATGTTACACCACAGGTGTGATGGTTGGTACTGGGGTGTGTTGGATGGATGGGTTGGGTTGCATACATTGCTTATATATATATATATATATATATATATATATATATATATATATATATATTCTGTTATGTAAATAGGCTTAGGCCCAAGATATTGAAATATGGGTTCAGGCCCAGCGGACAACGATAAGGGGATTATACACTGAGTTCTAATAACTCACCCCGTTTCCTTAACCCTTGCAGGTAATGCTCAGTGATGTGGACTTGGGCCATGGATGACTCGGTGGGGGCCATACTTCAGAAATGGTGTTTTATTTTGAACTTTAAATTTCTATTTCATTCACTTATTACTTTTACTATTTTCGGTTTTATGATGTAATAAGGCATCTGGATTATTTTATTTTGTTTCATGTTTGACGTACTTATATTTTGCTCAAATTACTTTAAATGAGATTTTTCTAGAAACTTAAATAAAGTTTTTCTAAAATGGATTCACAAATGGATTTCATAATAAACTTTTAAAAATATTTTAACCCGAAAATTTTCTCTCAAATTATCAACAATATTTTCAAAAGTCACGGTTTGTAAAATCACTAGTTCAAATTTATCGATTTATCAATCAATCTTCGAAGTTAGTAATATTTTATCAAATATTTCAAATCAAACTTGTTTTCTTGATTTTAACAAATAAATACTTATTTCTGAACGAATAATTTCCCTCATGTGATATGTCAGATCCGGTCATAACGCATGGGCCGGGTTTGGGGTGTTACAAAGAACATCAAAGTTTCAAACAATCCAAGTTGAGCATTTTATTCATGAAAACATAGGTATTCCCGCTTATTTAAGTAATCATCTTTGATTTAAAATATCACAGAGTTAACATCCTCACTAAGGATTCACTCAAATCACTTGAAGTGTTTAAGGGACAATAAATTAAGCACTCAATAGTCAACATGAAAAGTTATTACCATAGGCTAGCATGAAAATCAAATCTCCACCACTATAAATTGATATGATACATTGATCTAAAGGTCTTTAAAAAGGATTATAACGTGGCTTGGTTAGGGGGTGTGGTCACAGGCTGAAAGAGGAGGTTAGAATCAAGATCGAATTGACAAATTACCTAACTAGAAAAATAAATTAATAATGAATAATTACATTAATAATACGAGCTTCTTCTAAAGATGTGAAATTTACTGTTTAAGCTCATAGAACTAATAATGGATATACTTTCAACTTATTTTTAAGAACAAATCCAGTATAATAATAAGAATTTAACAACTAAAATCGAAAACATAGTTAGGCAACTTCTCAAATGAAATCTCGATAAAAAGGTTAATACAATAGGAAAAATTCTTAATGAATCAAAAAGAGTAAGTCTTGGGTTAATATTAAGGGTAAATCAATGAATGGTTTATTAGGATCAAATGGGTTCACTAGGGGTTAATTATGAAGGTAGGCCTTTTGGGAAGTAAGTGGGTTAAATCCTAGGTGTCTTTATCATCTCAGTATATCAAATCAAAAGTGTGGTCTTGACACGCATAATCGAAGTAAGTTCTAGAATAACAAATCAATATTGACACACTCATAAAAAATAAAAAAGTGAGCAAGAGAAATATATGCTCTAAAAGGCTCAAGATCTCACAAAAATTATGGTTTTTGATGTCAAACCTGTGAACTTCAATTTTCAAGATAATACCTAAACTTGGGAAAACAACCTAGCAAATTTTTAATTTTCAAAAATCAATTTATCAAGCTTGATTCTCTAAAGCCTTCAAGTTTAAACAATCAATGCACAACTGCCTATGTTTTAATTCAAGACATGTAACACCCCAAACCCGGCCTAGAAGTTGGGCCCAAATCTGGCGTGTCACATTGAAGAGTTTTTCGAAAACCATGTGTCGAAACCAATTTTTTTATCGGGTTTTGAAAAAAGGGAATCGACTTTAAAAAATAGGGAGTCGCCACCAATCCTTTTTGTTTAGGTGTGATCGGGTCACCTATAAAATAAATTTTGGCCTACGAATTTCAAGAAGAAAACGGGTTCGGGAGTCAGTTACGTGCGAGGAAGGATTAGCACCCTCGCAACGCCCAAAATTGGTACCAAATTGATTAATTGATGTCCTAATGTTGAAAAATTTGAAATGATTTTTGAAATTCTGTTCTTTTTTCTATAATTTTAAATAACTTAATTGAATATTGAGATTCTCTTCTTCCGAAGGAATAGAATATCACATCCAGCACGATTGGACATGACAATCTGAGTCCTCGAATTCAAGATCATCCTCAAAATTCTCCAATCACATGTATTGAAATTTTGAAAGGGTATTTGGTTATTTAGACAAACAAAAAACCACAACCCAGCATGATTGCGCACGATTTCTTCGAATTTCCAAACGCAAAAATATTACATTATTTTTAAAATATGGGCAAAATTTGAAAGGATATTCGTTTATTTGGTCAAACAAAAAACCCACACCCAGCACGATTGGGCACGATTTCTTCGAATTTCCAAACGCACAAATATTACCTTATTTTGAAAATATGGACGAAATTTGAAAGGATATTCGTTTATTTGGTCCAACAAAAAACCACACCCAGCACGATTGGGCACGATTTATTCGAATTTCCAAACGCACGAATATTACCTTGTTTTGAAACTTTAAGTAAAAATGATTTTAAAATTGACTCAAGATGCTTTTATTGAATCACTAGATAATGAAAAATGAATATATAGTATCGAGCATATAATAATAATATGTAAGCACAAAGTTTATGCAAATGGATGACAAGAATGATAATACGAACATACAGTTCAATATATACAACATTAATGATCTCACAATTCCCAATTTGAAAATACCAACATTATTAATCAAGAAAAAACTAAAACATAACTAATTAAAAACAAAATAAAAATATAGCAAATTTTAAAATAAATAAGCAAATGTTATACATAAAATATTATGTGACAATTGAAATAATGTATACATAATAAAAACTTTATATAAAATAAATGTATATGTAAAAATAATAATGATATATAAAAGTGTGTAGAATAAATAAATATATAATTTAGAATAGGGTCTTTTAAAGAAAAAAATTATATACATAATAGATATATATAAAAAATAATATGACATCAATAGTATATGCATAAAAATAATTTAATACAATTATATGTATATAAAAAATATATATAGCATTAATGAAAATAACATATAAATAAATAATATCTAAAACAATTCAAAATATTTAATATTTAATATTAGTAAAAAATGATTAGAGAAATCAATAAACAAATAATTAAATAAATAATTAAAGGATTGCACTGAAATCAAAACAAAATTACAGAGCTAAAAGAACAATAAATTAAAATGAAATTCGAAAAAAGGACTAACATACAATGCGCGTGAATTTAAGGGATTAAAATCGTAAATATTTTAGTCGCGCAAACGCTGCATTTAAAGGGGACTAAAATGGAAACAGGACAAAGATTAAATGCTAAATTTAAATCAAATAAAACTTGATTAAAAAGAAATAAAATACGAAAGGACTAAAAGGGAAATTAACCCAATTCCAGAAAACGCGCGGATCCTTTCCCGGGTCGGGTCACTCGTGCGAGTTGAGGTTAAAACGGTGCTGTTTTGAAGCCACTCAAACAGGCCTAAAACGACGTCGTTCCCATGGCAGTATAAAAGTTGAAAATCTTTTAAAAAAATCATTTTTGCTGTGTTGTTTCAAAAAAACAAAAGAGAAGGATTCCCTTTTTTGCTAGGTTTTTTTTTAACCCTTGTTCGCGCCGTCCAAAAAAGGGCTCTCCATCCGGCCACCACTTCACCACTGTAATCGACGGATGGCAGCGCGTGAAGGTCGATTCTCCTCTATTTGGAGCCATACTAAAAGGGGCTCCGCCATTTCAAACCCTAAATCCCCATTTAAACTTTAAGTTTTGACGAAGAAAATAGGGATCCGATGGCATTCTCCAATCGTAAGTCCCTTATCCCTTTTTATTTTTGTTTTTTATATACTAAAAATAATCAGTGAAAAAGAAACTTGAAATCGAAAAAAAGGATGAAATCACATTTCTCTATTTTTCTCTGTATTAAAAAAAATTGTGAACCCTTTACAATGTTTTTGTGTTCGACTTTTATAGCCAAAAATAAAGAAAAATAGAAAAAATACAATATTCTTTGGCATTTTTCTTCTTCTGTGCTATTTGCTGTCGTATTGTGTCTCTTTTCGCAGGTACGGAGGCCAGCTGTTGCTGTACAGAGGCGTGGACGTGGCGCGTACGGAGGTTGTGCGCTGGAGGCTGCGGTGCGCATGGGGTGAAGGCTGCTTGCGGCGCTGCTGGGAACCCTAGGGTTTTCTACTGGCTGTTTTTGCTTTGGGTTTAATGGGTTGTGATTGTTTGGGCTGTTTGGGTGATGGGTCACTGATTTGGTTTATTTTGGGTCCTAATTTGGGTTTAAATGTAAATGGACTATGGACACTTTAATGGACTTTTATAATTTTTTTTGGTTTTTTTTAATTTGGTTTTGTTTTGGCTAATGTTTTGTTTGGCTAATGGGCCCGAGCAAATTTTGGGCCCGACACCATGCTTTCATTAGAAACCCTTCTTAAAGAATTTAAAACTTTCTGCCATGTAAAACCTCATATTTCGTTTGCTTATCTTCAAAACATAGTTTATTAAAAGTCATTCTCTTGTAAAATATTAATATCTTTAAATCCTTGTTTGTTGCAGAAGCTTAATTTAAAATAGTTGCGGAAACGTGATATTTTGAAAACAGTAGTTATTTTGGAAAAACCCGTGTTTAATAGACTACCAGTTTGTAATTAAAAGAAATACCAAATAAAAGTTAAAAAGAAAAACCCAATGGCCTTATTACATATAATATTAACCTAAAAAGAACATAAAATAAATTAAACCAAAATCGCTAAGTTTAGTCTTTAAACCATATCCGACGTGTGGCCACCTCCGAGTCCTCCGCAGCTCCAAATCCTCTAAGGCTGGGGATTACCTGGACGGTTAAAAGAAAAGGGTGAGTTACGAGAACTCAGTGTGTAATCCCCTATAACGGTCACGGTTTGGGCCTGAGCCCTTACGATATCGATCTGGGCCTAAGCCCTATTCGATAGGAAGCTGGGCCAAAGCCCCAAATCAAAACAATGCAATGGATATGAACCTACCCCAATCCTATCCAGCCAACTAACTCTCCACCCGTACCAACCAACACACCATGTGGGGACCATGTCAACCCACCCAGCCAAAACTCTCCAATATTGTAGTCAAGTTGCTAATTACGGTATATGTGCCTGAGCCACTAAATCGGTATGTGGCGATGCCACTCGAACAGTATGTGGCGGAGCCACTAAAACGATATGTGGCAATGCCACTAAACGGTACTTCCTCTGACCAGCAAACCCAACCCAATGTAATATGTTATGAATGTCATGCTCAATCATTACACATGTATGCAAAATGGCCATGCTTAGTAACAGTCATTTCAACACATATTAACAGTATATCAGTCACACGCCCACAATCAAGTCAGTTAAAACATAGTCATACGATCACAGTTAAAGCACAGTCATACATTCACAGTTAGATCAGTCATAGTCCTAATCCATCAGTTACCCGTAAGGGTAAAATAATCATTTTACCCTATAAGGGTATTTCGGTAATCCTACCCTTTAGTGGTATTTCGATAATTCTACCCTACAGGGGTATTTCGGTGATTCTACCCTACAGAGGTATTTCGATAAATTCACAAATTGGGGGTATTTTAGTAATTTCACAAATTGAGGGTATTTCAGTAATTTTATAAATTAGGGTATTTCAGTAATTTAGCAATCTGAGGGTATTTCGGTAATTTTAAAAATCAGGGGTGTTTCGGTAATTTTGCAATCTAAGAGTATTTCGGTAATTTCGCAAGTGCCGTTTGGGGGAACTCAAGCCTTGAGATTTCGTCTAGGGGAGAATGTTGGTCATTTTCGGCATTGAGATAGCATCTCCTGAATGTGGTAGGCTCTTTTGACACTTTTCTCTGCTCACTTTTTGTAATTTTCTTTTACTCTGCTGAATTCCCTTTTCTTCCCTTCCATTCTTCGACTTTTGGTTCATTTGTCCCTTTTCTTTTCGGTAAATAGGTCAATTTTGTGAGCAACTCTTTCTCTTCTTTTCTCTCTTCTCCTCTTCCTAAATCTGTACCCTCTTTTGACTGTATAGTACATCCTTCTTACCTTTCTCTAATTTTCCTTTCGGTATTCTTTTGTTTTTGGGTTTTGGCAGACTAGCTCTGTACTCTGTTGTGGTGTTGCGATTTTGGTCTTGCAAGAGTTCTAACGAATCAGTAGGTACTCATAAATTCCCTCCTTTGATTCTCTGTTATTTCTTTATGTGTTCAAATCTGTTTTCTTCTATCTTTTCTGAAAGCCGAATGCTTCTTCTTATGTGTTCTAATTGCGATTCTCGTCCTTTCCTTGTGATGTGGTCGTTTATTGGGTAATAGGAACTTTAGTGGAGTGAAGGGGTGTAAGTGACTGAAGTAATCAAAACCTTTTCGTTCATCGTTCAGTTAAGGTAAAAGCGTTATCTTGGTCTTTTGAGCATAGGCCGAATATCCCTATGTTTCTGGAAGTTTGATATTCATGGATTGAGGCCACTTATATGGCCTACTGTGGCTAATGAGATCGGTGTTGTGGTACAGATAATCTTTAAAGGCGTGTGATCACTTCTGGTTAGCGGTCTTAGAGGACTAAAGTCGCCTCATTCAAGCAACGAATGTAACGGTCCGAATTTGGCCCTAATTGGAACGGTGGTTTTAGGACCACAAATCCGAGTCCAAGATATATTTAAATGATTTATTCTATGCTTATTATATGTGAATTAAAGTGTGTGAAAGTTTCGTAGAAAATTTTAATTGTTTGTGTGTTTAATTTAGAAAAAGGACTTAATCGCGTAAAAGGTAAAAGTTTCATACTATAGTGAAAGGTGTTAATTTGATGATGGCTTTTTAATATGGAGTGTCTAATGGGAAAATATCCCATTTCCAAGGATAGTGGACGGCAAAGGTCAAGTATGACCTTAAGATATATGTTGTTTTTATTTTTTATTAATGGTTAAAATGGTAAAACATTAAAAATGTTATTATATGTTTAATAATAAGAAATTAAAAGCCATCATATTTGCTCTTTCTTCTTCATTGCCGTATGTTAGCTAAGAAAATAAGGGTTCAAATGCTTTGAAGTGTTCAGTCATCATCTAGCTCAATTAAAGGTGTGTTTTACTTCGGTTTTTGATAATTTTTACGTTTTTAAGATCGTTGCTTTGAATATTAGCTGGCCCATGGTAGAATTTTTAAATTTGAGTATGCTTGGGGTTCGGCCATTAACTTGTTCATGTGGTTTTTGATGTTTGATGAGTTTAAATTAAAGATATGTTAAAGATTAGTATGTTTTGTATTGGAAATTTTAGTAAATTTGAGTATTTTGGGATAAATTGCAAAAATAAGTTTTCGAGGGGGCTAAAATGCAAATAAATGAAAGAAATGGACTTCTATAGTCCCTATGAAAATTCGGCCCTAAGTTATTATAGTGAAATTTTGTGTATTTTGTGTTTTGTGCAAATAGGACTAAATTGTAAAAATGTGAAACATTAGGGTAAAATGGTAATTTGCCCATTTATGTGTTTTGGGACTAAATTGAGATGAAATGTGCTTGAATGAGTTAAAGTTTAATGTGTTTAGATCAAGAACAAAGAAAAACTGGATTTGGATCGGGGAAAGGCGAAGGTTACCGAATAGCCGATCTACGTTGTCCGTCGACAGTCGAGGTAAGTCCTTAAGCAAATGTATGCCAAAGAATTATTTATGAACATAGTATATGATAAATTTTGGAAATTTAAAGCATAAAAATATATGTTGGCCGAATATAGGGGTATGAGATTATAATGAATTTATTCTGTTTAATGTGATGTGAATAAGTATGTTCGGTTTAATATGTGATAGTAATATGAAATATATGAGATGGTTGCAATTTTAGCACTAACTAATGTGTATTGAAATGTTGAAAATATTGATATTTCGAGCTTCGAGCCTAGTAGGCCTTGTGCCGGTGATCTATCTCAGGCTTAATGCTTAGCAGGCCTTGTGTCGGTGATCTATCTCAGGCTTAATGCCTAGCAGGCCTCGTGCCGGTGAATATATCAGGCTTAATGCCTAGCAGGCTAAATGCCGGTGTTTTAAATCTCAAGCTTCGAGTCTAGCAGGCAAAGTGCCGGTGTATACGATTCAGATTAGTGCATAGCTCGTTATATGCTGGCGAGTTTTCAATTTCCGATCCTTGATTACGAAATAGTAAAGTTATGAAACAAATCATGGAAGCTTAACTTTATGAAAGTGAATTTGTGAGTTCGGCTATAAGGTATGTATTGGTCATACTTAAATGTTATGAATATATGCTATAATGATAAGTAAATAAAATGATGAAAGAAAATGAGATTCATATGATAGATGGATTTTGATTATAATCTATACTAGGAGGGAATTGGTTATAGAAAAACATGAAAGAAGTAAGGTGTTCGTACGAGTATAAGTATATGCATGAGTGTGTGATTATTTATTCGGTATATGATGTACTATGGTAAAGAAATGGTAGTTCATATATTAAGTGAGATGGGATATTCAGCTATGGTAAATTAAATATTAAGTCATGAATGTTTAATATTAAGAAATGATTATTTAAATGCTTGTATAATTGGATGTTATATTGTGGTTGCTTAAGACTTACTAAGCTAGCAAGCTTATGTTGTGTGTACACATTGTTTGTTTTATAGGTTTCGTTCAAGCTACGGGCTCAGAGGATCGTCAGAAGAATCGACCACGCCATCAACCCCCTTTTTGGTACTTATACATTTGGTTTTTGAATCAAAGGCAAGTATAGGTTAGACTAAGTTGTAAAATCCATGAACTTTGGTCTTGTATATAAACATAACCTAGCCTTGTGAAAAAGGCTTATTCCTTTTGGATAACTTTAGTTTTTATGCTCTTTGGCATGATAGTTGGATATATGTGCGAATGGTTGAATGCTCGATGTGCATTGTTCTTGGCAAAATTTACCCTTGGCCTGTTACATGCTAATCTAGGTCGATGTATGTTATATGGAGTGTATGTTATCGGTTAAGGTGATTCCATGTGCTTTAAGTTCAATATGTTTGCAAATGGATATTAAGCTTGGTCACATGTATTATAGTAAAGTAGATAATAATATTTGTGTGATGTATTTAGAAAGAATAGTGGTGTTATGCTTAAATAACTTCGGTTGTGTGGTAATTCTAGTTATAAAACGAAGCATGAATTTATTTTAGGTGACTATAAGGTACGGATGCAGATGATATGAAGTAAAATTTCTTTATGGTTGTTTCAAATGCATGTCCATGTGATAAGTGGAATGATACAGCTAGTTAATATGAAAACAAAATTATGGAGTTAGGTGAACCGACGTTTTTATTTGAATTTGGTATGCATTATAAGGTTAATTACGTGCAACACAAATGTGGTTTCTATTTCTAGGAATTATGTATATATTTTGTTAGTACCATGAGCATATTTGGCTATGTTACTATGTATTAATGCCTCATATGTGAATAGATAGACCATAAAGTGCTATGATTTATATGACTGAGTATGCGCATATACATAATGTATGAAATGATAAGATGACTTGTAAAGCAGATAATGAATGTAGCTATATTCAAAGATGAAATGGTTCGAATTATAAATGCATGAATAGGGTTTAATTTGGTTTTGATTTATGACTCTGATTACAAATTCGTATTACTGAAAATCAAATATGTACTTTTGTTTTGATAAATGTATGTATTGTGATAAATGCCTGCGATGTTTTAAATATAGTTCGATAATGCCTCATAACCCTAATCTGGTGACAGATACGGGTTAGGGGTGTTACATTTTATTGGTATCAGAGCTTACGGTTTAGTCGATTCTAGGACTACCGTAGCGCCTGTGAGTCTAGCTATACATGCTTTAATATTATATACGATAGTGTGGTGGCTTCTGACAGTTCAAATTGTGTTTTATATAGTAAATGGATCTTGATAGAGTCGTAGCGGATGATGTAGAGAGTGTAGCGCCTGATCGCGCATGCGGATCAGCGTCGGTAGACTCTCGACCTGTTTCGGGTAGCCATGAGGGGGAGGCTAAGCAAGCCTTCTACCAGATGATGAATGAATGGTTCACCCAGTTTATTCATACTAATCCGACTGTACAACAACCTCCACCCCCGAATAATATAACTCCGGTACCCCCAGCACCTCCCATGATAGATCTGATGAGATCTAGTAGACCTCCGGTTGACAAAATCAGGAAATATGGGGCCAAAGAATTCAAAGCTAATGATGACGAGCGAGCTAAGATGTGGCTTGATAACACTATTCGGGTATTTGATGAGCTATCCTGTACTCCAGATGAATGCCTGAAGTGTGCTATATCTCTACTTAGAGACACTGCATATCACTGGTGGAATACACTAGTATCAGTGGTTCCGAAAGAAAAAGTGACTTGGGATTTCTTCCAGATCGAGTTTTGTAAGAAATATATCAGTCAGAGATTCATCGATCAGAAATGAAAAGAATTTCTGGAACTAAAATAGGGTCGTATGACTGTGATGGAATATGAGCGGAAGTTTGTCAGATTGAGCCGATATGCCCGAGAGTGTGTATCAACTGAAGCCATTATGTGAAAAAGATTTAAAGACGGTCTGAATGAAGACATAAAGTTGCTTGTGGGCATTCTTGAGATCAAAGAATTCTAGTACTTGTCGAGCAAGCCTGCAAAGCTGAAGAACTCGGAAAAGAGAAAAGAAAGACTGAAATAGAAGCTAGAGACACTTGTAAAAGATCATTGAGTAAGACTTTCCATTCAGCACCTAAGAAGTTCAAAGATGACTTCGGCCGACATAAGGCTACTTCAGACCTATCTAGACGAGGTCGACCTTAGTAAGTTCTCGAGCTACTTCGATGGCTAGTGTTGGTAATGTTCAGCAGAATCGGGCTGAGTGCAAGCATTGTGAAAAATGGCATTCTGGGAGTTGTAAATTTCGTGATCGGTCCTGCTTTAAATGTGGATCATTAGACCATTTTATTCGAGAGTGCCTGATGCTATCCAAGCAAAATACGACTCAGAACACTAGACCGAGCAACGCGTCAGCACGAGGCAGACCACCCAGACATTCAGGGAATGTAGGTGGCAGTCAGAGAGGAACGAAGGACACTGCAGTTCGATCAGAGGCTCAAACACCAGCTAGAGCTTATGCTATACATGCCAGAGAGGATGCTTCTTCCCCAGATGTTACCACTGGTACTTTTACTCTTTATGATACTACTGTGATTGCATTGATTGATCCTAGTTCGACTCATTCATATGTGTGTGAAACTCTAGTATCCAGTAAGACTCTGCCTGTTGAGTCTACTGAGTTTGTGGTCCGTGTGTCCAACCCTTTGGGTAGATGTGCTCTCGTTGATAAAGTGTGTAAAGGTTGCCCGTTGATTATTCAAAATTCCTGCTTTCCAGCTGATTTAATGTTGTTGCCTTTCGACGAGTTCGATATAATTTTGGGAATGGACTGGTTAACTTTGCATGATGTAGTGGTGAATTGCAAAAGAAAGATTATTGATTTGAGATGTCAGAACGGTGAGATCATCCTGGTTGAATCTAATGATCTGAGTGGGTTACCAGTAATAATATCCTCGATGTTAGCTTGTAAGTATGTAAGAAAAGGATGTGGAGCTTACTTGGCTTATGTGTTGGATAATAAAGTGTCTGAAAAGCAGATTGAATCTGTACCAGTTGTGTGTGAATACCCAGATGTGTTTCCCAAAGAATTACCGGGTTTACCGCCAATTCGAGAGAAAGAATTTGGTATTGAGTTAGTACCGGGGATGACTCCGGTTTCGATAGCTCCATATCGGATGGCACCTATTGAATTAAAAAAGTTGAAAGCACAGTTGCAAGAGTTGACAGATAGGGGCTTTGCACGACCGAGCTTTTCTCCTTGGGGTGCACCAGTTCTATTTGTGAAAAAGAAAGATGGGACTATGCGAATGTGTATTGATTATTAGCAGCTAAAAAAGGTGACAATATGATTTATTTGATCAGTTGAAAGGGGCTTCAGTGTTTTCGAAGATAGATCTGAGATCGGGTTATTATCAGTTGTGAGTCAGCGATTCTGATGTGCCAAAGACTGTATTTCGAACGAGGTACGGACATTTTGAGTTCCTAGTCATGCCTTTTGGACTTACTAATGCACCTGCTATTTTTATGGATTTGATGAATCGAATTTTCAGACAGTATTTGGATCGGTTTGTGGTAGTGTTTATAGATGATATCCTGGTCTACTCCAGAGATGAAACCGAGCATGCTGAGCATTTGAGATTGGTGCTACAAACTTTGCGAGATCGACAGTTGTATGTAAAGTTTAGTAAGTGTGAATTTTGGATGAAGGAAGTCAGCTTTTTAGGTCACGTTGTTTCAGCATCAGGCATTCGTGTTGATCCGAATATCAGCTATACTTGATTGGAAACCACTGAAGAACGTTTCTGAAATTCGAAGTTTTCTGGGACTTGCGGGTTACTACAGACGATTTGTGAAAGGTTTTTCTATAATAGCTACCCTGTTAACAAAGCTATTACATAAAGACGCTAAATTTGAATGGTCGAAAAAGTGTCAGAAAAGCTTCGATCAGTTGAAAGCCCTTTTGACCGAAGCTCCAGTGTTAGCTTAGCCTGAATCGGGTAAAGAATTTATTGTTTATAGTGATGCTTTTTTGAATGGTTTGGGTTGCGTTTTGATGTAGGAAGGCAAAGTCATAGCCTACGCTTCAAGAAAATTGAAGCCTCATGAAAGAAATTATCCGACTCATGATTTGGAATTAGCAGCCATTGCGTTTGCATTGAAAATTTGGCGTCATTATTTATTCGGTGAGAAATGTCATGTTTATTCAGATCACAAAAGTCTGAAGTACTTGATGACTTAGAAAGATTTGAACTTGAGACAATGCAGATGGTTAGAACTATTGAAAGACTATGAATTAGTGATTGACTACCATCCGGGAAAAGCTAACGTTGTTGCAAATGCCTTAAGTCGAAAATCATTGTTTGCTCTTCGTGCGTTGAACGCACATATGGTTATGTCTGGTGATGGTTCGATCATAGCCGAGTTGAAAGCAAGACTGATGTTTATTCAGCAAATTTGTGATGCAAAGAAAATTGACAAAGATATGATTGCTAGACGAGTTCAGTGTGAATATGATGCAGAGTCAGAGTTTTGAATTGATGAAAACGATTGTTTGAACTTCAAAAGGCGAATATGTGTTCCGAAGAATGTGGATTTGATTCAAATGATTTGAACGAGGCTCATAATAGTCGATTGTTGGTACATCCGGGTAGCACGAAAATGTATAATGATTTGAAACAGTTCTATTGGTGGTCTGGCATGAAACGGGATATATCTGAATTTGTTTCAAAGTGCTTAATTTGTCATCAAGTAAAAGCCGAGCATCAAGGGCCTTCTGGGTTACTTCAGCCGATCATGATACCTGAATGGAAACGGGATAGAATCACTATGGATTTTGTATCCGGTTTGCCTACGACACCAAGCAAGAAAGATGCAGTATGGGTTATAGTGGACAGACTAACCAAATCAGCTCACTTTGTGCCGGTTCGTACAGACTATTCACTTGATAAACTTGCTGAGTTGTATGTATCTCAAATTGTGAGATTACATGGTGTACCGAGTTCCATTGTTTCGGACAGAGACTCAAGATTCACATTGCGGTTTTGGAAGAAGTTGCAAGATGCATTAGGTACTAAACTCCACTTTAGCACAGCTTTTCATCCACAGACATACGGTCAGTCTGAACGAACCATTCAGATACTTGAGGACATGTTGAGATGTTGCGTCCTTGAGTTTGAAGGTACGTGGGAAAAATACTTATCTTTGATTGAATTTGCTTATAATAACAGTTTTCAATCGAGTATCAAAATGGCACCTTACGAAGCTCTATATGGTTGCAAGTGTCGTACACCATTGTACTGGATCGAGCTCAGTGAAAATAAGATATACAGGATTGATTTGATTAAAGAGACGGAACAGAAAGTAGCTATAATCAGAGATAGTTTGAAAGCTGCCTCGGATCGTCAAAAGTCCTACGTTGATTTGAAACGCAAAGACATTGAGTTTCAGATCGGGGACCAGGTATTCTTGAAAGTTTCTCCGTGGAAGAAAGTACTCTAATTTGGTCGGAAAGGCAAACTAAGTCCGAGATTCATCGGACCGTACTAGATCATCGAACGTATTGGGCTTGTTGGTTATAGATTGAAGTTGCCCTGTAACACCCCAAACCTGGTCAATACACCACGACCGAATCTGGTATGTCACAAAGGAAAACGTTTTGAGGAAAAACGAGTTCACGATTAAATTTTGTGAAAAACCCTTTTTGAAATTCTATATTTGTAGAAAATAAGTTTAAGACTGAAATTTACTTTGAAATTACATAAAAATTTAATATAAGTAAGTAAATCATAAGTTAGAAAAGATTTATTTCATTTTAAGAAAACTCAAATTATTACTTTGAAACCATTTACATTTGATAGCAGTAACTAAATATTTGTAAATCATTTAATTTATCGAAAACACTTAAGTTGTTGAAATTGTCAATTAATTTATGTTACCCGATGGTAACGTTTTAAAAACCATCGCGTTGTGTAGTTTAGAAAACTTTGGGCTCAATTATTACATTAATCAAATAATTTATAAGCCATATTTTAAAACAAATCCAAAGCATAAATATAATCCAAAACGTAATAAAACAGGCCTTATTACAAATCCATAAAATATGAAAACCAAATTAAAATAAAATACCCAAATGGAAGTTCATATAAAACCAACTTTTATTGCATGGCCTCCTCGAGTTCATCCGGCTCCACATCCGCGATCTCACGAATCACCTGAAATGATAAGGGAAAAGGTGAGTCACCAAGACTCAGTGCATATTCCCTCTCCCGGGTAAATGCCACATTCTTACACAAATTATAACAAAGTACATATATGCATAATGCACCCAACCTAGCCATCCATAACTCCTTTTCTACCCCGTGTGGTACCAAACCACTGGTGGTGCCAAACCACTGGTGTCTAAAGACACAATTGTGTTACCAAAACACTGGTGACCGAAGTCACAAATCAAGTGATGGGGCCAACCCATCGTGTGATACCAAATCACTGGCAGACGATCCCATATCTCAAAAGTGGGGCCAACCCACGGCGGTGTTAACCACAGGGACAAGCCGCTATGAGGTGCCAAACCTCTGGTGTCTGAAGACACGAATGTGATACCAAATCACTGGTGGTTCCAAACCACTGGTGTCCGAAGACACGAATCATCAAGTTGTGGGGCCAACCCACGTTTGATACCAAATCACTGGCGTCGATCCCATATCTCAAAAGTGGGGCCAACCCACGGTGGTGTTAACCACAGGGACGAGACGCTATGAGGTGCCAAACCTCTGGAGGTACCAAACCTCTGGTGACCGTAGTCACAATGTGTTACCAAAACACTGGTGTCCGTCGACACGAATATCAATCTTCCCTCTCCTCTCATATTGCCCATACCAATGCAATAGATAACCAAATCATGATAATACACTTTAATATGAATCATATACTATAAATCATAGATCATGTTTTCAATCCACATGTAATAACAACATATCGAAACAGACTTACCCGAATCCTCATTCATACCATCATGGTATCATATCCAAATCTCATCGTTTTTCCCACTTTCATAGTATGATTAGTAATAACACACATATACATACATATATAAACCAAGTTATAAAGTGTGTAAGATACACACCTGATAATAGTGATAACTAAACTTTCTCGCTCATCGATACTCTCAGCATCTCAAACAACATCTATACGTGCTCTCTCTCCGATTGGTGGTTCATAACCCGATGAAGAAACACGAACGAACAATGGCTCGGGGGTACGAACGACTTCAAATAAACGATTATCGCCGGCAGAGGGTCCACATCCGGGTGGAAAGTCTCGAACTCCCGACACAGCCCTTCGCTTGAAATTTGAGGGTATAGCAGAACCACCCCTCCTCCAAACACTATGAACTGCTCTCTTCGAACCCATTCTTGATTGCTCCAAAATCTAACGTTCATGGAAAGAAGATAATAAACGGACGATAGAGTCACCAAAAACTTAATCGATTAGAAGACCATCTAAAACGATATAACAAGCATAAAGATCCTTACCCTTTTGACTTACCAACCTTTGATTTCTAGAGAGAGATAAGGCTTAAATCAATCGCTTCCAAAGTCCCAAAGAGCCTATCTTTCAAAACCGATTGTATAGAAATCAAAGAAAAACTCTACCCTTGAATATTCGGCCAAAACAAAGACTAAAAGAGAGGAAGAAGGTTTGGCTATGGTTGATTTGTATTAACAACAAGGATTCAATTAAAATTGAGAAAGAGAAAGGAAAACAAAAGAAGAAGATGGAAGAGATTTCAATGAAAAATAAATGTTTATGGCTTAAAATAAAAGAAAGTAAAGAGAGATGGAGAGATGGAAATTTCGGCCAAGAGAGTGTAGGAGAAAAGTGATTTGAACAATATTGAAAGAAAGAAAAAGAGAGAGTTGTGGGAGAGATTCGGCCAAGCACTACTTTGCCAAAAAAGAAAGTGTACAAAAATGCACAAGTTAGATTGTAGTTTCGGTTTCAAAAGGGCAAATGAAAGAAAGTAAAATGATGTGATTTGGTTCAACAAAAAGAGGCTAAAATCAAAAGCAAAATGCACAAAATGCTTATGGTGCATTCGGCCAAAGAGTGATATGCTTGGAGAGGAAGAGAAAAATATACCAAAAGGTGCACAAATGCAAAAGTTGGCCAAATATCCCCCCTAAGCTACCTAACACATTCGGCCATCCCCCTTTTCCACACATGCCGTCCACATTCAACCACTAAAGGCCATCAAAGAGTTTCCAAAACGTTCTCCAAAATTCAAGCCTCTTGTCAACAATTTTGAATTAAACATACTCCTAATTTTCTCCCTATTTCCTCCTATTCACTCACAACACTTAAGCCAACCCCCATAGTCCATGAAACCGTCCACATTCAACTTCTCAAAGTTCAAGCCTTACCTTAAACCGTCCACACTTAAGCCATTAAAAAGCTTCCAAAAACCTTACCTTAAACCAAGCCTTATGTCCCCTATCTTTCCTTAATCCATAGGATTTCTTTCCCAAAGTTCAAGCTTTCCTAAATTTCTATTCAACTTATCAAAAGAAATAGTCCAACCTATCATAAATAAGTTTGACCGTCCATCAATGCAAGGATTCAAAAATAAACCTTCAAAATGCTAAACATGCTACTCGAACCTCTAACCTCAAGCCACCTTTCAAGCTCCTTAACCAACTTGCCACTTACTCCTCTTATGCTTTAAATGAACACTTAATTAACTTAAGTGTCAAGCTCACTTAATCCTACTTCATTAAATAAACCATACTAAAATTATTCTAACCTCCTAAATAAAAACAAGCCTTCATAAGACTATTCTAACACACAAAATTCATACCCGAGCCAACACAAAATAATACTAAAATTTTTTTTCAAAAGCCCATGGCCCAATCGACACAATCGTACTAGGCCCAAATTCGGGATGTTACATGCCCTCTGAATTAGAAAAGATACACAACGTATTTCACGTTTCGATGCTTCGTAAATATAGATCAGATCCGTCACATGTGATCCCTCTGTCTGAGATTGAAATCTGATCCGGTATGACGTATGAGGAGGAACCGATCCGTATTTTAGCTCGTGAAATGAAAGAGTTGAGAAACAAGAAAATTCCTTTAGTAAAAGTACTGTGGAATCGACAGGAGTAGAAGAGGCTACGTGGGAGCCTGAGGATTCAATGAGACAACAATATCCGACTTTGTTTAACGGTAAGATTTTCGGGGACGAAAATCCTTAAAGGGGAGAGTTGTAACAGTCTGAATTTGGCCCTAATCGGAACGGTGGTTTCGGGACCACAAATTCGAGTCCAAGATATATTTAAATGATTTATTATGTGCTTATTATATGTGAATTAAAGTGTGTGAAAGTTTCGTAGAAAAATTTAATTGTTTGTGTGTTTAATTTAGAAAATGGACTTAATCGTGTAAAAGGTAAAAGTTTCATACTATAGTGAAAGGTGTTCATTTGATGATGGCTTTTTAATATGGAGTGTCTAATGGGAAAATATCCCATTTCCAAGGATAGTGGACGGCAAAGGTCAAGTATGACCTTAAGATATATGTTGTTTTTTATTTTTTATTAATGGTTAAAATGGTAAAACATTAAAAATGTTATTATATGTTTAATAATAAGAAATTAAAAGCCATCATATTTGCTCTTTCTTCTTCATTTTCGTATGTTAGCTAAGAAAATAAGGGTTCAAAGGCTTTGAGTGTTCGGTCATCATCTAGCTCAATTCAAGGTGTGTTTTACTTCGGTTTTCGATAATTTTTACGTTTCTGAGATCGTTGCTTTGAATATTAGCTGACCCATGGTAGAATTTTTAAATTTGAGTATGCTTGGGGTTCAGCCATTAATATGTTCATGTGGTTTTTGATGTTTGATGAGTTTAAATTAAAGATATGTTAAAGATTAGTATGTTTTGTATTGGAAATTTTAGTGAATTTGAGTATTTTGGGATAAATTGCAAAAATGAATTTTCGAGGGGGCTAAAATGCAAATAAATGAGAGAAATGGACTTGTATAGCCCCTATGAAAATTCGACCCTAAGGTATTATAGTGAAATTTTGTGTATTTTGTGTTTTGTGCAAATAGGACTAAGTTGTAAAAATGTGAAACATTAGGGGTAAAAATGGTAATTTTCCCATTTATGTGTTTTGGGACTAAATTGAGATGAAATGTGCTTGAATGAGTTAAATTTTAATGTGTTTAGATCAAGAACAAAGAAAAATGGATTTGGATCGGGGAAAGGCGAAGGTTACCGAATAGCCGGTCTACGTTGTCCGTCGACAGTCGAGGTAAGTCATTAAGCAAATGTATGCCGAAGAATTATTTATGAACATAGCATATGATAAAATTTGGAAATTTAAAGCATAAAAATATATGTTGGTCGAATATAGGGGCATGAGATTATAATGAATTTCTTTTGTTTAATGTGATGTGAATAAGTATGTTCGGTTTAATATGTGATAGTAATATGAAATATATGAGATGGTTGCAATTTTAGCACTAAGTAATGTGTATTGAAATGTTGAAAATGTTGATATTTCGGGCTTCGAGCCTAGCAGGCCTTGTGCCGGTGATCTATCTTAGGCTTAATGCCTAGCAGGCCTTGTGTCGGTGATCTATCTCAGGCTGAATGCCTAGCAAGCCTCGTGCCGGTGAATATATCGGGCTTAATGCCTAGCAGGCTAAATGCCGGTGTTTTAAATCTCAGGCTTCGAGTCTAGCAGGCAAAGTGCCGGTGTATGCGATTCAGATTAGTGCATAGCTCGTTATATGCTGGTGAGTTTTCAATTTCCGATCCTTGATTACGAAATAGTAAAGTTATGAAACAAATCATGGAAGCTTAACTTTATGAAAGTGAATTTGTGAGTTCGGCTATAAGGTATGTATTGGTCATACTTAAATGTTATGAATATATGCTATAATGATAAATAAATGAAATGATGAAAGAAAATGAGATACATATGATAGATGGATTTTGATTATAATTTATACTAAGAGGGAATTGGTTATAGAAAAACATGAAAGAAGTAAGGTGTTCGTACGAGTATAACTATATGCATGAGTGTGTGATTATTTATTCGGTATATGATGTACTGTGGTAAAGAAATGGTAGTTCATATATTAAGTGAGATGGGATATTCGGCTATGGTAAATTAAATATTAAGTCATGAATGTTTAATGTTAAGAAATGATTATTTAAATGCTTGTATAATCGGATGTTATATTGTGGTTGCTTAAGACTTACTAAGCTAGCAAGCTTATGTTGTGTGTCCACATTGTTTGTTTTATAGGTTTCGTTCAAGCTACGGGCTCAGAGGATCGTCAGAAGAATCGACCACACTATCAACCCCCTTTTTGGTACTTATACATTTGGTTTTTGAATCAAAGGCATGTATAGGCTAGACTAAGTTGTAAAATCCATGAACTTTGGTCTTGTATATAAACATAACCTAGCCTTGCGAAAAAGGCTTATTCCTTTTGGATAACTTTAGTTTTTATGCTCTTTGGCATCATAGTTGGATATATGTGTGAATGGTTGAATGCTCGATGTGCACGGTTCTTGGAAAAATTTACCCTTGGCCTGTTACATGCTAATCTAGGTCGATGTATGTTATATGGAGTGTATGTTATCGGTTAAGGTGATTCCATGTGCTTTAAGTTCAATATGTTTGCAAATGGATATTAAGTTTGGTCACATGTATTATAGTAAAGTAGATAATAATATTTGTGTGATGTATTTAGAAAGAATAGTGGTGTTATGCTTAAATAACTTCGGTTGTGTGGTAATTCTAGTTATAAAACGAAGCATGAATTTATTTTAGGTGACTATAAGGTACGGATGCAAATGATATGAAGTAAAATTTCTTTATGGTTGTTTCAAATGCATGTCCATGTGATAAGTGGAATGATATAGCTAGTTAATATGAAAACAAAATTATGGAGTTAGGTGAACCGACGTTTTTATTTGAATTTGGTATGCATTATAAGGTTAATTATGTGCAACGCAAATGTGTTTTCTATTTCTAGGAATTATGTGTATATGTTGTTAGTACCATGAGCATATTTGGCTATGTTACTGTGTGTTAATGCCTCATATGTGAATAGATAGACCATAAAGTGCTATGATTTATATGACTGACTATGTGTATTTACATAATGTATGAAATGATAAGATGACTTGTAAAGCAGATAATGAATGTAGCTATATTCAAAGATGAAATGGTTCGAATTATAAATGCATGAATAGGGTTTAATTCTGTTTTGATTTATGACTCTGATTACAAATCCGTATTACTGGAAATCAAATGTGTACTTTTGGTTTGATAAATGTATGTATTGTGAGAAATGCCTGCGATGTTTTAAATATAGTTCAGTAATGCCTCATAACCCTAATCTGGCGACAAATACGGGTTAGGGGTGTTACAACGAAAGTTAAACATTAGATTTTTCCAAAAGCTTCCGTGAATTTAAATCAACCTATTATAACAATAATTGATGATAAGGCAAACATTTTGACTAGGTGATTTGTTAAATAACAATAAAGGGGTTTTGAATTTCGAAACGAGTTTTACCAACAAGTCAATTTTCAAAAGACACTTCAATGTGACACACCAGATTCGGCCATAACGTCTAAGCCAGGTTTGGGGTGTTACATTTCTAAGCTTGAAAAATTCTCTTCCTCTCTCCTAGGGTTTCCATAGAAAAATTGGGGAAGAAGATGAATAGAAAAGGTGATAATTTCTTTTTATTTGTCTATCATCTTTTAATTTTGTTACTTTCCAATTTAGTCCCTAGTCCTTTCTAATTTTTCCATGGATGAGTCATAAAAATCTCTACTAACTCTCCTTCAATGGTCTAATTACCATATAAAGACCTTAAGTTTTGAATTCCATAACTATTTAATACCTATAGCTAGGGGTGTGCAAAATTCGGGTAAAACCAAAAAAATTCGGTTAACCGACCGGATCCGGTTAATCGGTTGGTTAACAGAAATTTTTTTGGTCGGGGGTCAGTTAATTATTTTTTGATTTTTTGGTTAACGGTTAATTCGGTTCGAAACCGATCGGTTAACCGAATTTTTTCAGTTTAACCGAAAAATTAATAAATAAAATTATAATATATAAATAGACCTACTATTCACCTAAACCCAATCCAAACCCAAGTATCAAACCCAACCCAATTGCCCAACCCAACCCAATCATAAAAATTACAAATAATTTAATAAATAAAAATAAAATTCTAAATTTTATTTTCTTTTTGTAATAAAAATAAAAAATAAAAATAAATAACACAACCCACTATTCTATGCTAAATTTTTGCACATGTTTTTTTTTCTTTTTGTAGGTTTAATACAAATGGAGATCTTTTAGAGACAAGAAATGGATACAAATGGACAATATTAAAGACTTACATTTCAATTATGTGTTAATTTCAAGACTTATGTAATGTTTTTAATTATGTAGTGATTCAAAGACTTATGTAATCTTTTTAATTATGTAGTGATTCATTTCGGTTAATTCGGGTAATTCAGTTAATCTGGGTAATTCGGGTAATTCGGTTAATTCGATTAATTTTTAACCAAAAATAAAAAACATATAATTTTCGGTTTGATTAATTTTTTTGAAAAATTCCGGCTCTATTAATGGATAAAAATTTTGAAAGGTCGGTTAAGTTGGTTAATGTTATTTCGGGTCGGTTAACCGACTAAACAACCCTACCTATAGCTACTAGAAGCCAACTTTTGCATTTTATGCAATTTAGTCCTTTACCTAATTAACCACACGATCGATAAAATTTTCGTATCAAAATTTTCATGTGACCTTCCTATCATAATACTAACCATAAAATAAATTTTTTATTTTTGGGCTCGGATTTGTGGTCACGAAACTACTGTTCCGATCTCACTAAAAATGGGCTATTACAAGATGAATTGATAAGCTACTACTGTGAGCTTTCTGTAAAATCTTCTAAATGAGATCAGAATTTCTCGGAACACAAATTCTATCTTTGAAATACAAACTATCATCGGAACCAACATGAAAATCTGAATCAGGTGTCGTCACTATCTGTTTTCATATAGCGATCAATACATCATCACATTTTTTTAGCTTCGTAAATCTGTTGCAGAAACGTCAGTCTTGTAACAACCCATTTCTCTGAAGTGTTAGAACAATGGTTTCGGGGCTAGAAATTCGATGTATGAGTCCCTAAATATTATTATTTAATATTTACAAATAATGTATGGTGTATTAATAAAATTTTATTTAATGATTTGTGTTAAATGGAAGAATAATTAGGTTCAAGTGGTATGACCCTAAAGTCAACTGGTTTTAGAGAATGAGGCATCGGGACCTCGTTTCTATAAACTGGGTCGTAAATATTTTTATAAATATTTACAGAGTGTTATTAAGGTTGTATGAAAGTTTCGTTAAGAAATTTTAATGTTTAGATAGTTAATTAATTAAAAAGGACTAAATCGTAAAGAATGTAAAATTTGATCACTATTAGATTTGAAAGATTAAAAGGCTTAATTATTATAAGTGGAAGGATTAAAATGGTTAATATGCCATTTTTAATTAGTGGGACTGCAATGAAGCTTCAAATTTTTTTTTATTCATGATTAAATGTTAAAATAATTAAAATAAATAATAAAATAAAAGGTTAAAAAATAAAGAAAACATAATGTTTTCTTATCCATTTGGTTGTTCATCACCAAATGCTCCATGGAAGCATACTCAAGGTTCGGCCATGGTTAAATCTATGCATGGTAATCTGTTTCTCACCATTTCTAATATTTTTTTTTTATGTTTTTTAGATCGTTGCAACTAGGTCCAGCTAGCCCGTACCTTCGTTTTTAAAATTGTTAAAGATTTTGAATGTTGCACTGATGAATCTTTGCAATTTTAGATGTTAAATGATGTATTTAAAGTATTAGTTGTTATTTAAAAGTATTTTGTTAAGTGATTTTGATGAATATATTGATTAGGGACTAAATTATTGAAATAGTAAAAATATAAGGACTTGATGTGAAATTGTTGCAAAAATGGGCTGAATTGGAAGCTATTAATATTTGGCTAGTGTGAATTTTCAATAAAATTGGTTTATTTGCATGATTAGGACATAGGGGCTAAATTGAGTAAAAATGAAAAGTTGAGGGTAATTTTGTAAAAATGTCAAAAAGGACTAAATTACATAAAATGAATTGGTTTTGTTGTCTAAATTAATGAATTGAATTAAGTTGTTAATTTAGATCATGAACGAGTGGAAAATCAAAGAGAAGGAAAAATTACCAAATAGCCGCTGTACTTAGTCATTTCTGCAAATTAGTCAGGTAGGTTCATAGTGATTTGTTATTTAGCGTAATTCACTTGTGATTATTATTGTTCTTCTCTAGTTAATTGATTTATATATATTTGAATTACTTTGGTTATTTATATAACAATACGTGTTGCAAATACTTATGTATATATCAAATTGAGAAAAGAATATTAGTAATGTTTTTCTTGGATTTTTATTGAAGTTATATGTGAAAGAGATGAATTGAAGTATGTATACAGAAATGAAGAAGTGCCTTTGTTTGCACATCAGTGCCCCTGTTTGTACTTTGGTACCCTTGTTTGCATATCAGTGCCCCTGGTTGTACTTTGGTACCCCTGTTTGCACACCAGTGCCCTTGTTTGTACTTGGTACCCCTGAATGCACATCTATACCCCTGTTTGCACTTCAGTGCCATTAATCCCACATTCGTGCTCCTGATTGCACTTTGGTGCCCCTGTTATGCATCTATGATGCCCTTGGTGTGGTGTAGTTGTAACACCCCATACCCGAGTCCGAGGCTAAGACTGGATACGAGACATTACCATGCTTTAACTCACTTAAACATGTACTTACGGGCTATGAAATTTTGTTCCAAAATAGAAACTCTTCTTTCTTAGTCAAAACGTACATATCATGGGCCTATGAGGCCTTAAACACATAGCTGGGAACTTTTGGAATTCAATTGGGAACTTTTCCTCGAAACAGGGGTCACACGCCCATGTGGCTTGGGGCACGCCCATGTACCCCTAAGACACGCCCATGTCTCCCAACCGTGGTCGACATTGACTAGTTTCACACGGTCTTTACACGCCCGTGGACTTAAACCGTGTGCTATACCTTGATATACTGGCTTATTCACACGGCCTGGGCACACGCCCATGTTCTAACCATGTATCACACACGACCTAAACAAAGGGCCGTGGGATTAGCCCGTGGTCTAACCTGACTTAAGGTACCAAGGTGCAGGGTGCACACGGCCTAGACACACGCCTGTGTGTCCATCCATGTGGGCAGTTAAAGGCTATTTACCAAGCTAATTGCCACCCTAAAATCAAGACCAAACTCATGCTCAATTCAACAACTCAATTTAATAAATCTAACATGAACAAGGATACATACTTCATTGCTAAATAAAATCATACATACTTAATAATTCATGACCAATCTCTTTGGCCATATACAAAAAGAATACTAAGCTTGATAGCCAACACTTTGTCTAATTTTAAAACATAGCTCAAAATGAGATGTTTCCTATACATGCCATACTTAATATAAACACTTGGCTATACCAAAATATCAATTGATAGTGTGCTTCGAGCTCCGATGATGATGATCCACGAGATTAGCTTGGCGGGACTACATGGAAAGAAAGAATTAAAAACGTAAGCATTTAGCTTAGTAAGTTTGCATGTAATACTCATAGCAATATATTTGCTTAACATTAACCATTCATCATAAATAATGGCATTATAAATCTCAAGTATATAAACTTACTTACTCTTACTGATTCTTACATATCTCATGGCACTTACTATTCTCATGCTTGTACAATAAACAAGGTACCTGTAACATCCGAGATTTAGGGGCTTTGCATTTATTATGTTTCTGTGTGTTTGGTATGCTCTATCTATTAATTTGCTATGTTTGGGGGGCCCAGAAAGGCTCAGGGTTAAGCCAAAGCCTTGGTGAAAATTTCAAATTTTGGGCACTGTAGGGGAGAGCTAGTTGGGGTTAGGCTATAAGGATGATTGCTTGTGTTTGATGACACAAGAAGTGCAAGGGTAAAGTGGCAAGGAGACGCCACTTATGATGCAGGTAAGTGACGCCACAGGGGAGCAGTGAGCAAGCAGGTTCGAGTCGCATAGTTTGCTTTTTGGGGATTCTTTTTGGCGTCTGGAAGGGAGGTGATGGATTCGGCTAGGGACCTTGAAGAGTGGGAGTGGACTAATTCATATATTTCAAATGGGAGGCCAAGAGTGAAAGGTGGAAGTTGAATCTTTCAAACTGATTCAAATGGGGGGATGGGAGTGAAAGTGGGAGATGAACATGGATTTGGGTGGCTTGTTAGGAGGGTTGACCGAATGTGCTATGGGTTGAAGGAGGGAGCTTTCGGTTTCGGGGGCTAAGCAAGGTGCATGTGTCGAAAGTGGTCTTGGACATTTCTTCCATCTTTGGATCACTTTCAGTTTTGAGGTGTGTGTGTAGGTGTGTGCCGTTTCTTCTATAGGTTACTTTGAGTTGAGAATTAGCAAATCAAACCTTATTCTCTTTTGGCAATCAGTGAACAATTGTTTTTCTTCTCTCATTCACAAATCGAAATCATCTCTTAGGGAACCTCATTTTTGGCATTCTTTCTCCTTTCAACCAAAAACTGAAACCTCAAATCTCTCTCTTTTTTTTTTGTTTACACTCACTTTACATTTCATAACCCCTTAACCGAACTCTCCCATCACTTTCTCCATTTCATCATTTTCTCTCATTTGTTTCTTCATAGACGAATCTTCAACTTACACCTTGGTGATTCACCTTTTGTTTCTTTCTCATCTATTCAAAGCTAAAACACCTTCTTGTCTCTCATATCTTCTATTTGTTTCTTTTCAAAGCCGAAAATTATTCTTCTTCCTTCTCTTTGAGTTGTTCTTATTGTTCCTGTTAGCCGAATCTCTGACTGTTCTTTTCCCTTCATTCGTTCTTGTCTCAGAAGATTGCCAACACTCACTCTCCTAACTTTCCCAATCGGTTTTTCTCATTTGGTGGTAAGTGTTCTTCTTCCCTTTCGATTCTTTCTTCTCCCTTGCGGGTTGATAAACCGAAGGCGTTAATCTTGTACTGTGGTACTTTGGTCGAATGTAGGGGGCCTCATTTTCGTATTCTTTCTAGATCTGGCCAGCGTTTGAAGGGTCTTTGGGGGACAATCGGATTCGGTCGATCAAGGTAAGAGTGTTCATACCATTCGTTTGGCCGAACGGCCACTCCTTCAAATCTATATCTTAGAGAACCGAATCTAATTTGGTGAATGTGTAGGGACTTCGGCGATTCCTTAATACAAGTTTAGTAGCCTCTGGTTTCTGTCGATCTAGGTAAGAAACTCTTCAGTTGAGAATGTATTCTTACTTTTATCTTATTCAATGCCTTAACCTGGTCTTCTGACCAAGATCTCTTTCATGGAATCGAATACCAGCCAAGCAAAGGAGGGGGTTGGACTCGTAGTCCCTACCCCTAAGTTCAAAAAACGTGCAGTGTCAGTCGTTCGAGACTTTCCACCGGCTTGTGGGCCGGCTTTGGAAAGGGACAAGCAGATTGCTGCGATCCCTGCGAGTGAGGGTGTTAACGAGATCGATAGTCTAGTTCTTCATGTCTACAGGTGTGTAATTACCACACTTTTCCTACATTATTATAAAATGTTTATGTGGCATGTTTGAAAGCCGAAATCTCGGTAATGGCTATTGAGTTACCCATGAGGGGTAAAATTGCAACACCAGGTTAGTTGTTCTTTGGTTGAGCCTTATAAGTATTGTCGATAGCATGATTGTGCGTGTACTCTAAATAATGAATGTATGATATTATATGATAAGTTTATTATACTATGTTTGCATGTGCATGGGATCTGGGAAATGACAATGATATAAAAGGGAAGTGTATATCGGTGACACTGTCACACTCATTTGATAGGCTCAGTGCCTAATTGTATATCTGTAACATCCCGAAATTGGGCCTAGTAGGATTGGGCCATGGGCTTTAGGAAAATTTGTGTGTCAGCTAATTATTTGTGTTGGCTCGGGTATGAATTTTTGTGTGTTAGCATAGTCTTGTGAAGGCTTGTTTTTATTTAGGAAGCTAGAATAAAATTTAGTATGGCTTATTTAATGAAGTATATTAAGTGAGCTTGACACTTAAGTTAATTTAAGTGTTCATTTAAAGCATAAGAGGAGTATGTGGCAAGTTGGTTAAGGAGCTTGAAAGGTGGCTTGAGGTTAGAGGTTCGAGTAGCATGTTTAGCATTTTGAAGGTTTATTTTTGAATCCTTGCATTAATGGACGGCCAAACCTTATCATGAATGGATAAGACTTTTTCTTTTATTTTTGGTTAGTAGACAAAATGGAAAAGGCAAGTTAGTAGTTATGGTAAAGAATCAAGTAGATAAGGAAAGTTTAGGGGACAAAAAACTTGATAAATGGGTGCTATTTTGGAAGCTTTTCCATGGTCATTTGACCATGAACCTAGACGGCATAAGGGGCTTTAGGGGGTGGTTTAATTGTGTTGGAAATTATGGGGTTGATAGGGAAGAATTAAGGAGGAAAAAGGGGGATTGTTTAGTCTAATGTGTTGGCCGAATTTTGGTATGGGATTAGGGAGGTTTAGTTGACCAAAAAGTTGTCAATTTGTGCATCTTTTCCTTTGTCCAATATTTCTTTCTCTTAGCCGAAATTGCCTTTTGGTATTTGGTAAAAAGTTTGCTTTGTTTTGGCCTTTGCTTTTTGACCAAATTGATATCTTTATTTCTTATTTTCCTCTCAAGCTTACTTTCTTTTGGAACCAAAATATTGTCATCTTTGAAGACATTCACCATTCTTTCTTTCCTCTCTAGTGCCGAATTTATCTTTACACCAAAAGCATTCTCTTTTATTTTCTTTTACTTTTTCATTCTCTTTTTCTCTTTCTTCCTCATAGCCGAAACCATCCCATACTTTTTCATCATTTCTTTCTTTCTTTTTCTTTTAAGCTGATAAGGCCGAATTTCTTGATAGTTCAAGTAGGAGGGTAAATCGATAATTGTGTTTCGGGTAAGGTCTTTTCTATCAATCGTTTCTTTTTTACTTTTTCTTTAGATTAATCGATTTTAGGAATCTAATTCTCTTATTTCTCCGTGGCTAAACCTTTGAAGGAAGATTTTCGGGGTTTTCTTGTAGTCAACGTTAGGGAGAAATCATTCGAGTTTGAAGAATCCAAGGTAAGGGACAATGATATTCGGCCTAAGGCCATATCTTTTTAGTGAAAACCGATTTCTCACATAGTGATATGTAGGTTCTGTCGACGTGTAGGCAAGAGTCGGAAATCCTAAAGTTCTATCGCTCTTTGTGTTTACAAGGTGTGTAACTTATACTAAACATCTAATTGATTAATAGCTTTATTAATATAGATGTGTTTATAAAGAAATATAAATGATTATGGCCTTGGGTACCATTCAATGGTCCGATGAACTGAGGTACATTATTCCTTCATACTATGTATGATTTTAATATGAAACATATTCATTAATTGATTATGATTTTGGGATTATGATTCAAAGGCATGATATTTGCATCGTTAATAATGCTATATGCATAATATGAAATGTGTCCGATTCTGATATGATTATGAGGTAAATGGCATGATATTGTAATAATATGTTATTGCATGGGCATATGGGAAATATTGAAAGGGGAAGTGTTCCGGTGGTTTTACCACATTATCCGGTGACTTCGGTCACGATATTATGAATCCGGTGACTTCGGTCACGATATTATGAATCCGGTGACTTCGGTCACGATACTATGAATCCGGTGACTCTGTCACAATTATCCGGTGGCTATGCCACGATTATAAGGGCGATGTGCATGTTGACTACAGCAACTGCCTTCGATGGTGTGTAGCGGATGGAGGGTCGATTTAGTAATCCCCACGGTGTGATTGGTTGGTACGGGTGGTGTGTAGCGGATGGATATCTAAGTTGGGTTCGGGATTGCATTTCATTTCATATGTACATGTGATTATCTGATTTGCTATATTATGGGCTTATGGCTAAATGTGTTTTAAATGGGCTTCCTTGTATGATCGATTGGACTTTTAGTGTATTGTTACACATTGAGTCTGTTGACTCACCCCTCGTGGGATATCTTTTCAGGTGATGCTCGGACCAGGTTGGAGTGGATACGAGGTGGCCCATGCAAAAGAGGATTTTCTTTATATAATTTATGTTTCAGTATTTTAAGTATTTAATTATTGTAATAAGGGCCATTTTAAGTATTTAAGGATTTTTATTATGTTTTAAGTTAAATTGTCGATTATATTATTATTTGAAAATGTTTTATTTTAAACAACTTAATTTTATTTGGAACTTTAATTACACAATGTTTTAGTAAAGACAACAAATCTTTTATGTTTTAAACTCTAAGTCAAATGTTTTTCAAACATTTTTCCGCAGTGGCATTTCAAATTCGGTCACACAAACGGGCCGAGTTTGGGGTGTTACAATTTGGTATCAGAGCCAGGTTCAAAACTCGGCTTTGAGGGTTTTGGGCCCAAAAATATTTTTTTTAAAATGGGCTTTTCAAAGATTTGGGCTTTCACAAATTTTTCAAGTTTATTCTGGCATGGCACCTGTATCTCCGACCCGAAGCCCACCAGGTAAGTACCTCTAACTTCTGAAGTGATTTGTAATTGTGAACTTGATGAGCAATATGGGAACGTAGATTAGTAGATTAGGACTATTGAACCCTAGGACTAGTCTACTCAAACACAAGTGCATAACACTTAAGGACTATCAAACAAACCTGTGAAGTAAGTCACCGAGTTACGGTGTGGCAACCATTGTGCACATGTCTAGGAGTGGATTCGGTAAGAGCTTGGTATTTAAGTAGTCCTAGCGACTCACCTCCTCTTTACTCGAATCCTACCTGGTGCGTAGCTACGGTTCACCCTAACCAAGAGGACTTATTCACGGGCTAAACCAATCATTAAAACCCGAAAGGGACTAGCCATACTGTTTTATAAAAACCTTAGTTTTTAAAATCACTACATTACCCCTTTTGGTTTGTAACAAAATTTATTTTGAAATTTTTCAAAAAAAAAAAGATTTCGATTTACAAAATTACCTAAATACCCTAGAGGTAAAATTATTAAAATGCCCCTGGTTTCTAAAAATTTTAACACTACCCTTGATTTTAATAAAATTTTCTTACTTTGTAAAAGTATCTAAAAACTTTATTTTGGCAAAATACTAAAATGTCTTGATTTGGAAAAATTTACGAAATTGCCCCTGACTTCCAAAATTACCAAAATAACCCTGATTTCTGAAATTTCTGCAATGCCATTGATTTGGTAGAATTTTCAAAATAACCTCGAGATTTGTATATTTTGGAATGCCCTTGATTTGTAAAGATTTTCAAATTGACCCTGATTTATTACTAAAATACCCCTATAGGACAAATGACGATATTACCTGGGTTGGGAAGGTCTGAAATGACCGTAGAGGTGTAGTGAATGAATGTGTCTCTGCTTATGAATGTGATTATGACTCTCTGAACTAGAGTAGTGAACTTGAACTGAACCTTTATATGATCGAAAGAACTACTTCTAAATATTTTATTTCATAAAAATTGTTTGCGGTTAATAAGTGGAACAAAATTTTGATGCATAAAATTTCTTAAGTCAGATTAAATCGCGACGTTAGATATAGGGGACGTGGTCGTTGTGGACGTGGTAGAGGCAAAATGGCTGTGTCGGAACCATCGCTAGTGAAGTATCTAGAACCTTGAGTGTGAACTTGGAGACTGTTCTTAGAAAGTATATTAGTTTTATTAAGATCAGAGTGCGCAGCAGTAGCGTAATGTGGTGAATGAGGATGCATGACTGTTAGTTAGTTGGAAATTTCGAGGACGAAATTTCTTTAAGGAGGGTAGAATTGTAACATCCCGAAATTGGGCCTAGTAGGATTGGGCCATGGGCTTTAGGAAAATTTGTGTGTCGGCTAATTATTTGTGTTGGCTCGGGTATGAATTTTTGTGTGTTAGCATAGTCTTGTGAAGGCTTGTTTTTATTTAGGAAGCTAGAATAAAATTTAGTATGGCTTATTTAATGAAGTATATTAAGTGAGCTTGACACTTAAGTTAATTTAAGTGTTCATTTAAAGCATAAGAGGAGTAAGTGGCAAGTTGGTTAAGGAGCTTGAAAGGTGGCTTGAGGTTAGAGGTTCGAGTAGCATGTTTAGCATTTTGAAGGTTTATTTTTGAATCCTTGCATTAATGGACGGTCAAACCTTATCATGAATGGATAAGACTTTTTCTTTTATTTTTGGTTAGTAGACAAAATGGAAAAGGCAAGTTAGTAGTTATGGTAAAGAATCAAGTAGATAAGGAAAGTTTAGGGGACAAAAGGCTTGATAAATGAGTGTTATTTTGGAAGCTTTTCCATGGTCATTTGACCATGAACCTAGACGGCATAAGGGGCTTTAGGGGGTGGTTTAATTGTGTTGGAAATTATGGGGTTGATAAGGAAGAATTAAGGAGGAAAAAGGGGGATTGTTTAGTCTAATGTGTTGGCCGAATTTTGGTATGGGATTAGGGAGGTTTAGTTGACCAAAAAGTTGTCAATTTGTGCATCTTTTCCTTTGTCCAATATTTCTTTCTCTTAGCCGAAATTGCCTTTTGGCATTTGGTAAAAAGTTTGCTTTGTTTTGGCCTTTGCTTTTTGACCAAATTGATATCTTTATTTCTTATTTTCCTCTCAAGCTTACTTTCTTTTGGAACCAAAATATTGTCATCTTTGAAGACATTCACCATTCTTTCTTTCCTCTCTAGTGCCGAATTTATCTTTACACCAAAAGCATTCTCTTTTATTTTCTTTTACTTTTTCATTCTCTTTCTCTTTTTCTTCCTCATAGCCGAAACCATCCCATACTTTTTCATCATTTCTTTCTTTCTTTTTCTTTTAAGTTGTTAAGGCCGAATTTCTTGATAGTTCAAGTAGGAGGGTTAATCGATCATTTTGTTTCGGGTAAGGTCTTTTCAATCAATCGTTTCTTCTTTATTTTTTCTTTAGATTAATCGATTTTAGGAATCTAATTCTCTTATTTCTCCGTGGCTAAACCTTTGAAGGAAGATTTTCGGGGTTTTCTTGTAGTCAACGTTAGGGAGAAATCATTCGAGTTTGAAGAATCCAAGGTAAGGGACAATGATATTCGGCCTAAGGCCATATCTTTTTAGTGAAAACCGATTTCTCACATAGTGATATGTAGGTTCTGTCGACGTGTAGGCAAGAGTCGGAAATCCTAAAGTTCTATCGCTCTTTGTGTTTACAAGGTGTGTAACTTATACTAAACATCTAATTGATTAATAGCTTTATTAATATAGATGTGTTTATAAAGAAATATAAATGATTATGGTCTTGGGTACCATTCAATGGTACGATGAATTGAGGTACGTTATTCCTTCGTACTATGTATGATTTTAATATGAAACATATTCATTAATTGATTATGATTTTGGGATTATGATTCAAAGGCATGATATTTGCATCGTTAATAATGCTATATGCATAATATGAAATGTGTCCGATTCTGATATGATTATGAGGTAAATGGCATGATATTGTAATAATATGTTATTGCATGGGCATATGGGAAATATTGAAAGGGGAAGTGTTCCGGTGGTTTTACCACATTATCCGGTGACTTCGGTCACGATATTATGAATCCGGTGACTTCGGTCACGATATTATGAATCCGGTGACTTCTGTCACGATATTATGAATTTGGTGACTTCGGTCACGATATTATGAATCCGGTGACTTCGGTCACGATACTATGAATCCCGTGACTCTGTCACAATTATCCGGTGGCTATGCCACGATTATAAGGGCAATGTGCATGTTGACTGCAGCAACTGCCTTCGATGGTGTGTAGCAGATGAAGGGTTGATTTAGTAATCCCCACGGTGTGATTGGTTGGTACGGGTGGTGTGTAGCGGATGGATATCTAAGTTGGGTTCGGGATTGCATTTCATTTCATATGTACATGTGATTATCTGATTTGCTATATTATGGGCTTATGGCTAAATGTGTTTTAAATGGGCTTCCTTGTATGATCGATTGGACTTTTAGTGTATTGTTACACATTGAGTCTGTTGACTCACCCCTCGTGGGATATCTTTTCAGGTGATGCTCGGACCGGGTTGGAGTGGATACGAGGTGGCCCATGCAAAAGAGGATTTTCTTTATACAATTTATGTTTCAGTATTTTAAGTATTTAATTATTGTAATAAGGGCCATTTTAAGTATTTAAGGATTTTTATTATGTTTTAAGTTAAATTGTCGATTATATTATTATTTGAAAATGTTTTATTTTAAACAACTTAATTTTATTTGGAACTTTAATTACACAATGTTTTAGTAAAGACACCAAATCTTTTATGTTTTAAACTCTAAGTCAAAAGTTTTTCAAACGTTTTTCCGCAGTGGCATTTCAAATTCGGTCACACAAATGGGCCGTGTTTGGGGTGTTACAATATCAGTGACTTGGTCACATAATTATCGGTGGCTAGACCACATTATATCTGCTTTGAGCAGCGTGACTGTCAGCATGACTGCCAAAGAGGAGTGTAAAGGATGGAGGGTTGATTGTAGAAATCCCCACAGGAGTGTTGGGGATGGATATATGGAGCAGAGTGTAGAGGATGGAACAATAGGATGGGTTGGGTTATCATATTGACTCTTCTGATATGTTATATTGACTGGGCTTTGGCCGATTGTGATGTGGGGGCTTAGGCCCATTTGTGGTTTATGTGGACTAATTGCACACTGAGTCTTGCGACTCACTCTATTTGTTTAAACATATACAGGTGATTCTTAGTTCAGTGGATTGGGTCGGGATGGACTCGAGGTGGCCATGCAAGGGATTTATTTAACTGAAACTTTGCTTTATTTATCGTTTTCTGTTTTTGGGGATTTTTGATTTGTAATAAGGCCGCTATTATTTTGGTTTTAAATATTAAGACGTTTATATCACAAATATGATCGACATGACGTTTTCTGTATATGATGAAAAAAGGTTTTCCTCAAAACTAAATCAACGAATTTAAAAAAAAAATGAAAGTCTGAAAGCAAACCTTATGATTACTAGATTGTCACGTCCAGTGTTTTCAAACGTCACCTAAACACAAGAATTGGCTAAGTAAAATTTCCATAAAATAATTACTATGTTTTCAAAATGAACCACTAACCTTGGAATTTCAAAATAAATAAAAGATAATCATTTAAAACTTTTCTGAAGTTCGCAATATTTTGTAAAATCCTTCCAAGTGACATGCCAGATCTGGTCGTGGTGTTTGGGCCGAGTTTGGGGTGTTACAGTACCTGTATCACTTGTTCACGTAGATCAGCATACTTTGCTATGATAAGCATAATCTCAACTTCATCATTCATAACAAGAATAACACTCTTAGTTAACCTTAACTAACATAACTTGATAATAGCTTTACTTACTAAACTTTTCTGACTTTCTCATTTAATCTTTACTCTTTTGCCCGATGAATTACTATGAATAACAGAGGATACTAAATCTCATCTCACATAACTCAATGCCAAGGCCATATCCTTGATACGATCTTACATGGAATTTCCCATCTTGGTTTCGAGGCCATGTCTTGACATGGGCTTATACGAAGTCTTTCTCAGGAGTTCCCTTGGGAACTTACCATTGCCATGTCTTGACATGGTCTTACTTGGTATCTTTACTCATGAACTGGTCAATGCCGAGCCTTGGCTTGGACTTACATGAAATCTTCCTTGTTACTCACCAATGCCATGCCTTGGCTTGGACTTACATGGGATCTCTATCTCTTGATAGCTTTTCAATGCCAAGACTTGTCTTGGACTTACATGACATCTTTGCTTGGAGACTCACCAATGCCATACCTTAGTTTGGGCTTATATGGGTCTTCATCTCATAATAACTCTTCAATTCCAAGACTTGTCTTGGTCTTACATAATAACTTTGCTTGATTGCCAATGCCATGCCTCGGCTTGGTCTTATACGGACTTTCTCATTTCATGTGATAGATCGAGTATCCTAGGTAATTCAACTTCAATCGGGACTTTCTCATGCGTAATCTCATTAATTTCTTTGTTTAACATAACATTAAACATTTTCATGATAATATTGTACATTGTGATAAGCAATTCAATGATAAAAATCATAAAACTTAGAAATCATACAAACTTACCTCAATATAAAAAATGTAGGTAGATATGCAATGTAGTCCTCGACTTTGTTCTTGCCTCGATTTTGATCCAAGCTTTGTTTTGCTTGATCTATAATAATAATTAGATCATTTAATACTCACATTGACTAAATTGACTCTTAACTCATACCTTGGAAAAATTAATATTTTACCCCTAAACTTTCTCATATTTGTACTTTGCCCCTAGGCTCGTAAAATGATTCTCATTCAACTTTCTTAAACATCATGCTTAGCTGATTCATTATCTCAACTATAGCAATAACAAATTCTCACTATTTCTACCATGTATGACAAATTTCCATAAAAATTTCAACCTAGTCCCACTAGCATTTTTCATGAAATTCACTTAGAAAAAGATGTTTGTCAACATCAAACTCTCATAAACTTCTATAAAATATCATTTAACAACCATATCATTCATGGGTAGATTTCTGAACATGCATCTTAGCTCAACATATAGCTAAAAATAGCTAATTCATGTTATGAGGACTCCGAAAATACGAAGAATATTAAAAACGGGGCTAAGATGCACTTACTAGCAAGCTTGAAAGATGAACAAACCCTAGCTATGGGTTCTTTTAAAAATTTTGACAATGTGGGGAAGAAGATGAACATAATTTTGACTTATTTCATCCTTTTTAATCATTTATTAGACAAATGACCAAAATGCCCTTCTCTAAAAAAATTCACCATTTACTAACTCATGTCCATTTTTGTCCAAAAATTATAATTTGGGAAAATTGCTATTTAAGGACTTATAATTAATATTCTAAAGCTATTTCATACAAAAAGCTTCTAGAAACTCATATTTTGCAACTTTTGCAATTTAGTCCTAATGGACCCTTTAATGGAAATTTTCATAAAATTTCCACATGAAACTTTCATCCTATCATGCAAACATCTCAATTATCATAAAAACTCATTTTACTAATTCGGATTTGTGGTCTCGCACCACTGTTCCGACTAGGCCCTAAATCGGGCTGTTACAATTCTCCCCCTTAGTGATTTTCGTCCTCGAAAATCTTACCAGCAAACAGGTTTGGATACTGGTCTCTCATACTCTCTTTTGGTTCCCATGTAGCTTCTTCTATCCCATGTATTTGCTACAATACTTTTACTAAGGCAATACTTTTATTTCTTAGCTGCTTGACTTCCCGAGCTAAAATCTTAACTGGTTCTTCACCATAAGTCATGTCGGGATGAATCTCTATCTTTGACGGGGTAATTACATGTGAAGGATCTGATCGGTAATGTCTCAACATTGATACGTGAAACACATCATGTATCTTTTCTAACTCTGATGGCAAAGCCAATCTGTAAGCTACCGGCCTAAATTTCTCGGTAATCTTATACGGTCCAATAAAACGTGGACTCAACTTGCCTTTCTGGCCAAATCTGAGAACTTTTCTCCATGGTGACACTTTCAAGAAAACTTTATCTCTGACTTGATACTCTCTCTCTTTTCTCTTTAAGTCCGAATAGGACTTCTGTCTGTCTGATGCAGCTTTTAAACATTCTCGTATCACTTTCACTTTCTCTTCAGCTTCTCTAACCAAATCAACCCCGTGAATTCGATTTTCTTTTAGTTCAGTCCAACATAAAGGCGTTTTGCACTTACGCCCATATAGAGCCTCATAAGGCGCCATCTTTAAACTCGACTGAAAGCTATTATTATAGACAAATTCTACCAATGGGAGAAACTTTTCCCAATTGCCTCGGAATTCTAGAACACAACATCTAATCTTCGAGTACTTGAATTAACCTCTCTGATTGACCATCGGTTTAAGGATGAAAAGCTGTACTAAAGCTCAACTTCGTACCCAGGGCCTCCTGTAACTTCTTCCAAAATCTGGATGTGAATCTGGGGTCTCTATCTGATATGATTGACAAAGGAATTCCATGAAGCCTTACTATTTCAGAAACATATAAACTTGCCAACTTGTCGAGTGAGTAATCCACTTGTACGGGTAAGAAATGAGCTGACTTCGTGAGTCTATCAACTACAACCCATATAGCATCTTTCTTGCTTGGTGATACTGGTAATCCTGTTACAAAATCCATAGTGATACGGTCCCATTTCCACTCGGGTACCATAATTGGTTGAAGTAAACTCGAAGGTACTTGGTGTTCAGCCTTTACTTGCTGACAAATTATGCATATAGAAACAAACTCTGAAATATCTTTCTTCATTTTCAGCCACCAATACTGTTGCTTCAAGTCATTATACATCTTAGTACTACCAAGATGTACAGATAGACATCTGTTATGTGCCTCATGTAAGATTTTCTAAATAAGCTCTTCTTTTCTCGGTACACAAACTCTATCTTTAAACATCAAGTATCCATCAGAATTAATCCGAAAGTCAGATTCAACATCTGACTCGCACTGAGCTCTCTTGACTTGCAATTCGTTATTTTCTTTCTGAGCCTCAAAGATCTCTTGAAGGAATGCTGGTCTAGCTCTCAACTCAGCTAGAATAGAACCATCGTCAGATAAAGTCATCCGTGAATTCATTGCCCTTAATGCAAAAGGGGACTTCTTTCTCAAAGCATTGGCGACCACATTCATCTTTCCTGGATGGTAGTCAATGGCCAACTCATAGTCTTTTATCAACTCTAACCATCTCCGTTGCCTTAAGTTCAACTCTTTTTGCGTCATCAAGTACTTCAGACTTTTGTGATCAGTTAAAATCCGACATCTTTCACCATATAAATGGTGTCTCCAAATCTTCAAAGCGAAGACTATGGCAGCTAATTCTAGATCATGCGTCGGATAATTCTTCTCATGAGGCTTCAACTGTCTGGAGGCATAAGCAATGACTTTGCCTTCTTGCATAAGTACACAGCCTAATCCGTTTAAGGATGTATCGCTGTAAATCACAAATTCTTTCCCTGTCTCAGGTTGTACTAAAACTTGAGCTTCTGTCAACATCGCTTTCAGTTTCTCGAAACTTTGTTGGCATCTTTCTGTCCACTCAAACTTCACATTTTCTATAACAATTTAGTCAACGGGGTTGCAATCATAGAGAACCCCTTGACGAATCGTCTATAATAGCCGACTAGGCCTAGAAAACTTCTAATCTCAGAGATATTCTTCGGTGGCTTCCAGTCCATAGTAGCCGAAATCTTACTGGGGTCTACTCGAACTCCTTCTCCCAAGCAATATGTCCTAGAAATCCTACTTCCTTGAGCCAAAATTCACTTTTACTGAACTTGGCATATAATTGATTTTCTCGAAGAGTCTGTAAAACTGTCTGTAGGTGCTTAGCATGCTCATTCTCATCTCGGGAATAAATCAGTATGTCATCAATGAAAACGACTACAAACTTGTCGAGATATGGTCTAAAAATGCAGTTCATTAAGTCCATGAATACCGCAGGAGCATTGGTCAAACCAAAGGGCATGACTAAAAATTCATAATGCCCATACCTTGTTCAAAAAGCTGTCTTGGACACATCTGATTCCTTTACTCTTAACTGATAGTACCCTGATCTCAAGTCTATTTTGGAGAACACAGTGGCTCCTTTCAATTGATCGAACAAATCATCGATCCTAGGCAATGGGTACTTGTTCTTCACTGTCACTTTATTAAGCTGACGGTAATCTATGCACAATCTCATGGTGCCATCTTTTTTTTTCACAAATAAAACTGGAGCACCCCAGGGAGAACAACTTGACTAGCAAAGCCTTTATCTGTCAACTCTTGCAACTGTGACTTCAGCTCCTTCAACTCCATTGGAGCCATTCTGTAAGGAGTAATAGATATTGGTACAGTATCGGGAGCTAGCTCAATACTGAACTCAACCTCTCTAACCGGTGGCAGTCCTGGTAATTCCTCAGGAAAAACATTCAAGTACTCACATACTATCGGTACTGTCACAATCTTTAACTCTGTTTCTCTATTATTCATCACAAAGGCCAGGTATGCCTCATACCCCTTTCTTATGTATCTCTGTGCCGTCATATGAGAAATCATTACCGGTGATCTACCCTGTTCATCTAATTCTACATGGAGAGTGTCCCCATTCTCACATCTCATCTCAATGTACTTCTTCCCACAATTAACTATTACATCATAGGCAGTCAACCAGTCCATACCAAGAATGAGATCAAACTCATCAAATGGTAACAACATAAGATTTGCTTTAAAATAATGACCTCTAATCATCAATGGACAGCCTTTACATACTTTATCAACTAACACACTTTTTCCTAAGTGATTAGACACTTTAATCACAAATTCTGTAGACTCTATAGGCATACTCACACTGATACCAATTTCATGCAAATATAAGTGTGTGGATCCGGGATCTATTAAAGCAATAACTTTAATATCATGAAGAGAAGAGGTACCCGTAATAACATCAGGGGAAGATGCCTCTTTGCGAGCGTGAATGCATAAGTTCTCGCAGGCGCCCTACCATCGGGTCTCGCAGCCTGTTCTCTAGGGTTACCTATTCCACTTGCCCCACTTCCCGGGTTCCTTTGCGGTCTTCCTCTGACCATACTCCCAGATCTCGGGTTTTGAGTTCTTTCTTCTTTTGTCATCTCAGGGCAATCTTTTATGTAGTGGTCTTGGGAACCACATCTAAGACATGCACTTTCATGCGCTCGGCATTCTCCAAGGTGACGTCTGCCACACTGTGGGCATTCGGGTCTGTCAGATCAAATATTCCCTACACTTGCAAACCACTATTCTGACTAGACAAAAAATCAGGCTATTACAATGTGGGCATTCAATGTGAGGCACACAGCCATGTCCTAGCCCATGTCTATACCTGTGTAACTCTCTGACTTAGGTCACATGGCCAGCCACACGCCCGTGTGCTAGGCCATGTGGACAATTTATTTTTTTTTAAATTCAGTGTAGGATTCACATGGCCAAGACACACGCCTGTGTGCTAGGCCTTGTGTCACACATAGCACGCCCAAGTCTCTGCCCATGTGAACAACTTGGAGCATTTTGTTTATCAATTTAAAGATGCAGGGGACACACAGCCACACTACACGCCCGTGTACATGGCCGTGTGTCACACACGATTGAGACACACGCTCGTGTGTCTATCCATGTAGACGAAAATAGGTTATTTCTATGGCCACTTTTCTCAACCAAATTGTCTTCAACCTACATCAATACTTGCATAAATATATATATCAATCAATTCAAGACATTAAAATCAAACCAAAATTAACATTATGCATAATATATTATCACATATATTATCACATATATTTATATATTCAACCTCATCTTTTGTAAAACATATATGTTTACCATATTTCAATCTAACCTTACCAAGCACACATATATTAATCATTATATAACCTTATATATATATATATATATATATATATATATATATATATACTAAACATACCATTACTAGCCATTCTAATGACTAGATTACAAACAACCATTTGCATGCCAACATTAGCCAAGTTAGCCTATACATGCCACTATACCAAAATAAGTATGTTATTTATACCAAAACGAGCTGAAGGATAGTGTGTTGATGCTCTGATCGATTTCCAGCCTTTATGAGCTCAAGCTCTATAAAACAGAGGAAAATAAATAGAGTAAGCATATAATGCTTAGTAAGTTCACATAATTAGAAATTTAACTTACCATTCATTTTTATTAAATAAACATATAAATAGCATCCAAGAAATTTTGGCTTAAAGCCTAAAACACAACTTCACCAACCATGTTAGTCAAGTAATTCACATAAATACCAAGAACATAGACGAGCTCATCATATAATAACTTTCATTTACATATGCTTTCCATATCATGCTTCCATATTACATGTACATTTCCATGACAAATCATCTTAAGTTCGGTTTAATCATGTCAGAACTTTGCCCATTGAATTTATTTGAAATATTGATGGATACACATTAGTACACTCAAAGTGTACAAACTGTAATCCATCAACTCATATTCTGGGGTACCCATTAGGGCACATTATCAGGAAGCACTCTCTCGTGTCATATAATAGGATGCTCATATGAGCCATGTAACAGGAAATTGATTCGGGCTATAAAAGAAACTCATAAGAGTTTGAAATAGGAAGCTCATTGAGCTTAGCAGGTAACTCCGAAGAGTTATTATTAAGGAGCTTTGGATAGCCATATAACAGAAAGTTTAAGCGAGCCATATCAGAAAGCTCAAAAAGAGCTTATAACAGGACGCTCATAAAGAGTTGCATTTGTGTCCGCAATATATGTAGGAACACAACCGATCGTATAATAGGACACTCACAGCGGTAGTCCACAACACATGCAGGATCACTATCGATCAGGATGCTCGCAAGAACCATGTAACGGGAAGCTCGAGAGGGCTTATAACAGGATGCTCGTAAGAGCTATGGTGTGTCCGCAACATATGCAAGACCACAACCAATACGAGAAATCTTGTATCCATAAAATTTCATCTATTCAAATGGGATTTCATATTTATCGGGCATTTTCAAATTTATGATTAATTTCATAAACATAAAATTACACAACTCAACATTCACATATACAATATTAAATTCATACATATAAATATACACAATTTAGTTACACGAACTTACCTCGACACTTGTTCGTATTCGAGAGTCTACTAATTTGATACTTTTTCTTTTCCTCGATCTAACTCCTTATGAGATAACATCAATGTAACACATTTTATATTCAATTCAGTCCAACTTACATCTTAGGCAAAAGTACCATTTTGCCCCTATACTTTTAATTAATTCCAATTTCGTTAATAGGCTCGAAAAATGAAATTCATGCAATTTAATCCTTATTCCAAGCCTAACCGATTTTTACATATAACATTTACAGTACATATATTTCATAAAAATCAGAACTTTTCCATGAATTTTACATCTTTACAATTTAGTCCCTAAATCACAAATTCATGAAAATTCACTTTACAAAAGTTGTTTATCTATCAATAACCTTTCAATTTCTACCACAAATTTCAAATTTTCATCATATTCATCCATGAAAAAATTTTTATACTTTGATAAATTTGCAAATTGATCCCCAAAATAGCTAGATTAGGTTATTCCAATCTCGAAAATATAAAAATTACTAAAAACGGACAAGATTACTTACCCAAGTAGGCTTGCTTGATTTTCTTTCTCTTTCCTAGGTTTTCCATAGAAATTTTGGGAAGTAGATGATAGTAATATGATATTTTTATCTTTTAATTTAATTATCATCTTTAATTTTTCAACTTCCCAATTTAGTCCTTTTCTTTTCTTTAATTTCCATGGATGAATTATCATAAATATCTACTAACTTTTCTTAATGGTCTAATTACCATATAAGGACCTCAAATTTTGAATTCCATAACTATTTAATCCTTCTAGCCACTAGACTTCAAACTTTGCACTTTATACGATTTGGTCCTTCTTATAATTAAACATGAAATCGGTAAAAATTTCTTATCGAAATTTTCATATGTCTTTCCTATCATAATGCAGACCATGCAATAATATTAAAATAAGTTTTCTTTCTGACTTAGATTTGTGGTCTTGAAACCACTATTTCGATCTCACTAGAAACGGGCTGTTACAACTCTCCCCTTTAAAGAATTTTCATCCTCGAAAATCTTACCAGTAAAGAGATTCTTTACTGTAAGTCATATCAGGCTGAATCTCAACTTCTGTCGGAGAAATAACATGTGAAGGATCTGATCGATACCGCCGTAACATGGACAAGTGGAAACCATTATGAATTCTGTCAAGCTTTGGTGGTAATGCCAATCGGTACGCAACAGGTCTGATTCTTTCAATAATCTCATATGGTCCGATGAACCGTGGGCTCAGCTTTCCTTTACGGCCAAGCCGAAGAACTTTCTTCCAAGGTGAAATTTTCAAGAATACCTTGTCTCCTACTTGAAATTCTATCTCCTTTCATTTAAGATCAGCATAAGATTTTTTACGATCAGAAGCTGCTTTCAAACTATCTCTGATCACTTTCACTTTTTCTTCAGTCTCACAAATTAGATCAACTCCATTTATCTTTTTCTCACTCAGCTCAGTCCAATACAAAGGAGATCTACATTTACGACCATACAAAGCCTCGTATGGTGCCATTTTAATGCTAGTCTGATAACTATTATTGTATGCAAATTCAACTAAAGGTAGATACTTTTCCTAGTTACCTTCAAATTCTAGTACACAGCATCGAAGCATATCCTTTAAAATCTGAATCACACACTCAGACTGACCATCAGTCTGAGGATGGAATGTGGTATTGAAATGTAATTGTGTACCCAAAGCTTCTTGCAACTTATTCCAAAATTGAGATGTAAACCGAGGATCCCTGTCTGAAATAATGGAAATCGACACTCCATGCAATCTAACAATTTTAGAAACATATAACTCTGTTAACTTGTCCAGAGAAAAATCCATATAACGGAATAAAGTGAGCATACTTCGTTAATCGATCAATGATTACCCAAATAGCATCTTTCATTTTCGGGGATAGGGGTAATCCCGATATAAATTCCATGGTCACTCTTTCCCATTTCCACTCTGGTATTGTATCCGGCTGCAATAATCCCGAAGGCACCTGATGTTCAGCTTTAAATTGCTAACATATCAAACATTTAGATACAAATTCAGAAATATCACATTTCATTCTCGGCCACCAGTAAATCTTTTCCAAATCATTGTACATTTTGTTACTCCTCAGATGAGCAGACATAGTACCATTATGAGTTCAAGTAAAATCTTCTGTATAAATTCTGAATTCTTCGGTACACATATTCTACCTCTGAATAATAGACAACCATCAGTCCTAATCTGAAATTCTGAATTGGAATTTGACTCACATTGTACATGTTTAGCTTGTAATTCATATAATTTTTTTGAGCTTCACAAATCTATTGTAGAAATGTTGGTTTAGCTTTTAACTCAGTTATGATTAAACCATCATCAGAAAACAACAACTGGGTATTCATTGCTTGCAAAGCAAATAGAGACTTTCTGCTTAAAGCATCTGCCACCACATTGGCTTTTCCCAGATGATAGTCAATAACCAGATCATAATCTTTTAATAACTCAAGCCACCTGCACTGTCTCAGATTTAAGTTTTTTTGCGACATCAACTACTTCAAACTTTTATGATCAGTGAATATGTCACATTTTTCACCAGACAGATAGTGTCACCAAATTTTAAGTGAAAAAAAACTGGCTGCCAATTCTAAATCATGTATCGGGTAGTTCTTTTCACGTGGTTTTAGCTTCTAGAAGCATAAGCTATTACTTTACCTTCTAGAAGCATAAGCTATTACTTTACCTTCTTCCATCAAGACACAACCTAAACCATTCAATGATGCGTCATTATAAATTACAAATTCTTTACCCGATTTAAGTTGAACTAACACGGGTGCGTTAGTCAATAAAGCTTTCAGTCTGTCAAAACTCTGCTGACACTTGTCAGACTATTCAAACTTTACATCTTTCTTTAACGTGTCATTGGAAAAGCAATCATCGAAAATCCTTTTACAAATCTTCGATAGTAACCAGCTAATCCCAGAAAACTTCTAACTTCAGATACATATTTCGGAGGTTTCCAATTAACAATTGCTAAAATTTTATTTGGGTCCACTTTGATGCCTTCAGCAGATACTATATACCCAAGAAATCTGACTTCCTGAAGCCAAAATTCACATTTACTGAATTTGGCATACAGTTGTTTCTCACGCAGTGTTTGTAGAATAATTCTCAAATGATCAGCATGCTCATTTTCATCTCGAGAATATACCAAAATATCATCAATAAACACCACAAAAAATCTATCCAAATACAGTTTGAAAATTCTATTAATTAAATCCATGAATACCGCATGAAACACCCCAAACCCGGCCCACGAGCCTCCACCAGATTTGGTATGTTCCTTATGAAAAACCGGTTCAAATTCGTTGGTTCTTTGAAAAACCTTTAAGTGATTTTGGAAAAACGTTTTGGGTTGGGCTCAAGTTGGAAACCCGTTTATTTTGAAATATAAGTTTTTATAAAAATTCATTCTTAGGTTCAAAACTTTAGGTTAAAAGACATGCCGAATTTGTTTTAAGTTTCATTAAAAATCATTTATTCTTAGGTGTCAAAAACGTTTAGGGTTTATTATTAAATAATATTCTTAAACTTTAACTTGATAAAATTTCGTAACATAATAAAATATTTAACGTGCATGCATAAGATGAAGTTCATACTAAGGCCTTATTACATCAAAACAAACCCAAATAATTTAAAATACTTAATCAAAAATAAAATGTCCAAATTGTAAAATTTCTTGCTGTGCATGGCCACCTTTAAGCTCCTGCCGACCCGGTCCATCACTGCTCGTCACCTGGAAGAAAATGTTCCCCAACGGGGTGAGTCAAACAGACTCAATGTGTAACCAACACTAAAATTTAACAATTCAGGCATACATACTCATATCACATACATATTCATATAACAGATAGGAATTAATGATGCAACCCAAACCCAAACCTATATGCCATCCGCTACACATCACCCGTACCATCCTGCACACCGCGGGGACTACTAAGTCAACCCTCCTTCCGCTACACACCATCGAAGGCAGTAGCTGCAGTTGACGTGCTCATCGCCCTTATAAAATTCGTGGCATAGCCACCAGATACATAGTTCGTGTCATGAGACACCATATTCAGATATCGTGGTCTTAGGTCACCACATTCACTTATCGTGGTCTTAGGTCACCACTTTCAGATATCATGGTCTTAAGTCACCACTTTCACTTCCCCTTTCATAATATCCCATATGCCCCATGTCATATCATGCAAAATTATGTTTCATACTTTATTCATATTCTTATAACTGCACTTACGTGCCATAACCATTATTTATCATACTCACAGTAGGAGTAGGAAACGTACCTGAGTACTTTGTACCATAGCATGGTACTTAGCCACATTCACATTCTTATAAACATGCTCATGTTAGATATTGCCATAAATCATATTAAAAGATAGTGTGGGGTACACACCTGATTCGCTCAATGCTTTCAATCCAAATCCCGAAAATTCAATCTACTGCTTTAGACCTTTGATGCCTATATTCGGCCAACCCCAATCACATTAGTACAAAGCCATTCGGCTAAAAACTAAATCCAAATAGGATTAGTACACTTAAAACCTACCTTGGTGCTGATTTCAATACTAATCAAATCCCGAAATCTATGCTATGCTCCTCCTTGTATTCGGCCAAGCACTAGATCTCTACATAGGTTAGTTTTTGGCTTTTAAAATAAATAAGAAACAGGTCTAAATACTAAAATAGGCCCTTGGCCGAATGTGTGAGTACCCTTACCTTGAAATCCTCAAATCCCGAAAGTTGCTTCTTGGTTATGAAGTTGTCGAAACCTACAGGGTATATGTTAGATCCACTTCTAACATTAAAATACTAATGAATGGCCCTTGGCCAACTACATAACTTACCTTTGATCTTTGTAAATCCCGGAATATCCTTCCTAGAAGTCGACACTTGCTAGATCCCGAGAGATCCTTCATAGTTTCGGCAAAGCACACTAAGGATATTAGTACATTGTTTTTGGCAAGTCTAAATGAAAAGAATGGAAATCGAATGATACTAGCTCTTACCCTTAATACAGAAGTCGACAGCACTTCTTCTTGATACCCCTTGAGATATTCGGCTATAGGCTAGAAAGAACTTGATTTCGGCTTCCTTGAATAATAGGCTATGGTCTTAAAAAGGCTTACTTTCGGCTTTTGAATGGTGTGAGGGAATCGGCTAGGGGTTGTCTTTGGGGTTTCGACTTTTGATGAATTGAAACAAAGAAGAAGAATAGAGATGGAGGATTCGGCAATGGTGAGTCTTTGAGAGGAAGCTTGCGATTTTGTTAAAAAGAAAATAGAGAAGATGTCAAGAGAATTTCGGCAGAGGTTTCAAAAGAAAAGAAAAAGAATGAATGATGGCCTTAGTCTTCCCTTGGCTGAAAATACTAGCCTTAGACTCCCCCAATCGGCCAACTCTTCCTATGTGATAACTCTATCCTTTAATTATCACCTTATTCGAATTGATAAAAAGAATTATCCCCCCTTTATCTCTTATTTAGCCGAATTTTAAAGAGAATAAAACTCCTAAAATATAGCCTTGTGTCGTCCACTACCTCCCTTTCCTTGCCGAAAATAAAACTCCAAAATGTTGCTTCCCTTGTGACTCGAACTCAAGTCCTTCCCCTAGCATGTGGCGTCATTTCCAGGGCCCTAAGTGGCACCTCCAAGCCACTTTTCCAAGCCCAACTGTGTGTCATATTTCACCCACATTTTCTCTTAAGGCCCTGTTAGGCTTAGTTCCCTTTTTAATCTTAAGATACGATATTTTCCTAAGGCATTTCTTACTACTCTAAAATTTCACAAGCATTCATAAATACACATTCATACATACAAAGTCATGCTTTCACATTCAATTAAGCAATTATGCATAGGCCATAATTCGGGATATTACAGTTCTACCCCCCTTAGAATAATTTCGTCCTCGAAATTACCTGGCCGAAATAGGTGAGGGTATTGCTGTCGCATTGCTTCTTCTGGCTCCCACGAAGCTTCCTCTGGTCCATGGTTTCTCCATAATACTTTTACTTTGACTAGAGGAACTGACTTCCTCCTTAACACTTTCACATCACATGCTAGAATCTGAATCGGCTCTTCCTCTTAGGATAAGTCTGGTCTTAGCTCCACCTCCTCGACTGGTACCACATGAGATGGATCCGATCGATAGCGACGTAGCATGGACACATGGAATACGTCGTGCATCTGCTTCAACTCCAGTGGCAACTCCAATTGATATGCCACTGGTCCAACTCGCTTCAATACTCGATAAGGTCCTATAAACCTTGGGCTTAACTTCCCTTTTCGACCGACTCTCATCACCTTCTTCCAAGGCGAAACCTTAAGGAATACTTGGTCTCCCACATCAAATTCGATTTCTTTCCATTTGAGATTTGCATACGACTTTTGTCTATCAGACGCTTCCTTCAACCGTGCCCGAATTATTTCGACCTTCTCTTCGGATTCTGCCACTAACTCTGGACCCAAAACTCGATGTTCTCCTAACTCTGTCCAACACGTAGGAGTTCGACACTTCCGACCATACAACGCTTCATATGGTGACATCCGAATACTGGCCTGATAGCTGTTGTTGTAGGCGAATTCCGCTAGAGGTAAATATTCCTCCCAACTTCCTCTGAAATCCATCACACAACCCCTCAACATATCCTCCAAAACTTGGATTACTCGTTCAGACTGCCCGTCAGACTGTGGATGAAAAGCCGTAGAAAAATCCAACTTAGTGCCTAAAGCCTGATGTAATGCTTTCCAGAACCGAGAAGTAAACCTTGGATCCCTATCTGAGATAATCGATATCGGAACTCCATGCAACCTTACAATCTCCGCCACATATAACTTCACCAACTTCTGCAGAGAATAATCCATTCGCACTAGAATGAAGTGCGCGGACTTTGTCAACCTATCTACTATCACCCATACCGAGTCCTTCTTTGTAGGCGTAAGGGGAAACCCACTAACGAAGTCCATGGTAATTCTCTCCCACTTCCATTGTGGAATCTTGATTGGCTGAAGCAATCCTGACGGAACTTGGTGTTTAGCCTTAACTTGCTGACACGTCAAACACTTGCCGACAAATTCTGTAACTTCCTTTTTCAGACCAGGCCACCAATATTGTTCTCTTAAGTCTCTATACATTTTAGTACCTCCAGGATGCATAGCATAAGGGCTACTATGCGATTCCTGAAGAATTCTCTGTCTTAACTCCTCATTCTTCGGCATGCAGACCTTACCCTTGAAACACAATACTCCCTCGTCATTAATACCATAATCCATCAACTCTCCATTCTGTACTTGCTGTAACTTAGTACTTAACTCATCATCAACCAGCTGTCCCTCTTTAACTTCATTCAACCACGCCGGCTTAATTTGCAACTCTGCCAGCAGACTTCCATCATCGTACAAACTCAGATGTGCGAACATCACCCTCAGATCTGACACAACCTTCCGACTTAAGGCATCCGCCACTACATTCGCCTTGCCCGGATGATACTCTATCGAACAATCGTAGTCCTTCAGTAATTCCACCCACCTTCGCTGTCTCAAGTTCAACTCCTTCTGAGTCAACAAGTACTTAAGACTCTTGTGGTCTGTGTAGATTACCGACTTTTCCCCATAAAGATAGTGCCTCCACACCTTAAGAGTAAAGACCACTGCCGCTAGTTCCAAGTCATGAGTCGGGTAGTTAACTTCATGTGGCCTTAACTGTCGAGACGCATAAGCGACTACCTTACCATCCTGAATCAGTACGCATCCTAATCCCGTGTGAGAAGCATCACAATACACCACAAAATCCTTTTCTGCCTCCGGCTGAATCAAGACTGGAGCTTCAGTTAACACTTTTTTAAGCTTCTCAAAACTTTCTTGTTGCTTATCTCCCCACATGAAAGATACTTCCTTCCTCAATAACTTTGTCAAAGGCGCGGCTATTAATGAAAACCCTTCCACAAACCTTCTGTAGTAGCCTGCCAATCCTAAGAAACTACGAATCTCTGCCACCGACCTAGGTGGTTTCCAATCTAACACCGCTTCAATCTTCCTAGGATCCACCCTTATTCCTTCTGCAGACACCACATGTCCTAAGAACGCAACTTCCTTAAGCCAAAATTCACACTTGCTGAATTTGGCATATAGCTTCTTCTCCCTTAACACTTGTAGCACAACTCGGAGATGCTCATCATGTTCCTCCTCAGACTTAGAATACACAAGGATGTCGTCGATGAACACAACGATGAACCTATCCAAATATGGTTGAAAAACCCGGTTCATCATATCCCTGAACGCAGCTGGGGCGTTCGTCAACCCGAACGGCATTACTACGAACTCAAAATGCCCATACCTTGTCCGAAAAGCTATCTTATGGATATCCACTTCCTTCACCTTAAGCTGATGATATCCAGACCTTAGATCTATCTTCGAGAATACCGCCGTTCCCTTAAGCTGATTGAACAAGTCGTCTATCCTCGGTAAAGGGTACTTGTTCTTGATAGTCAGCTTATTCAGCTGACGATAGTCTATGCACATGCGCATAGTTCCGTCCTTCTTCTTCACAAACAAGACCGGTGCTCCCTATGGAGACACACTGGGTCGAATAAACCCACGATCCAGCAATTCTTGAATTTGAGCCTTGAGCTCAACCAACTCCTTTGGTGCCATTCTGTATGGAGCGATTGACACAGGAGCTGTTCCCGGCAGCAGATCAATTCCAAATTCCACCTCCCTATCCGGGGGTATTCCAGGTAATTTCTCCGGAAAGACATCCACAAAGTCCCTTACCATCCTAACTCCACCAACACCTTCTTCCTCCTTATCCAACGCACTAACAAAGGCCAAGAACGCCTTGCATCCTTTCCAAACCATTTTAACAGCCTTTAAAGCAGAAACTACGTTAGACAAGTAGTTTCTTCTCTCTCTGATCATAACAACTTCCTTATCCTCTGGAGTCCTCAACTCCATTCGCTTAGCCGCACAATCCAGTATGGCTCGATGCTCTACTAGCCAGTCCATTCCAAGAATAAGATCGAATTCTCCGAAGGGAAGTTCCATTAAGTCGGCAGAAAATACTACTCCTTGAATTTCTAGGGGCACTTTCCGAAAGACCTTATTCACCACTACAGTTTGACCTAGTGGGCTTACTACAGTCATCTCCCTATCAGAAAGTTCAGAGGCTATGTCTAGAGTTTTCACTACTCTACATGCAACATACGAATGGGTCGAGCCCACATCAATCAGAGCAAAATAAGGCTTGCTATAAACAAGGAACGTACCGGTTATGACGTCCGGCGCGTCTCCATCTTCCTTACGGCGAACTGCATATACCAAGCCCGGTTGCCTTGCCTCAGCATTATTAGCACCTTTGCCAAGTGTTCCACATCCTCTTCCAGCGCCATTTCCTCAGCCATTCGGACCACGACCTCGCTGAGGCTGCTGACCACCTCTACCAGCCTGATTAACATTCTGAGCCACTGGTCGATTTCCATCTGGCCTCATAGGACAATCCTTAATCATGTGGTCCTTGGACCCACACCTAAAGCATCCTCCAGTCTTTTTCCAACACTCTCCTAAGTGTTTCTTCCCACACTGATCACAGGCATTATATTGCCCTCCAGTACCAGCTTGCTGACCTCGCGGCCCATCAACTCTAGGCCTTTTATGAACATTCCCAGATGATCCTGACGGCCCAAATCCTCTTTTCTGCTTGTTCCGATCAGAGTGCTGTCTCACAGAGTCCTTAATCCCTTCAGCTATCTTAGCTTTCTCCACTAACGCAGAAAATTCCCGTTCCTGATGTGGAGCGACTACCAACCTCAGGTCATCTCTTAATCCGTCCTCAAACCGAACACAGCGCTCATGCTCAGTAGCCACTACTCCTCGAGCATACCGGCTTAACCTTAGAAATTCAGCTTCGTACTTAGCTACTGACTTGTTCCCTTGAACCAGCCCCAGAAAAGCTTTCCTCTGCGCATCAGTATATCTGGTTCCCACATACTTCTTCTGATACGTCGTCTTAACATATTCCCAGGTCAGATCTTCAGCTGTGGCACCGTCTCGAACTGTGAGCCACCACTGATACGCTTCATCACGTAGCAGCGCCACCATTCCTTTCAACTTCTCCTCAGGGGTCAGATCTAACTCATCCATAATCCGTTCCGTTGCTTCCAACCAATATTCAGCTGTACTGGGTGCCACACTAGATACTCCACGAAACATTTCAGCCCCATTGGCTCGGAGTCACTCGGGTACAGATTTTCGAGCTCCCATATTCCCACCTGCTCCAGCCACCATTTCTAAAACTCGCAGCACAGCCTGCGACACAGCATCATCCCCCGTCTGAGCTTGCTGCTCGACACCAACAGCTGGGGGTGGTGGTGGCGGTGATACCTCATTGTCAGACCCTTGACCCGATCTAACGGGTTCCGACACGGCCATTCTGCCTCTACCGCATCCTCGTATGTTACGACCACGTCCTCTAGAACTCATTTCTACGATCGTGCTTTAATCTGATTAAGAAATTTTATGAATTAGCTTTTATTCCACTGATTATTCGCGAAGGAGTTTTATGTAAAGAGCTTAATAGAGATTCTTTCGATCATTCAAAGTCTCAAGTTTTCTATCCTAATTCACAGAAAAGCACATCCATTCCATAATATCTCCCATACACATTCACTCTTTGGACATTTCTGTCCGTTCCCAACCCAGGGTATTTTCGTCATTTGTCCTACAGGGGTATTTTGGTAAATAATCGGGGTCAATTCGAAAATTACAAAAGTCATTTTGAAATTCCTCCAAACTCATGGATACAAAACAAGTTGTTACAAAAATTTTGGAAATCGGGGTCATTTTGGTAATTTTGGTAAACCAGGGGCAATTTCGTAATTTTTTTCAAATCGGGGTATTTTGGACTTTCCAAAAATAGGATTTTTAAATACTTTTACAAAATAAGGAAATTTTATTGAAATCGGGGGTGATATGGTAACTTTTAAAACCAAGGGCATTTTCGTAATTTTGCAAATAGGGGTATTTTTGTAATTTTCATAAATCAAGAATACTTCAGAAAAATTTTATGGAATAGCTTTTATAAATCAAAAGGGTAATTTAGTAATTTTTTTAAACTAGGGTTTCCATAAAAATACGGCTAGTCCCTTTCGGGTTTTAGTTAGGGGTTTAGCCCATGAATAAGTCCTCTTGGTTAGGGTGAACTGAAGCTACGCACCAGGTAGGATTCGAGTGGAGAGGAGGTGAGTCACGCGAACTGCTTAAATACCAAGCTCCCATCGAATACCAATCCTAGACATGCGCACAATGGTTGCCACACCCTAACTCGGCGACTTAGTCACAAGTTTGTTTAATTAGGCATTTAAAGTCTTATGAAATTTGTTGGGGTAACTAGTCCTAGGGTTCAAGTACTTATCATGCTAATCTACGTTCCATTCCACTTCTACCCTTCTATAGTTCACAATATAAATCACACAAAGGATAGGGGTACTTACCTGGTGGACTTCAGGTCGGAGACTTAGGTGCCATGCCAGAAAAACCTGCTTCTCACAAAATTTTCTCAAAAATTTCTTTTGGGCTTCATTTTGAAAACGTTTTGGGCCTTAAACCCAAGGCCGAGAGTTTAAAACTGGGCTCTGATACCAAGCTGAAACACCCCAAACTCGGCCCACGAGCCTCCACCAAATTTGGTATGTTCCTTAGGAAAAACCGGTTCAAATTCGTTGGTTCTTTGAAAAACCTTTAAGTGATTTTGGAAAAACGTTTTGGGTTGGGCTCAAGTTGGAAACCCGTTTATTTTGAAATATAAGTTTTTATAAAAATTCATTCTTAGGTTCAAAACTTTAGGTTAAAAGACATGCCGAATTTGTTTTAAGTTTCATTAAAAATCATTTATTCTTAGGTGTCAAAAATGTTTAGGGTTTATTTTTAAATAATATACTTAAACTTTAACTTGATAAAATTTCGTAACATAATAAAATAATTTAACGTGCATGCATAAGATGAAGTTCATACTAAGGCCTTATTACATCAAAACAAACCCAAATAATTTAAAATACTTAATCAAAAATAAAATGTCCAAATTGTAAAATTTCTTGCTGTGCATGGCCACCTTTAAGCTCCTGCTGACCCGTCCATCGCTGCTCGTCACCTGGAAGAAAATGTTCCCCAACGGGGTGAGTCAAACAGACTCAATGTGTAACCAACACTAAAATTTAACAATTCAGGCATACATACTCATATCACATACATATTCATATAACAGATAGGAATTAATGATGCAACCCGAACCCAAACCTATATGCCATCCGCTACACATCACCCGTACCATCCTGCACACCGCGGGGACTACTAAGTCAACCCTCCTTCCGCTACACACCATCGAAGGCAGTCGCTGCAGTCGACGTGCTCATCGTCCTTATAAAATTCGTGGCATAGCCACCAGATACATAGTTCGTGTCATGAGACACCATATTCAGATATCGTGGTCTTTGGTCACCACATTCACTTATCGTGGTCTTAGGTCACCACTTTCAGATATCGTGGTCTTAAGTCACCACTTTCACTTCCCCTTTCATAATATCCCATATGCCCTATGTCATATCATGCAAAATTATGTTTCATACTTTATTCATATTCTTATAACTGCACTTACGTGCCATAACCATTATATATCATACTCACAGTAGGAGTAGGAAACGTATCTGAGTACTTTGTACCATAGCATGGTACTTAGCCACATTCACATTCTTATAAACATGCTCATGTTAGATATTGCCATAAATCATATTAAAAGATAGTGTGGGGTACACACCTGATTCGCTCAATGCTTTCAATCCAAATCCCGAAAATTCAATCTACTGCTTTAGACCTTTGATGCCTATATTCAGCCAACCCCAATCACATTAGTACAAAGCCATTCGGCTAAAAACTAAATCCAAATAGGATTAGTACACTTAAAACCTACCTTGGTGCCGATTTCAATACTAATCAAATCCTGAAATCTATGCTATGCTCCTCCTTGTATTCGGCCAAGCACTAGATCTCTACATAGGTTTTAAAATAAATAAGAAACAGGTCTAAATACTAAAATAGGCCCTTGGCCGAATGTGTGAGTACCCTTACCTTGAAATCCTCAAATCCCGAAAGTTGCTTCTTGGTTATGAAGTTGTCGAAACCTGCAGGGTATATGTTAGATCCACTTCTAACATTAAAATACTAATGAATGGCCCTTGGCCAACTACATAACTTACCTTTGATCTTTGTAAATCCCGGAATATCCTTCCTAGAAGTCGACACTTGCTAGATCCCGAGAGATCCTTCATAGTTTCGGCAAAGCACACTAAGGAGATTAGTACATTGTTTTCGGCAAGTCTAAATGAAAAGAATGGAAATTGAATGATACTAGCTCTTACCCTTAATACAGAAGTCGACAACACTTCTTCTTGATACCCCTTGAGATATTCGGTTATAGGCTAGAAAGAACTTGATTTCGGCTTCCTTGAATAATCGGCTATGGTCTTAAAAAGGCTTACTTTCGGCTTTGGAATGGTGTGAGGGAATCGGCTAGGGGTTGTCTTTGGGGTTTCGGCTTTTGATGAATTGAAACAAAGAAGAAGAATAGAGATGGAGGATTCAGCAATGGTGAGTCTTTGAGAGGAAGCTTGCGATTTTGTTAAAAAGAAAATAGAGAAGATGTCAAGAGAATTTCGACAGAGTTTTCAAAAGAAAAGAAAAAGAATGAATGATGGCCTTAGTCTTCCCTTGGCCGAAAATACTAGCCTTAGACTCCCCCAATCGACCAACTCTTCCTATGTGATAACTCTATCCTTTAATTATCACCTTATTCGAATTGATAAAAAGAATTATCCCCCCCCTTTATCTCTTATTTAGCCGAATTTTAAAGAGAATAAAACTCCTAAAATATAGCCTTGTGCTGTCCACTACCTCCCTTTCCTTGCCGAAAATAAAACTCCAAAATGTTGCTTCCCTTGTGACTCGAACTCAAGTCCTTCCCCTAGCATGTGGCGTCATTTCCAGAGCCCTAAGTGGCACCTCCAAGCCACTTTTCCAAGCCCAACTGTGTGTCATTTTTCACCCACATTTTCTCTTAAGGCCCTGTTAGGCTTAGTTCCCTTTTTAATCTTAAGATACGATATTTTCCTAAGGCATTTCTTACTACTCTAAAATTTCACAAGCATTCATAAATACACATTCATACGTACAAAGTCATGCTTTCACATTCAATTAAGAAATTATGCATAGGCCATAATTCGGGATATTACACCGCAGGTGCATTAGTAAAGCTAAATGGCATCACAAGAACCTCATAGTGCCCATACATGGTTCTGAAGGCTGTTGATCGTATGTCTATCAAGTTTTAAAATTTATTAAGAGAATGATCAAACCTGGAATCTAACTCTGACAACGATTGAAGGCAAGTGTACCTATCGAACAGTAGTGTAGCTTAGGCAAGACCGGATTATCGAACCCAATGGAACTAAAAGTACTAATACTAACTTTCTTTTTATTATTTAGCCTAAAATAAGTGAAGTTGCTTTAATATAATCTAAACTAATTACTAAGCCATAGACACAAAGACAAAAAGGATGAATTGGGAAAATAACTTTAGGAAAAACTCAGTTGATTAAGACGATACCCTCAGAAAGAATCCACCTAGACTTCACTTGTTCTTTAACCCTGAACCATACGATTTATTTACTTAGTTTGATCCATAAGACTCCTTAACGTATATTAAACCCTCTCTCGAGGCGAATAACGTCTAACCCTAGGTTAATTAACGGAAATCTCTTTCTCACTTAATAACCCCCTAGAATAGCAGTAAATCAATCTATGGACTCCTATATTAGGTTTCACCCTAATCCGGCAAAATCTCATCACCCTATCTCTAGGCGTGCGATCAACTGCGCTTAATTATGCTAGATCTACTCTTAAGCAGGGTCTATTCCTCCTCCACCTAAGCATGTCAAATTTGGATTAAGCTTGCATAATTAAGAACAAACTAAGTATTTATCATATAATTCAGAAAATAATAACAAGATTCATCTAGGTTTCATCCCTTTCAAGAATCTGAAGGATTTAGTTCATAACAAATAAAGAAAACATCTCAAGAGAAAAGATAAAACAAAACATAATAAATCCCTAAAACTCCCTGAAGGAATTGAAGGAGAAATCCGTCGCCTTGAGTAGAATTTCAGCTTCTTAGGATGGATCAACTGGCTATCTTCGAGTGATTCCCACAAATCTGACCTTCTCGGCTTGGCTCCTTGGCCTCGATAACCACCCTCTTCAAGGATGAACTTAGGGGGTATATATAGGCTCTTGGAATGTGTTTCTTTTCCCCAAAGTATCCAAATCCGAATGAAATTCTCATTGCCACGACAGGGACACGGCGATGTCACACACCCGTGTGACTAGTCTTTGGGCCGTGTTCGGATTTCTTTAATGAGGCACGTCTGTGTAAATCGGGGGCCAGGCCGTGTTCTAGATGATCAACAGGGCACGGCCGTGTGGGCTTAAGTCCAGGCTGTGTCAATTTCCACCTTGGCCTAATTTGCTCTGTTTTGGGCCCGTTTCTCGTTCTTTTTATCCTCGGATGCTTTCCTGAGTATAAGACATGAAAAGAAAGGATTAAGAGCACCTTTTTATATAAATCGAGGCTTAAATCATCCAAAAGCATACTAAATATGGGATTAAAATATGTTACTATTATGGTTTATCAAATACCCCCACACTTAAGCTTTTGCTTGTCCTCAAGCAAAATTCTCAACTTACAATTAAAATGAACTTTCCATGATTCATAATTCCTTTTAACAATGTCTCATCATAATTCATAGATAATTTATACATGGATTATCTAACTCGAAGAGTCCTAAAGATTCAAAAAATCAAAGTCATACATTTGTAGCACAAAAACGTAGGTGTCTCCCCTTATCTAAATAATTACCTTTGATTCAAAATCGATAAGGATTGACATCCTCACTAAAGATTCACTCAAATCACTCGAGGTGTTTAAGGTTCAAAATTAAGCTCTCAGAAGTCGAACCTGAAAAGTTAATCCCATAGGCTTGCTTGAAAATCAAACCTCCAACACTGTAATATGAGATGGTACACAAATCAAAAGGTCTTTAACAGGGTTGTAATGGGGCTAGGGTTAAAGGCGTGGATAAAGGCTGAATTAAAAGGTTAGAATCGAGACTGACCTGACAAATTGCCTAACTAACAAAAATTGAACTAATCTTAAATAATTACATCAATTGAAAACTAATAATACGAGCTTTTCCTCAAGATGTGGAATTTTAACATGGAAGCTCATTTAATTATGGAACTAATAATGAGTATGCTTCGTTTTTTTTAAGAACAAACTAAATATTACAAGGAATGAATCTATTACTTTAAAATAAAGATAACAGCTAGACAACACATCAAATCAACTCTCGATATAAGGGTAGTCAAAAGGAATGGTGATAACAAATACAAAGGGGTTTTGGGTTAATATTAGCTGGTAAGTCAATAAAAAGGGTTGTTAGGATCAACGGGGTTCACTAGGGGTTAGTTGTAAAGGTAGGATTTTTAGTGGAGTAAGTGGGTTAAAACCTAGGTGTCTTTATCATCTCTGTATATCAAATCAATGGTGTGGTCTCGACATGTATAATTGAGGCAAGTTCTTGAATAACAGTTCATAGTTGACACACTCATAATCAAAAGGTGAGCATGAAAAAGGGATATATGCTCTATAAGGCTCAATATCTCACAAAAATTTATGGGTATTTTGATATCAACCTTGTAAATTTCAAAGTTCAAGGTAACATTTAAATTTAGGTTAACAACCTACTGAGAATTTTAGTTCTGAAAATTAGACTTATCATGCTTGATTCTCTAATATTCTTCTAATTTAATCATCAATGCACAATTAACTATGACTTAATTTAAAACATATTAATAAAAATCATAAATCATTAGAAATTTCATCCTAATTAGTAATATGAGAAAATTGATTCAAAACAAGACTAAATTCAGGGATTTGAGAATAATGGAGAAAGTTAGGCCGGATTTGAGAATAATGCAGAAAGCTAGGCCCTTTCTTTAAATAAATATTCACCCCCCACACTTAAGATGTACATTGCCCTCAATGTACAAAGATAGATAATAACATTTACGAGATAAATCAAAAGAGAAGGGGAAAGAATACTCCCTGAATTTTGGATGGTGTCCCTGGAAAATGGTAGAGGTCGTGGTGTGTATGTTTGGAAGGTTCGATCTGGATGACGATCCTGTGCTAGATGAGCCAGGGTTTATTAAGACAATTAAAATAAAATAAATATGTAATTAAAGAAAAGCAAGCTAAAGTGAAGGAGACTAAGAAGGAAAATAAAAATAGAAGAAAAGAAGAATGGACCGAAGAGTCCTTATTATAGGATGGTTCGCGAGGTGGGTGTGACCTCTGGGGCTGTGGAGGTGCTAGCAGTGGCGAAAGTGGCGTGACTCCCAAGCAGCTTGGCGAACCTGACACTAAAAAACTAAAATAAATTAAACTAAATAGAGTAAAAGAGAAGTAAAGATAAGGAAATTGAAGCAAAAGAGAAAAGAAAAATAGAAACTAAATGGTCTCAAAGACCCTTGGCTTGTTGTTGGAATGAAGCAGCCGGCATGAACTTATGTGTTGGGGTCTCCCTCGAGAAGATTATGCTTCCTTTCTTCCGCTTCTTCAGCATGGCTTCGGTATAGCTCAAGAGTTTTGAGGAATAATATGGAGAGGTTAGTCTGAGAAGAAGAAATAACAAAAGAGGTGGAAAGTAGGAAAATGGGGAGGAGGGGTTGGTGTTTAAATAGAGGCTCAAATCTGGTAAGTTCCCACACTCGTGGTTCGAGGGCGTGTCGATTCACACAGCCTCCTTGCACGGCCGTGTGTCTATGCGTGTTGTTTCACCATGCCCGTGTTTCAGCCAGTCACGCCCGTGTTTGAGAAGTCAGTATGTTGACACGGTTGGGTGGCACGGGCGTGTTCTACCCGTGCTTGGTAAGTTAGTAGCTTCACACGGTCATGGGGCACGGCCGTGCCACTTTGTCGGTGCCCGTGGGGTAATGGTTGGATCCGTGACGTCGAAATTAGTTGGGATTTGATTCGCACGGCCTCTGCTATGTCAGTACGGGGATTCTGGTGGTCCACACGGTCACGGACACGGCCGTGTGTAAGACCGTGTGGCCTGGAATTCTACACTTTTTGTTAGTTTAAAACTAGATGTTCAAAAAAGGAAAGCGGAAAGACGAGAAACTGAAAATAAATGTAAAAGTAAAATAGGGTTAGTGCTCGGGTTGCCTCCCGAGAAGCGCTCGTTTATAGTCTTAAGCTAGACTTTCCTTGTAACAAAATCAGGGAGGTTTAAAGGTTTGAATATCTTCCTTCGTGCTCACAGTTTTATTTTCTTGATAAAATTTAAGTAGAGAAGCGTTTACCTTGAAAGTGCCGGATGTTGGATTGCTTACCTTGACTACTCCATATGGGAAGATATTTTATACCTTAAGGGGAGCTTCTTTTAGGTCTGGAGTGGTGACGCGAGGGTCGTCTTTGTCGATCAATACCTAGTCCCCTATTTTGAAGTGGTTTGATGTTCCTACAATCTTCTATGGGGGCTCCTTTGGTTTCTCTTTACGTGGTTTCGGTTCCCCTTCAAAGTTTGTTTTCTGCTCCTCTAGTTTGTCGACCTTAAGGCTTCGTTCCTTATGTAAATTCTCTTTGTTGGTATTAGGTCCGTGATTCAGCTCAGGTTTGTGTCCTTGTGGTATTTCCTGCGATGAAGGTTGTAAAAATTGATTATCAACTGAATTGTCTTTCTTACCTGCATCGATTGTTGTCCTGGCCGAGTCAAGACCTTGAAGATTGATTGATTCATCACCTACACAAAGTATGAGTTCTCCTGTGGCAACATCAATTTTAGTTTTAGCAGTTGCTAGGAAAGGTCTTCCTAAAATTAAGGGGATTGAATTATCCTCATCCATGTCTAAGACAATGAAATCAACTGGGAAAATGAATTTATCGATTTTGACAAGAATGTAACACCCCAAACCCGGCCCATACGTTTCGACCAGATCTGGTATGCTACGAGTTGTACATTGAAAACTTTTTCTTTGTTGGTTTTGGAAATCGTAAGTTAATTAGAAAATATTTGAATAAATAAATGACATTTTAAAAAAAAACTTGTATTATTATTATTTCGTATAATTAAACCTTCGACATAATTTCATAAGTTGCAAATATTAAAACTACTTAGGTGAATATAAACTATGGGGCCTTATTACGTAAATATTTCCAAAATAATAAAATAAAAATTAAAGAAAAACCGAAATAATCTATAGAAATAAAAACTTGATGGCCCCTCGAGTCCGTCTCGACTCCCATGTCCATGATCTACTGGTCATCTGAAAGAGTAGGAAAAATAAAAGGGTGAGTCACCAAGACTCAGTGTATAAATCCCGAACACAATGACCTAAGGCCCACAAACATATTATGAGCCCTGGCCCATACATAAAGGCAACAATCAAAATTACATGATAAGTAATAAATGATGAATGGCCCAACCCATCCTAGAATTCCGTCCTCTACACACCAACCCGTACCAACCATCACAACTTGGGGATTTCTACAACCAACCCTCCATCCGCTACACACCAAACTACAGCTGTACTGCCTATTCCTATTATTCAGGAATCATTAAACGTGGCATAGCCACCGATCACTATGTGACCTCATAATATAACTTGGCTCAGCCACCGATCACTATGTGACCTAACATTTGAATTTGTGGTTTAACCACCGATCACCAAGTGACTTATCATGCACTTCCCCTTCATTATCATAATCCCACCCCATGCATACACACATGAAAAAATGAAACATCATACCATCTTCAAGAAAACAGGCTTTCATATATATATATATATATATATATATATATCGATACACATAGAGATTTCTATGATTACGTACCTGGCATCCTCTGCCTAACCCTTTTTGGGTTTTATTCGACTGTCTACACAGCCTCTTTTCGGCTTTTAGCCTATAACATATATTTAGCACAGATTACTATACAGCCTTTTTCCGGCTTTAGCCCATAATATATATTTAGTACAGATTAATTAGTGTGTTAGAGATCTACACACCTGATTACCATTAGAACGTGACTTTCTAAGTCAACGCTATCCGTAGTCGACACAACTGCTATCTGCCTAAGGTGTTGTTCAGAAGCTTGAAATCTCGAAAAGTGATATGAGATTCAGGGACTAGTGTTTCCGGCTTTTAGATCTAAGAGATCTACTTCAATTCCCGATGTCCCCCAACAATAAAATACATAATACCATTAAACCATTAGCTTTTTGGCGTTGTCTTCCAAAAATCGAAAGCGATCTTAAGGAATAACTAGGGTCGACACTCACCTTGCTAGAGAAGATTCGACTACTCCCAGAGGGTTCCGACTTTTTGCGAAAATCAGGAAGAGAAGAAGATTCGAAAAAATCTATGGAGATTCGGCTTTTAATGAAGAAATCGGCAGAAAGAAGAAAAGAGAATTTCGGCAGACCAGAGGTAGGTTCGGCTTTAGCAAAGATCAAAAGAAAAGAATGTAGAAAAAAGGATTATGAGGTTTCAGCTTTTAGAAGAAAGGATAGAAAAGAAAAATGGAGTTTCGGCTTTTGAATCAAAATGAAGATGTGGGAATAGGGTTAGGAATTTCGACTTTTACTCAGAGAAGAAGAAAAAGAAAAGATGGAAACCCTAAATGCCGAAAAATAAAGAAGAGAACCCTCAACTGTCTATTTAAAGTTTCAGCACTCCTTAGCCATATCAGAAACCGATTTCTCCTCCCCCTCAGAGTTTGAAATTCGGCCACCACTTAGCCTTGTAGATAATTCCTATCTTTTCTCCTTTATCTTCCATATTATCAACTATAATATCTAGTTATCCCATTCACATAAATCCTCCTATTTTTGAGCCTTGTTGCCGTCGACTCCACCTAACCCTAATGCCCAAAAATTAGCTAACTTAAATTAAAAGAATTAGGCTCCATGAAACTTAAATTTGGGCCCCTTACTCCCTTGTGTGGCGTCACCTCCTTGCTCCCTAAGTGGCGCCACTGACCACTGGGCCACAAGCCTATTTTGATATTTTAAACTCAGATACCACCTTTTAAACCCTATAGTGCCCAAACAAAAATTTCACCAAGGCCTTGACCACATCCTGAGCCCAATTTGGACCCCTAACAGTTAAATTAACACATTAAACATATCCACACACTAAACGCATAGGCCCATTAATTCATAATGTTACAAAGAACATCTTCGATAATGCCCCTATGAATTCTAACAGTTTTATCAGCTAATTGAATACTCATCCTAGTTTGTTTGGGCTTCCCTAGACCTAGCCGTTTAAACAATGTGTAAGGCATGGCATTTATACTTGCCCCTAAACCAGCTAACGCATTATCACCATTTAAACTACCAATTAAACATGGAATAGTAAAACTCCCTGGATCTTTTTGCTTCCGCGGTAGTCTATTTTGTAACATTGCTGAGCATACTGCGTTTAATTCCACATGTTGCTCTTCATCTAATTTGCGTTTGATCGTCAAGAGCTGTTTTAAAAATTTCCTCAAATCTGGCATCTGAAAAAGAGCTTCAAGAAGAGGTAAGTTAATATGTAATTTCTTTAAAAGTTTAAGAAACTTACCGAACTATTCCTCTATATCATCTCTTTTCATTGCTTCGGGATAAGGTATGTGAGGTTGGTACTCTTTGACTACCGATTTTGACTTTTCCTGTATTGCCTCAACTTTACCTTCTTCTACCTTGTTTCCTTGTATTAGATTAGGTTCGTCTACCCCTGTGCTATTATGAGCTGTGATGGCTTAAATTTGTTCCTTTGGGTTAATCTCTGTGTTACTAGGTAGACGTCCTATCGGTCGTTCGGACATCAATTTTGCAAGTTGCCCGACTGCTTTAGTGACTTCCCCTACTGACTTAGTAAGTTCCCCGATTCGGTTCTTGGTCTCGTCAACCGATGTTTGTTGATTTTTTAGTGTTTTCTCTGTATCTTGGAGACGGTTTTCTGTGCTTGCCATGAATTTCGTCAGCATCTCTTCGAGGTTTGGCTTTTTCTCTTGCGGATATGGCTGATTTTGGAAATTTTGAGGAGGTTGTTGCCTGTGATTTCCTTGATTTCCTTGATCTCCCCATGAAAAATTTGGGTGGTTCCTCCAACCTGGATTGTAAGTATTACCATAAGGATTATTATTGGATCTGAAATTATTACATATATAGTTGATCTGTTCGTTCTCTGCGCTTGGTTGGTAGGGTGGGTACTCAGGATTCACCACAGTTCCACTCGCGTCATACTGCATTACTAGGTGTGCCTACAAAGAACACAAACTATCACGCTTTTTATTCATCATCTCTACCTATGTTGATAGCATGGTTACTGCATCGATGTTGTAAACTTCGGTTGATTTTGTTAGTTTAGTCCTTGTAACTTGCCACTTACAATTATTCAGTGACATTTCTTCAATGAACTCGTAGGCTGCTTCAGGAGTTCTGTTGTTTAGGGTTCCACCTGTGACTGAATCAATTAGTTGCCTCGTTGAGGGGTTTACACCGTTATAAAAAGCTTGGACTTGTAGCCACAAGGGTAAACCATGGTGTGGACACCTTCTCAAGAGATCCTTGTATCTCCCCCATGTGTCGTATAATGTCTCTAAATCCATCTGCACAAAACAAGAGATATCATTCTGTAATTTGGCCTTTTTGGCTAGTGGGAAATATTTCAATAAAAACTTTTCAGTCATTTGCTCCCATGTGGTGATTGACCCTCGTGGTAATGAGTTCAACCACTGTTTGGCTTTATTCCTTAATGAAAAGGGAAATAACCGGAGACGTATGGCATCATCAGAAACGCCATTTATTTTGAAGGCATAACAGTATTCTAAGAAATTAGCTATATGAGTGTTTGGGTCTTCTCCTGTAAACCATCAAATTGAACAAATTGTTGAATCATTTGTATTGTGTTAGGCTTTAATTCAAAATTACTAGCAGCTATAGTAGGCCTAACAATACTCGATTCTACTCCTGTTAAATGCGGTTTAGCATAATCAAACATTATACGTGGAACATTATTTTCTCCCACAACATGTGGTTGTGGATTAGTCTCGTCCATCCCTTCAGTAGGATTGGATCTGTCTTCTTGATTTTCTTCTGTGTAATTTAGGGCTCACCTGATTTCTCTGCGATTTCTTCGAGCGGTGGCTTCAATATCATTGTCGTATACTAGAGGTCCTCTGGGTTCCTTCTAGTCATAAACTAGAGGTACCTGCGAAAAAAAGAAAGAAAATTTAGCAAAACCTAGATTAAAAATAAAAGTAAATTGCAAAATAATGGCTAAAGTAATAAAAATAGAGTTTTCTTAATATTTTAGTTCCCCGGCAACGGCGTCAAAAACTTGATCGTATGTCTGTCAAGTTTTAAAATTTATAAAGAGAATGATCAAACCTAGAAACTAACTTTGACAATGATTGAAGGCAAGTCTACCTATCGAACAGTAGTGTAGCTTAGGCAAGACCGAATTATCAAACCCAAAGGAACTAAAAGTACTAATACTAACTTTCTTTCTATTATTTAGCCTAAAATAAGTGAAGTTGCTTTAATATAATCTAAACTAATTACTAAGCCAAAGATACAAATACAAAAAGGATGAATTGGGAAAATAACTTTAGGAAAAACTCAGTTGATTAAGACGATACCCTCAGAAAGAATCCACCTAGACTTCACTTGTTATTTAACCCTGAACCATACGATTTATTTACTTAGTTTGATCCGTAAGACTCTCTAACACCCCAAACCCGGCCTAAACGTTACGACCGGATCTGGCATGTCACATGAAAGGAATGTCTAAAAACTGTGTGTTCGTTAAAAAGCTCGTATTCTTTATAGTTGTTGTGAAAAATCGAGTTTAAGTAATTTTTAATAAGAAACGGTTTATTATTATTTTAGGAAAATCCCATATTGATCATTTAATAATAAGCAGTAAACAAATCAAAAGCTAAACCAAATAAAATACCAAAAATACAGTTAAAGTGGCTCTATTACATAACAAAAATCCCAGTTACAAATAAGTTTAACTAAGAGAACGAGTTTACGAGAAAAGCATTGTATGGCCACCACAAGTCTGCCTCGGCTCCCAAATTCGCGATCTAACGATTACCTGCAAAATTAACTAAGGGGTGAGTCACCGAGACTCAGTGTGTAAATCCCCATCCAAAAGATGTTAAGCTCGTACACAAATTCATATGCAAATATGCATGTCATGCAACCCATCCAACCTATCCATCCGAAACTCCCAAATCTACCCCGTGTGGTACCAAACCACTGGTGGTGCCAAACCACTGGTGACCCAAAGTCACTGATATCAATATAATTGTGGTGCCAAACCACTGGTGACCCAAAGTCACAAATAATCCATATGTGGGGCCAACCCACGTTGTGATACCAAATCACTGGCGACAATCTCGTTATACCAAATGTGGGGCCAACCCACTGTGGTGCTAAGCCACTGGGACGAGTCGCTATGAGGTGCCAAACCTCTGGTGACCCAAAGTCACGAATATCAATAATCCAAGTGTGGGGCCAACCCACATTGTGATACCAAATCACTGGCGACAAACCCGATATCAACTGTGGGGCCAACCCACTGTGGTGTTAAACCACTGGGACGAGTCGCTATGAAGTGCCAAACCTCTGGTGACCCAAAGTCACGAAATTAACTGTGGTACCAAACCACTGGTGGTGCCAAACCACTGGTGACCCAAAGTCACGGATATCAATCTTCCCCCTCCTCTCATCATACCCATGTCCATGCCATGTTCATCAGTCATAATAATTCGTGTATGCAGTATGCCAAGTATGCAAATCATATATCAAAGATAACGCATGAAACGTATGACCATCATAATCAGAATAACAAATACGATATAACCAATCTAATCAACCTCTAAAGGGTATAACAGTAATTTTTACCTACCAAGGGCATTTTCGTAATTTACCTTTCAGGGGTATTTTGGTAATTTACCCACTAAGGTTATTTTCGTAAATTCGTACCTGCAATGGCCTTTCTGAAGGCCCAATGTTGCCCCGAGCGACTCAACTACTAATTCTGGTCGTACCGGACTATTGGGCCTAAGGCCCAATTTTGGCCCATTCGGGCCCACACACTCGTGTAGCCCACCTGACACAAATCTAGCCACGTATATAAGTTCCACCTAGTCTAGTTCACTATATACTATATCATCATACATTTTACTCAATTGGGCCCACTTCGGCCCATCGCTGCCCAAGCAGCCCCAACCCACAAGAATACTATTGTTGGCCTCAACTATCGCGTCGAAGCCCCACACGTGCGCTCGCACGCTCGTGTGGCTACTATTGCTGTGACCGGCATTTCGGCATTAGCCGCTCTACAACTAGAGTAGAGAGAGTTACACACCTGATGGGAGTTTGGTGTTAAACCGCGCTGCGACCACTCCTGCGCCCAAACGCCCTCCAAGGTATGTCAACTCTCCTCCTGGAATGCTCTTTATATAGCTAGCTCTTCACCATCCTTCTTTATATCTTTCCGATGTGGGATCCCTTCGTTAGTAGAGTTTAAATTCAACTGAAACTCTCGCCGTCCAATTCGCAAAATAAATACTCCATTGCTTGTCATGAGATTCGAACCCAGGCTCCCTTGCAACATAATCCACGCCGCTAACCCCTTGGCCACAAGCTCCTCTTGTGTCTTAAACCATGCACAACTAAATATAAATTTATAGCCAAATTCTAAGGTCCAAGTAAAAAGAAAACCAAAATGCAGACGCCAAGACTTGAACCTTGGACCTCCTTCCTTCCTTCTGGCGTCACTCCCTTGCCTTTTATGTGGCGTCACTTTGCCACTACACCACACACTCCACTTGTGTCATTTTTCTCCATATTTTATTCTTAAGGCCTACCTGCCAACTTCCAGGGTTTTTTTCACCTAAAACCAAAACTTCCCCAAAGCTAAAGTTCGATCCCGGGACTTTATAGAAGCCCTCTAACCTTCCAAAATCACTTATCTAATAAGTCTAACTTGCATTAATGCCTTTCTCAAAAATTTTAAACGCTACTACTCCTAAGGCCCATTGGGCTCAATCCTACTAGGCCCAATTTCGGGATGTTACAAATCTACCCTCCTTAAAGAAATTTCGTCCTCGAAATTTCCAACTAACTAACATTCACACATCCTAACCTACCACACTACGCTCTTGCTGCGCACTTTGATCTTAATAAAACTAATATACTTTCTAACTAAATCTTGAAACCCCTTCACATAACCAACTATCTAACATCGAAGCAAACAGATATTTTTCACACGTACATACAATTCCTATATTCAAGCATCACATCCACACATCGCAGAATAAATACAATCATTCTGCATATAATAGAATAAAGTAAAAAGGAACTTATGGATTTGGTGCCGGAGACTCGGGTGCCATACTTACAGAAAAGAGATATATATTTTTCTAAACCATCTTTTGAAAACATTTTTGAACCCAAAACCCACTGCCGAGTTATTGAACTTGGCTCTGATACCATAATTGTAACACCCCAAACCCGGCCTAAACGTTACGACCGGATCTAGCATGTCACATGAAAGGAATGTCTAAAAACTGTGCGTTCGTTAAAAAGCTCGTATTCTTTATATTTGTGAAAAATCAAGTTTAAGTAATTTTGAATAAGAAACGGTTTATTATCATTTTAGGGAAATCCCATATTGATCATTTAATAGTAAGCAGTAAACAATTGAAAAGCTAAACCAAATAAAATACCAAAAATACAGTTAAAGTGACCCTATTACATAACAAAAATCCCAGTTACAAATAAGTTTAACGAAGAGAATGAGTTTACAAGAAAAACATTGTATGGCCACCACAAGTCTGCCTCGGCTCCCAAATCCGCGATCTAACGATTACCTGCAAAATTAACTAAGGGGTGAGTCACCGAGACTCAGTGTGTAAATCCCCATCCAAAAGATGTTAAGCTCGTACACAAATTCATATGCAAATATGCATGTCATGCAACCCATCCAACCTATCCATCCGAAACTCCCAGATCTACCCCGTGTGGTACCAAACCACTGGTGGTGCCAAACCACTGGTGACCCAAAGTCACGGATATCAATCTTCCCCCTCCTCTCATCATACCCATGTCCATGCCATGTTCATCAGTCATAATAATTCGTGTATGCAGTATGCCAAGTATGCAAATCATATATCAAAGATAACGCATGAAACGTATGACCATCATAATCAGAATAACAAATACGATATAACCAATCTAATCAACCTCTAAAGGGTATAACAGTAATTTTTACCTACCAAGGGCATTTTCGTAATTTACCTTTCAGGGGTATTTTGGTAATTTACCCACTAAGGTTATTTTCGTAAATTCGTACCTGCAATGGCCTTTCTGAAGGCCCAATGTTGCCCCGAGCGACTCAACTACTAATTCTGGTCGTACCGGACTATTGGGCCTAAGGCCCAATTTTGGCCCATTAGGGCCCACACACTCGTGTAGCCCACCTGACACAAATCTAGCCACGTATATAAGTTCCACCTAGTCTAGTTCACTATATACTATATCATCATACATTTTACTCAATTGGGCCCACTTCGGCCCATCGCGGCCCAAGCAGCCCCAACCCACAAGAATACTATTGTTGGCCTCAACTATCGCGTCGAAGCCCCACACGTGCGCTCGCACGCTCGTGTGGCTACTATTGCTGTGACCGGCATTTCGGCATTAGCCGCTCTACAACTAGAGTAGAGAGAGTTACACACCTGATGGGAGTTTGGTGTTAAACCGCGCTGCGACCACTCCTGCGCCCAAACGCCCTCCAAGGTATGTCAACTCTCCTCCTGGAATGCTCTTTATATAGCTAGCTCTTCACCATCCTTCTTTATATCTTTCCGATGTGGGATCCCTTCGTTAGTAGAGTTTAAATTCAACTGAAACTCTCGCCGTCCAATTCGCAAAATAAATACTCCATTGCTTGTCATGAGATTTGAACCCAGGCTCCCTTGCAACATAATCCACGCCGCTAACCCCTTGGCCACAAGCTCCTCTTGTGTCTTAAACCATGCACAACTAAATATAAATCTATAGCCAAATTCTAAGGTCCAAGTAAAAAGAAAACCAAAATGCAGACGCCAAGACTTGAACCTTGGACCTCCTTCCTTCCTTCTGGCGTCACTCCCTTGCCTTTTATGTGGCGTCACTTTGCCACTACACCACACACTCCACTTGTGTCATTTTTCTCCATATTTTATTCTTAAGGCCTACCTGCCAACTTCTAGGGTTTTTTTCACCTAAAACCAAAATTTCCCCAAAGCTAAAGTTCGATCCCGGGACTTTATAGAAGCCCTCTAACCTTCCAAAATCACTTATCTAATAAGTCTAACTTGCATTAATGCCTTTCTCAAAAATTTTAAACGCTACTACTCCTAAGGCCTATTGGGCTCAATCCTACTAGGCCCAATTTCGGGATGTTACAAATCTACCCTCCTTAAAGAAATTTCGTCCTCGAAATTTCCAACTAACTAACATTCACACATCCTAACCTACCACACTACGCTCTTGCTGCGCACTTTGATCTTAATAAAACTAATATACTTTCTAACTAAATCTTGAAACCCCTTCACATAACCAACTATCTAACATCGAAGCAAACAGATATTTTTCACACGTACATACAATTCCTATATTCAAGCATCACATCCACACATCGCAGAATAAATACAATCATTCTGCATATAATAGAATAAAGTAAAAAGGAACTTATGGATTTGGTGCCGGAGACTCGGGTGCCATACTTACAGAAAAGAGATATATTTTTCTAAACCATCCTTTGAAAACATTTTTGAACCCAAAACCCACTGCCGAGTTATTGAACTTGGCTCTGATACCATAATTGTAACACCCCAAACCCGGCCTAAACGTTACGACCGGATCTAGCATGTCACATGAAAGGAATGTCTAAAAACTGTGCGTTCGTTAAAAAGCTCGTATTCTTTATAGTTGTTGTGAAAAATCGAGTTTAAGTAATTTTGAATAAGAAACGGTTTATTATCATTTTAGGGAAATCCCATATTGATCATTTAATAGTAAGCAGTAAACAATTGAAAAGCTAAACCAAATAAAATACCAAAAATACAGTTAAAGTGGCCCTATTACATAACAAAAATCCCAGTTACAAATAAGTTTAACGAAGAGAATGAGTTTACGAGAAAAACATTGTATGGCCACCACAAGTCTGCCTCGGCTCCCAAATCCGCGATCTAACGATTACCTGCAAAATTAACTAAGGGGTGAGTCACCGAGACTCAGTGTGTAAATCCCCATCCAAAAAGATGTTAAGCTCGTACACAAATTCATATGCAAATATGCATGTCATGCAACCCATCCAACCTATCCATCCGAAACTCCCAGATCTACCCCGTGTGGTACCAAACCACTGGTGGTGCCAAACCACTGGTGACCCAAAGTCACGGATATCAATCTTCCCCCTCCTCTCATCATACCCATGTCCATGCCATGTTCATCAGTCATAATAATTCGTGTATGCAGTATGCCAAGTATGCAAATCATATATCAAAGATAACGCATGAAACGTATGACCATCATAATCAGAATAACAAATACGATATAACCAATCTAATCAACCTCTAAAGGGTATAACAGTAATTTTTACCTACCAAGGGCATTTTCGTAATTTACCTTTCAGGGGTATTTTGGTAATTTACCCACTAAGGTTATTTTCGTAAATTCGTACCTGCAATGGCCTTTCTGAAGGCCCAATGTTGCCCCGAGCGACTCAACTACTAATTCTGGTCGTACCGGACTATTGGGCCTAAGGCCCAATTTTGGCCCATTCGGGCCCACACACTCGTGTAGCCCACCTGACACAAATCTAGCCACGTATATAAGTTCCACCTAGTCTAGTTCACTATATACTATATCATCATACATTTTACTCAATTGGGCCCACTTCGGCCCATCGCGGCCCAAGCAGCCCCAACCCACAAGAATACTATTGTTGGCCTCAACTATCGCGTCGAAGCCCCACACGTGCGCTCGCACGCTCGTGTGGCTACTATTGCTGTGACCGGCATTTCGGCATTAGCCGCTCTACAACTAGAGTAGAGAGAGTTACACACCTGATGGGAGTTTGGTGTTAAACCGCGCTGCGACCACTCCTGCGCCCAAACGCCCTCCAAGGTATGTCAACTCTCCTCCTGGAATGCTCTTTATATAGCTAGCTCTTCACCATCCTTCTTTATATCTTTCCGATGTGGGATCCCTTCGTTAGTAGAGTTTAAATTCAACTGAAACTCTCGCCGTCCAATTCGCAAAATAAATACTCCATTGCTTGTCATGAGATTTGAACCCAGGCTCCCTTGCAACATAATCCACGCCGCTAACCCCTTGGCCACAAGCTCCTCTTGTGTCTTAAACCATGCACAACTAAATATAAATCTATAGCCAAATTCTAAGGTCCAAGTAAAAAGAAAACCAAAATGCAGACGCCAAGACTTGAACCTTGGACCTCCTTCCTTCCTTCTGGCGTCACTCCCTTGCCTTTTATGTGGCGTCACTTTGCCACTACACCACACACTCCACTTGTGTCATTTTTCTCCATATTTTATTCTTAAGGCCTACCTGCCAACTTCTAGGGTTTTTTTCACCTAAAACCAAAATTTCCCCAAAGCTAAAGTTCGATCCCGGGACTTTATAGAAGCCCTCTAACCTTCCAAAATCACTTATCTAATAAGTCTAACTTGCATTAATGCCTTTCTCAAAAATTTTAAACGCTACTACTCCTAAGGCCTATTGGGCTCAATCCTACTAGGCCCAATTTCGGGATGTTACAAATCTACCCTCCTTAAAGAAATTTCGTCCTCGAAATTTCCAACTAACTAACATTCACACATCCTAACCTACCACACTACGCTCTTGCTGCGCACTTTGATCTTAATAAAACTAATATACTTTCTAACTAAATCTTGAAACCCCTTCACATAACCAACTATCTAACATCGAAGCAAACAGATATTTTTCACACGTACATACAATTCCTATATTCAAGCATCACATCCACACATCGCAGAATAAATACAATCATTCTGCATATAATAGAATAAAGTAAAAAGGAACTTATGGATTTGGTGCCGGAGACTCGGGTGCCATACTTACAGAAAAGAGATATATATTTTTCTAAACCATCCTTTGAAAACATTTTTGAACCCAAAACCCACTGCCGAGTTATTGAACTTGGCTCTGATACCATAATTGTAACACCCCAAACCCGGCCTAAACGTTACGACCGGATCTAGCATGTCACATGAAAGGAATGTCTAAAAACTGTGCGTTCGTTAAAAAGCTCGTATTCTTTATAGTTGTTGTGAAAAATCGAGTTTAAGTAATTTTGAATAAGAAACGGTTTATTATCATTTTAGGGAAATCCCATATTGATCATTTAATAGTAAGCAGTAAACAATTGAAAAGCTAAACCAAATAAAATACCAAAAATACAGTTAAAGTGGCCCTATTACATAACAAAAATCCCAGTTACAAATAAGTTTAACGAAGAGAATGAGTTTACGAGAAAAACATTGTATGGCCACCACAAGTCTGCCTCGGCTCCCAAATCCGCGATCTAACGATTACCTGCAAAATTAACTAAGGGGTGAGTCACCGAGACTCAGTGTGTAAATCCCCATCCAAAAAGATGTTAAGCTCGTACACAAATTCATATGCAAATATGCATGTCATGCAACCCATCCAACCTATCCATCCGAAACTCCCAGATCTACCCCGTGTGGTACCAAACCACTGGTGGTGCCAAACCACTGGTGACCCAAAGTCACGGATATCAATCTTCCCCCTCCTCTCATCATACCCATGTCCATGCCATGTTCATCAGTCATAATAATTCGTGTATGCAGTATGCCAAGTATGCAAATCATATATCAAAGATAACGCATGAAACGTATGACCATCATAATCAGAATAACAAATACGATATAACCAATCTAATCAACCTCTAAAGGGTATAACAGTAATTTTTACCTACCAAGGGCATTTTCGTAATTTACCTTTCAGGGGTATTTTGGTAATTTACCCACTAAGGTTATTTTCGTAAATTCGTACCTGCAATGGCCTTTCTGAAGGCCCAATGTTGCCCCGAGCGACTCAACTACTAATTCTGGTCGTACCGGACTATTGGGCCTAAGGCCCAATTTTGGCCCATTCGGGCCCACACACTCGTGTAGCCCACCTGACACAAATCTAGCCACGTATATAAGTTCCACCTAGTCTAGTTCACTATATACTATATCATCATACATTTTACTCAATTGGGCCCACTTCGGCCCATCGCGGCCCAAGCAGCCCCAACCCACAAGAATACTATTGTTGGCCTCAACTATCGCGTCGAAGCCCCACACGTGCGCTCGCACGCTCGTGTGGCTACTATTGCTGTGACCGGCATTTCGGCATTAGCCGCTCTACAACTAGAGTAGAGAGAGTTACACACCTGATGGGAGTTTGGTGTTAAACCGCGCTGCGACCACTCCTGCGCCCAAACGCCCTCCAAGGTATGTCAACTCTCCTCCTGGAATGCTCTTTATATAGCTAGCTCTTCACCATCCTTCTTTATATCTTTCCGATGTGGGATCCCTTCGTTAGTAGAGTTTAAATTCAACTGAAACTCTCGCCGTCCAATTCGCAAAATAAATACTCCATTGCTTGTCATGAGATTTGAACCCAGGCTCCCTTGCAACATAATCCACGCCGCTAACCCCTTGGCCACAAGCTCCTCTTGTGTCTTAAACCATGCACAACTAAATATAAATCTATAGCCAAATTCTAAGGTCCAAGTAAAAAGAAAACCAAAATGCAGACGCCAAGACTTGAACCTTGGACCTCCTTCCTTCCTTCTGGCGTCACTCCCTTGCCTTTTATGTGGCGTCACTTTGCCACTACACCACACACTCCACTTGTGTCATTTTTCTCCATATTTTATTCTTAAGGCCTACCTGCCAACTTCCAGGGTTTTTTTCACCTAAAACCAAAATTTCCCCAAAGCTAAAGTTCGATCCCGGGACTTTATAGAAGCCCTCTAACCTTCCAAAATCACTTATCTAATAAGTCTAACTTGCATTAATGCCTTTCTCAAAAATTTTAAACGCTACTACTCCTAAGGCCCATTGGGCTCAATCCTACTAGGCCCAATTTCGGGATGTTACAAATCTACCCTCCTTAAAGAAATTTCGTCCTCGAAATTTCCAACTAACTAACATTCACACATCCTAACCTACCACACTACGCTCTTGCTGCGCACTTTGATCTTAATAAAACTAATATACTTTCTAACTAAATCTTGAAACCCCTTCACATAACCAACTATCTAACATCGAAGCAAACAGATATTTTTCACACGTACATACAATTCCTATATTCAAGCATCACATCCACACATCGCAGAATAAATACAATCATTCTGCATATAATAGAATAAAGTAAAAAGGAACTTATGGATTTGGTGCCGGAGACTCGGGTGCCATACTTACAGAAAAGAGATATATATTTTTCTAAACCATCCTTTGAAAACATTTTTGAACCCAAAACCCACTGCCGAGTTATTGAACTTGGCTCTGATACCATAATTGTAACACCCCAAACCCGGCCTAAACGTTACGACCGGATCTAGCATGTCACATGAAAGGAATGTCTAAAAACTGTACGTTCGTTAAAAAGCTCGTATTCTTTATAGTTGTTGTGAAAAATCAAGTTTAAGTAATTTTGAATAAGAAACGGTTTATTATCATTTTAGGGAAATCCCATATTGATCATTTAATAGTAAGCAGTAAACAATTGAAAAGCTAAACCAAATAAAATACCAAAAATACAGTTAAAGTGGCCCTATTACATAACAAAAATCCCAGTTACAAATAAGTTTAACGAAGAGAATGAGTTTACGAGAAAAACATTGTATGGCCACCACAAGTCTGCCTCGGCTCCCAAATCCGCGATCTAACGATTACCTGCAAAATTAACTAAGGGGTGAGTCACCGAGACTCAGTGTGTAAATCCCCATCCAAAAGATGTTAAGCTCGTACACAAATTCATATGCAAATATGCATGTCATGCAACCCATCCAACCTATCCATCCGAAACTCCCAGATCTACCCCGTGTGGTACCAAACCACTGGTGGTGCCAAACCACTGGTGACCCAAAGTCACGGATATCAATCTTCCCCCTCCTCTCATCATACCCATGTCCATGCCATGTTCATCAGTCATAATAATTCGTGTATGCAGTATGCCAAGTATGCAAATCATATATCAAAGATAACGCATGAAACGTATGACCATCATAATCAGAATAACAAATACGATATAACCAATCTAATCAACCTCTAAAGGGTATAACAGTAATTTTTACCTACCAAGGGCATTTTCGTAATTTACCTTTCAGGGGTATTTTGGTAATTTACCCACTAAGGTTCTTTTCGTAAATTCGCACCTGCAATGGCCTTTCTGAAGGCCCAATGTTGGCCCGAGCGACTCAACTACCAATTCTGGTCGTACAGGACTATTGGGCCTAAAGCCCAATTCTGGCCCATTCGGGCCCACACACTCGTGTAGCCCACCTAACACAAATCTAGCCACGTATATAAGTTCCACCTAGTCTAGTTCACTATATACTATATCATCATACATTTTACTCAATTGGGCATTGGGCCCACTTCGGCCCATCGCGGCCCAAGTAGCCTCAACCCACAAGAATACTATTGTTGGCCTCAACTATCGCGTCGAAGCCCCACACGTGCGCTCGCACGCTCATGTGGCTACTATTGTCATGACCGGCACTTCGGCATTAGCCGCTCTACAACTAGAGTAGAGAGAGTTACACACCTGATAGGAGTCTGGTGTTAAACCGCGCTGCGACCACTCCTGTGCCCAAACGCCCTCCAAGATATGTCAACTCTCCTCCTAGAATGTTCTTTATATAGCTAGCTCTTCACCATCCTTCTTTGTATCTTTCCGATGTGGGATCCCTTCGTCAGTAGAGTTTAAATTCAACTGAAACTCTCGCCGTCCAATTCGTAAAATAAATACTCCATTGCTTGTCATGAGATTCGAACCCAGGCTCCCTTGCAACATAATCCATGCCGCTAACCACTTGGCCACAAGCTCCTCTTGTGTCTTAAACCATGCGCAACTAAATATAAATCTATAGCCAAATTCTAAGGTCCAAGTAAAAAGAAAACCAAAATGCAGACGCCAAGACTTGAACCTTGGACCTCCTTCCTTCCTTCTGGCGTCACTCCCTTGCCTCTTATGTGGCGTCACTTTGCCACTACACCACACACTCCACTTGTGTCATTTTCTCCATATTTTATTCTTAAGGCCTACCTGCCAACTTCTAGGGTTTTTTCACCTAAAACCAAAATTTCCCCAAAGCTAAAGTTCGATCCCGGGACTTCATAGAAGCCCTCTAACCTTCCAAAATCATTTATCTAATAAGTCTAACTTGCATTAATGCCGTTCTCAAAAATTTTAAACGCTACTACTCCTAAGGCCCATTGGGCTCAATCCTACTAGGCCCAATTTCAGGATGTTACAGACTCCCTAACGTATATTAAACCCTCTCTTGAGGCGAATAACGTCTAACCCTAGGTTAAGTAACGGAAATCTCTTTCTCACTTAATAAGCCCCTAGAATAGCAGTAAATCAATCTATGGACTCCCATATTAGGTTTCACCCTAATCCGGCAAAATCTCGTCACCCTATCTCTAGGCATGCGATCAACTCCGCTTAATTATGCTAGATCTACTCTTAAGCAGGGTCTATTCCTCCTCTACCAAAGCACATCAAATTTGGATTAAGCTTGCATAATTAAGAACAAACTAAGTACTTATCATATAATTCAGAAAATAATAACAAGATTCATCTAGGTTTCATCCCCTTCAGGTATCTAAAGGATTTAGTTCATAACAAATAAAGAAAACATCTCAAGAGAAAAGATAAAACAAAACATAAGAAATCCCTAAAACTCCCTGAAGGAATTGAAGGAGAAATCCGTCGCCTTGAGTAGAATTTTGGCTTCTTGGGATGGATCAACTGGCTATCTTCGAGTGATTCCCACAAATCTAACCTTCTCGGCTTGGCTCCTTGGCCTCGATAACCGCCCCCTTCAAGGATGAACTTAGGGGGTATATATAGGCTCTTAGAATGTTTTTCTTTTCCCCAAAGTATCCAAATCTGAATGAAATTGCTCATTGCCACGACAGGGACACGGCCATGTCACACGCCTGTGTGACTAGTCTTTGGGCCGTGTTCGAATTTCTTTAATGAGGCACGTCTGTGTAAATCGGGGGTCAGGCTGTGTTCTAGATGATCAACAGGGCACGACCATGTGGGCTTAAGTCCAGGCCGTGTCGATTTCCACCTTGGCCCAATGTGCTCCGTTTTGGGCCCTTTTCTCGTTCTTTTTATCCTCGGATGCTTTCCTGAGTATAAGACATGAAAAGAAAGGATTAAGAGCACCTTTTTATATGAATCGAGGCTTAAATCATCCAAACACATACTAAATGTAGGATTAAAATATGTTACTATTACGGTTTATCAGCTGTCTTTGGCACATCTGAATCTTTCACCCATAGCTGATAGTAACGGGAACGAATATCAATCTTTGAAAATACAGTGGCACCTTTTAACTAATCAAACAAGTCATCAATACGAGGCAATGGATACTTGTTCTTGTTTGTAACCTTATTGAGCTATATGTAATCAATACATAATCTCAATGACCCATCTTTCTTCTTAACAAATAAAACCAGTGCACCCCAAGGTGATGAGCTGGGTCAAGCAAAACCTCTATCTGTCAAATCTTGCAATTGTGCTTTCAACTCTTTTAATTCTGTAGAGGTTATTCTATAGGGAGTTATAGATATCGATGTTGTCCCTGGAACAAGGTCTATAGAAAATTCCACCTCTTTGATTGGCGGTAATCTAAGTAATTCTTCCGGAAATACATCAGGAAACTCACAGACAACTGACACTAATTTAATCTACGATTCAGATACTTTAGTGTCCAACACATATGCAAGATAGGCATCATACCCTTTTTTGATATACTTCTGTGCTGATATAGCTGAGATCACATTAGACAACCCATCCAGTTTATCATATTCGACACAAAGCAATTCACCACTCTTACATTTTAACACAATTATTTCTGTTTATAATTTACCACTGCATCATTCTGAGTTAACCAGTCTATACCCAGAATTATGTCAAATTCATCAAATGGCAACAACATTAAATCAGCAGAGAAACAATAACCCTGTACCATTAACGGACAATTTTTACAAACCATCACATACTGGCCTAAGGGGTTTGAAACTTTAACCATGAATTCAGTGGACTCAATGGGTAAATTTTTAACAAACACTAAATTTGTGCATATGTATGAATGCATTAAACTAGGATCAATCAAAGCAATAATATCAGTATCAAGAAGAGAAAAAGTACCAGTAATGACGTCTGGTGTAGAGGCATCCTCTCTTGCACGAATAGCATGTGTTATTGCCGGTGCTCGTGCTTCAGATTTAGCAATTGAATCTTTTCTTGTACCTCGATTATCACTCATATTACTGGGGTTACGAGGTGGTCTACCTCTCGAGGCAAGGCTGCTCGACCTTGAAGTCTGAACAATATCTTTTTCAGTCCTTTCTGGGAAGTCTTTGAGATAGTGGTCAAGAGAACCACATCTAAAACAGGCTCCGCTTCTCATGCAACACTCACCAAAATGAAATTTATTACAATGCTTGCATTTATGTTTGGGATTCCCAACACTTCCAGTACTTGCTACTGATGGGGCCAGAGATCTTGGATTAGAGCGTTGAGCACTTCAATCTCTTCCAGAATACCCCACAGATGTGGTAGAACGATCATGATATTTATTTGATTTCTTTGAAGCTGACATTTGTGAATTTCCCATAAATCTTTTACTTGAAGTCTGGGCTTCCATCTCTGCCTGTCTCTTTTCTTTACTTAATTATTAAGCTTTATGTGCTCGATCGACCAGTACCATGAATTCTTTTAATTCCAGAATCCTAACTAACAACTTGATGTCTTCATTTAATCCTTCTTCGAAACGTTTACACATGGCAACTTTAATTCCCTCTCGTACTCAGATACAGACATATTCCCCTGTTTAAGCTCTAAAAATTCTTGGTTAAGGAATCTCTGTCTAATATACTTCTTTTTGAATTCTGTTTGGAAAAATTCCCATGTAACATTTTCCCTCGGTACAACAGAAATTATGGTATTCCACACCTAATAGGCTGAGTCTTTTAGCAGAGATACAACACATTTCAAACATTGTTCAGGTGTGCAAGGCATTTCATCCAAAACCCTGATTGTATTTTCTAACCAAAATCCAACCCTTTCCGGATCATCATCAACAGTAGTCTTGAATACTTCTGCCCCATATTTCTGAATTTTATCTACCGGAGGCTTACCAATTCTGACAGACTCAACACTTTGTGGCATACCAGGAACCAGTTGAGGAGCAGGAGGGAGAGGTTGTTGTAAAGTAGGATTTGTCCTCAGATATTCAGTAAACCATTCATTCATCATTTGAAAGAAGGCTTCTTTTGCCTCCTCACCTCGACCCTCAGATACGAGCCTTCTACTACTACTAGATGCAACTCTTTGAACTGAAGCTGGAGCATTGCTCTCAGCTTCCTCGGGTTCAGCTTTAGCTCGGTTGGACGACATTACTATATGAAAAATATGTTTAAAATGGTCAAGAGATATCACACTATCACAAATTATATAATGGCATGTATAGCTAAACACATACTTGCTACATTAGTCCGAGAATCAACTAAACCGTAACTCTGATACCAATAAATGTAACACCCATAACCCATATCCGTCGTCAGAATAAGGTTAAGGAGCATTATCGGAGTTTATAGAATAAATACAATTAATTCAAATCAACTACTATTCATAATAGAAACCGGTCATATTTAATAATATTGTCCCATAAATGGACCCTCGAGGCCCAAGTTATACATATAAGAAACAAGTGGGGACTAAATCGAAAACTCAGAGAACTTTTCGTGAAATCTCAAAATTTATCCGAGGTACAGGGGACACACGCTCGTGTGGGTAGGTCGTGTGGCTCACACGACCAAGTGACACACCCGTGTCCCAGACCGTGTGGGCATTCGATGTGAGGCAGATAGCTGTGTACAAACCCGTGTAACTCTTTGACTTAGGTCACATGGCCAGCCACACGCCTGTGTGCTAGGCCATGTGGACAATTTTATTGTTTTTAACATTAGGTGCAGGATTCACACAGCCAAGACACACGCCCATGTGCACACGGCTGAGACACACGCCCGTGTCTCTGCCCGTATGAGCAACATGGAGCATTTTGTTTCTCAATTTAAAGGTGTAGGGGACACACGGCCAAACTACATGCCCGTGCACATGGCCGTGTGTCACACACAGTTGAGACACATGCTCGTGTGTTTGTCTGTGTGGACGAAAATAGGCTATTTCTATGGCCACTTTTCTCACCCAAATTGTCATTAACCTACATCAATACTTGCATATATATATATATACCAATCAATTCAAGACATTAAAACCAAACCAACATTAACATTATGCATAATATATCATCACATGTATTTATATATTCAAACTCATCTTTTGTAAAATATATATGTTTACCATATTTCAATCTAACCTTACCAAGCACACATATATTAATCATTATATAACCTCATATATATATATATATATATATATATACTAAACATACCATTACTAGCCATTCCAATGACTAGATTACAAACAACCATTTACATGCCAACATTAGCTAAGTTAGCCTATACATGCCATTATACCAAAATAAGTATGTTATCTATACCAAAACAAGCTGAAGGATAGTGTGTTGATGCTCTGATTGATTTCCAACCTTTATGAGCTTCAAGCTCTATAAAATAGAGGAAAATAAACAGAGTAAGCATATAATGCTGAGTAAGTTCACATAACTGGAAATTTAACTTACCATTCATTTTTATTAAATAAAAATATAGATAACATCCAAGAAACTTTGGCTTAAAGCCCAAAATACACAACTTCACCAATCATGCTAGTCAAGTAATTCAGATAAATGCCAAGAACATGATGAGCTCATCATATAATAACTTTCATTTACATATGCTTTCCATATCATACTTCCATATTCCATGTACATTTCCATGACAAATCATCTTAAGTTCAGTTTAATCATGTCAGAACTTTGCCCGTTGAATTTATTTGAAATATCAATGGATACACATGTAGTACACTCAAAGTGTACAAACTGTAATCAATCAACTCATATTCTAGGGTACCCATTAGGGCACATAATCAGGAAGCACTCTCTCGAGTCATATAACAGGATGCTCATATGAGCCATGTAACAGGAAGCTTATTTGGCTTATAACATGAAACTCATAAAAGTTTAAAACAGGAAGTTCATTGAGCTTAACAGGTAACTTTGAAGAGTTATTATTAGGGAGCTTCGGATAGCCATACAACAGGAAGTTCAAGCGAGGCATATTAGGAAGCTAAAAAAGAGCTTATATCAGGACGCTCATAAAGAGCTTCGTTTGTGTCCACAATATATGGAGGATCACAACCGATCGTATAACAGGACATTCACAAAGAGCTGCGGTAGTCCACAACACATGTAGGATCACTATCGATCAGGATGCTCATAGGACTCATGTAACGGGAAGCTTGAGAGGGCTTATAACAGGATGCTCGTAAGAGCTATGGTGTGTCCGCAACATATGCAAGACCTCGCCAATACAGGAAATGTTGTATCCATCAAATTTCTTCTATTCAAATAGGATTTCATATTTATTGAGCAATTTCAAATTTATGATTAATTTCATAAACATAACAATTACACAACTCAACATTCACATATACAATATTTAAATCATACATATAAATATACACAATTTAGTTACACGAACTTACCTCGACACTTGTTCGTATTCGATAGTCTACTAACCCGATACTTTTTCTTTTCCTCAATCTAACTCCTTATTTGATCTTTCCAGATCTATATAAATGAATTTAACATCAATTTAACACATTTCATATTCAATTCAATCCAACTTACACCTTAGGCAAAAGTACAATTTTGCCCCTATACTTTTAACTAATTCTAATTTTGTCCCCCTAGGCTCGGAAAATGAAATTCATGCAAGTTAATCCTTATTCCAAGCCTAACCGATTTTTACATATAACATTTACAATCCATATATTTCATAAAAATCAGAACTTTTCCGTGAATTTTACATCTTTACAATTTAGTCCCTAAATCACAATTTCATGAAAATTCACTTTACAAAAGTTGTTTATCTATCAATAACCTTTCAATTTCTACCACAAAATTCAAAATTTCAGCATATTCATCCATGGAAAATTTTTAATACTATGATAACTTTGCAAATTGATCCCCAAAATAGCTAGATTAGGTTATTTCGATCTCGAAAATATAAAAATTACTAAAAACGGGACAAGTTTACTTGCCCAATTAGGCTTGCTTGATTTTCTTTCTCTTTCCTAGGGTTTCCATAGAAATTTGGGGAAGAAGATGATAATAATATGATATTTTTGTCTTTTAATTTAATTATCATCTTTAATTTTTTGACTTTCCAATTTAGTCCTTTTCTTTTCTTTAATTTCCATAGATGAATCATCATAAATATCTACTAACTTTTCTTAATGGTCTAATTACCATATAAGGACTTCAAATTTTGAATTCTATAACTATTTAATCCTTCTAGCAACTAGAATTCAAACTTTGCACTTTATACGATCTGGTCCTTCCTATAATTAAACATGAAATCTATAAAATTTTCTTATCAAAATTTTCATACGTCGTTCCTATCATAATGCAAACCATGCAATAACATTAAAATAATTTTTCTTTCTGGCTCGAATTTGTGGTCCCAAAACCACTATTCCGATCTCATTGAAAATGGGTTGTTACACTTACTACAAACATAGCCTGAAGTTTCGAGCTCGGATATTGTTTTCCTCTATCCTTTCCAGAATAACCCACCAAAGCTTATGAACGACTATGAAATTCTTTCGGCTTCTTCAATGGTGATGAGTACGACTTTTCCATAGGTCGTTTCCCTAAATCACAAGCCTCAAAATCAACTTTTCTCTTTGCTTTGCTAAGTTTCTCGGCTTTGTACGCTCTTCCAACTAGAACTATAAATTCTCTCAACTCGAGAATCCCAACTAACAGCTTGATATCTTCATTTAGGCCATCTTCAAATCGAGTGCACATAGCAATCTCTGTCGGTATACATTCCCAAGTATACTTACTAAGTCGTACAAATTCCCTCTTGTATTCAGCTACTATCGTACGACCTTGCTTCAATTCAAGAAACTCTTTGCGTTTCTTATCGAGAACTCTCAGACTCACATATTTCTTTCTGAACTCAGTCTGAAAGAATTCCCAGTTTACTCGATCTCTTGGTACTACCACAACCAATGTGTTCCACCACTGATAAATCGAATCTTTTAACAATGAAACAACATATTTCAAGCATTCCATAGGAGTCACGATAATTTACTGAAAACTCTCACCGTGTTTTCCAACTAGAACTCGGCTCTCTCTAGATCATGTTCAATTGTACCTTGGAACTCTTCAGCCCCATACTTTCTAATTTTATCAACTAGAGGCTTGTTTACTCTCACTAGTTCAAAACCCTGAGGAACTTTGGGGATTGGTTGGGGTATAGGTGGGGGTGGAGGTCGTTGAGCCATTGGGTTCGTTCGCACGTACTCTGAGAACCACTCAAACATCATCTGGAAAAAGGCTTCCTTAGCCTCTCCTCCCCGGCCCTCAGATACGTGCCTACTATCGCTAGACGCTACCCCATGAACAAAGCCTTGTGCATTACTTTCAACTTCATCAGAATCAGCTCGATTGGATGACATTTTATCTATATGAATACATAGTTCAATTTGAGTCAGGAGTTATCACACTATCACAAGTTATATAAGGGCATGTATTTCTAGACTTATACATGCTACGTTCAGTCTGAGAATCGATTAAACCATAGCACTGATACCACTAGATGTAACACTCCTAACCCGTATTCGTCACCAAATTAGGGTTACAGAGTATTACCGTACAAACAGAACATTAAAACAAACATTTCATACATCATTGAAAACAAATTAAAATACATTCATTCACATACATATCGTCCCTTAATCGAGACCTCGAGGCCCTAGAAACACCTTAGAAACAATTCAGGACCAAACTGGAAACATTTGAAAAGTTGAAGAAAGAGTTAGAAAATTTGACTGTAAGGGTCACAAGGCCATGCGGCCAGGCTGTGCGCCTTACACGACTGAGACACAGGTCCATGTTTCAAACCGTGTAACCTTCGAACTAGGAACACACGGCCGTCTCTTAGCCCGTGTCCTCACCCGAGTAACTCTCTGAGAAGGGTCACACGCCCGTGTCTCAGGACGTATAACTCTAGAAATAGCCCCACACACCCGTGTGCCAGGCCGTGTCCTAGGCCGTGTAACTAACTGACTTGTATGCAATAGAACCTACAAGGGACACACGGCTCTGTCGCCAGGCCATGTGTCACACACGGCTGAGTCACACGCCCGTGTCTCAAGCCGCGTGGACATGAATTTAACCAAAATCAAGCCAATTCCAACACCAAATTATGCATACACCTAAAAGCATTTTGTGCACATAATCAAGACATCAAAACCTTAACCAAACATGCTTATAATGACCAAATCAAAAGTCTTAAAATCTACTAACCAATATGTCATTCAAAGCACCTCAATTGCAAACATCCAAACTTATCTAAACATGCATACTTTGCCACTTTTCATTCATCAACTAATTAGCTTCAAAACATACCAAATATGCCACAATTTGACCATTACCATTCCATCACAAAATCATGCCATTTGAGCCATTCAAACGTACAACAACATAACTATATTAACGCAAACTAGTTAGGCATCAAATGTAACAAATAAATAACTTATACAAACCAAATCATCGACCAAACATTCAAGTAAATATCATTATAAGTCAACCTATACATGCCATTATAATCTTGGCTAAAACATCAAAAACTATCGATATCTATGTTGGAAGTGTGACAGATCTTCAACAAGCTTCCAAACCGATCAAGCTTCCGATAATCTATTAAACATAGGAAAGAAACTACGTAAGCACATAATGCTTAGTAAATTCGTATAATATAAACACAATTTACCATTCATTTGCTTAATATAAATAGCATAATTAAGGCATCAACTAATACTATAAGCTTGGCACAATGCCTATAAGACATCAACAAATACACAAGTTAGTGCATTTATACATAGTTCAAATGAGTTCATCCATAACAAGTAACTTACATCTTTGTTCATACCATCTAAGTGACCATTTTCTTTTTATAAGTACATGATATATTTCATTTGAACACTTATCATTTCCTTTCTTTTTCATGCCTGTTGAACCATCTAGAATATCATTGAATACTCGGGAGAGCTCACACGAAGTGTGCTTAAACATATAACTATAACCTTTCCTTTACATCATTGCTCACACGGCTGTGAAATGGGCCTGCTCACACGAGCTGTGGGTTGGAACTAGACCTAATCATGGCCCAGCCCGGCCCGAAGGCCTGCCCGAAAAATAGGAGGGTTTGGGCAAAAATATAGGCCCGAAAAATGGGCTTGGACAAAAAACGAAGCCCGTTTAGAAAACGGGCCAGGCCTCGGGCAAGATTTTTTTGGCCTGGGCCCGACCCGGCCTGAATTATATAATAAATATTTTATTTTATTTTTAATCATTTTAAATTTTTAACTTGACTTTTCTAGTTTCACTTACACTTTCAATTTGTGTATTGTTTTAAGAATTGTTTTAGTATGATTTTTTATTTGTTTCTTGTTTTAATATTTATTTTTACGTTTTTAAATGTAGTTGATTTATTATATTTTAATTTTTTTATCTAATAAAATAAGTTAAAATTTTAATATGAGTGATCGCTGAAATAAGAGCTTTAAAATTTATAAAACGAATGATCAAACCTGGAAACTAACTCTGACAATGATTAAAGGCAAGTGTACCTATCGAACAGTAGTGTAGCTTAGGCAAGACCGGATTATTGAACCCAAAGGAACTAAAAGTACTAATACTAACTTTCTTTTTATTATTTAGCCTTAAAAAAAAGTGATGTTGCTTTAATCTAATTTAACGACTACTTAGCTAAAGACGCAAAGACAAAAAGAACGAATTGGAAAATAACTTGAAGAAAAACTCAATTGATCACAACGATACCCTCAGGAAGAATCCACCTAGACTTCTCTTGTTACCTACCACTGAACCATATGATTTCTTTACTTAGCTTGATCCGTAGGACTCCCTAACCTATATTAAACCCTCTCTCGAGGTGAATAACGTCTAACCCTAGGTTAATTAGTGGAACTCTCGTTCGCTTATAATAACCCCCTAGAATAGCAGTAAATCGATCAATGGACTCCCATATTAGGTTTCACCCTAATCCAGTAAAATCTTATAACCCTATCTCTAGCATTCGATCAACTCCACATAATTATGCTAGATCTACTCTTAAGCAGGTCTATTCCTCCTCCACCTAAACACATCAAATTTAGATTAAGCAACATAATTAAGAACAAACTAAGTAATTATCATATAATTCAGAAATGAAATAACAAGATTCATCTAGGTTTCATCCCCTTCAGGTATCTAAAGGGTTTAGTTCATGACAAATAAAGAAAACATCTCAAGAGAAAAGATAAAACAAAACATAAGAATTCCCTAAAACCCCCTTCAGGAATTGAAGGAGAAATCTGCCGTCTTGAGTATAACTCTGGCTTCTTGGGATGGATCAACTGGCTATCTTCGAGTGATTCCCTCAACTTTGACCTTTCCTGCTTGGCTCTTTGGCCTAGCTTTGACGCCCTCTCAAAGGTGGCACTTGAGGGATATATATAGGCTCTTGGAATGTGTTTCTTTGCCCCAAAGTATCCAAATTCGAATGAAATTGTTCACTGCCACGACAGGGACACAGCCATGTCACAGGCCCGTGTGACTCGTCTTCAGGCCGTGTTCGGATTTCTAAGTTGAGGCACAGCCGTGTAGATCGGGGGAGAGGCCGTGTTCTAGAGACTTGACAAGGCACGGCCGTGTGGACTTTGGGCCAGGCCGTGTTGATTTCGTGATATGGCCCATTTACTCCGTTTTGGGCCCGTTTTACATTCTTTTCATCTTCGGGTGCTTTCCTGGGTATGAGACATGAAAAGAAAGGATTAAGAGTACCTTTTTATATAAATTGAAGGATAAATCATCCAAAAGCATATTAAATGTGGGTCTAAAATATGTTATAATTACGGTTTATCAAATACCCCCACACTTAAGCTTTTGCTTGTCCTCAAGCAAAAATTCTCAACTTACAATTAAAATGAACTTTCCATAATTTACAATTCCTATGAACAATGCCTCATCATAATTCATAGATAATTTATACATGGATAATTCAATTCAAAGAGTCCTAAAGATTCAAACAATGATAAGTCATTCATTTGTATTTGAAAACGTAGGTGGTTCCCCTTATCCGAAATATTACCTTTGATTCGAAATCGACAAGAGTTGACATCCTTACTATAGATTCACTCAAATCACTCAAAGTGTTTAAGGGTTATAACAAGGAGCACTCATATGTCAAACCTGAAAAGTTAATCCCATAGGCTTGCCTGAAAATCAAATCTCCACCACTGTAAAATGAGATGATAAATAGATCAAAAGGTCTTTGTTAGGGTTGTAACGGGGCTAGGGTTAAGGTGTGGATAAAGGCTGAAATTAGGAGGTTAGAATCGAGATTGAATTGGCAAGTACCTACTTAACTGAAAAAATCTTTACATCAACTGATAATAATAATCCTAACAATACGAGCTTTTCTTTCAGAATATAAACTTTAGCTGTCCTAGGTGCCTTTATCATTTCTGTATATCAAATCATAAATGTGGTCTCAACATGTACAAACGAGGCAAGTTCTAGAATAACAGTTCAAAGTTGACACACTCATAATCAAAAAGTGAGCACGAAAAAGAATATATGCTCTATAAGGCTCAAAATCTCACAAAAATTATGGGTGTTTTAACATCAATCTCATAAATTTCAAACTTCAAAGAAATATTCAAATTTAGGTTAACAACCTAGCAAAAATTTTTAATTATTGAAAATTAGACTTATCATGTTTAATTCTCTAGTATCTTAAAATTTAATCATCAACGCACAATTATCAATGACTTAATCTAAAACATGTTAATAAAAATAAATTATCAGAAATTTCATCCTAATGAGTAATATGAAAAATTTACTTAAAAATAAGACTAAATTCAGGGATTTGAGAATAATGCAGAAAGTTAGGCCCTTCTTTTAGATAAGTATTCACCCCCCACACATAAGATGTACATTGTCCTCAATGTACAAAGATAGTTATAACATTTACGGGATAAATCAAAAGAGAAGGGGAAAGAATACTCCCTGAATTTTGGATGGTGTCCTTGAAAGACGGTGGAGAATACGTGGCGTCAGGTGACTTTATTCAATTTCTCCTAGTTATATGTTTGTGTATGTGGAGTGTGCACTTTATTCTGCAAAGTCACTTAGTTAAAGATCTTGGTGGCGGAATAGATATGTGTTAGGTAAACTCGAATAGTTAGATAACCAATGATTGAAGTTTGCATTAAAATAAAAGTTTGAATTGAAAATTAAAATTAAAACTGAAAATAAATAAAAGAAAGTTGAAGATAACAAAATAAGGGGTCTCAGAAATCTTCATCATCAGCCGGGTCCTGTGGTGGTGCTGGTGATGAGATATGGAGGTGCTGACATATTTGTTGAAGGGTGGCCTCTATCCCATCAAAACGTCAAGTGTTTTCAACAAAATATAGCTCGAACTGGTTGAGTCTTGCAGATATATCTGCCAATGAGGTTGCCGTATGGGATGGCCGCTGACTCGGAATCGGTGCCTCTTGTGGTGGTGGTGGGACATCATCAGTAATGTCCTCGGGCTCCCCTTCAGCTATGGAAGTCACCAATCAGTATTGCGGAGGATCGGTTCCTCGATGTTGTTTAATCATCCTCATGTGTAGCATTGTTTGGATGCCCTGAGGTACCATATGGTCGATCAGTGTAAGTGAGGAAATCTGAGCCTCGGTGTGGAGGAGGCCAAAGTATCGAGCCAGCCTTGTGATAAACGGCCCCATTGATAGAATCCCTTTCCTGTGTGCCTCTATTTGATGCTGAATTGCACATGTGATGAAATATGCCAGGTCGAAAACATGCCCTTCTGACATGCACGATAGGTAATATACATCGTGCTTGTTTACCACGCCGATGCTCTCTCGTCGTCCTGTGATGGTGTGAGCGAGAATGGCGTGAAGATATCGGAGGTGTGGTTGAAGGGCTGTCGCTTTAGAGCGACTGGGGTCGTAGATGCTTGTGGTGGGGCCTAGATTGCTCCAGCAGTTGAGCGGAGTGCAATGGAGCTGGCGGTTTAATCCGGAGAATGGGTTTTCCTATATGAATTCTGGTGTATAAAGTTCGAGTGCTGAGCCAAATTGCGGTACGTACCATGCCTCCTAAAAGGAATTGGACTGTTCTTGGGTCGTCGAATTCTGCCATTACTGTTTGTAATGTGAAGGTGGTGCAGAACTCTAATGTGAGCTCCAAGTAAGTGGGCTCGATGATTGAGAAGAATTGTTCCCACGGGTAGGTTGATATTAAGGCTCGAATATCGGTTGCGAGCTCGACTTGTTCTAGTGCATTCCAATCGATGCATCTGCTGGTGCCTAGAGGTCTATCTCGGATTTTCTTGTAGCGCTCTTCTTGTGTTGCTTGAGAGAATCGGAGGAATGGGTGTCGAAGCTCGGTAGAGGCACTTGCAGAGGATGACCTGGGCCTCTTTCTTTTCTTGCTTGGGGTCGCTGTGGATCGTTTAGGTCGTGAAGTTGACATGGTACCTGAAAAATAATCAGATATAAAGCAAGTTTCTTAATAATAATATGGTCAAATTAAATTAAGCAAAATGGTAACCAGTGAATATTATTTGACATCAGTGATTCTTCAAGCAAGGAGGTATATCAAAGATGCAGGAGTTTATTGCTGTAATGAAATAAATCAACACCCAATTTATCAAAGAATTATCCATGAGTTTTTAATAGAAATCTCTAAATGTCAATCATGCCTAATACTAAACGATGATGAAAAGCAAAATGGCATAATATTTATCAAGTTTTTAGTCAAGCAAGTAAAGTAGTAAAGGGAACCAGGGGTTGTAATGGTGTGAGATGATCAGGCACGGGCGACGCACGGCGGTGGCGGGGTCATGGCGTTTGGTAGCACGGCTGTGGTACGGGCGTGCGAGCGATTTCTGGATGGTTTTTGGAGAGAAATGGCAAGGGGAGGCGGTTTTAGGTGGATGAGAATGTAGGTGTGGCTGGATTTGGGGGGGAAGGGTAAAATCTAATTTTAGGGTTAAGTTTTGGGGAGGAAGACGGTTAATTTTTGTTATATAGGGGAAGGGGCACGGTCAATCGCCACGCCCGTGTGAATTTTAAATCGCCCGTGCTTTTCGCGATTTCAGAATTTTGGGCGTGTTCAGGGTTTGTGGCACGGCCGTGGTTACATGGGCACACCCATGTTCGGCAAGTCAGTATGTGGGAACGGTGGGGTACCACAGGCGTGGATAGCCCGTGCTTGGAAAATCCGTAACTTCGTACGGTCGTTGGGCACGGCCGTGGTTGGCCCGTGGTGTGTAAGTCAGTAGCTTCACATGGCTATGAAGCACGGGCGTGTTCAGCCCGTGGTATACAAGTCAGTGACCTCGCACAGTTAGCTAGCATGGGCGTGGTCTGGTTTCACAGCCCGTGTTGAAGAAAGAAATTTCTCTCTATTTATGCACGGCTATCGGCACGCCCGTGGTTTTTCTCCTGTCTTGCACATGGCCAATGGCACGTCCGTGTGCCAGGCTGTGTTTAAGAACCTGCACTTCTATTGGACTAATCTTTAGTGTGAAGTTAGAAATAAAAATAAAATGTTTAGTGAGTTAGTGGGTTAGTGCTTGGGTTGCCTCCCGAGGAAGCGCTTGTTTATAGTCTTAAGCTAGAGTTTCCCTATTTTCGGTTCTAAAAGAAGGTTCATGGAGCAGAAGCTCCTCTCTCATATCTCCAAAATCTGCACCATTATAAATTTTGAGTCGGTGACCATTTACCTTGAATGTGCCTTTAGTAGGATGAGTTACCTCGATTGTGCCATATGGAAAAATTATTTTGATCATGAATGGACCTGACCATCTTGATTTCAGCTTTCCCAGAAATAGTTTAAGCCTCGAGTTGTATAGCAGGACCAAGTCCCTTACTTCGAATTGTTTTGATCTCTTGATACGAGCATCATGGCGTCGCTTTGTTGCTTCCTTGTATAGTTTTGAACTCTCGTAGGCTTTAGTTCTCCATTCGTCCAGCTCATTCATCTGCATCATTCTTTTCTTTCCTGCAACTTTATGATCAGAATTCAAAAACTTTATTGCCCAAAAAGCTTTGTGTTCTAATTCGAATGGTAGATGACAACTTTTGCCGTATAAAGTTTGTATAGGATGTCCCTAAAGGTGTTTTAAATGTTGTTCTATAGGCCCATAAAGCATCATCTACTTTTAATGCCCAATCTTTTCTGTTTGATTCAACCGTTTTTTCTAGGATGCGTTTAAGTTCTCGGTTTGCTACCTCAACTTGCCCACTGGTTTGAGGGTGATATGGGGTGGCTGTCCTGTGGTATACTCCATATTTCTTGAGAATTTTTTCAAATTAAGTATTACAGAAATGAGTACCCCTATCACTAATGATGGCTCTAGGTGTCCCGAATCGGGAAAACAGTTTCTTGAGAAACTTAACTACTACCCTAGCATCATTGGTAGGTAAAGCTTCCGCTTCTACCTATTTTAACATGTAATCAACTGCCACTAGGATGTACTTGTTTCCAAACGAACTAGGGAATGGTCCCATAAAATCAATACCCCATACATCAAATATTTCACATGACAACATATATGTTTGAGGCATTTCATCATGTTTAGAAATATTACCTATTCTTTGGCATCTGTCACACGAGGTAACATACCTATTGGCATCTTTAAATAGAGTGGGCCAATAAAAACCTGATTCGAGTATTTTGTGTGTTGTCTTAATACCACTGTAGTGTCCTCCTGAAGGTCCTGAATGGCAATGTTCCAGGATTTTGCTTGCTTCTACCTTTGTAACGCATCTTCGAATTACCTGGTCTGCACATATGCGGAAAAGAAAAGGATCTTCCCAAAAATAATTTTTTACATTGGCAAAGAATCGCTTCTTTTGGTGATGTGCTAATTTTTTTGGCAAGATGTTAGCTGCTAAATAATTCGCAATATTTGCAAACCATGGTACCTCAGAATGTGTTATAGAAAAGAGTTGTTCTTTAGGAAACAAATCGTTTATTTCATTTTCATTGAGCTCTTTGGTATGTGGATTTTCAAGTCTAGAAAGGTGATCCGCTGCAAGATTCTCAGCTCCCTTCTTATCTTGTATTTCCAAGTCAAATTCTTGTAGGAGTAAAATCCATCGTATGAGTTTGGGTTTTGCATCTGGTTTGTTTAAAAGATAACAAAGATCTGAATGGTCAGTGTAAACGACAACTTTAGACAATATTAGATACTGTCTAAATCTATCAAAAGCAAAGACTACAGCTAACAATTCTTTCTCTGTGGTGGTGTACTGCAAAATCACTTGCATCACACATTAGTTCAAAGGGTAAGTTCCAATCAGGTGCAATTATAATCGGAGCATTTATTAATTTATCCTTAAGGATATTAAATACGTCTAAACATTCCTGATTGAAATCGAAAGGAACATCTTTTTCTAGTAATTTTGTCAAAGGCTTAGCTATTTTTGAAAAATCTTTAATAAATCTTCTATAGAACCCTGCATGTCCTAAAAAACTTCTAATAGCCTTAACAGAACTAGGGGGAGGTAGTTTTTCTATGGTTTCAACCTTTGCCTTATCTACCTCAATTCCTTTACTAGAAATCTTATGTCCTAACACAATTCCTTCTCTAACCATAAAGTGATATTTTTCCCAATTGAAAACAAGGTTTGTTTCCTCACATCTCATTAAAATCGTTTTAGGTTTTTAAGGCAAAGATGGAAAGAATTACCGAATACCGAGAAATCATCCATAAATACCTCCATGATGTCTTCCACGAGTTCGTCAAAGATTGCCAACATGCAACGCTGAAAAGTAGAAGGAGCATTACATAATCCAAAAGGCACTTTACGATAAGCAAACATACCATATGGGCATGTAAATGTTGTCTTCTCTTGATCTTCAGGTGCTATGGGGATTTAGAAGTAGCCTGAGAGTCCATCCAATAAGCAATATTACATATGTCCTGATAGTCTTTCTAACATTTGATCTATGAAGGGTAGAGGAAAATGATCTTTTCTGGTGGCGTCTTCAGCTTTCTATAGTCTATGCAGACTCTCCATCCTGTAACTGTTCTTGTAGGGATTAATTCATTCCTTTCATTGGGCACCACCGTTATGCCTCCTTTCTTTGGAACTACCTGCACAGAACTTACCCAAGTGCTGTCAGAAATAGGATAAATTATTCATGCATCTAGAAGTTTAATTACCTCGGCTTTGACTACTTCTTTCATGTTAGGGTTTAGCCGTCTCTGGGGTTGCACACACGGCTTATATTCTTCTTCCATTAAGATTTTGTGGGCGCAGAACGAAGGGCTTATACCCTTGATGTCAGAAATTTTCCAAGCTATGGCCCTTTTGTGTTCTCTTAGTACCTGTATCAATTCCTCTTTTTCCTTGGGTTCTAGTTCTGAAGAGATAATAATCGGTAGCGTAGAATTTTCCCCAAGGAATGCATATTCCAAGTGTTTTGGCAATTGTTTCAATTCCAGACTGGGTGGTTCTTCAATGGAAGATTTTTGTTTTATTTCGTCATTATTTCCAATGCTTTCTTCTTTTATTTGTCGAAATGAAGATGTATTCAAGTTCATCTTTTCGACTTCATCTTCTTCCCCCTCTTCTTGTGTCTGGCACAGTTCCACCTGTCGTCATGGATGATTTCCTGTAATGAACTTTGAATGATATGATCAGTAGTATCAACAAAATAACATGAATCATCTTGTTCTTTAGAATATCGCATGGCATCATAAATTTGAAAAATAATTTCCTCATCACCTATCCTTAGTGCAAGTTTCCCGCCACCTACATCAATAACAGCTCTAGCAGTAGCTAAAAAGGGGCGACCTAAAATTAAAGGGACATTAATGTCTTCATCCATGTCTAACACAACAAAATCAACAGGGAAAATAAATTTATCAATTTTTACCAAGACATCTTCAATAACTCCTCTAGGATATTTAATGGATCTATCAGCTAACTGAATACTCATCCTAGTGGGTTTTGGTTCCCCAAGATTTAGTTGTTTAAACATTTTGTAAGGCATTAAATTAATACTGGCACCTAGATCAGCTAATGCTTTCTTAATATTCAGGCTACCAATTAAACAAGGGATGGTAAAATTTCCTGGATCTTTTAATTTGGTTGGTAACTTGTTATGAAGGATGGCTGAACATTCTTCATTAAATTCCACCGTCGATACTTCTTCAAGCTTCCTTTTATTCGTCAGGAGTTCTTTTAAGAATTTTGTATACGTCGGCATCTGTGAAATGGCTTCAACAAAAGGTAAGTTAATATGTATTTGTTTAAATAGTTCGAGAAACTTACCGTATTGGGCATCTAATCTTTCTTTCTTTAACTTTGCTGGATACGGGATTGGCGGTTTACTTTCTTTGGATTTATGTCCTCTACCCCCTCATATTTTGTTTTGTTATCTTCGTGTGGTCTCTTTGTTTCGACTAACTCTTTTCCACTTCTTAGCGTAACTGCTTTTACCTGTTCTGGTCCCTTAGAAAAATCTCTGCCCGTATTTCGCAGATCATCTTAGTAAGTAATCCAACTGACTTAGAGAGCTCCCCGAATGACTCAGTAAGTGTTTCGACTGAAACTTGTTGATCTTTAAGTGTTGTCTCAATTTTGTGGAAACGTTTTTCTGTGTCTGCCGAAAATTTTGTCAGCATCTCTTCGAGGGTTGGTTTCTTCTCTTGTGGATAGGGCTGATTTTGGAAGTTTTGAGGAGGTTGTTGCCTTTGATTTCCTTGATTTCCTTGACCTTCCCACGAAAAATTTGGGTGATTCCTCCAACCTGGATTGTAAGTGTTACTATAAGGATTATTATTGGATCTGAAATTGTTACCTATGTAGTTCATCTGTTCGTTCTCTACTTCCGATTGGTAGGGTGGGTACTCAGAATTCGCCACGGTTCCACTTGCGTCGCACTGCATGACTGGATGTGCCTGCGAAGAACACAAACTATCAATCTTTTTATTCATCGTCTCCATCTGTGTTGATAGCATAGTCAATGCATCGATGTTGAAAACTCGGGCTGATTTTGTCGGTTTCATCCTGTTAACTTGCCACTGATAATTATTCAGTGACATTTCCTCAATGAACTCGTAGGCCGCTTCTGGAGTTTTTTGGTTCAAGGTTCCACCGGCAGCTGAATCAATTAGTTGCCTCGTGGAAAGGTTTACACCATTGTAGAAAGTTTGGACTTGTAGCCACAACGGTAGATCATGGTGTGGACACCTCCTCAAGAGATCCTTGTATCTCTCCCATGCATCGTATAATGTTTCTAGATCCATCTACACAAAAGAAGAAATATCATTCTGTAATTTAGCCGTTTTGGCCGGTGGGAAATATTTCAATAAAAACTTTTCGATCATTTGTTCCCATGTAGTGATTGACCCTCGTGGTAACGAGTTTAACCACTGTTTGGTTTTATTCCTTAATGAAAAAGGGAATAACCGAAGGCGTATGGCATCATCAGAAATGCCATTTATTTTGAAGGTATCACAGAACTCTGAAAAATTAGCTATATGCATGTTTGGATCTTCGTCCTACAAACCATCAAATTGAACAAATTGTTGAATCATCTGTCTTATGTTAGGCTTTAATTCGAAATTGTTAGCAGCTATAGCAGGCCTAACAATACTCGATTCTGCTCCTGTTAAATGTGGTTTCACATAATCAAACATTGTGCGTGGAGCATTGTTTTCCGCCACATCCCGTGGTGGTGGGTTATTCTCGTCCATCCCTTCAGTAGGATTGGATCTGCCTTCTTCCTCTATTTCTATGTAATCTAGGGCTCGCATGGTTTCTCGACGATTCCTGCGAGCGGTAGCTTCGATCTCACTGTCGTATACTAAAGGTCCTCTCAGGTTCCTTCTAGTCATAAACTAGCGGTACCTGTTAGGAAAAGAAAGGAAGAAAAGTTAGCAAAAATTAAAATTTTACCTAAAAATAAAATTGCGAAAAATAAAAAAAATAATGGCTAAAGTAATAAAAATAGAGCGTTCTTAATATTTTAGTTCCCCAGCAACGGTGCCAAAAACTTGATCGCTAAAATCAGAGCTTTAAAATATATAAAACGAATGATCAAACCTGGAAACTAACTCTGACAACGATTAAAGGCAAGTGTACTATCGAACAGTAGTATAGCTTAGGCAAGACTGGATTGTCGAACCCAAAGGAACTAAAAGTACTAATACTTTCTTTTTATTATTTAGCCTTAAAAACAAAGTGACGTTGCTTTAATCTAATTTAACGACTACTAAGCTAAAGACACAAAGACAAAAAGAACGAATTGGAAAATAACTTGAAGAAAAACTCAATTGATCACAACGATACCCTCAGGAAGAATCCACCTAGACTTCTCTTGTTACCTACCACTGAACCATATGATTTCTTTACTTAGCTTGATCCGTAGGTCTCCCTAACCTATATTAAACCCTCTCTCGAGGCGAATAACGTCTAACCCTAGGTTAATTAGTTGAACTCTCTGTCGCTTATAATAACCCCCTAGAGTAGCAGTAAATCGATTAATGGACTCCCATTTTAGGGTTCACCCTAATCCGGCAAAATCTCGTAACCCTATCTCTAGGCATTCGATCAACTCCGCTTAATTATGCTAAATCTACTCTTTAGCAGGGTCTATTCCTCATCCACCTAAGCACATCAGATTTAGATTAAGCAACATAATTAAGAACAAACTAAGTAATTATCATATAATTCAGAAATGAAATAACAAGATTCATCTAGGTTTCATCTCCGTCGGGTATCTGAAGGGTTTAGTTCATGAGAAATAAAGAAAACATCTCAAGAGAAAAGATAAAACAAAACATAAGAAATCCCTAAACCCCCTTAAGGAATTGAAGGAGAAATCCATCGTCTTGAGTATAACTCCGGCTTCTTGGGATGGATCAACTGGCTATCTTCGAGTGATTCCCTCAACTCTGACCTTTCCGGCTTGGCTTTTTGGCCTAGCTTTGATGCCCTCTCAAAGGTGGCACTTGGGGGATATATATAGGCTCTTGGAATGTGTTTCTTTGCCCCAAAGTATCCAAATCCGAATGAAATTGTTCATTGCCACGACAGGGACATGGCCATGTCACACACTCGTGTGACTCGTCTTCGGGCCGTGTTTGGATTTCTAAGTTGAGGCATAACCATGTAGATCAGGGGAGAGGTCGTGTTCTAGAGGCTTGACAAGGCACGGCCGTGTGGACTTTGGGCCAGGCTATGTTGATTTCGTGATATGACCCATTAACTCTGTTTTGGGCCCGTTTTACGTTCTTTTCATCTTCGGGTGCTTTCCTGGGTATGAGACATGAAAAGAAAGGATTAAGAGCACCTTTTTATATAAATTGAAGGATAAATCATCCAAAAGCATATTAAATGTGGGTCTAAAATATGTTACAATTACGGTTTATCAATGGGCCAAGCAGGGTCAAGCTCGGGCTTAGTAATTTTATTTTGGGCCAGACTTGGATAATTTTTTAGGCCCTTTTTTTGGCCAGACCGGGCCCGGGCCTAGGATTTTGCTTGGGCCCGGCCCGGCCCATGATCAACTCTAGTCGGGACATAATCTACACGATGTTGCTCACACGAGCTATGGAGTATCCGCAACAAATGTAGGACCTCAGCTATCGGTAGGACATTCAAGGCTAGCACCCGAAACATGAAATCCCTAATGACATGTCATTTGTATCCTACGAATTACTAAGGTTCAACCGGGACTCAATAACCATCATAGCATTGCTTGTACATACATTGTTCAGTTACATGGCAAATAACATATTAACATATGATTTGAAATAACATTAATGCAATATCCATTCATACGAACTTACCTCGACGACTAGGGCGTAGAAACGAGATCGACTAATCTGAGGCTTTAGTTTTTCCTTGATCAAGATCGGTACATGGTCTATCTTGATCTAAATAGACAAATTTATTCCATTTAATATCCCTAGCATTCAATTTAGTCCACATTTCATATTTTGAAAAATTACTATTTTTCCCCTAACATTTTAACTCTTCACAATTTAGTCTTTAAGCTCATAAATTGAAATTTAAACATTTTAATCCTCTGCTCAAACTAACCTATTTCTTTAGGGGCCTATATCAACTTATACAAACCATCATTTCATAAATTTAAGTTAAACTTTTACTAATTTTACAAACAAGCCCCTAAATGCCATTTCATTAAAAATCACTTTACAAAACTTGTTTACTTATCAACAAGGACTCATACTCTATCATTAAACATCAAGAATCACACAAAAGCATTCATGGAATAACCTTCAATCTTTAACAATTTTGCAAGTTGATCCTCGGGCTAGCTAGATTAAGCTAAAACGACTTCAAAAACATAGAAATCATTAAAAGGGGATCAAAATCACTTACATGCAAACAAAACAACTTGGTCGAATGCTCCAAACCTTAAAAATGGTTATTTTTGTTCTTTAATTTTGGTGGTGACTTTCAACTAAGAAGATGATACCATATTTTACCTTATTTTACTTTACTTAATTATTAAATTACTTATTTACTGTTGCCTTTTAACATTAAAATCACTTAATTTTATGTCCATAAATGTCCACTAGCTTTATGAATGATATAATTACCATCTAAGTCCATTCACTTTAAAATTTCATAGCCATTTGACCCTTTCAACTAATGGAACACTACTTTTACACTTTTTATGATTTAGTCCTTTTCACTTAATTAATCTTGAAGGCATCAAGATTTCTCAACGAGATTTAAATACGATCTTACTAACATCCCATAGACATTAAAATAATAGCAAAATAAAAATTTACTCATCAGATTTGTAGTCCTGAAATCACTATTCTGATTTCACTAAAAATGAGTTGTTATATGCATATCCCAACCCTTATACAAAGAATTGGCCAAAGTGTATGTCGGCAAGTCTATCCCAACACTTAGGAAAGTGTCGTCCCAAAAGTGTCATCTTAGGACTAGACAAAAGCCAACTCTTATTTAATCGTTACCTTAGGCATACACATCCCAACCCTTATACAAAGAGTTGGCCAAAGCGTATGTTGGCAAGTCTATCCCAATACATAGGAAAGTGTCGCCCCAAAAGTGTCATCTTAGGACTAGACATGTAACACCCCAAACCCGGCCTAAACGTTATGACCGGATCTAGCGTGCCACATCAGGTGATGTTTGAAAACTATGCATTCGTTGGTAAACTCATCCACGAGTCAACATTTTCTACCGAATTAAAATTTCGATTTTCGTTGCTTATTAACAAAACAAGTTTTACTCGAAATCATTTCCTTTTGTAAAACCTTATTATGTATTTATTATTTTGCTTTTAAAAAACTTGTCTGTTACGGAAACTTGATTTAAACCATTGCGAAAATGTGATATTTAAAAACAAATGTTGTTGCTTTAAAACCCGTGTTTAATAAATTTGCAGTGATTTAAGAAATACCAAATTAAAGTTAAAAACAATTCCAATGGCCCTACTACAAAAATTATTAACCCTAAAAAATTAAAGTAATGTAAATTAAAATAAAATTTCTAAAAGAACCCCATGAACATACAGGACGCGTGTGGCCACCTCTGAGTCCCTCGCAGCTCCAAATCCTCTAAAACTGGGGATTACCTGCACAGTTAAAAGATGGGTGAGTTACGAGAACTCAGTGTGTAACCCCTTTAGTACACCCAAAGTTTGGGCCCAAGCCTAAACGTGTTAGTCTGGGCCTAAGCCCTATTCAGTAGCAGTCTGGGCTGAAGCCCTATTCAATAACAGTCTGGGCCGAAGCCCTACTCAGTAACAGTTTGGACCAAAGCCCTATGATATGCAAATCAAATGTACCTAGCCTAGTCCAACCAATACAGCACCCGTACCAACCAACACACCTGTGGGGACCAAGTCAACCCACCCAACCAACACACCAATGACGCAGACTAGCTGCTAATAACAGTATACGTGGCTGAGCCACTAAATCAATATAACGTGGCAATAGCCACTAAATTAGTATGACGTGGCAGAGCCACCAGTACAGTGCTACCTCCAAATCCATAACCCAACCCATGCCGTATGTCATGTCATAAATAAATCATGTAAACAATGCATCGTCATCATTATCAATCATACAGTTACTAAACATACATTAACAATCCTACCACTAAGGGTAAAACGATCACTAGGGGTAAAACGATAATTTCGCCCTCGGGGATACTTCGGTAATTTACTCACTAGGGGCATTTCAGTAATTATACCCACTAAGGGTATTTCGGTAATTATACCCACAAAGGGTATTTCAGTAATTTTACCCGCCAGGGGTATTTCGATAATTTTTACCCCTACTACAGCTTTTCCAAAGGCCTAATGTCGCTGCGAGTGCCTCAGTTTCCATTTCCGATCGATACAGTGCTATTGGGCCTAAAGTCCAATTATAGCCCATACAAGCCCACACGCTCGTGTGGCCCATTCTGTTTGGTTTCAATCTCGGTTCTGCGGACTTCGCAGTCACATCAATCAACTTACACTTTTCATCGTTTTCGCTCATATGGGCCCATTAACCCGTTGGCCCATTTAGCTCGCTTCGGCACAACAAGGCCCGTTATGGCCTCTGTAACATCCTTACAATGGGGTCTTTGCATTTTACCTTTTTACATGTAGATAGTATGAATGTGATGCTAGTTTAGGCTATTTTAGGGTCTAGGCATGAGCCAGGGTTAGGCCAGTGCTTTGTTGAAATTTGCGTTTTGGGCTTCTAGAAGAGGGAAGCTGTTTGAGCTAGGTGTTAAGGGTAGTTGATGGTAAGTTTTGGCACAAGGAGTGCCTTGGTAAAGTGGCAAGGAGGCGCCACATAAGGCCAAGTAAGTGATGCCTCAGGTGAGTGGGAGAGCCTTGGTTCGAGCTATGAAAATCCCCTTTGTGCATATCTTTTTGACGCCAAGACAAGGAGGAGTTGTGCTTAGGATGGACTTTGGTGGATAAGGGTGGAAGGAGTCAACAGATTTAGATGAATGGGAGGGAGGAAAATTAGGAGTTTGAAGTATTCAAACTTGTTTGAATATGTGGTCAGGAGAAAAACAAGGAGGAAAAGAAGGGATTGAGTTGGAGGGTGTGTTAGCCGAATTTTTGTAGTGGCTAAGGTGTGGTGGAGCATTCAGTTTTGGGTGCTAGTTGGGGAGGTGGCCGAATGTGGTATGTTGGCTTTGGTGAGGGGTGAGTATTCGGCTAGTAGGGAGCTCTTTGGGTCTTCTCTTCTTTTCTTTTTCTTTGGTGCCGAATTGAACTACTTCCCTAGTTCACATTTTGCATTTGTTGTTTCTTTTCTTCTCCTCTCAAAAAGCCATAACCGAATCCCTTCTACTTTCTTTTCTTCATTTTGTTCCAAAGCTGAAATCATCATTCCACTCTCTCTTTTGACTTCTTTTCTTCTCCCCAATCTCTCTTGTGCCGAAATACCTAAACTTGTCTCCTCTTTCCTCATCTCTTGATCATAGCCGCATCTAGTACTCATCTTTCCTTTCTTCTTTCTTTTGTTTCAAAGCCGAAACCTCCCTAACTCTCTTCTCATCTTCAAATTTTTGCAAAACCGAATACCTTTGCCCATATTTTCCTTCTCTTCTTGCGTTTTCTCTTAATCTCCATAGGTGTCGAAATCTATTTCCCTTCTCTGGTTCTCAAAGCTGAAATCTCAACCCATAATCAGGTAAGATCTCATTGCTTTCTTCTCTTCCTCCTCTTTTGTTCTTATGGCCGAATCTCCCTAGCTTTCTCACATCTCTATTCCTTTCTCTATTTCGATTACTATGGTGAGAAAAGCCGGGATCTCAAAGCGTCTTGTTGAAGATCAATACTTCTATTTTTTGGTTTCTTATTAGACTTTTTCTTATTTTAAGCCTTTACCGAATCATCTCTGGGGGGTTGTGGTGTCGAATCTCGCTAGAGGGGGGTCGAATCTATCAGGAAGGTAAGGGGCGATTTCTCTATTTCGTAATATCTATTTCAGGTTTTCAGGCCAAAGCCGAACAACTATTTGGCCTTATGTTTGGGTGCTTGGCTGATTGTAGGTGGGGTGTTGTCACTGAATCTTCAGGATTCGTAAATCTAGGTAAGAGATCTTTCCGGTCGGGTTCATATTTCTATCCGTTCTTATTCTGTGCGTTAATTCGGTTAGTGACTAAGGTGTTCATGGACTTGAATGCCAGCCAAGCGTTCGGAGGGGTTGGATCGGTGAACCCAAATCCTAAGTTCAAGAAGCGGACAGTATCAGCAGTGAGAGATTGGCCACCGGGTTGTGGGCCAGCCTTTGAGCAGGAGAGTAGACAGATAGTGGTAGTGTCAGTTAACGATTGTGTTGGCGTAGAAAGCGTAGTCTTGCGAGTAATCAGGTGTGTAACTCTTACACACTTCATATGCAATATGTTAATATTTTGTATGATTGTCAAAAGCCGAAATAACTGTAGAAAACGATAAGTTACCCTTGTGGGTAAAAGCGAGGACTCCGGGTAAGTTCATGTTGGTGGTTAATGTTAATTGCTTCTGTTAAATCTGTATATGCCATGCTACATTATGTTGTTAAATGTTAAGCATGATAATAATGTATGGAAACGCATGATAATAAGATGGGTATGATGAGAGGAGGGGGATATGATTATTAGACTGTCACCAGTGGTTTGGTACCACACAGTGGGTTGGCCCCACTTCTCATTATTTTGTGACTAAGTCTTAGTGGTTTAGCGCCACCAGTGGTTTGGTACCACATATATTTATCTTTGTGACTTGTCCCAATGGTTTGGTACCACAGTGGGTTGGCCCCACATACTATATTAAAAGGGATTGTCACCAGTGGTTTGGTACCACAAAGTGGGTTGGCCCCATATATGATTATTTGTTACTACGGTCACCAGTGGTTTGGTACCACATATGTTTATTTGTGACTTCGGTCACCTGTGGTTTGGCACCGCCAGTGGTTTGGTACCACATGGGGTAGAATTGGGAGTTTTGGATGGTTAGGTTTGGGTTGCATGACATACATATTTGCTTATGGAACTGTGTAAGGGTTTGTTATCTTCGGGATGGGGAATTATACACTGAGTCTCGGTGACTCACCCCTTCCTTTACATTTTGCAGATAATCCTTAGATCGCGGATATGGAGCCGGAATGGACTCGAGGTGGCCATGCTCAATAGTTGGTTTTATTTTAATAGTTAAATTTCAGTTTTACTTTGCTTTAAACTTTGGTTTCCAGTTATGTAATAAGGCCATCTAAGTTTTTATTTTGGGATTATTTAATTTGATAAATACTTGTGAATTGCGTTGGACATTAAAGCATGATTAAAAGGAAAGAAACTATAAAATGAACGTTTTCACAACTTTAATAAAATTTTAAGGTTTTTCCAAAATTTCTACCGTCGGGGATTAACAAACATATATCAACAACAAGTCAGCTCGATACTCCCTAAAATAAATTTTGAGGTGATTTTCTTTTGCAATTTACCTAACTCAACTTTGGTTTTCATAAAGTGAAAAGTTTTCTTTACAAATTAAGTCAACAACTTGTTTTTCCAAAAACGATTTTTCCCTGTGACATGCCAGATTCGGTCGTAGTGTTTTGACCGGGTTTGGGTTGTTACAATTGTGGTATCAGAGCCTGGTTCAAACGCTCGGTTGTGGGTATAAGGCCCAAAATGTTTTCAATAAAAGGGTTGTAAGAGGATTTTGATGGAAAATGCATATTTTGGGAAAAGCATGGCACCTGAGTCTCCGGAACCAATCCGCAACGGTAAGTCCCCTAACTGTTGATTGCATGGTTTAAATAAATGTGATATGGATGCTAGTAGTAGGAATCCACTTTAGATACTGAAGCCCATAGGATTGTATGAACTTGCGAGAACAACTACTGTAATAAGATGTTCATAAGACTGTTTTGTAGTAATCAGTGGAAGAAAGTTAACTCATAAAATTCCTTAATCAGATTAAATTGGGAACGTTAGTCATGAGCACTCGAAGACGAGGTCGTAATACGCGTGGTCGTGGTAGGGGTAGGATGACTGTGTCTGAACCAGTAGGGTCTGGTCATGGGTCAGAGAGTGAGGTACCACCGCTGCCAGCTGTGGGCGCTGAGTTTTAGGATCAGACGGGTGGTGACGACATGGTGTCTTAGGCGATGCTGCGGGTTCTATAGAGAGTTGCTGGAGCAGGTGGGGGTACGGGGGCTCAGAAATATGTGTCTGAACGACTCTGAGCCAATGGAGCAGAAGTATTCCGGGGTGTTCCAGGCGTGGCTCCCAATACAGCGGAGTACTGGTTAGAGGCGACTGAGCGCATAATGGACGATTTAGACTTTTCGGCCGAGGAGAAGTTGAAGGGAATAGTATCTCTTCTTCGGGATGAGTCATATCAGTAGTGGCTCACGGCCGATGATATCACTTGGGATTTCTTTAAGGCGGCTTATCAGAGGAAGTACGTCGGGTCCAGTTATATAGATGCCCAGCGTAAGGCATTTTTGAATCTAGTCCAGGGGAGTAAGTTCGTATCTGAGTATGAGGCGAAATTCTTGCGGTTGGGCCGTTATGCTCGGGGTATTGTGGCTACGGAACACGAGCGATGTGTTAGATTTAAGGACGGGCTGAGAGACGAGCTGAGGTTGTTGATCGCTCCACAGTGAGAGAGGGAATTTGCTGTTCTTGTGGAGAAGGCCAAAATAGCCGAGGGGGTGAAGGAGTCCACGAAACAAAACCTGGATAGAAATAGGAACAAGAGGAGTTTTGGGCCATCAGGGTCTGCTGGAAATTCTCAGAAGTGGGCCAGATTTGGCGGACCGAGTCAGGTTGCACAGTTTACTGCTACTGCTCAATGGCCACCACAGTGTGCTCGATGTGGGAAGTCCCATTCGGGGGAGTGTTGGACTAGTAGCAGAGGGTGTTTTGAGTGTGGGTCGATGGATCATCGAGTAAGGTATTGTCCACGGAAGTTAGCCAGGATGCAGTGTGAGGGTCAGGGGCGTGCTCAGTTCAGGAACGGTGGGCAGCAACCACAGAGGAGTCGAGGTTTAGCCAGGGGTGGAAATGGTAACGGGCAAGGCCGTTGAGCACCGGGCAGAGGTGCTGGAAACACTGATGCAAGACAACCTGGGTTGGTGTATGCTACGAGGCGTCGAGAAGAGGGCGATGCACCGGACGTCACAACCGGTACGTTCTTAATTATTGGATTGCCGTATACTGCTTTAATTGATATTGGTTCGATGTACTCATATGTTGCTAGTAGTATAGTGGGAATTTTGAATCTAGCCTATGAGATTTCTTCTAGGAAGATGACTGTAGTTAGCCCTCTAGGTCACTCTGTAGAAGTAAACAAGCTATATAGGGATGTACCCCTAGAACTCCAAGGGGTAGTGTTTTTGGCTGATCTGATGGAACTGCCATTCGGGGAGTTCAATTTGATCTTAGGGATGGACTGGCTAGTGAAGTATCAGGCAAGTTTAGACTGTGTAACTAAGCGTATGGTGTTGAGGTCTGTCGAGGGTGAAGAGGTGGTGATGATAGGTGATAGAAGAAATTACCTATCCAATGTGGTATCCGCTCTGAAGGCCGAGAAAATGGTGAGGAAAGGTTGTGAGGCGTTCATGGTTCATGTTTGTGCTTTGGAGGTCAAGGAGTCAACCGTGGGGGATGTCTGAACGTTAAAGGATTTTACTGATGTGTTTCCAGAGGAGCTTCTGGGTTTGCCTCCAGATCGTGAAGTGGAATTTGGTATATACTTATTACTGGGAACCGCGCCAGTGTCTATTGCCCCATATAGGATGGCGCCGAAGGAGTTAGTGGAGCTGAAAGTGCAGATTCAGGAGTTGCTGGATCGAGGTTTTATTCGGCCGAGTGTATCACCTTGGGGAGCGCCTGTGCTTTTTGTTAAGAAGAAAGATAGAACAATGCGGATGTGTATAGATTATCGTCAGCTGAATAAGTTGACGATTAAGAACAAGTATCCGTTGCCGAGGATAGACGATCTGTTTGACCAGCTAATGGGAGCATCGGTTTTCTCTAAGATAGATCTTAGGTCGGGGAATCACCAACTTAAGGTGAAGGAGGCGGATATTCATAAGACGGTGTTCCGTACCCGCTACGGTCATTATGAGTTTTTAATAATGCCATTTGGGTGGACCAACGCGCCAGCAGCATTCATGGATATGATGAATCGGGTGTTTCAGCCGTATTTGGATCGGTTCATCGTAGTATTTATAGATGATATCCTGGTGTACTCGAGGTCTGAGGAAGAGCATGATGAGCATCTCCGTGTGGTTCTGCAGATTCTGAGGGAGAAACAGCTATTTGCAAAGTTTAGTAAGTGCGAGTTCTGGTTGAAGGAAGTAACTTTCTTGAGTCATGTGGTGTCAGCTAAGGGGATTAGGGTGGACCCTCGGAAGATTGAAGCGGTATTGGATTGGAAACCACCTAAGTCTGTGGCCGAGATTCAGAGTTTTCTGGGCTTAGCGGGATATTACAGAAGGTTCGTGGAGGGGTTCTCTTTGATTGCAGTGCCGTTAACTAGGTTGTTAAGGAAAGGGGTTCCGTTTGTGTGGTCAGGCAAGCAAAAGGAAAGTTTTGAGAAGTTAAAAAGGATTTTGACAGAAGCTTCGGTTTTGATTCAGCCTGAAGCAGTGAAAGAGTTTACGGTTTATTGTGATGCGTCACATACAGGGTTAGGTTGTGTGCTGATGCAAGAGGGGAAAGTAGTGGCGTATGCTTCTCGTCAACTGAGACCTCATGAGGTGAATTATCCGACGCATGACTTGGAATTGGTTGCAGTAGTTTTTGCCTTGAAGATTTGGAGACATTACTTGTATGGGGAGAAGTCTATAGTCTACACAGATCACAAGAGTTTGAATTACATTCTTACTCAGAAGGAGTTGAATTTGAGGCAGCGAAGGTCGATCGAGTTGTTAAAGGACTATGACTGCTCGATTGAGTACCATCCGGGAAAGGCCAACGTGGTGGCAGACGCGTTGAGCCGTAAGGTGGTGTCAGACTTGAGAGTGATGTTTGCTCACCTTAGTCTGTATGATGACGGAAGTTTGCTAGCGGAACTGCAAGTGAAGCCTACATGGGTGAACCAGGTTAAGGAAAAGCAATTGGAAGATGAAGTTTTAAGCGCTCAACGTTTGCAAGTGCAGAATGGTGGATTGGAGGGGTATAGCTTGAACAGTGAGGGTGTGCTGTGTTTCCAAGGGAAGGTTTGCATGCCGAAGGATGTAGAGTTGAGGCAGAAGATTCTTCAGAAGGCACATAGCAGTCCGTACGCTATGCATCCTGGAGGTAGTAAGATGTACCGAGATTTACAAGAGCAGTTTTGGTGGTCGGGCCTGAAGTGGAAAGTAACAGAGTTTGTAGGTAAGTGTTTGACGTGTCAGCAAGTCAAGGCTGAACATCAGTTACCTTCGAGATTATTGCAACCATTAAAGATTCCGCAGTGGAAGTGGGAAGGATTACGATGGATTTCGTTAATGGGCTACCCCTCACGCCTACTAAAAAGGATTTGATTTGGGTGATTGTGGACCGTTTGACAAAATTGGCTCATTTTATACCGATTCGGGTTGATTATTCACTTCAAAGATTGGCTAAGTTGTATGTGGTAGAAATCGTGAGACTACATGGAGTGACAGTGTCGATTATCTCAGATAGGGACCCCAGGTTCACGTCAAGATTTTGGAAAGCATTGCACCAGGCATTGGGTACAAGACTGGATTTCAGTATGGCATTTCATCCGCAGTCAGATGGGCAGTCAGAGAGGGTAATTCAAATCTTAGAAGATATGTTGAGGGGTTGTGTCTTTGATTTCAGAGGTAGTTGGGAAGAATTTCTACCGTTGGCAGAGTTTGCATACAACAATAGTTACCAGGCAAGTATTCAGATGGCACCGTATGAAGCACTATATGGGCGAAAGTGTCGAACCCCTACATGTTGGACAGAGTTGGGTGAGCGTCAGCTGTTGGGTTCTGAGTTGGTTGCTGAAACAGAGGATAAGGTTAAACTGATTCGAGCTCGTCTGAAAGAAGCTTCGAAAAGGCAGAAGTCCTATGCGGATCTTAAGCGGAGGGATATAGAGTTTGCAGTGGCTGACAAAGTTTTCCTAAAGGTGTCGCCATGGAAGAAAGTGCTGAGATTTGGTCGGAAGGGCAAACTGTGCCCTAGGTTTATCGGGCCTTATAAGGTGTTGAAGCGTGTAGGACCAGTAGCTTATCAACTCGAGTTACCAGCAGAATTGAGTCAGATCCATGACGTGTTTCATGTTTCCATGCTTAGACGCTATCGTTCAGATCCGTCGCATATTGTGCCAGTGGAGGAGATTGAACTGAGCCCGGATTTGTCTTTTGACGAGGAACCAGTGCAGATCCTGGATCGGGATGTCAAGGTCATGCGTAGGAAATCAGTTCCTTTGGTGAAGGTGTTATGGCGGAATCACGGTACAGAAGAGGCCACGTGGGAGTCAGAGGATGTGATGCGGCAGTAATATCCTCAACTCTTTTGACCAGGTAATTTCGAGGACGAAATTATTTTTAAAGGGGGTAGAACTGTAACATCCTTAGAATGGGGTCTTTGCATTTTACCTGTTTGCATGTAGATAGTATGAATATGATGCTAGTTTAGGCTATTTTAGGGTCTAGGCATGAGCCAGGGTTAGGCCAGTGCTTTGTTGAAATTTGCGTTTTGGGCTTCTAGAAGAGGGGAGCTGTTTGAGCTAGGTGTTAAGGGTAGTTGATTGTAAGTTTTGGCACAAGGAGTGCCTTGGTAAAGTGGCAAGGAGGCGCCACTTAAGGCCAAGGAAGTGACACCTCAGGTGAGTGGGAGAGCCTTGGTTCGAGCTGCGAAAATCCCCTTTGTGCATATCTTTTTGACGCCAAGACCAGGAGGAGTTGTGCTCAGGATGGACTTTGGTGGATAAGGGTGGAAGGAGTCAACAGATTTAGATGAATGGGAGGGAGGAAAATTAGGAGTTTGAAGTATTCAAACTTGTTTGAATATGTGGTCAGGAGAAAAACAAGGAGGAAAAGAAGGGATTGAGTTAGAGGGTGTGTTAGCCGAATTTTTGTAGTGGCTAAGGTGTGGTGGAGCATTCGGTTTTGGGTGCTAGTTGGGGAGGTGGCCGAATGTGGTATGTTGGCTTTGATGAGGGGTGAGTATTCGACTAGTAGGGAGCTCTTTGGATCTTCTCTTCTTTTATTTTTCTTTGGTGCCAAATTGAACTACTTCCCTAGTTCGCATTTTGCATTTGTTGTTTCTTTTCTTCTCCTCTCAAAAAGCCATAACCGAATCCCTTCTACTTTCTTTTCTTCATTTTGTTCTAAAGCCGAAATCATCATTCCACTCTCTCTTTTGACTTCTTTTCTTCTCCCCAATCTCTCTTGTGTCGAAATACCTAAACTTCTCTCCTCTTTTCTCATCTCTTGATCATAGCCGCATCTAGTACTCATCTTTCCTTTCTTCTTTCTTTTGTTTCAAAGCCGAAACCTCCCTAACTCTCTTCTTATCTTCAAATGTTTGCAAAACCGAATACCCTTGCCCATAGTTTCCTTCTCTTCTTGCGTTTTCTCTTAATCTCCATAGGTGTCGAAATCTATTTCCCTTCTCTGGTTCTCAAAGCCAAAATCTCAACCCATAATCAGGTAAGATCTCATTGCTTTCTTCTCTTCCTCCTCTTTTGTTCTTATGGCCAAATCTCCCTAGCTTTCTCACATCTCTATTCCTTTCTCCATTTTGATTACTATGGTGAGAAAAGCCAAGATCTCAAAGCGTCCTGTTGAAGATCAATACTTCTATTTTTCGGTTTCTTATTAGACTTTTTCTTGTTTTAAGCCTTTGTCGAATCATCTCTGGGGGTTGTGGTGTCGAATCTCGCTAGAGGGGGGTCGAATCTATCAGGAAGGTAAGGGGCGATTTCTCTATTTTGTAATATCTATTTCGGGTTTTCAGGCCAAAGCCAAACGGCTATTTAGCCTTATGTTTGGGTGCTTGGCCGATTGTAGGTGGGGTGTTGTCACTGAATCTTCGGGATCTGTCAATCTAGGTAAGAGATCTTTCCAGTCGGGTTCATATTTCTATCTGTTCTTATTATGTGCATTAATTCGGTTAGTGACTAAGGTGTTCATGGACTCGAATGCCAGCAAGCGTTGGGAGGGGTTGGATCGGTGAACCCAGCCCCTAAGTTGAAGAAGCGGGCAGTATCAGCAGTGTGAGATTGGCCACCGAGTTGTGGGCCAGCCTCTGAGCAGGAGAGTAGACAGATAGCGGTAGTGTCAGTTAACGACTGTGTTGGCATAGAAAGTGTAGTCTTGCGAGTAATCAGGTGTGTAACTCTTACACACTTCATATGCAATATGTTAATATTTTGTATGATTGTCAAAAGCCAGAATAACTGTAGAAAACGATAAGTTACCCTTGTGGGTAAAAGCGAGGACTCCGGGTAAGTTCATGTTGGTGGTTAATGTTAATTGCTTCTGTTAAATCTGTATATGCCATGTTACATTATGTTGTTAAATGTTAAGCATGATAATAATGTATGGAAACGCATGATCATAAGATAGGTATGATGAGAGGAGGGGGAAGATATGATTATTAGACTGTCACTAGTGGTTTGGTACCACACAGTGGGTTGGCCCCACTTCTCATTATTTTGTGACTAAGTCTCAGTGGTTTGGCACCACCAGTGATTTGGTACCACATATATTTATCTTTGTGACTCGTCCCAGTGGTTTTGTACCACAGTGGGTTGGCCCCACATACTATATTAAAAGGGATTGTCACCAGTGGTTTGGTACCACAAAGTGGGTTGGCCCCACATATGATTATTTGTGACTACGGTCACCAGTGGTTTGGTACCACATATGTTTATTTGTGACTTCGGTCACCAGTGGTTTGGCACCACCAGTGGTTTGGTACCACACGGGGTAGAATTGGGAGTTTTGGATGGTTAGGTTTGGGTTGCATGACATACATATTTGCTTATGGAACTGTGTAAGGGTTTGTTATCTTCGGGATGGGGAATTATACACTGAGTCTCGGTGACTCACCCCTTCCTTTACATTTTGCAGATAATCCCTAGATCACGGATATGGAGCCGTAATGGACTCGAGGTGGCCATGCTCAATAGTTGGTTTTATTTTAATAGTTAAATTTCGATTTTACTTTGCTTTAAACTTTGGTTTCTAGTTATGTAATAAGGCCATCTAAGTTTTTATTTTGGGATTATTTAATTTGATAAATACTTGTGAATTGCGTTGGACATTAAAGCATGATTAAAAGGAAAGAAACTATAAAATGAACGTTTTCACAACTTCAATAAAATTTCAGGGTTTTTCCAAAATTTCTACCATCGGGGATTAACAAACATATATCAACAGCAAGTCAGCTCGATACTCTCTAAAACAAATTTTGAAGTGATTTTCTTTTGCAATTTACCTACCTCAACTTCGGTTTTCATAAAGTGAAAAATTTTCTTTACAAATTAAGTCAACAACTTGTTTTTCCAAAAACGATTTTTTCCTTGTGACATGCCAGATTCGGTCGTAGTGTTTTGACCGGGTTTGGGGTGTTACAGCCTCAGTTCTACGGGAGTGCTCGTGACACTCCCAATAGTCTACCTCTATCACTAGTGGCTCGGTTTATCACTACGAGCGCTCGCACGCTCGAGTGATCTCAATTGCCGGTATTTCGACTTTTCGGCATTTCGGCTTTTAGCCGATTCATAGATCACAGCAATAGCAGGTTATACAAAGGTGTGAGATTACACACCTGTTATAGATTTCGGTTCGCGACACTTTCCAAGGCACCTAAGATCATCATTGACTATTAGTTAGACTTCACCTTTGATAAACCAAAATATAGGAATATCCAACTATGGACTTAACTTACCAACAAACGGTAGCTCCCCTTCAATGGACAGTATTCGACCTAACCCACTTGATAAAAGAGTCGTGTCCCTATTGATACTTGATGCACAAAACAATGGTGTTAGTATTCATCCAACATTCGGCCATAGGGAGAAATCTAGAAAATGATTAGTACTACTTACCCTCAGATTCGGCAAAGACAGATTCTCTGAACTAAATAGAGTTGAACACGAACGGCCCTCAGAGATGATAATAAACTAGAAAGGAAAGGGAGATAATAAACAAGAGATGAAGTGTTGGGGTAGTTTAGATTCGGCTAAGGAAAAAGAGATTAGAAATGCAGGAAGAACAAAAGAAATAGATTCGGCTAGAGAAAAGCAAGGGATGAGCAAGGCGAGAAGAGAAAGGAGAAAAAGAGTAGTGATTTGGCCAACTCCAAAGTTTCGGCTAATAGCAAAAGAAAGAAGAAATACCCAAAATGCACGAGAGGTAAGTAACGAGAAGGAAAAAGTGAACGAATGTTGCCAAGAAGAAATCTCGAAATGCTTCCCCAAAATACTCTCAGCCGAAATTCCTAAATGAAACAAACTCCAAAAACCAAAAAGTGACAACAGCACAAGAAGTTTCGGTTTCTACTCCCAAAACCAAAGTTGCCGAAAAAGATACTTAAGACCCCTCCCCAGTTGAAACTCCTCCTATCACACACTCCCACTCACGGCCAACACTTCCTCACACCTCGGTCCTTGATCGTCTCCACTTTTTCCGCCTAAATTTGTTCCCCTTCATCCGTTTGAATTGTTTGACCTAGTCTCTAACTCCCTTAGTAGAATTTGATCCAAACTCAGCCACCTCCTCTCCCAAGGCATAAAATAAATGCCTTTAATTACTTGCCAAGGGAATCGAACTCCACTCCCAATTGTTCCCTAGTGACGCCACCACAAACTTGCCACCAGCTCAATTGTGTCAGTAGAACACACGCAAATTCCCTTAAGTCCTACTTCAAACAGCCCCCTCCACTAAAGAGCTAAAAACTAAAATTTTTCCAAGGCTCAAACTCGAACCCACGCCTCCTTAGGACCCCCAAACACACTCAAATAACTAGCCAAATAAGCATAACACGAATTTAAACAAAACTACCAGCCCCTAACCTTTGGGGCGTTACAAGACAAAGCCAACTCTTATTTAAGTGTTGCCTTAGGCATATATATCCCAACCCTTATACAAAGAGTTGGCCAAAGTATATGTTGGCAAGTCTATCCCAACACTTAGGAAAGTGTCGTCTTAGGACTAGACAAATCCAACTCTTATTTAAGCGTTACCTTAGGTGTGCATATCCCAACCCTTATACAAAAAGTTGGCCAATGAGTATGTTGGCAAGTCTATCCCAATACTTAGGAAAGTGTCACCCCAAAAGTGTCGTCTTAGGACTATTTTGTTGCAGTGAGTAATTGTTGTTGAATTAATTGAATTTTGCTTAAATATTAATATTGGACATGAATTTATAAAGTATGTGAAATTATGTTTTATTACATGATTTTTATGCATAATTTATATTATTTTCATGTTAATTATTCATATGCTAATTTTCACTATGTAATGGAGCCGTGGAAGATGAGGTTAATATAAATGTTGCATGGACATGCACACATCCAATCTATTTGGACGGCAAGACCATACAAAAGTAGGTCATAAGGATATTAATTTGACCTAGTAAAAGTGTTACTACATGATGGACATGTCTGATTAATTATTGGACTAAGAAACCATCCAGCAATGAAGAGTCAAGCCCAATTTTAGCACAAGCAAATGGCTGCCCAAAAATCAGCTTTGGGATCTTTTATTGGAGGTCCCTGTAGTTTGAAAGACATAAAAATTGGCACACAAGTCTTACCTTTAAAACCATCCAACCCTGACTAAATATAGCATGATATTGTGTTCAAATCAAGCAGCTAAATCAACCACCTTTCCACACATTTGGCCGACAATAGGAGGGAGAGAATCAAGGGAGATGTGATGCTATTTTTAGCAAAATCAGCCACCGACTTCACCTATAAATACCACACACCTTTCACCTTTTAAATTATCCTTTAATCCATTCATTCATCAAGCATCTCTTATTCTTTCATTCTCTGATTTCCCTTCTCCATCCTCATGTCTAGCTACTTCATTTTCCCTTCCATTCTTTAGCCAACAAAAGCCTTATTAAGACCATTCCTTAGCCGACCACCTCAAGGAATCCTTAGCAAAGGAGAAAAGGACGAACCGAAGAAACACCTGGGTCAGAAAGATTAGAAAGGCTACTGAATTCAATTAGAGTTTACTCTTTCCTCTTTTTTGTTTAATTTAAACATGTTTTCTAAGTGTTCATTGATCTTGTAATCAACAATGATAGCTTAATTCTATTTAGCTAGGATGATTATATTAATTCAATAATATTCATTTGATTCATGTTTAACGTGTTTTTGCCTCAATCTATCATGTTTTCAATTAAAATCAAGATTTATTTCATTCATATGTGATTGGATGCATTCAGACTAGCTGAGCGATCCTAACTAGACAACGACTAGTAGACACATAAATGAAAAGAGCAATGCTCAATTTAAATCATTAAACCTGACTAAATTAGAGGTTTATAATATCTTTAGTTAGCTCTATTATCTTGCATAGTTTTTAGGTTTATTTTATTAAACTGTTTCAAACTTAATTGTCCCTGTTACCTCACATAAATACTAAGAAACCATTAGTTTAATATTATCAGTAAAATGCATATATAACACCCCAAACCCGGCCTAGACGTTACGGCCAAATCTAGCGTGTCACATCGAAGTGTTTTTTAAAATCAAGTTTTGTTGGGAGAAATCGTTTGAGTTAAAATCCATTTAGTTTTTATTTCTTGGGAAACAATTGGTAAGTTATAAAAACCAACACTTAGTAAAACGATTACCATGTTTGTTACTGTTGGTTTAAATTCATGGAAGCTACTCTATTTACGGTAATCTTGAAGTTGAAAATATGTGTTTGCCTTGTAAAATAGTTATTAGTTTTGAAAACTTGTTCGTATCCGTTTGGAAATTCAAAATAAGAAATTAAAACCCGGTTAAAAGAAATTAAAAATTACCAGAGGCTTTATTACAAAAATATCAACCAAATGTAAAATATTTAAATAACCATGTTTAATCAAACATCCTCGATAGTGTGACCACCTCAGGGTCCCTCGCAGCTCCGAACCGTCTAACGCTGGGGATTACCTCAAAGGTTAAAAACGGGGTGAGTTTATGAAAACTCAGTGTGTAATCCCCTATCAGTCAGTCAGTAACAATGTATATGCAGTAACAGTCTGGGCATGAGCCCTATTCAGTAACAGTACAGTGTGGGCCTTAGCCCATTACAGTAATAGTGTGGGGTTAAGCCCAATACAGTATTAGAATCAGTTTATGCGATGCATAAATACCCAAACCAACCCTGCACTTTGTCCTCTGTCCAACCCTACACTCCTGTGGGGATTAAATCGACCAACCCATCCCTACAATCCTTATGTAGCACCGGTTGCGGCACTAACCAATATCGTAGCATAGCTGCCAGTAATAATAACGCAGCAGAGCTGCCAGTAACAGTGAATGTGGCAGAGCCACCAGTACAATACTTCCTCCATATCAGAATCCCAACCTCATGCAGTATGTCATGTCATAAATAGTTTGTGTACGCAAAATGTCATGCTCAATCATAGTCATACATATCATAGAGCAAATCAGCCATACATAAAATAAGGCCATAACAGTCATTTTATCCTATAGGGTAATTTCAGTCATTTTACCCTATGGGGGTATTTCGATCATTTTATCCTATGAGGGTATTTCAGTCATTTTACCCTATGAGGGTATTTCAGTCATTTTACCCTCTGGGGGTGTTTCATTCATTTTACCTTATGGGGGTATTTTGGTCATTTTACCCTATGGGGGTATTTAGGTCATTTTACCCTATTGGGGCATTACGGTCGTTTTATCCTACAGGGACATTACGGTCATTTTACCCTACAGGGCATTACGGTTATTTTACCCTACAGGGGCATTACGATTATTTTACCCTAACAGTCAACAGTGTGAATGGGCCCAAGGCCCATTATGCGGTCCATGTGGGCCCACATGCCCGTGTGGCCTAGTAAGCCCAGAAACGACCTTAGCCATGTGAACGACACAGCCAGGTCCAATAATTTTTACATTTCCTTGAGATTTACCCGTGTAGGGCCCACGAGCCAATTGGGCCCACGGCCCATTACGGCCCAAAGTGGCCCAAAACGGCCAAGCCCATGAGATCGCTCATGGTGGCCTCTACAGTCAAATGCCCATGTTCCGTGGGCTCGGTTCACCACATTAGCGTTCGCACGTCCATGTGGCCTCAAACACAGTATTTCTGGCTTTTCGGCTTTTGCTGTGCTACAGTCAGATCGGGGTGTGTACACACTTGATTGCGAAATGTGTGAATGACCCACGAGAACTCCAACCTACATTCAATCAAGGCAATCCGTTAATTACTAGTCAATTGGGTTAATCGAATCCCAATCAACTTATCAAAAATAGCCTCTACCTAAAATACATGTCCAACAGATTACCTCTCCTTTGACTAGATCAGTCGGTTGTGGTTTGCCCACTTGATCCGGAGATTGGTGCAGCCACCCTGCCGCACCCCGGTGGAAATCCCGAATAGTTGACACTTTACGCTGCTTAAATTTGGGGGCAGGGGCTACGTGCCCATTCTCAGCTGGCACCATTCCTGATCTTCCCTCAGAATGGCTACTACTCGCCACCATTGATATCTCTTTATGCAACATATTATCGAAAACCTTCATTTGGAGTAAAATATAATCTACGCTTACCGTACACTCGTAAACTGCTTCACTTCTTGAGATGTTCTAATACCGAGAAAACACCATAAATAAGAGGGAGAAAAGATGAGAATCAATAAGAAAAGAAAAAGAAGAAAAGCCAAAAGTGCAGAAGTCAAAACAGGGACCTACCAATTGAGAGCAGTCTTTTATGAACAGAAGCAACCAACGTCAACCTTTCCCCTTTTTTTCAAAAGAACAACCAAAAGTAGGAGAAGGATAAGAGAAAGTAATCAGTAACAGAACAAAGGGAGATGAACTACTAAGATTTGATTGAGATAGGCAGAGACCAAGAGCAATTGGCCAATGGGGCACCATTTGAGAAAAAGGGAAAAAACGAATTTGGTAAAAAAAGAGAAAAGGTAACCGAATGTTGAGAAAACAAGAGCCAAAACCTGAAAATGTTGAGAGTGAGAGAAAATGCAGTAATTGGCCAAAAAGGAAAAAATCGATTGGAAAAGGGAATGAAACAAAAATATTTGGCTAAGCAGAAAAAGTAACAAAAAGTGACCAAAAACGAGTTCAAAGGTACAAACCAACCCAATTCCGAAAGAAAACAACCCAAAAAACTGAATTCAAGAGTGCCTAAAGTCCTTATACGGCACAACTCTCCCTTTCCTCTCACATTTCCTTAATTTCCTCCTATAATCTCTCCACAACAACAACCAACCGATCCCTTATCCAAATCCCCCTTTTCTCTCCTAAATTCTCTCCACAAACTCCTCAAAGACCAATTCAAACCCTTCTTTACTCAGCAGTATTTCAGTCAACTTCTGCTTCTCACATGGCAGGAGAAGCAAAATAAATACTCCTTTGTGCATAACGTGACTCGAACTCAAGCCCCTTAGAAGCAGTAACACGCCACTTACCACTAGACCATCAGGCTCCTTTGTGTCACGTTTTAACCACAAATATTTATAAAGCCTTCAAGCTAAGGCCAAGATTCACTCAAGAGCAAAAATAAAAAATTTTGCTAAAGCCTAAGTTTGAACCCAGGACTTATCCAACACTCCCAACTCTTCCTAAATCACTTAACCACTAAAGCAAACAAGCAATTTGTTTCATTTTCTTGCACACATAAATATTTATGTGCAGTCTTCTAGCTGATCCCACGCTCAAGGCCCATTCCTTCTAGGCCCAAATTTGGGGCATTACAATTCACCCCTCCTTAAAGAAATTTCATCCTTGAAATTTCCAACTGTCGGAATAGTCGCACAACACAGACTTCACCACCACGCTCCCACTGCGCACTCTGATTTCAAAACATTATTTTAGCCTCTTGAACCATGTTCACGTGTATCTCTTGTGCCCATTATCTATTAGCGTTTTATCATAATTAAAAGTTTTATGCAGATCGAAGTTTCACTACAATTTCAGTTCCCTATAGTTTCAGTTTGCTCTATCTAGAGTGGTATAGTCTAATTCCTAAAGTAGTCACAGTATTTCCTAACTTATCGCATTTCAATTTCTAAACAGACAAAAGTATTCAAAAAATTTACGGATTTGGCTCCAGAGACTCGGTGTGCCACACTTTTCAGAAGAAGTATCTCAAAACACTTCATATATTCGAAACCAACCTTTTGAAATCCAAAACTTTGAAAACCCATTCCACAGCCGAGTTTTGCAATCGAGCTCTGATACCATTAAATGTAACACACCAAACCCGTCCTAGACATTACGGCCAAATCTGGCATGTCACATCAAAGTGTTTTTCAAAATCAGGCTTTGTTGGGAGAAATCGTTTGAGTTAAAATCCATTTAGTTTTTATTTCTTGGGAAACAATTGGTAAGTTATAAAAACTAACACTTAGTAAAACGATTACCATGTTTGTTACTATTGGTTTAAATTCACGGAAGCTACTCTATTTACGGTTATCATGAAGTTGAAAATATGTGTTTGCCTTGTAAAACAGTTATTAGTTGTGAAACTTGTTGGTATCCGTTTGGCAGTACAAAATAAGAAATTAAAACCCGATTAAAAGAAATTAAAAATCACCAGAGGCCTTATTACAAAAATATCAACCCAATGTAAAATATTTAAATAACCATATTTAATCAAACATCCTTGATAGTGTGGCCACCTCCGAGTCCCTCGCAGCTCTGAACCGTCTAACACTGGGGATTACCTGAAAGGTTGAAAATGGGGTGAGTTTATGAAAACTCAGTGTGTAATCCCCTATCAGTCAGTCAGTAACAATATATATGTAGTAACAATCTGGGCCTGAGCCCTATTCAGTAACAGTACAGTGTAGGCCTAAGCCCAATACAGTATCAAAATCAGCATATGCGGTGCATAAATACCCAAACCAACCCTGCATTCCATCTTCTGCCGAACCCTACACTCTTGTGGGGATTAAATCGACCCACCCATGCCTACACTCCTTATGTATCACTGGTTGCAGCACTAACCAATATCGCAGTAGAGCTGCCAGTAATAATAACGCAGTAGAGCTGCCAGTAACTGTAAATGTGGCAGAGCCGCCAGTACAATACTTCCTCTATATCAGAATCCCAACCCCATGCAGTATGTCATGTCATAAATAGTTTGTGTATGCAAAATGTCATGCTCAATCATAGTCATACATATCATAAAGCAAATCAGTCATACATAACATAAGACCATAACAGTCATTTCATCTCCTAGGGGTATAACAGTCATTTTACCGTATGAGGGTATTTTGATTATTTTATCCTATGGGGTATTTCGGTTATTTTACCCTATGGGGGTATTTCGGTCATTTTACCCTATGGGGGTATTTCGATCATTTTACCCTATGGGGGTATTTCGGTCATTTTACCATATGGGGATATTTCAGTCATTTTACCCTATGGGGGTATTTAGGCCATTTTACCCTATTGGGGCATTACAGTCATTTTACCCTATATGGGCATTATGGTCATTTTACCCTATAGGGGCATTATGGTCATTTTACCCTACAAAGGCATTACAGTCATTTTACCTTAACAGTTAATAGTGTGAATGAGCCCATGGCCCATTATGCTGCCCATTTGGGCCCACATGCCCATGTGGTCCGGTAAGCCAAAAACGACCTTAGCCATGTGAACGACACAGCCAGGTCCAATAATTTCCACATGTCCTTGAGATTTACCCGTATAGGGCCCACGAGCCCATTAGGCCCACACAGCCCATTACGGTCCAACGTGGCCCAAAACGGCCTAAGCCTATAAGATCGCTCATGGTGGCCTCTACAGTTAAACGCTCATGTTTCATGGGCTCGGTTCACCACACTAGCATTCGCATGTCCATGTGGCCTCAATCGTCGTATTTCCGGCTTTTTGGCTTTTTCCATGCTACAGTCAAATCGGGGTGTGTACACACTTGATTGCGAAATGTGTGAATGACCCACGAGAACTCCAACCTACATTCAATCAAGGCAATCCATTAATCACTAGTCAATCGGGTTAATCGAATCCCAATCAACTTATCAAAAATAGCCTCTACCAAAAATACTTGTCCAACAGATTACCTCTCCCTTGACTAGATCAATCGGTTGTGGTTTGCCCACTTGATCCAGAGATTGGTGTAGCCACCCTGCCGCACCCCGGTGGAAAATCCCAAACAACTGACACTTTACGCTGCTTAAATTTGGGGGCAGGGGCTACATGCCCATTCTCAGCTGGCACTATTCCTGATCTTCCCTCAGAATGGCTACTACTCGCCACCATTGATATCTCTTTCTACAACATATTATAGGAAACCTCCACTTAGAGTAAAATATAATCTATGCTTACCGTACACTCGTAAATTGCTTCACTTCTTGAGAAGTTTTAATACCGAGAAAACACCATAAATAATAGGGAGAAAAGATGAGAATCAATAAGAGAAGAAAAGGAAGAAAAGCCGAAAGTGCAGAAGTCAAAACAGGGACCTACCAATTGAGAGCAGTCTTTTATGAACAGAAGCAACCAACACCAACCTTTCCCCCCTTTTTTTTTAAAAAAGAACAACCAAAAGCAGGAGAGGGACAAGAGAAAGTAATCAGTAACAAAACAAAGAGAGATGAACTACTAAGATTCGATTGAGAGAGGCAGAGAACAAGAGCAATTGGCCAAGGGGGAACCGTTTGAGAAAAAGGGAAAAACACGAATTCAGCAAAGAAGAGAAAAGGTAACCGAATGTTGAGAAAACAAGAGCCAAAACCTGAAAGTGTTGAGAGGGAGAGAAAATGCAGTAATCAGCCAAAAGGGGAAAAACCGATTGGAAAAGGGAATTAAAGAAAAATATTCGGCCAGCAGAAAAAGTAACAAAAAGTGACCAAAAACGAGTTCAAAGGTACAAACCAACCCAATTCCGAAAGAAAACACCCCAAAAAATTGAATTCAAGAGTGCCAAAAGTCCTTATACGGCACAACTCTCCCTTTCCTCTCACATTTCCTTGATTTCCTCCTATAATCTCTCCACAACAACAACCAACCGATCCCTTATCCAAATCCCCCTTTTCTCTCCTAAATTCTCTCCATAAACTCCTTAAAGTCCAATTCAAACCCTTCTCTACTCATTAGTACTTCAATCAACTTCTGCTTCTCACATGGCAAGAGAAGCACAATAAATACTCCTTTGTGCATAACGTGACTCGAACTCAAGCCCCTTAGAAACAATAACACGCCACTTACCACTGGACCATCAAGCTCCTTTGTGTCACATTTAGCCACAAATATTTATAAAGCCTTCAAGCTAAGGCCAAGATTCACTCAAGAGCAAAAATAAAAAATTTTGCTAAAGCCCAAGTTTGAACCCAGAACTTATGCAACACTTCCAACTCTTCCTAAATCACTTAACCACTAAAGCAAACAAGCAATTTGTGTCATTTTCTTGCACACATAAATATTTATGTGCAGTATCGTAGCTGATCCCACGCTCAAGGCCCATTCCTTCTAGGCCCAAATTCGGGGCGTTACAGCATATTTCACTAAGTAAAATATCTAAGAGAATTTAATTTGGTTTCCAAACTCATGAAAGATCGAGTTGCCATGGAATGTTTTCCGAACATTTTTAAGCATGATGAAAATAAATTGAATTGATTAATATGATTATCCTAGCCTATACATGTTATTGTTTGTTGAAGTTTTGTTTTTTGTTGCTAAAATCCATTCATACATTTAGATAATTTGCATTTAGATTTAATTGCATAGGGATCATCTTGCATCTAGATAATTTCATTTAATCGTCCACCACTCAAAATAGTGTTTTCACCACCAAATTGTTAACTTATAATTTTACAAATAATTGATTAACATATACAGTCCCTATGGGAATGATACCTCATTTTACTTACTTATTACTTGAACGACTGTGTACACTTCCTCAAAATATCGTTACAAGTTTTTGGCACCATTGTAAGGGATTGTTGCCTTAATCATTCTTTGTGAAATTATTTTTGTAATTTGGTTTTTATTTAATTTCTTGTAACACCCCAAACCCGGCCTAGACGTTATGGCCGAATATGGCGTGTCACAATGAAGTGTTTTTCGAAAACCATGTTTTCATTGAAAACCCTTCTTGAAAATTTATAATTTGTATCAAACCTCAGTTTGTGTTTGATCATTTTCAATCATGGTTTATTAAAAAGTTATTACCTTTTAAAACGTTATTACCCTTTAAAACCTTATTTGTTGCAGAAGCTTAATTTAAAACAAATGATTTACAAAAACATGGTATTTAGAAATTGAGTTGCGGAAACATAGCGTTTGAAAAATAGTTAGTGTTTTGGAAAATTACGATCTACTTTTAACAGATAGAAAACGTAATAAATTGAAAATCATAAATTAAAAACCAGAAATTAAAAAAGGCCTTATTACAACCCAATAAGAAAACGGTTTATGTAAGGTGAAATATAATACTAGGAAGTAAAGCTACTCATAGTGTGGCCACCTCTGAGTCCTCCAGTATGTCGAACTGCCTACTGAGGATTTCCTGAAAAATTAAAAAGAGGGGGTGAGTTTACAAAAACTCAGTGTGACCAACCCTCATCGATCATAAAGCATGCATCACATCATTCCGGGCCTAAGCCCATTACAGTAACGGTGGCATTTGGGCCTTAGCCCATAATAGCCTCAGTTGGGCCTTAGCCCATAACAAATGTCACATATTACATCTATCTGGGCCTAAGCCCATCTCAATATTAGAATTAGTAAATGCAATGCATGAATACCCAAACCAACCCTGCACTCCATCTCCTGTCCAACCCTGCACTCCTGTGAGGATTTAATCGACCCACCCATCCCTACACTCCTTTTGTAGCACCGGTTGCGTCACTAACCAATGTTGCAGTAGAGCTGCCAATCACATAATCGGCTTAAAGCCATCGGTGGATCCATAGTCATCAAGCGACCATGCGACCCTAACAAATCATATACTTCCTCCAAATCAATGATCCCATCCCCCATGCAACATAATATCAAATGAATGCAAACATACCATAAATGGCATACAATAACAATCATATAACATGTAGGGGCATTTTAGTCATTTTACCCTTCAGGGGCATAACGGTCATTTTACCTTACATGGTTATAACGGTCAATTTACCCTACAGGGGTATTTCAGTCATTTCTACCCTACAAGAGTATTTTGGTAATTTTATAAATATTGGGGTTTCGGTACTTATTATGACCTCCTAGAAGGTCTACAGCCGCCTCGAGTGACACAGATAACATACATGGTCAAAACGGTGTAATTGGGCCCAAAGCCCAATATTCGACCCAAGTGGGCCCACACGCTCGTGTGGCCTACTAAGCCCAAACTGCCTTTGGCCATGTGATCGTTATGACCGGCTCATTATTTCCTATTCATCCAAAAAAATTTACTCGCGTAGGGCCCACAGGCCCATTGGGGCCACTCGGCCCATTCCGGTCCATTTGACCCCAGAAATGGCCTAAGACCACGAGATACTTAAGGTGACCTCTGTCGTTGTATCGACTTATCCACACGCGTGTTCGTGCACTCGTGTGATAGCCGTAGTCGTACTTTCATCCTTTCAGCATTTTGGGATTTCGGCATTTGCATCTACAATTAGAGTGGTGTGTGTACACACCTTGTTGGAGAAAAACGAAGTATCCCACAAGTGTAGAACCTATATCCAACACGATACACCATCAGTCCTTTAACAATAGGATTAAACAATCCCTTTCTATACCACTATCCAAGATGTGATTTATTACTTGCCTTGATCGAACGATTGAGGATCACTCACTTAAACCGTCACAAGAGATTGATCAATAGGCCTTAGGGGTTATCTGCATTCCAACCAACATTTATCAACCATCAAACAATTGAACAGTTTGAACTAGACAAGAAGTCACTTACCGAAAATGCAGAGTCCAGATTATAAGAAAGGAATAATCGCCACACCCACACAAAAGCCGAAAGTACAGAGAATGATAGAGGAAAAATGGAATAATCGCACCCTTGAGATGGAATATTCGGTTATCACAAAACATAGAGAACCGACAAAACAAAATGAGGGAAAGAATATTTGGTTTTAGCAATACAAGGAAGGACACTTGAAAAGAGTCGAAGGAAAAAGGGAGAAAAGGGAAAAGGGGTATTCGACCAAGGAGGAATTGAAATTGAGGGAGGAAAGAAGCAGGGTTCGGCCAAGAGAAAAGTTAAGGAGAAGAGAAGAAAAACAAGGTGATTGACTACCAAGGCAATAGGTTTCCACAGTAAAAAGAAAACAGAAAAAAAATAGTGCAAGAGAAAAAATAAAGTATTCAGCCACTTCAGAAAAGAGGAAAACACAAAACCGAAGAGGCAAAAACTCGAAATAGCAAAGCGCCGAAATCGACCTACAAGATTCGGCCACCACTTTCCAAAAGGAGAAAAGAAATCCCTTCCAAGCACTTACAATTGCCGAAAATGCACAAAAGGACTCCCTAGCCAAATATGCACATACCAGCTACCCAATTCGGCTACAACTTCTCCCATTTTCAAATTCCTTAAAAATCTCCACCAATCCCACCACTGAATTTTCTCCTTGATTTACTCCGACTCCCCATTCAAATTCAATTCAAATTCTTATGACCAATTCAACCACAGAGTTCCAGTCTAGTTCCAACTCCTCCCCAGCTCAAGCAGCAAAATAAACATACAATTGTGTACGCCATGCCTCGAACCTCAGACTCCTTGCCATACATGTAGCGCCACCTTGCCACTAGATCACCCACTCTCTTTGTGTCACATTTTACCTTCAATAAATTAAAAGGTCTAAAGGCCAAAGTCCAGGTTCCTTTAAAAGAAAAACCAAAACAAATTGCAAGAGCCAAGACTTGAACCCAGGCGCCCTTGCAACCTTAATGACACCACAACCACTAGACCACATGCTTCATTGTGTCATTTTTTAACACAATAATTTAAAAGGCCTACATCCAAGCATCTAGGGTTTTATCCACTTAAAACCAAAATTGTTGCTAAAGCTCATGTTTGAACCCAAGACTTCTCAGACACTCCCAAACACTGCTAAATCAATTAACCATTGAAGCAGACAGTCAATTGTGTTATTCACTTGCACAGCTAAATTCCAATCCCTTCGATACGCGAAGCCCATTTTTTCTAGGCCCAAAAGTTGGGGCGTTACATTTCTAACATTACTAGTTTATTCTTTATTCTTTATTTCTGATTTATTTATCAAGTGTTTATAAGCATAGATCGAATCATCGATCTATTACCTGTAGACCCTAAAATTGAGCAGACATATAGATAGAGAAGATGTGAGAGATTTGCTCAAAGACCAGCCAAGATGGACCTTGGGAATCAAAATGATGGACAAGGTAATGGAGTCAATCATATGCACAATGCAATCCTTATTGATGATGATAGGGATTGTGCCATAAGACAACACGATGTGCCACTCTTTAATAAGTTAAATTTGGGAATTAGGAGGTCGGATATCGAGGCACCCCAATTTGAATTGAAACAAGTGATGTTTCAAATGCTCCAAACATTGGGCCAATTCAGTGGTATGCCCACAGAAGATGTAACACCCCTATCCCGTGTCCGCCGCCGGATTAGAGTTAAGAGCGTTACCTGTCAGATCGGAAACTTAATCAGACAATACATCAAGTATCACATTGAATACAAACATAATGTCCCTTATTGCGGTCAATGAGACCTTAAGCATGCTTAGAAATAGGGTCGGGACTCAGCCGGAACACATACAGAAATTCTTAGAAATTTAAAACTTTTCAAAGATTCAGGGTTTACACACCCGTGTAGGCAAGCCGTGTGCCTCCCACGGCTGCTAGACACCCCCGTGTGTCAACTCCGTGGTCGAATCTGACTTTACTCCACGGCCACCAAGCACGCCCGTGTACTCTGGCCGTGGTCGATCCTGTCAAAAATCACACGGCTACCAGGCACGTCCATGTGCCAAGACCGTGTACTCTTAGCTAGCTATTGACTTAGCCCCACGGTCATTAGGCACGCCCGTATGCCACAACCGTGTGACATTATAGGCCATTTTCAAGGCCAAAATGCCACCCAACAAGGGTCAAACTTACAACCCATTTACCAAGACATCTAATGCATATTTGACAACCAATAACATACCAAATTAACCATTCAATCAATACGTTCAAATCCAATCTCATTCATAACAAATCTACAAGAATGAAACTTATATAAACACAAGCATTATTCATCCATACTTACCCAAAAACTTAACCATTTCATGTGCTTCAACTACACCAAAATATGCATCATATATCACATTCATTTAAGCATATTCTCAACTCATATCTAGCCAAATCACATGGCTAAGTTCACTTCATATTCATAAACAAATATCTAACTATACATGCCATATCTAGCTATATACATTTCCAAAATGTACCAAAACAAGTTGAGTAGTGTGATGATGATCCTTGACGGTCCCGAGCCTTGAGTAGCTATGACGATCTATAAAACAGAGAAAACACACACAAAGTAAGCTTTTCAAAAGCTTAGTAAGTCATATACAAATAAACCTAATATGTAAATCATATAAGCATCTAGAAACGTTGGCACAATTCATATTCATAGCAAATTTCTCACATATATGCTTTGGTCCATATTCTTGGCTATATTTGCCATATTCATCAATTCAAAAATCATATATATTCATAACTCTTTCATAACCATTCTTGCATCTCAGTCACATTCTCATATTCAATCATACATTTCTTCAAATCAAAATCACATAGGTACATACCTTTTATACACATTTAGTGTGCATACCAAACGTACCTGAAACAAATATACACTCATGTAATTAATCATAGCTCAAATTTTGCCCGTTGAACCGATAGGAATCTAATAGGATACTCAGACAGCTCGGAATAGTCGTACAATGCCAACGTCCCAGACGAGGTCTTACGTGTACTCGGATAATGATGCCACTGTCCCAGACAGGGTCTTACACGAATCAATACGATGTCGATGTCCCAGAAATGGTCTTACACGTAAAGCTCATATCGATGCCAACGTCCTAGACGTGGTCTTACACAAAATCTCAAATCAACGCCAACGTCCCAGACGTGGTCTTACATGATAAAACAGAACAGTTACCTATGTCATGACATAGCTAATCCTATATATTCCTAGGTTCGTACGGGACTTCTCGGACTTTTCACTATTTCGACCTTGTCTCGGAATTCATGTACATAGCATCTCATAAGCATTCATTATCATCGATAGTCATATGAATATGCTCAATTCAGTACGATTACATTTATTCGCAATATGGCTTACCTCAGATTCGATTTAGCGGAAATGGAAACGGCTACTCGGTTACTTTCGTTTTCCCGCGATCTAAGTCTGTTTTCCTTGGTTCTTGATCTATACATGTTCAGAATTAACCCTTTATTCATTAACTCATTCAATTCAATCCAAGGACACACATTTAAGGCTATTTGCAAATTAACCCTCATATTTGCACAAGTTATCAATTTAGTCCATTTTTCTCAAAACATCAAATACACAAATTCATCACACATATATGCTTAGCCAAATGCTCATACTTCTCATACAAGCCCATATTTTCCATCAAATTTGTAATTTAGTCCTTCAATTTACTATTTCCTCAATTTAGCCCAAATTAGCTCATTTCATCAAATTTCAAGAACAAAGTATGTTCATCTAGCTCAAATCTTTCTTTTAACACCATAAATCATCACAAAGCTCAACATATCATCAATGGCATATCACACAAACATCATCAATTCACAAAATTGAGACATGGGCTTGATAGTAGACTAAGCAACAATCTCAAAAAACATAAAAATTATCAGAATCTAAAGCCAAAACATACCTTAATCAAATAAGACAATAGCCGAATGCCCTAACTAGTTTTCTCTTTTCTTTCTTTGTTAGTTTCGGTCAAATGAAGAGAATAAAGATGAACATTTTCATCTTTTTGTTTAATTAATATGATGATAATAACTCATTTACCAAAATAACCTTCATGCATAAATATATATAACATATAAATACAAGGTCACTTATGACCTTAGCCATCCACTAACCAAGGTAATGGCTTAATTGCCACATAGATCCTCACACTTATAAAGACATAACAATAGGCATCTTTTCATAAAACATGCAAATTTGCATTTCAATGCAATTCCATTCTTTTCATTAAATTAAACACACAGACAGACGAATTAACTCACAGAAATTTAGCACATGCTTAATCACTTATCAGAGGCACAGAAAATAATATTAAAATATTATTCAGACTCGAATTTGTGGTCCCGAAACCACTGTTCCTACTAGGGTATAAACTGGACTGTTATAGAAGATCCACATCTTAACCTTTGATTATTCATGGAGGTGAGTGATTCGTTTAAGATAGTTGGTGTGAATGAAGATGCATTAAGGTTGAACTTGTTTTTGTACTTGTTGCGAGATTGAGCACGAGCATGGCTGAATTCATTGCCACCAAGTTCAATAACTACATGGCAAGAATTGGCACAAAGGTTTTTGGTAAAGTATTTTCCAACGAGCAAGAACGCAAAGTTGCTAAATGTGATGGCTACTTTTCAACAATTGGATGACGAGTCCTTATACAAGGTATCTGAAAAATTCAAGGAATTACTTCATAAGTGTCCTCATCATGGGATTTCACATTGTATCCAACTGAAGATGTTTTATAATGGTCTCAATGCACATACAAGATTAATGGTAGAAGCTTCTGTGAATGGTATGATTTTGTCTAAGTTTTATAACGAGGCTTATGAGACCATGGAAAGAATCTCTAGCAACAATTACCAATAGCCGACAAATCGAGCAGTTTTTAGAAGACGAGTAGTTGGAATGAATGAAGTGGGCGTACTAACTTCACTCTCTGCTTAGGTATCTTCTATTTCCTCAATGTTAAAATAATCTACCACTAATGTTTTGAATAATTTTGAAGCTCAATCACCAAGTCAGTATGATGTTGTTTCCTCTCTGTATTGAGGGGGTGGTCATTCTTTCGAGAATTGCCCTTCAAACCCTGAGTTTATTTGTTATGTAAGGAATCAGTATCAAAATAAAAGTGGACAAGGACCACAGTCCAACTTCTACAATTCATCATGGCGAAATCATCCAACCTTTTCCTAGAGTAACCAAGAAAATTGACCGAACAATCCTATGCAACATAGACCCAATCAATCCCAAGGGTTTAGTCAATAAGCTCCAAAACCACTTCAAGTTGAGTCATCAAATAGTTTGGAAGACTTGTTGAAGGCATACATGGAGAAAAATGACTCTTTGATCCAAAGTCAAGTAGCAACACTGAAAAATTTGGAGAACTAGATGGGTCAGTTAGCTACAGAACTTCGTAGTAGACCGCAAATGTAACACCCCAAACCCAGCCAAGAAGCTAGACCCAAATCTGACGTGTCACATTGGGGTGCTTTTCGAGAAGCCATGGTTCCAATTGAAAACCTTTCTTGACATTAAAAACTAAAGTCCCAGTTTGCGTTTGTTTATTATTAATCGACATTTATTAAAAAGTTTTTACCTTTAAAAAATAAACTTTGTTTGTTGCGGAAGCTTAATTAAAATGACTGACTTATGAAAATGTGATGTTTACGACCTATTTGCGAAAGCGTAGTATTTTGAAAGCAGATATTATTTTGGAAAACAGTGATTCAAAGTTTAGCAGATTTAAAACATAATAAACTAAAAATCCAAAACTAAAACCAGAATTTAAGAGAGGCCTTATTACAAAATATTAACCCAAGTTAAAAATAAGTAAAATACTAGAGTCTAAAACTGCTCGTAGTGTGGCCACCTCCGAGTCCTCCAGCACGTCGAACCGCCTACTGAGGATTTCCTGAGAAAAAATATTAAAAAGAGGGGGGTGAGTTTACGAAAACTCAGTGTGCACAACCCTCATCAGTAAGAACGTGAATCACAACAGTTCGGCCGGAGCCCATTTCAGTAACGGTGGTAATTGGGCCTTAGCCCATAGAAGCCTCAGCTGGGCCTTAACCCATAAATGTCACAAATCATATTTATTTGGGCCTAAGCCCATCTCAATGTTAAAAACCACATATGCAATGCATTAATTCCTATACCAACCCTGCACTCCTGTGGGGATTTAATCGACCCACCCATCCCTACACTCCTTATGTAGCACCGGTTGTGGCACTAACTTATCGGTGCAGCATGATTTCTCGTTGGCTAAAAAGCCTTCGGTGGATCCACAGTCGTCAAGCAACCATGCGATCCTATTAGCACTTCCTCCGTATTAATAATCCCATCCCCATGCAACATAATAACACATGAATGCAACATAAAATAATAACCATACGATAACAATCATAAATCACATACACGAATAATCATATAACATATAGGGGCATTTTCGTCATTTTACCCTTCAGGGGCATATTAGTCATTTTATCCATCGAGGGTATTTCAGTAATTTTGCACCTGCAATGGCCTTTCTAAACGCCTAATGTCGCCTCGAGCGACTCAACTACCATTACCGGTTGTACCGGACTACTAGGCCTAAAACCTGATTTCGGCCCATTTGGGCCCACACGCTCGTGTGGCCCACTTAACACAAATCTAGCCACGTATATGAGATTCACCTAGTCTAGTTCACTATATACTACACCATCATACATTTTATTCAATTGGCCCCACTTCGGCCCATCGTGGCCCAAGCAGCCTCAACCCACAAGAATACTACTGATGGCCTCAACTATCGCGTCGAAGCCCCACACGTGCGCTCGCACGCTCGTGTGGCTACTATTGTCGTGACCGGCACTTTGGCATTTGCCGCTCTACAACTAGAGTAGAGAGAGTTGCACACCTGATAGGAATCTGGTGCTAATCCGCGCTCCGACCACTCCTGTGCCCAAACGCCCTCCAAGGTATCCTTCCTCCTATCATAGAATGCTCATATATAGCTAGCTTCTCACCTTCCTTCTTTGTATCTTTCCGATGTGGGATCCCTTCGTCGGTAAAGTTTAAATTCAACTCAAACTCTTCCCGTCCAATCCGCAAAATAAATACTCCATTGCTTGTCATGAGATTCGAACCCAGGCTCCCTTGCAACATAATCCACGCCGCTAACCACTTGGCCACAAGCTCCTCTTGTGTCTTAAACCATGCGCAACTAAATTTAAATCTATAGCCAAATTCTAAAGTCCATTTAAAAAAAAAACTAAAATGCAAGAGCCAAGACTTGAACCTTGGACCTCATTCTTTCCTTGTGGCGTCACCCCCTTGTCTCTTATGTGGCGTCACTTTGCCACTACACCACACACTCCAGTTGTGTCATTTTTCTCCACATTTTATCCTTAAAACCTACCTACCAAGTCTCAGGGTTTTATTCACCTAAAACCAAAATTTCCCTAAAGCCTAAGTTTGATCCCAGGACTTCATAGAAGCCCCCTAACCTTCCAAAATCACTCACCTAATAGGTCCAACTTGGATTAGTGCCATTCTCAAAAATTTTAAACGCTACTACGCCTAAGGCCCATTGGGCCCAATTCTCCTAGGCCCAATTTTAGGATGTTACAGCAAGGAGCCTTGTCGAGCGATACAGAAAATCCAAAGAGTTTGGTAAAAAACATTACAAGGTAGTTGCATTACGAAGTTGTAATATTTGGAACCCAAGGAGGTTGTGATTGAATATAAGCCTACTGAAAAGGATGAAAGTCAACCAACAGTTGAAGTTCCTATACTGAAAAAAATCAGATGCTAAAACATCTGATGAGGGGGGATGATGTGATCCTAGCTCGAGAAGTTACGACTGATCCCATTGAGTTACCACAAGGACCCATTACTCGGTCTCGTGCCAAGAAGTTTCACGATGCTATTGCAAGTCACATTGACCGAGCTTGGGGAGAGGAAGTGGTTGGACTTATTAAGCAATCATGGAGAACAACACCATGCATTCCATACAGTTTTTTACAAGCTGGATTTTAGTTAAATAATTGTTGGATAAACTTTTAATATAATTATTTATTTTAGTTTAATTAATTAAGTTGTTTTTAATTTTCTTTAGTTGCTTAAATAATTTTAGTAATTAATATATTCTAGCTTAATTAAATTTGCCACGGCCATTTAACTTGTTTAATTGTGCTTATAGGTGAATTAATCATTGAACCAGTTGTTACATGGATTGGCATTAGAGGGAGAAATGAATTCAGCTGTTATGAGCTTATTTAAGTAACCGTTTGAAGATTTTAATGGACAAGGAGTTGATTACACAAGCCACTCAGCTTCCAAACATTTTTATGTGTTAATGGCTGTTCCAATTCATCCATTTACACCTTGAATCAGTTTTCTTCAAGCATTCATACAAAAAGGCTGTTCGTGTGCCAAATTTAAGCTAATTGTTACTGCTGTCCATTCAGCTGCCCAAGAAGAAATAAAAGGTTGTTATAACCTTTTTTAGCTGATTAAGCATTGAATCAAATTCATTCAACTCATTAGAGCTAATTTTTAGCTGATTGGGAAGATTAAATAAATTGTTCATAGCCATTACATATGTTAGAGTTCCTCAAAGGTCTTTTAGTTTTAATTAGCTTAATTAAGTTCATCAGTAACTCATTTAAGCTGATTAGTTTGTGTCCATTCGGCTGGAACATGTTCAGCCTATAAATAGTTTGTTTTTGTAATTATTTTGGGGACTTTTTGCTAAGAATATGAACTTTTGTTCTTTGTGAGAATTCAACTCTCATTGTTCTCTCTTGGACTGTGTAACACCCCAAACCTGGCCTGGACGTTATGGCCGAACCTGGCGTGTCACATTGAAGTGTTTTTTGAAAATCAAGTTTTCATTGAAAACCCTCCTTAATATTAAAAACTAAAGTCTTAGTTTGTGCTTGTTCAATTTCGAAACATGGTTCATTGGAAAGTTAATCACTTTTAAAAACGTTATTAACTTCGTTAAAAATCTTTTTTAGTTGCGGAAGCTAAATTAAGGTAAAGAAGTTTAAAACGTATGTTTTTTTTAAAAAAAAATAGTAATTGGGTTGAAAACTCGTCTATGTCTAATAGATATAGAATGTAACAAAATCCCAAATCCAGAATTAAATCCAGAGAGGCCTTATTACAGAAATTAAAACCCAAAACAAAATTTAAAGCATTTATAAAGTACAAAGCATAATAGCCACAGTCATGTGGTCACTACTGAGTCCCTCGCAGCACTGATCCTCCTAACACTGAGGATTACCTACACAATTAAAAACGGGGTGAGTTTATAAAAACTCAGTGTGTAATCCCCTTACTAGAGTAACGGTCAGTACACGAAAATAGAAACCGAAACAGTCTGGGCCAAAGCCCTTTAAAGTTCTAATACAGTCCAGTTTAGAGCATACGTGGTCCAAGCCCACTACAATATCATTTGGGTCACAGCCCATAAAAGAATCAATTGGGCCTAGCCCAAACCAATAACAAAACAAGTGGCCTAAGCCCAGTACAGTGATAGATCTCATAAATAGATATGCAACAGTATGAAGATGCATCCCACCCTGGTCCAGCCAACACACCACCCGTACCAACCCTAACTCCTGTGAGGATAAAATCGACCCACCCAGCCAACACACCAAGCTTAGCACCGGTTACAGCACTAAGTCAACAGAATGGCTCGGCGCCGTGAATAGAACAGCTAAAACCCATAAACAGAATGGTTATAAACCATAATCAGGATGGTACAGAGCCATAGTCAGGATGGCACAAAGCTATCGGTAACTGTAATAAGTTTGGCACATAGCCATCAACGACGGTAATATAATCGGCACACAGCCATGGGTAATCATGATCGACACAGAGTCATCAATATATATGTTAGGCACATAGCCATGGGTAGATACGATTGGCACAAAGCCATAATCAAGATGGCACACAGCCATAATCAGATTACACGGCTTTAAGCCGTCCGTCGGTCTACAATCGTGTCATGCGACCCGTGCGACCTTAACAGATCAATACTAGATCCACGGTCGTCTCATGCGACCCGTGCGACCCTATCAGAACTTCCTCCGTATCAATGTCCCAACCCCATGCAATATGTCGTGTATGTCATGCTCAACCATTTCACGTGTATGCAAAATGGCCATGCCTAGTAGCAGTCATTTACACACATATTAAAAGCATATTAGTCACACGACCATAGTCAAGTCAGTTAAAACACAGTCCTACGATCACAGTCAAATCAGTCAAATTCATAGTCTAAGTCAGTCATTTACAAGGGCAAAACAGTCATTTTACCCTATAAGGGTATTTCGATAATCCTACCCTTCACAGGTACTTTGGTAGTTTCACAAATCGAGGGTATTTTAGTAATTTCACAAATCGAGGGTATTTCAGTAATTTCACAAATCGGGGGTATTTCGGTAATTTCACAAATCGAGGGTATTTTAGTAATTTCACAAATCGGGGGTATTTTAGTAATTTCACAAATCAGGGGTATTTCAATAATTTTGCAAACTGGAGGTATTTTCATAATTTTGCAAACCGAGGGTATTTCGATAGTTTTGCAAACTGAGGGTATTTCGGTAATTTTGTAAATCAGGGGTATTTTGCGACCCAATAGAAGGTCCACCGCCACCTCGAGCGACTTAAGTAACCTAAACAGTCACAACGATGTAAATAGGCCTAAGGCCCATTACTCGACCGAAGTGGGCGCACACACTCGTGTGGCCCAATTAGCCCAAAAATAGCCTCGGCTATATGAATAGCACAGTTTCAACCAATAGAAACCATATGACATACACTTTATCTGTGTGGGCCCACCAGCCGAGTGGGCCTACACGGCCCATTTTGGCCCCAACGCGGCCCAAAACGACCTAAGCCCATGAGAACGCTCATGGTGGCCTCAACCATCTTACGCCCATATTCGTCAGCTCGATCCACCACAAGTGCGATCGTACGCTCATGTGGCATCATTCGTTGGTATTTCGGCTTTTCGGCATTTTGTCTATCTACGATCAGAAGAAGTGTGGTTACACCCACTCTATCGGCTTTCTCACTGACTATCAAATACAGGGTACTGTTACACACCTGTTTAAGTGAATAGCATAAATCCCCACGAACAACAACCTTGATTACGCAAATACGGTTTAATCTTTCCTTAACCCAGTGGTTACCAAATCCTTAGCACAACCTGCATTGAATCCCAATATCTTTAACTATCACTATGAACAAAATAACTAAAATCAAACGAACGACATCTTACCACCAAGCAGAACTAAGAATAGTTGATAGATGAAATCGGTCTACCACCCTAGGGTCAAAGTTACTCAGGAAACAGAGGCCAACCGGAAAGATTGTACCTTTATCAAGAATCAGTAACACAGGAAGATATTAGAAGGAAAAATGCAACCGTAGAGAGAAATAAGAATAAGCCAAGAGTACTTACCGATTCACTAGTGGGCTCTCACTAGCCGAACAGAAAATAAAGAGAATAAAGGGAAGTATTCGGCTAACTCAAAACAGGAGGAGAGAACTGAAACTGAAATAAGGGAGAGGGCATTGAGATTCGGTTAATCAATCGAAAAGGGGGAAGAGGAAAAACAATAAATGAAAAGTGAAGAAAAGAGTGAGTATTCGCCTTAGGCAAAGGTAAGGAGAAGAAAACAGAGAAAGATGGAGGGAAGAAAAGAATAGCAAAGTTAGAAGAATCAAAAGCGCCCACACAGTAAGGCAGGATCGACCAAAAGAACCTTAATTTGCCAAAGAACTCAGAATAAAAACCCCAAAAGTAGAAAAGATACCGATATGAAAAGAAGGAAAAGTTTTCTGCAAATTCAAAACCTCCAAATGTTCCAATTGCTAAAAAAACACTCTCCTAGCCGAATTTCCTATGCTTCCCCTATTCGGCACAACACTCCCACACTCTTCAAACTCCTTTTTTTTCTCCATAAATCACTCCCTTAATCCCTCCATGAAATCATCCTTGATTTACTCCAACTCCTTATTCAAATTCAATTCAAATTCTTATGACCAATTCAACCACAGAGTTCTAGTCCAGCTCCAACACCTCCCCCGCTCAAGCAGCAAAATAACATACAATTGCGCACGCCCAGCCTCGAACCTTATACTTCTTGCCATACATGTAGCGCCACCTTGCCACTAGATCACCCACTCTCTTTGTGTCATTTTTTACCTTCAATAAATTAAACGGTCTAAAGGCCAAGGTCCAGGTTCCTTTAAAAGAAAAACCAAAATAAATTGCAAGAGCCAAGACTTGAACCCATGCTCCCTTGCAACCTTAATGACGCCACAACCACTAGATCACATGCTTCCTTGTGCCATTTTTTTAACACAATAATTTAAAAGGCCTACATCCAAGCATCCAGGGTTTTATCCACTTATAACCAAAATTTTGCTAAAGCCCAGGTTTGAACCCAAGACTTCTCCAATACTTATCAGGGCCCTTAACCACCAAAATGTGAAAGTTTAGGGGAAAATGTGTAAAATAGCCCTAATATGTGTTTTGGACTAAATTGAATAAATGATTGATTAAATAAGTTAATTTTGAATATATTTAGATCAAGAAAAGAGGAATCCGAAATTGGATCGGGGGAAAAGTAAGATTATCAAGTAATTAACTCATTTCGCCATTTTCATACTCGAGGTAAGTTCGTATAATTGGAATCAAACTTTAAATACTTGTATTTATTTGAAATGTATGTACATAATTGACTAATTGATATACTTGGAATACAAATGCTTAATTGATATAGACTGATGATTACCGAGCCCGTATGAATTCGTAGGATACGAGTGACATGTCACTAGGGTTACCGTTTTGGTAGAGTTCCTGCATTTGTTGCGGTCTCACCACAGCTTGTATAAGCTTACCGATATATCAACTCGTAAGAGCTTGCTGTTTTCAGCATGTTAGAGCTTACCGTTTCAGCACAATAGAGCTTATTGTCCATCAGCTCAAGAGGAGCTTACTGTCCATCAGATCAGGAGGAGCTTACTGATCATAGCTCGAAAGAGCGAAAATGATAATGAATTGACGAATTACTAATGTATATCACCCGAGTATCCTTTGAAGTTCTAATGGATTCAACGGGCATAAATATTGTTTATACAGATGAATACTGTTAATGAATGAATTATTGATTATATGATTGAGAGTGAAATATTGAATATGATGTACATGATATATGAATTTGGAATGATACAATGTATTGAGTATTGAATTGAGAGAATGGATGATTTCATGTATTTTTATGACTAACTTGTTGATGAATTCTTGTGTTAGGCATTTGGAGATTGAATTGAGTTTAGCTTATTTATTGTTTTGATTATATAAAATTGGTAAGTTTAATTCTGAATTATACGGGCTTACTAAGCTATAAAGCTTACTCTGTTTCTTTTCCGTGTATTATAGAGGTGCGATAGCTCGCTCGATTCGGATAAAGTTAGAGTTAAGTATCACAATATCCAGTTGTTGGTTGGTACCTTTGAACTTATGGATATATGTAAATATGGCATGTATAGGCTAGTTATAAAGATGATAGTTAAGGTTACTTAAGATATTCATTTTGGTACATGTTGTGGTATGAGTTAAAGCCATGTGATTTGGCTTAACTTGGTATAATATTTTGGTTGTGTATAAGTATTTAATATGGTATGTTTTGGCAAGTAATAGATGGAATGGAAATATGCAAATGATAACTTGATATGAATTAATCACATGAATGGAAAATGCATGATAATATTTAGGTAAATGGCATTGAATTGAGTATTGAAATTGGTTGAAATGGATATAGTATTTGTGCATTTGGATGATGATTTTGGCTATTTAGTTGTGTGATGAAATGGTGCTATTTGAGCTTAGATAGGTATGTGCATAGTAGGTGGCAAATTGGCCTTGCAAATGGCCTATTTTTGTCCACACGGGCAGAGACATGGGCGTGTGTCTCAGCCGTGTGTGACACACGGTCATGTTACACAACCGTATTTACCCTGGTGTTGGAATTAAATTGAAGTCAGTATGCTCCAAACGATCTCACACACGGGCGTGTGACTGGCCACGTGGTACAAGTCAGTATACCCCCTAAATGGCACACGACCTAGCACACAGGCGTGTGACTTGGCCGTGTTGCATAAGTCAGTATACACTATAGGTTTGGCATGGCCTAGTACATGGCCTGGCACACAGGCATGTTTGGCCATTTCGAAGGGCACACGAGTTAGACATACGGGCGTGTGGTCGGCCGTGTGACCCAAGTCAGTATGTATACCCTCTTTCCGCACAGCCTAAGACACGGGCATGTCTTAAGCTGTGTGAGGTACATGGCCTATTCACACAGGCGTGTGACCTCTGTATGGATGAAAAATTTCTAAGTTTTCAAATTTTTTTGCATGTTATCGGTCTAGTCCCGAACCACTTCTAAAGCATGTTTAAGGCTTCGTAGGCTCTTATAAGAGACAATGTGATTGTGTTGAATGGTATTTGAGTATGAATGCATAAATGTATGAGTATTTTATGTTAAATGATGTGTATTGATCGGTAATACCTTGTAACCCTACTCTGACGACGGATACGGGTTAGGGGCGTTACAGCCTGAAACAATAAAGAGGAGAAAATTCACCCCATGTTGTCGTACATAGGGTTCTCTAAAACCCTAATTGTGTCGCCACATCTTTTCCTCTATATTATCTACCCAAGTCACCTTTTGTAGCTAATTTTTTGCTACAAGTTTCCCAAATTCATCACTATATAAACCCCTCTCTACCACCATAATTTTCACAACCCTTCAACCAACTAGCTTCAACCGTAGCCACTCATTCTTTTTCCTCTTAGCCATCAACCTTGAATCCCAAAGAATCTACCCAAATTTCCTTCCCTTATCGCAAAGCCTTCTCATTGCAACCACAATTCTTTTGTCGAAGCACGCCTATCGCCGCCACAATCCAATTACTGTCACAAGCCTATCGTCACTTCAAAAACCTTGCTACCACCAATTGCCAATTTCTTTTATCTTCCTTTTGCTAAAACTTTCCCTATTTTTTGGGAAAAAAATCACCATGTCTCACAAAAGAACTAGATCTTCTAAGACCTTTGTTGAAAATCTAATTGTGATCCAAGATGAGGAAGTAAAAGAAAGGTTTGGTTCCATCTCCAAAAATCAACCTATGATGTTGGGAAAAGGTTTTAACTTGGAGAGTAATGACAAGATGGTTTTGCCTTGGCCAATATGAAAGACAATTATGCCCTCAATTGGACTATTTTTACGATGCACGATCATTGCCTGAAGATGAGTTAGTTCGAGAGTTCTATGCCAATTTAACTATGCTAGATGTTACTGAAGTTATTGTTCGTAAAAAGAAGGTACCCCTAACTTCTAAATCCATTAATGAATTGTTTAACCTACCTGATGTTGAAGAAGATGAGTACTTTGCCATGATGACAAATATAAATTGGGATTTTCTTCAACGATTGCTTAATGTTGTGCAAATTTGGGATCCCAATGGATTATAAGAAATTATGGCATTCTTGTGTTAATGATAATGATGTAATTTTTTTTAATAACAATGATAAAGAGGACCAATCACCAAATGAAAAAATTCAAGAACAAACACAAGATGCATTAGAAAAAATTTCATTTGAGGAAAACGAAATCATTCATCTAAGAGAATTCAACTATGTGAAGGATGGTATGATTCTGGGAGTTCCATCCCAATGGATAATTACTAGATCTTCTCTTAGAAATACTTGTAAGTATGTTGCATTTATCTCATGCATTGAGCCTAAAAATATCAAAGAAGCATTAAATGATTAATATTAGATATTGGCTATGCAAGAAGAGTTAAATCAATTTGAGAGAAGTAAAGTATTGGACTCTAGTTAATAGACCTAGTGATAAATCTACTATAGGTATTAAATCAGTTTTTAGGAATAATCTATATGAGAGTGGTAACATAGTGGGAAATAAGGCTAGACTTGTTGCTCAAGGTTACACTCAAGAGGAAGGAATATACTATGATGAAACTTATGCTCCTGTAGCTAGGATGGAAGCCATTAGAATGTTTTTAGTTTGCATGCTTTAATGATTTCAAATTATATCAAATGACTGTAAAAAGTGTTTTTCAAAATGGTTTTATAAATGAAGAAGTGTATGTTGAACAACCACCCAATTTTATATATCCAAAATTTCCAAACCATGTTTTTAAACTTTCAAAAGCTTTATATCATTTAAAACAAGCTCCTAGAGCTTGGTATGAAAGATTATCAAATTTTCTTACTGAAAAAGATTTTGTAAAGGGAAGGTTGACATAACACTTTTTATTAAAAGAAAAAACAAAGATTTATTAGTAATTCAAATTTATGTTGATGAAATTATTTTTTGTTCTACTAATGATATTCTTTGTCAAGAATTTTCTAAGCTAAAGCAAGGTGAGTTTGAGATGAGCATGATGGGAGAACTAAGTTTCTTTTTGAGACTCTAAATTAAGCAAAGAAAAGATGGCATCTTCATCAATCAAGCTAAGTACACAAAGAAGATGCTCAAAATGTTTGGGATGGACACTCTCAAACCACAAGCTACTCCAATGAGCCCTTCTACAAAGCTTGACAAAGATGAGAAAGGTAAATGTGTAGATTTAAAATTATATAGGTTAATGATTGGCTCTTTGTTTTATCTTATCGCAAGTAGACCCGATATTATGTTTAGTGTATGCTTGTGTGCTAGATATCAATCTTGTCCTAAGGAATCACATTTACAAACCCTTAAAAGAATCTTTAGATACCTTAGAGACACTCCAAATTTAGGCCTTTGGTATCCTAGAGACTCATCTTTTAGCTTGCATGCATTCTCGAATGCAAATTTTGGAGGATGCAAATTAGATAGGAAGAGCACCTCCGGTACTTGTCAATTCCTAGGCAACATGTTAATATCATGGTTTTTAAAGAAACAAAATAGTGTTGCATTGTCCACTATCGAAGCGGAATACATTTCTACCAATAGTTGTTGTGCTCAAGTTTTATGGATGAGATAACAACTTAAGGACTATGGAATTGATATAGATACCATTCCTATCAAATGTGACAATACTAGTGCTATTTGTCTCACTAAAAATCTCATTCAACATTCTAGGACTAAACACCTTGAACTTAAACATCATTTCATTAGAGATCATGTCAAAAAGGGTGAAATAGTACTAGAGTATATATGTAACGCCCCAAAATTTCTATCTTTATTTCTGTGAAATCTTGACACAAATGTGTATCTGTTTCAGTAGTTGAGTGTTCGAGGTATGTGTGTGAGGTCCCAAGTTCAAGCTCTACCTTTGACAAGTTTTGTGTATTTTTGGATTTAAGCCCTATCCCTGTTCAATGGGCTTATATCAAATTATTTGTAAAACCATATTAGAATGGGCCTACTGGTTTAAGTGGTAAGGGAATTGGTGTGTTGGAGGTCTTATGTTCGAATCCCTGCGTGTGCGTGAGAGTTTATTTTTGCACGTTTGACCGAGAGAGTTTCAATAAAACAGGAATTTTGAGAAGGTTGAGTAGTGGGTTAGTAGGGAGATTTCTAAGGGACTTGGGGGTTGTCATTATCTCTGAATGGTTTATGTTTTTTTTCCTCTTTCTTTTCTTTTTACGAAAATTCTTTCTAACATTCTGTTTCCCCACCATTCTGCATAAATTTTCCTTGAACTTCACCTCTCCTTTTGTTTCTTTCATTTTCCTAATCCCTCTTTTCTTTTGCTACGTGAATTACTCTCGTGCGGGTTCGATAAGTTCTTTTCTTTTTCGTTGAAATCAAATAACAAGCGAACGGGGATTTGATCTTCATTCTTCTGTAGTTGTCGGTGTAGGAGAAGGCATTGAGCAGTGAATTTCTCTCCTTTTTGTTTTAGCAGTGTTAAAAGAGTTTTTTCGTTGGTGGTAAATCAAGTTTTTGTAATTTCGATATTGTCGAAATTCATTAATCAATTGCTAAATTGTTGTTGGGTACTCTGTTTATAGGTTCTGGTGGTCTCAAGATTGCGTTGGCTGTGAAAACGAACCAGGTGTGTACTCGAAACACAAAAAAATGAGATTTAGCGAAAGCTAAAAACCCCCCACTATCGACACCACACAGCCGTGTGGTAGGCCGTGTGATCGATGAAGGCCAAGCCGTGCGTAAGGCACGACTGTGTGATGGCCAAAGTGTGGCCGTGTGAGCCACACGAGCTAAATCAGACTAGGCGTTTGGGCCACACGGGCGTGTGGGCCCATACAGGTGTGTCACACGGGCATGTGAACTTTGGGCAAGGCCATGTGATCCACACGGGCAAGGGCAATATAGGCGTGTGGGCCTACACGGGCATGTGGGACCATTACACTGAAATTTTCCATAGAGATGCAAAGGTCATCTTAATTGACTCTGGACCACTGTAGGGTCGGTAGAGGCTTACTAAACCCTAAACCTATGTGTTCTGTTAGACTGATGTACTGTTATGAGCATGCTTATATTTGTTTCTCTGTTATCTATTTATGAAAGCATGTTAAGCATGATTTATTTGATTAACTCTGATACTTTGATTGGGGTGGGATGATGTATATTCAAGGAAGTGTTCTAAAAGGCAGATTACGCCTAATATCTGGCAGCACAGCTGCATTATATCTGATATGTGCCGTATCAGTACAATGTGGTGTGTAAGGTTGGATGGGTGTTTTAAACCCCACATGGTAGGTAGGGATGGTCGGACATTGCGTGTAGAGGTTGGGGTAGGATAATTGATTTCTGATTCTGATCTTCTTGTCTGTATCTGCATCTGAAACGGGCAAAGGCCCGACTTTGCATCTGTATCTGTAATGGGCTTAAGCTTGAGTCTATATTTGACTGGTTCTATTTTTTTGTGTGTATGCTTAAATCTGTGGGGTTAGGCACTGGGTTTTCGTAAACTCACCCTTCTCTATTTATTCTATACAGGTAATCCACAAAGTTAGGTAGATCGGTGCAGTGGAGGACTCGATGGTGACCACTCGCCAAACTGTTTCATTTGTTTTTAGTTTTTATTTAAGTTCGGCGTTAAGATTTGAGAGTTTTTATATTTCTAGGACTCTCTGGACTGCTTTAACTGTTTGGCTTTGGTTTGGATTTTTGTTTTAACTTACTTTTTACTTTTTCAGTTTTACCTAAAGACATGTTTTCTAAAATCTTGAATGGTTTTCTAAACACGACTTCACAAGCTTCCACTACCAATGCGTTTTATCTCTAAATGATTAAATGAAAGAGAACTTTAAAATTAATAATAGTAGTAAAGGCAAAACTAACTGGAAAGGGTTTTAATTCACAACGATTTTTTCACCTCATTTCATGTGACATTTCTAGATTCAGCCATAACGTCTAGGCCGGGTTTAGGGTGTTACATTTAGTGGTATCAGAGCTAGGTTGCACAACTCGGTTGTGGATTTTGGGTTTCAAAATTCAGTTTTAAAGAATTGGTTTTCAAATAATTTTAAACACTCTGATTTAATATGTGGTACACTGAGTCTCTAGCGCCGATCTTGTAAGTATTTCTAATTTCTGAAAACATTATTGATAGTTTACTTAAAAATACTATAGTTAGTAAACTCTGAAACTGTAGTGAAACTGATTGAGACTAAAACTTTTTAAAACAACTCTGAATTTTTTATACTCTATGCATAAAACATCTGTTAATAAATATCAAAACTGATGCATAAAATTTCTATTGTAGATAAAACTTCTAAGTCACAATGAGCATACGAGGTATCCGTGAACGTGGTACTCGAGACCAAGGTAGAGGCCGTAGGGGGCTCAAACAGAGTCCTTATCTTTGGGCAGCATGCCGAATCTGGACACTAGTGAGACACCTTTGTCACCTAGAACTGAGACTGGGTCTCAGAGTCGTTCGACTGGTGAAGACGCACTGTCCCAAGCCATGCTGAGGATATTAGAGGGGGTCGTTGGGCCCAATTCTAGATCTAGGGGCCGAGGGTCAGTAATTGAGCGACTTCGATCTAATGGAGCTGAGTTGTTTAGGGTGTCACAGGAGTCACCCCTAATGTGCCTGAGTATTGGTTGGAGGCCACCAAGAGGATTATGGATGATCTGGACTGTACCTCTGAGCAGAAATTAAAGGGTGCAGATTCCTTGCTTCGCGATGAAGCATATCAGTGGTGGTTAACAGTTAAGGTGGGCACTTAGCCTAATCGTCTAACTTGGGAGTTCTTTAAGACTACATTTTAGAGCAAATATGTGGGAGTCAGCTACGTTGATGCTCGCAGGCGTGAGTTTCTGAACCTCACACAAGGTGACCGATTTATGGTCGAGTATGAGGCAGAATTTCTGATGCTAAGCCGCTATGCTCGAGGTATGGTGGCATCGGAGTGTGAGAGGTGTGTACGATTTGAGGACTGGCTGAGGGATAATCTGAGAGTTTTGATTGCTCCGCAGAGGGAGCATGAGTTTTCTGTTCTGGTGGAGAAGGTGAAGATCGCCGAAGATGTTAAACACGCTGAGCGCCAGAATAGGGATAGGGAGAGAGGTAAGAATAAGAGGGATTTGGAGCCCTCAAGTTCTGTGCAGAGGCCTAAAAAAAGGCCAGATCTGATGGGCCAATTAGGGTGGGGGCCCTATTTCTTCTGTTGCTCCTACTGGGTTGCAGTCGTGTAGTGATTATGGTAGGCGCCATCCGGGCCAGTGCTGGAGGAGGATTGGGGCCTATTTAAGATGTAGGTCTTTAGAGCACCGCATTCGAGAGTGTCCATTGAGGGCTGATCAGGTGCAAGCTCCGACATCAGGTCCCGCGCAGCCACAGAGAGTAGTTCAGTAGCCACCTAGAGGCCATGGTCAGGCCAAGGGTGGTAATGGTATGGGCTGAGGACAGAGAACACCGAGCAAAGGTGCTAGTTAGATTGAGGCAAGGCAGTCTGCTTTGGTTTATGCTACACGACGCCGAGGGGACAGAGATGCTCCTGACGTCATCACCGGTACGTTATTTATATTTGATGTACCTTACATTGCTCTAATAGACATAGGACCTACTCATTCCTATATAGCCAGTTCAGTTTCTGAAAACCTGGGGATTACGATTGAGAGCACTACGAGTGAGGTCACTATACTAAGTCTGTTGGGGAAATATGTTTGAGTTAGTAAACTCTATACGAATGTACCCTTAGCGGTGCAAGGAACTATTTTTCTAGCGATCTCATGGAGCTTCTGTTTGGGGAGTTCGATATAATTCTGGGAATGGACTGGTTGGTCAAGCACCGGGTTAGTATGGATTGTACGACTAAGAGGGTTGTTCTGAGAACTGAGGAAGATGAAGAGGTGGTTGTAATCAGAGAGCGTCAGGATTATCTGTCGAATGCGATCTCTGTACTGGTAGCTGAGAAACTAGTCCGGAAAGGATGCGAGGTGTATTTGGCTTACGTCAATACTACTGCTTCGGGGAACTCTTTGAATGGGGATATCAGAACTGTGAGGGATTTTTTGGATGTTTTTCCTGAGGAGTTATTGGGATTGTCTCCGAACCGAGAGGTTGAGTTTGGGATCAAGCTTCTTCCAGGTACAGCTCCGGTGTCTATCGCTCCCTATCGAATGGCACCGAAAGAGCTTATAGAGCTTCAAGATCAATTGCAAGAGTTGTTGGACCGTAGTTTCATTCGTCCCAGTGTGTCTCCGTGGGGAGCACCAGTTCTATTCGTTAAGAAGAAGGATGGGACCACGAGGATGTGTATAGATTACTGGTAATTGAAGAAGCTGACCATTAAGAATAAGTATCCATTTCTGGGGATCGATGACTTATTTGATCAGTTTCGAGGGGCTTCTGTGTTCTCTAAGATCGATCTCCATTCAGATATCATCAGTTGAGGGTTAAGGAGGTGGATATGCATAAGACAGCATTTAGGACTCATTATGGACATTAAGAGTTCCTAGTTATGCCTTTTGGGTTGACAAATGCACCAGCCGCATTTATGGATCTGATGAATCGAGTATTTCAGCCCTATCTGGATCAGTTCGTCATGGTGTTCATCGACGATATTTTGGTATACTCTAAAACTAAGGAGGAGCATAATGAGCATCTTAGAGTAGTGCTTCAGATTCTGCGTGAGAAGTAGGTGTACGCTAAATTCAGCAAGTGTGAGTACTGGCTAGGTGAAGTGACTTTTCTGGGGCACGTAGTTTCTACTGAAGGGATTCGAGTCTATCTTAGAAAGATTGAGGCTGTGCTGGATTGGAAATAGCCTAAGAATTTATCTGAGATCCGTAGTTTTCTAGGTTTGGCGGGATACTATCGGTGTTTTGTATGGTGAGAGATGTATTATCTACACCGATTACAAAAGCCTCAAGTGCCTTCTCACTCAAAAGGAGTTGAATCTTAGACAGCGTCGATGGGTTGAGCTACTTAAATACTACAATTGCACGATATAGTATCATTCGGGTAAAACCAATGTTGTGGCAGGTGCTCTAAGTCATAGGGCAATGACTGATCTGAGGGTGATGTTTGCTCGCTTTAGTCTGTTTGATGATGGGAGTTTATTGGCCGAGTTGCAAGTTAAACTACTTGGATTGAGCAGATTCGAGATAAACAGATAATAGATGAGACTCTGGGTGTGCGGTTCCGTCAGGTTGAGAGTGGTACTACTACAGATTTTGGATTGAATAGTGATGGTATTCTATGTTTTCGAGGACGAATTTGTGTGCCGAACAATACTGATTTGAGGCAGTCTATTCTAAGGGAGGCGCATAGTAGCCCTTATGCTATGCATCGCGGTGGTAATAAGATGTATCACGACCTTCGTGAGCTATACTAGTGGTCAGGTTTGAAGCATGAGGTGACTGACTTTGTGGCTCAATGTCTAACGTGCCAACAAGTTATGGCTGAGCACTAGTTGCCTTCGGGATTGTTGCATCTAGTTAAGATTCCTCTGTGGAAATGGAAGCGAGTGACGATGGACTTCATTAGTGAGTTGCCTTTAACGCCCACTAAGAAGGATTCTGTTTCGGTCATCGTGGATCGATTGACCAAGTCTGCTCACTTCATTCCTGCTCGGATAGACTACTCTTTACAGAAGCTGGCGAAGCTGTATATCTTCGAGATAGTTAGACGCATGGGGTTCCAGTGTCGATTATTTTTTACAGAGATCCTCGTTTTACATCTTGGTTCTGGATGAAGTTACATGAAGCTCTGGGGTCAAGATTGGATTCCAGGACTGTATTCCATCCTCATATTGATGGTCAATCCGAGAGGGTGATTCAGATACTGGAGGATATGCTTTGGAGTTACGTGATTGATTTTTGAGGTAGTTGGTGTAACACCCCATACCCGAGTCCGATGCTAGAACTGGATACGAGACATTACCATGCTTGACTTACTAGAACATACTCTTACGGGCTGTAAAATTTTTGAACCAACTTAAAACTTTTCTTTCTTAGTCAAAACATATGTATCATGGGCCTACGAGGCCTTAAACACTCATTCGAAAACTTTCAGACACTCAATCAAAAACTCAACTTTGAAGCAGGGTTCACATGCCCATGTTACTTGGGACACGCCCGTGTACCCTTAGACACATCCATGCCTACAACCGTGGGGAGTTACTGACTTCATTCACATGGCCTTGACACGTCCGTGTCTACAACCATGGGAAGCTACTGACTTCAATCACACGGCCTGGGCACACGCCCATGTTTTGACTGTGTGTCCTACATGGCTCATACACACGGCCTGGAATATGACCGTGGTCTATCCTGATTTAAAACATTAAGGTGCAGGGTTCGCACGGCCTAGACACACGCCCGTGTGTCTAACCGTGTGGGCACTTAGAGGCTATTTACCAAGCCATTTGCCTTTCTGAAATAAAGATTACACTCATACTCAAATCAACAATTCAATAACAACACATCTTTCATGAATAATACTACGTATTTCATTGATATCTATATACAAACAAACTTAAACAAATTTGGCCAACCACTTAGCCATATACAAAAGAATAATGAACTTGATAGCCTATACAATGGCCCTTCTCAAAACATGTTCTCAAAAAGAATGCTTCCTATACATGCCATACTTAGTAAAATAACTTGGCTATACCAAAAAAAGGATTGATAGTGTACTACGAGCTCCGACTCCGATGATCCACGAGTTAGCTTGGCGGGACTACATAGAAAGAAAGCATTAAAGACATAAGCACTTAGCTTAGTAAGTTTGCATGTATAACACATATTAGATAAACTTGCTTAATATAAACCATTTAACATAACAATGGTATCATAATTTCAGCTATAAAGCTTACTTACTCATACATGATTCTTACTTGTCTCATGATACTTACTATTTTCATACTTGTAAGGTAAACAAGGTACCTGTATCACTTGATCACATTGATCAGCATACTTTAATATAATAATCATGATCTCTAACTCATCATCATAACATAATTAATACTCAATTTCAACTTGATGATAGCTTTGCTTTCTTAGATTTCTTGTTATCACATTTTAACTTTACTCATTTGCCCGATGAATTTCTGCGAATAACCGAGGATACTAAATCTCTTGCCATGAACTTGATGCCAAAGCCATATCCTAGATATGGACTTACATGGAATATTTCTTCTTGAATCAATGCCAAGCTTGAGTCCTTGGTCTTACATGATAACTTGTTCAATGCCAAACTTGAGTCCTTGGTCTTACATGATATCTTGCTTGATAACTAGATCAATTCCAAGCTTGAGTCCTTGGACTTACATGATATCTTGCTTGATAACTTGATCAATGCCAAGCTTGATTCCTTTGACTTACATGACATCTTGTTCAATGCCAAGCTTGGGTCCTTGGACTTACATGATATCTTGCTTGATAACTTGATCAATGCCAAGCTTGAGTCCTTGGACTTACATGATATATTGTTCAATGCCAAGCTTGGGTCCTTGGACTTACATGATATCTTGTTTGATTGTCGATGCCATGTACCAAACATGGTCTTACAGTGGTAGATCGAGTATCCTGGGAAATTCATCTTCAATCGGGACTTGCTCGTACTTAATAACATTAAACATTTCATGAAAATAGAGACATTACACTAAGCAATTCAATGATAAAAATCATAAAGCTTAGAAATTATACAAACTTACCTCAATATACAAAATGTATGTAGTTATGCAATTTAGTCATCGACTTTGTTCTTGCCTCGGTTTCGATCCGGGCTTCGTTTTTCTTGATTAGCAAGCTTGAAAAATTGAAGAACCCTAGCTATGGCTTCCTTCAAATTTTCAGCAATAAGGGAAGAAGATGAGTAGATTTTTATCATATTTTTTTCCATTTTAATCATTTAATACATAAATGACCAAAATGCCCTTATCACTAAAAATTTCTATAACACCAACTCATGACCAATTTTGTCCAAAAATTAAATTTTGGGCAAATTACTATTTAAGGGCTCATAATTATTATTCTAAAGCTATTTCATACAAAAAGCTTCTAGAAAGTCATATTTTGCAACTTTTGCAATTTAGTCCTTTTTGACCATTCAACCCTAGTTTAGCAAAATTGCTTTACGAAACTTTCATACTAGCATGCAAACATGGCATAAACTTTAAAAACTCATAAATTCATCTCGGTTTCGTGGTCTCGCACCACTATTCTGACTAGGCCCTAAATCGGGCTGTTACAGTTGGGAGGATTATCTGCCGCTAGCTGAGTTCGCCTACAATAACAATTTCCAGTCTAGTATACAGATGGCACCTTATGAGGCTTTGTATGGTCGTAAGTGTCGTACTCTGTTGTGTTGGACTAAGTTGGGCGAACGACGAGTTTTGGGTCCTGAGTTGGTTTTTGAAACTGAGGATAAGGTTCAACTGATTCGAGATCATCTGAAAGCGGCTTCAGATGGACAGAAATCGTATGCAGATCTGAAAAGGTGTGAGATTTAGTATTCTCTGGGGGACTTCGTGTTTCTTAAGGTTTCTCTATGAAAGAAGATACTGAGGTTCGGTCGTCAGGGCACGTTAAGCCCTAGATTTATTGGGTCGTATCGAATTTTGAAACAAGTGGGATTGGTTGCTTATCAGTTGGAACTACCTCCAGAGTTGGACCGTATCCACGATGTCTTCCATGTGTCGATGTTGAGGCAGTATTGGTCTGATCCTTCCCACATTATCTCTGTTGAAGAAATCCAGGTTAGACCAGACTTGACTTTCGAGGAGGAGCCCGTTTAGATTTTGGATCGTGATGTTAAGGTTCTGAGAAGGAAGTCTATTCTGTTAGTGAAGGTGCTGTGGTGGAATCATAGCACTGAGGAGGCCATGTGGGAACCTAATGATTCGATGCATCAGCAGTATCCTCATCTATTCTGATCAAGTTAATTTCAAGGTCGAAATTTCTTTTAGGGGGTGGAGTTGTAACGCCCCAAAATTTCTATCTTTATTTCTTTGAAATCTTGACACAAATTTGTATTTGCTTCAGTAGTTGAGTGTTCGGGGTATGTGTCTGAGGTCCCAAGTTCAAGCCCTGCCTTTGATAAATTTTGGGTATTTTTGGATTTAAGCCCTATCCCTATTCAATGGGCTTATATTAAATTATTTGTAAAACCATATCAGAATGAGCCTACTGGTTCAAGTGGTAAGGGAACTGGTGTGTTGGAGGTCCTGTGTTCGAATCCTTACGTGAGCGTGGGAGTTTATTTTTGCTCGTTTGACCGAGAGAGTTTCAGTCAAATAGGTTTTCTGAGGAGGTTGAGTAGTGGGTTAGTGGGGATATTTCTAAGGGATTTGGGGGTTGTCATTATCTCTGGGTGGTTTATGTTCTTTTCCTCTTTTTTTTTTTTGCAAAAATTCTTTCTGACGTTCTGTTTCCCCACCATTCTGCCGAAATTTTCCTTGAATTCCCCTCTCCTTTTGGTTTTTCGTTTTCCTAATCACTCTTTTCTTTTGCTGCGTGAATTGCTCTCATGCGGGTTCGGTAAGTTCTTTTCTTTTTCGTTGAAATCAAATAACAAGCGAACAGGGATTTGATCTTCTTTTTTCTGTAGTTGTTGGTGTAGGAGAAGGCCTTCAGCAGTGAATTTCGCTCCTTTTTGTTTTAGCGATGTTAAAGGAGGTTTTTCGTTGGTGGTAAGTCGAGTTTCTGTAAGTTCGATATTGTCGAAATTCATTAATCATTTGCTAAACCGTTGTTAGGTACTCTGTTTATAGGTTCTGGTGGTCTCGGGATTGCGTTGGCTATGAAAATGAACCAGGTATGTACTCGAAATGCAGAAAAACGAGATTCAGCGAAAGCCAAAAAACCACACTGTCGACACCACATGGCCGTGTGGTAGGCCGTGTGTCGTGCGATTGACAAAGGCCAGGCAGTGAGTAAGACACGGCCATGTGATGGCCGGAGTGTGGCCGTGTGGGCCACATAGACTAAATCAGACTGGGCGTGTGGGCCCACACGGGCGTGTGAACTTTGGGCCAGGCCGTGTGATCCATACGGGCAAGGCCAATCTGGGCGTGTGGACCCACACGGGTAAGTGGGCCCATTATACTAAAACTTTCCATAGGGTCGCACGGGTCGTCCTAATCGACTCTGGACCACCGTAGGGTCGGTAAAGGCTTACTAAACCCTAAACTTATGTGTTCTGTTAGACTGATGTACTGTTATGAGCATGCCTATATTTGTTTATCTGTTTTCTATTTATGAAAGCATGTTAAGCATGATTTATTTGATTAATTATGTATGCATGTCTGATACTTTGATTGGGGTGGGATGATGTATATTGGAGGAAGTGTTCTGAGAGGCAGATTAGACCTAATATCTAGCAGCACGATTGCGTTATATCTGATATGTGCCGCATCGGTACAATGTGGTGTGTAGGGCTGGGTAGGTGTTTTAAACCCCACATAGTGTGTAGGGATGGTCGGAGATGGTGTCTAGAGGATGGGGGTAGGATAACTGATTTCTGATTCTGATCTGCTTATCTGTATATGTATCTGAAACGGGCATAGGCCCGACTTTGCATCTGTATCTATAATGGGCTTAAGCCCGAGTCTATATTTGATTGGTTTTGTTTTATGTGTGCATGATTAATTCTGTGGGGTTACACACTGAGTTTTTGTAAACTCACCCTTCTCTGTTTATTCTGTACAGGTAATCCATAGAGTTAGGCAGATCAGTGCAGCAGAGGACTCGACGGTGACCACTCGCCAAACTATTTCATTTGTTTTTAGTTTTTATTTAAGTTTGGCATTAAGATTTGAGAGTTTGTATTTTTCTGGGACTCTCTGGACTGTTTTAACTGTTTGGCTTTGGTTTGGGTTTTTATTTTAACTTACTTTTTACTTTGTCGGTTTTACCTAAAGACATGTTTTCTAAAATCTTGAACAGTTTTCTAAAATCTTGAACAGTTTTCTAAACACAACGACTTCACAAGCTTCTGCTACAAATGCGTTTTATCTCTAAATGATTAAATGAGAGAGAACTTTAAAATTAATAATAGTAGTAAAGGCTAAACGAACTGGAAAGGGTTTTAATTCAACGACAACGATTTTTCCACCTCATTTCATGTGACATTTTCGGATTCAGCCATAACATCTAGGCCAGGTTTGGGGTGTTATAATATAGACACCTTAAACCAATTAGCTGACATATTTACAAAACCATTAGACAAAGAGAGATTTTGGAAACTTAGGAGAGAACTAGGTTTAACAACCTTACCTTGACTTTGTGTTGAAACTTTCTATGTTCTTTGATTATTTTTGTTGCAAAAAGCTTGTTAAGCAAAGATTTCATGGCTCTTGTATGCGTATAGATAGGGGGAGTTTATGTAGAATTTGATCTATTTTGACCTAATTTATCTAACATGACTTGCTTTTATGATGTTTTTGCACTGATTGAATTAGTCACATTCTTACTAACTTAGTAATTTTCTTTAAAATCTAAGCTTCCTTTATAAATTTTATGCATTATACTTGCATTTTGCACTTCCTTGCATATGAAACATTTAGGGATGTTCTTAAAGTCATTTTAGGACACTTAGAACCTCTAAAGATTCAAAAATCTAGATTTTGCATTTTTCATGACACTTGGAAAACAGAATCGCAAATTGGTATCGATACCAATTTAAAATTATTGAATTTTTTATAAAAATATCGATATCACGGGGTGTTTAAAGGTTTTTCTAGTAGTTTTAAAACAAAGAACCCTAAAATTCCTTTCCTCTATCAAAAAACCTCTCAATTCATCTCAAAAAAATTTCAAATTTCTTCATTTTTTTTTAACAAATCTTGGCCTTTTTAACATCTTCAAACATCATTTCCTCAAGATTTGCTACTTTTATAAAATGAAGGTTGAAATAGTGTTTCTTGATGGTTTATTGGGTTGTTTTGAACTCCACATATAATGTTTTATTGCAGGAGGTCACCTATTCTTAAAGGTTTTCTTAACTTTTTTACCCAAAACCCTAACCTACCAAGTGCTTGATAAAATTCCTCAAAGAGATTTTTTTGGGTTTTAATGTTTTTATAAGTGGTTAATTGTTAGAATGACCCCAAAGAAATGTTCTAGGACTATTGCATCATCTTTTAATCCTTCTAGTGAGTTAGAATCATCCTTTAATGAATATTTTCAAAACTCTAACTCAATATCTTGTTTTAACAGTCATTTTGCTTCAAAACGTGTATGGGAGTCTAGGAAAGTTGATGTAGCCATGTTAGAGGCTATTAGTTTTACTCATCTCCCTATTGTACGAATTTGGGGGTTGATGGCAATTTAAAATATTTCTTAATCAACTTATTTGAATCTTGTTCAAGCTTTCTTTTCCAATTCCAAACTCGATATGATGAGTCTGGCGATACCATTACTACCATCACCTCATTTTTAATGGGAACCCCATATTCGCCTCACTATCGAAGAGTTTGGCGATATCTTCATTTACCTCCCGAAGGTTCCTCCAATGAAATAGGGCGTTTTGATCTCTTCCTTTTTATTTTGTCCAGATCGGCATCTGAACTAAATCTCCATGATCGTGTCCTCCATTCAATTCTTACTTGGAACCTTAGACCTATCAAAAAGCATGCCAAGCTTCGAAACACCAATTATTGGTGGCTCAATTTCTTTAAATCTGATAGGCATCCTGACCTTGCCCTAATAATGTTTAATGACATTAGTAAAGCTATCAGGAGAGGGATGAATACAAATATCACTCTTCCTCGTATCAAGTATTGGTCATACCTATTTACACAATTAGGATTTCATACCCATGGAGACACCCCCGTTACTTCAAATCAACCAATTAGTTATGGGGCCCTTCATCATGTGGGATATCTTTTCAATTCCAACACCGGTACGTAGCTTAAAAGTGACCATCTGAAGGAACATGAAGAGGATGACACCAACGCTACGTTTGAAGATTTTTTGGCACCCGTCCACGCTCCTCCACCGACTTCCTCGTCACATGCTGCTCTGTAACACCCCTAACCCGTATCCAACATCGGACTAGGGTTACGAGGTATTACCGATCAAATTATAACATTTAAACATCCATAATTTATACATCACCAATTCATAACTAATCATTGTCACAAAGTCCCTTATAAAGGTCTACGAGACCTTAAACATGTATTAGGAAGGGGTCAAGACTAAACCGAGCACTTACAAAATTTTTCTAAAAACTTAACATTTTTCAGAGTTACAGAGGTCACACGCCCGTGTGGGCAGGCCGTGTCACACGGCCTCACACACACCCGTGTGTCCAAGCCGTGGCAAAATAGTGCATACATACTAACTTGTCCACACGACCGAAGACACGCCCGCGTGCTTGACCCGTGAGCAACACTGACTTAATTCACATGGCCTGTCACACGCCCATGTGTCTAGCCCATGTGTGAGTCTAACTTGTTTCGAATTACAAACTTAAGAGACACGGTTGAGCCACACGCCCGTGTACTTAACTGTGTGGGCAAATATAGGCCATTTGCCTTACCCAAATTTTTGGGTCACACCTACAAGCATCAAACCATTCCAAATTCATACTCCAAAGGCATCCAAACATACCAAAACATTGCATAATTTAAACTCTTAACATCATTATTCAATTCATATGCAAATCTAACTCAAGTATACCAATTCATAGCATGAAACATACTACCTCCATATTCCGAAAACATATCATAAAGATCATCCACACAAAGTCACATATACACATTATAACTATCATTCTCACATATCCAAAACATATACTATGGTCATTCATCTATCAAGCCATATCACATGGCAAGATCTATACATCCCAAAACAATCCATAATCACTAGCCTATACTTGCCATATACCAAATATACAACTTCCAAAAGTACCAAAATAGATGGCCGATAGTGTGATTGAGTCACTGACGATCCTTGGATCCAAGCTAGCTTTAATAACACTGTAAAACAGAGAAAGACTTCACACAGTAAGCTTTTTAAGCTCAGTAAGTTTGTAATATAACACATTTAACTCAACAATTCAAATTTAATATGCAATATTAACTATTACTTGGTGTAATTCATAATAATACACAATCTCATCCCTAGCCAATACTCACATGATCATCTATTTAACACATATACAATATCATCAACCATATAGGTTCCGTACATACCTATACAATCACTTAATTAACAACCACATTTGCTACTCAATGCTCAATACCACAATTTGTTCGGTCTTCTTTAACCATTCGATTTATTCGCACACTTAGTGCCAATTTTTTAGCCAAAGCTTTAATATCATCACACACTTAGTGCATTTACATTAAACCGAATTTGACTCGGTATCGCACACACAGTGCCAATCAATATAATCGATGCTTTCTTTACTTCGCACACATAGTGCCGTTCACCACTGTATAAATCCTATTTACGCACACTTAGTGCCACATGTCTTCAAACCCATCTTTCACATTACTAACTCAACAACCACATTTCCATTCATTGCATAATATGTGAACATAAATTTAACAATTCGTATTATACACGAACTTACCTCGAACGTAGAAACACGATACAAGTTGATCAATCGAGCACTTTATTCTTGCCTCGATCTAAGTCTAAATTTCTCTTTTCTTGATCTATACATATTCAAATTTAGCTCATTCATTCACCAAATCATTCAATTCAATTCAAATACACATATTTTGAGCATTTTACAAAGTAAACCACTTATTTTCACATTTTAACATTTAAGTCCCTATTTCATAAAATTATAAAATACTCATAATTTCATTTTATACATGCTTAGCCGAATTTTCCCCTAGCTCATACAAGCCCACATATTTCATTTATTTCATATTTTAGTCCTTCAATTTACATATTTCACAATTTAATTCATTTTTGACATTTTTGTCAAAAATCACTTTACAAAACATTAAAATCTATCAACAATTATTCATTATTCATCATTAACTATCACAAAGCTCAAACATTCATCAATGGCATATCTCAAAATCATCATCAATTTCTAAAATTAAGACATGGGCTTGATAGCATGCTAAGCAACGATCACAAAAACATAGAAATCATCAAAAACCAAGCTAAAACCATACCTTAATCAAACTAAGAGTGTGCCGAAATGTTAAAGGTTCCAAGCCCTATCTTCCTTTCAATTTTTGGTGAAGAGATGTAAAAGATGAACATAAAAATCATTTTGGTTTTATTCAATATACATAAATACATATTTTACTATTTTACCCTTAATGAAACCATTTTATATTCACCTAATATATGCCCATTTATGTCCATCCCCACTATCAATGGTTTATTCACAACATAAGGACTTCTTATTTAATAAGCCATGATAACTAAGCACGTTAACAATTAGCACACAGCTTTTGCATTTTATGCGATTAAGTCATTTTTTGTAACACCCCAAACCCGGACAAGACACCACGTCCGAATCTGGTATGCTACGGGGAAAACCATTTTGGAAAACTAGATTTCTCGTTTAAAAGCTGAGTGAAAACACAGTGTGTTTGAAACAAATTTGAGCAGTCTTGTTTGAAAAACGGTTGATGTATTTGAAATCCAGGGATTTTGAAAACTTTGCCAGAATTGGTAGTTAAAACGAGTTATTACCATTTAAAACCTTATTAGTTTCTGAGTGATACAGAAAACACTTTTAACCTTAGCAGAATTTCAAGTTTGGATTTAAAACCATTTGTATTTGTTCATCAAAAAGACTTTGTGTGATACCCGATGGTATGGTTTAAAAACACGTTGCGTTATAGTTTGGAAAACATTATCTTTCCAGGTTTTAGTAAAATTCATACCGGCTTATTTTTGTTAAGTCATATTAAAATCAGCTTAAAATATAAACATCATAAAACATAACTTAAAACATAAATTTAAAGGCCTTTTACAAACAAATTAAAACCCAAATAAAAGTAAATAAGCTAAAGTACCAAAACGATAGAGTCTGAGTAAAACTTTATTCAGCATGGCATGTGCACCCCGAGTCCATCCCGGCTCCAAGTCCGCGTCTACGTGTCACCTGAAAAGTCAAAGGAGAGGGTGAGTCGAGTGACTCAGTGTGTAAATCCCGCTCCCGAAGAAACAACATGCTAACACACATCATACATAGCAACATGATTAATGCAACCCGATCCTAACCATCCATATCGCCTCATCTACCCCGTGTGGTACCAAACCACTGGTGGTGCCAAACCACTGGTGACATATAGTCACAATGTGCTACCAAAGCACTGGTGTCCCAAAGACACAATATCTGTCAATGTGCTACCAAAGCACTGGTGTCCCAAAGACACAATTGTGCTACCAAAGCACTGGTGACCGAAGTCACAAATCCAATGATGATGGGGCCAACCCATCGTGTGTTACCAAAACACTAGCAGACGATCCCATATCTCAAGTGGGGCCAACCCACGGTGGTCAAACCACAGGGACAAGTCGCAATGAGGTGCCAAACCTCTGGTGTCCCAAAGACACAATGTGCTACCAAAGCACTGGTGACCGTAGTCACAAATCTGGTGATGGGGCCAACCCATCGTGTGTTACCAAAACACTGGCGTCAATCCCGTATAATCATCTGTGGGGCCAACCCACTGTGGTACTGAGCCACTGGGACGAGACGCTGAGGTACCAAACCTCTGGAGGTGCCAAACCTCTGGTGACCCAAAGTCACAAAGTGTGCTACCAAAGCACTGGTGCTCGTCAGCACAATACAACACTGCTCCCTCCTCTCGTATCACCCATCAACATGCTAAACTCATGTAATCATGCATATCATACTATCATGCATATCATACTATCATGCATATCATACTATCATGCATATCATGCCAATGTGTCTAATCTCATACCCCATGTCACATATCCATAACCATGATATCCTACAGATCATCAATAACTCATAATAATAGCACTGACTTACCCGAGTCCCGGCTCATACCCATTAGGGTATCATAACAGTCACCACTGTCCCATTAATCATCACACAGGTTATTAATAATATTACTAAATAATAGTGTGTTAGTATACACACCTGATAAACCGAGTCTAAAAACCCACGAAACGATCTAAATCCCTCGCTTGCTAACTCCTACAATCGGCCAACAATAGGGGTTAGGCACCAAAGACATTCGGCCAACCACCATTTAAACCAAAAGAGTTTGTATCACTCCCTTACCTTGCTATTGGTTTGATTCCTTATCAAACCCGAACCACAGCAATACTCTTTCCAACAATCGGCCACCCCTAACAAGAACAGTTAATCTTTGTTACCCTTGCCTTAATCGAAACCAAAGAATTGGACTACTAATAACAATATCAATCACTTACTAATCAATTGACAAAAGCAAAAACGGCTCCTCTTGCTTGCTTCCCCAATCCAAAGAACCTATAACGAAGAGATTAGAATCCATCCCAATTGGCCATTTTCGGCCCTTAACAACACCAAAACCGATTGAGAAAAGAAAGAAAGATAAATGACCATTCGGCCATGGACTTACCAATTCCAACCGATTGAAATAGAGCCTCCAAAACACCACTGATATTCGGCCAAGAGACTTTTATGGAAAGGGAAATATTCGGCTATGTTGAAAACTAGGGAAGAAGGAATCGGCACAAGGTGTTTGTCACCTTTAATGTTCGGCTTGAATGGAGGAGAAAGAAAAGAAAAGTGAGAAGGATGTAATTTCGGCAATGGCAATTTGAGGAAGGGAAAAGTGAGTGAAATTGGAGATAGTTTCGGTTTGCTAATGGAAGAAATGAAGGGATTTTTGAAAGGTGGTTTCGGCTAGAGATGAGAAGGATGAAATGGGAGATTCGGTTCTGAATGAGAGAAGAGAGAAAGCAAATACGAGATGAGAGTAGAGTGAGAATGGGATTTCGGCAAAATGGTTTAAGAAAAGAACCAAATCAGCAACAGTAGAAGGTAGGTTCGGCTTCAGATTTTGGGAAGAAAAGAAATGGTGGAAGTATGTTGAGAGATGACTTTCGGTTTCAAAAGATGCAACAAAGCAAGAAAAATGGCCACTCTCTTAGCACATTCGGCTACCAAAAGACCCAAAAAAGAGACTTTTCTCTTTGACAAGAAGATGACCGAAGATGCCAAAATTCCCAAATGAAATTCGGCACTCCTCCAACACCACACCACTATGCCGTCACTTCCCCTCTCCACTCCCCTAGAATTCGGCCATATCCCCACTAACACTCCCATTCACTCATTTGAATTGAGTGGACCAAGTCACACTCCTAAATTCACTCTCTACCTTTCATTTGAAAGTGAAGACCAAGTCATAGGAGGAATCCAAGTTGCTCCCAACCTCTTCCTCCATGCCGTCCAAAAAGAGTGCCAAAAATGACCACTCCGCAGCTCGAACACAAGGCCTCTACCTTGCAGTTGGCGTCACACCCAAGCTCCATATGGCGTCCCCCTTGCCACTTTGCTGGCTCCTCATTTGTGCTACTAAACACCAAAAATAAAATAAAAACCCCAGCTTCCTCAACTCCTCTCCTATAAGGCCTAAAAACAAAAATTCTCCCTAACACTCGGGCATTCACCTAAGATATAATTAAGCCCCTAAGACATGAAAATAGCAACACCGCACACTGCAAACATGCAATATCCTGCAACACCAAAATAGCCCCTAACCCGGGATATTACAGTTCTACCCCCCTTAAAATAATTTCGGCCTCGAAATTACCTGGTCAAAAGAGTTGCGGGTATTGCTGTCTCATCGTATCCTCGGGTTCCCACGTCGCTTCTTCTACGCCATGATTCCGCCAAAGTACCTTAACCAAAGGCACAGACTTCCTACGCAGAACCTTCACATCCCGATCAAGAATCTGTACAGGCTCTTCTTCCATAGTCAAGTCTGGATTTACTTCGATCTCTTCTACCGCTACCACGTGCGACGGATCTGAACGATACCTCCGAAGCATTGAAACGTGAAAGACGTCATGAATCTGACTAAGCTCTGCTGGCAACTCAAGCTGATACGCTACTGGTCCAACTCGCCTCAAAACCTGATACGGCCCAATGAACCTCGGACTAAGCTTGCCTTTCTTTCCGAACCTCAGAACCTTCTTCCAAGGTGAAACCTTCAAGAAAACTCGATCCCCAACCGCAAACTCTATATCTCTTCGCTTAAGATCGGCATAAGACTTCTGCCGGTTGGAAGCTTCCTTCAATCTAGCTTGAATCAACTTAACCTTGTCTTCTGTCTCAGCTACCAACTCAGGTCCTAACAACTGGCGTTCACCTAACTCTGTCCAGCACGTAGGTGAGCGACACTTCCTACCATATAACGCCTCATACGGTGCCATCTTAATGCTCGCTTGGTAACTGTTGTTGTAGGCAAACTCAGCTAACGGTAGAAACTCCTCCCAACTACCCCTGAAATCCAAGACACAACCTCTCAGCATGTCTTCTAAGATCTGAATGACCCTTTCTGATTGCCCGTCCGACTGCGGGTGAAAAGCCGTGCTGAAATCCAACCGAGTACCCAATGCTTGATGCAATGCTTTCCAGAACCTTGAAGTAAACCTGGGATCCCTATCCGAGATTATCGAAACTGGCACACCGTGCAACCTCACTATCTCTGAAACATACAGCTTCGCTAGCTTCTGAAGTGAGTAGTCAACCCTCACCGGAATAAAGTGAGCTGATTTAGTCAGACGATCCACCACTACCCAAACTGAATCCTTCTTGCTTGGCGTAAGCGGTAACCCACTGACAAAATCCATGGTTATCCTTTCCCACTTCCACTGCGGAATCTTCACAGGCTGAAGCAAACCCGATGGCAACTGATGTTCAGCCTTGACCTGCTGACAAGTCAGACATCTTCCAACAAACTCTGTCACCTCTTTCTTCAAACCAGGCCACCAAAATTGCTCTCTAAGGTCCTTATACATCTTGCTACCTCCAGGATGCATAGCATGAGGACTGCTATGTGCGTCCTGAAGAATCTTCTGCCTTAGCTCAACATCTTTAGGCATACAAGCCTTACCCTGAAAACACAGAACCTCATCACTCGACAAGCTGTAACCCTCCAAACCACCATTCTGCACTTGCACCCTTCGCGCACTCAGAACCTCATCCTCTAACTGTTTCTCTCTGATCTGCTCAACCCAAGTAGGCTTAACCTGCAGCTCTGCCAAAATACTCCCGTCGTCGTACAAGCTCAAATGGGCAAACAAAGCTCTTAAGTCCGACACAATCTTACGGCTTAACGCGTCTGCTACCACGTTAGCCTTGCCCGGATGATACTCAATAGAACAGTCGTAATCCTTCAGCAACTCAACCCATCTACGCTGCCTCAAATTTAAATCCTTCTGAGTCAGTAGATACTTCAGACTCTTATGATCCGTGTAGACTATTGATCTCTCACCGTACAAGTAGTGCCTCCAAATCTTTAAGGCGAAAACTACAGCCGCTAGCTCCAAATCGTGCGTCGGATAGTTGACCTCATGTGGCCTCAGCTGCCTAGAAGCGTAAGCCACAACCTTACCCTCCTGCATCAGCACACAACCCAGACCCGTATGTGATGCATCGCAGTAGACTGTGTATTCCTTACCAGCCTCAGGTTGAATTAGAACCGGAGCCTCAGTCAAGATCTTCTTTAACTTGTCAAAGCTTTCCTGCTGTTTCTCAGTCCAAACAAACGGAACCTCTTTCCTTAGCAACTTGGTCATCGGCGCTGCTATCAACGAGAAACCTTCAACAAACCTTCGGTAGTATCCAGCCAAACCCAGAAAACTACGAATCTCAGCCACTGACCTAGGTGGCTTCCAATCCAGAACTGCCTCAATCTTACGAGGATCTACCCGAATCCCCTCTGCTGACACTACATGACCCAAGAACGTTACTTCTCTAAGCCAGAACTCGCACTTACTGAACTTAGCATAGAGTTGCTTTTCCCTCAAGATCTGCAGCACCAACCTCAAATGCTTATCATGCTCTTCCTCTGTTCTCGAGTACACTAAAATATCGTCTATGAAAACCACCACGAACTGATCCAGATACTGCTGAAACACTCTGTTCATCATATCCATAAACGCTGCCGGTGCGTTAGTCAACCCGAATGGCATTACCAAGAATTCGTAGTGCCCATACCGAGTCCGAAACGCTGTTTTATGGATATCAGCCTCCTTAACCTTCAACTGATGGTACCCAGACCTCAGATCAACCTTAGAGAATACCGCGGCACCCTTCAGCTGATCAAACAAGTCATCTATCCGTGGCAACGGATACTTGTTTTTAATCGTCAGCTTGTTCAACTGGCGGTAGTCTATGCACATCCGCATCGTGCCATCTTTCTTCTTGACAAAAAGGACTGGCGCACCCCACGGCGAAACACTTGGCCTAATAAAACCTCGATCCAATAACTCCTGGATCTGAGCCTTAAGCTCCACCAATTCCTTTGGTGCCATCCTATACGGAGCAATAGACACTGGCGCAGTCCCGGGTAACAGATCAATCCCGAACTCTACCTCACGATCTGGCGGCAAACCCGGAAGCTCCTCAGGAAACACATCAGCAAATTCCTTAACAGTACGAACCTTCTCAACACCAGACTCTTTAGCCTCCAAGGCATACACATGAACCACATACGCATCACAGCCTTTCCTGACCATCTTCTCCGTTTTCAGAGCAGATACCACATTTGATAAGTAATCTCTCCTATTACCTATCATAGCCACCTCATCACCATCAACCGTCTTAAGAACCATGCGCTTAGCTGCGCAATCCAACCTCGCCTGGTACTTAACCAGCCAATCCATCCCAAGAATCAGATCGAACTCCCCAAACGGCAGTTCCATCAGATCAGCAGCAAACACTACCCCTTGGAGTTCTAGGGGTACCTCTCTAAACAGTTTATCTACTACTACAGAGTGACCTAGAGGGCTAATCACAGTCATCTGCCTAGAAGATATCTCAGAGTCTAAGTCCATTGTCTCTACTATACTACTGGCAACATAAGAGTGCGTAGAACCCACATCGATTAAAGCAGTATAAGGAGTACCAAAAATCAAAAACGTACCGGTTATGACATCCGGTGCGTCGCCCTCCTCTCGGCGCCTCGCAGCATACACCAATCCAGGCTGCCTAGCCTCAGAACCACCTGCACCTCTGCCCGGTGCTCCACGGCCCCGACCAGATCCATAACCACCTCTGCCATTACCACGGCCCCTCTGCGGTGGCGGTCCATTACCTCTGAACTGATTACGGCCCTGACTCTCAGACTGAATCCTGGCCATCCTACGCGGACAATCTCTAATGCGATGCTCCAGAGAACCACACTCGAAGCAACCTTTACCTCCAGTCCAACAGCCACCCCAATGAGTTTTCCCACACTGATTGCACTGCGGCGGTCCCTGCCTAGCAGCAACAAACCTAGCAGACTGATTCTGCCCACTCGGTCGAGCCCTCTTCTGCGGATTACCCGATGAACCAGAAGACCCGAAGCTCCTCTTAAGTCTACTCCTGTCCATGCTCTGTCTTACTGACTCCTTAACACCCTCAGCTACCTTAGCCTTCTCAACTAAGACAGCAAACTCGCGCTCCTGCTGAGGAGCAATCAGCAGCCTCAACTCGTCTCGCAGACCATCCTCGAAACGAACACATCTCTCATGCTCAGTGGCTACGATGCCTCTGGCATACCTACTCAGCTTCAGGAACTCAGCCTCGTACTCAGCAACAGATTTACTCCCCTGAACAAGCCTCAGAAATGCCTTCCTCTGGGAGTCGATATAACTAGCCCCGATGTATTTCTTTTGATAAGCGGCCCGAAAATAATCCCACGTCAGATCCTCAGCTGCCACACTGTCTCGCACCGTGAGCCACCATTGGTATGACTCATCCCGGAGAAGTGACACAATACCCTTCAGCTTCTCTTCAGTCGTCAGGTCCAGATCATCCATGATCCGCTCAGTTGCCTCCAGCCAATATTCAGCAGTGCTAGGAGCAACACCAGAAACACCTCGGAAAAATTCGGCCCCGTTAGCCCGGAGTCGCTCAGGAACTGATTTCCTAACTCCTGCACCACCACTAGCCCCAGCTACCCTTTCCAACACTCGCAGCATCGCCTGTGACACTGCGTCGTCTCCAGTCTGATCTTGGAACTCACCACCTCCAGCTGGTGGCGGAACCGGTATCTCATTTTCTGAACCCTGCCCAGATCCTACGGGCTCAGAAACTGTCATTCTACCCCTACCTCTACCACGAGTATTACGACCACGTCCACCTCGAGTGCTCATGTCTAATCTTTCTACGTATCTGATTAGAGAATTTTATGCATCAGTATTTATTCCACTTGTTTAAAAAGCAAGTCTTATGAATATTTAAAGAGGATTTGTTCTCGCCAGTTCACAGAATCCTATCAGTTTCAATCTCTAAGGTAGCACACTATTGCTATCATCAATCATATAACATCCAATCAAATCACAGAGAATAGTTCGGGGTACTTACCTGGGCGAACTGGTGCCGGAGACTCGGTGCCATGCCTTTCAAACCATACTTTCAAACAAACATTTAAACAGACTTTTGAAAACCATTTTGGGCCTCAGGCCCACAGCCGAGCCTTTGAACCTGGCTCTGATACCACAAATGTAACACCCCAAACCCGGACAAGACACCACGTCCGAATCTGGTATGCTACGGGGAAAACCATTTTGGAAAACTAGATTTCTCGTTTAAAAGCTGAGTGAAAACACAGTGTGTTTGAAACAAATTTGAGCAGTCTTGTTTGAAAAACGGTTGATGTATTTGAAATCCAGGGATTTTGAAAACTTTGCCAGAATTGGTAGTTAAAACGAGTTATTACCATTTAAAACCTTATTAGTTTCTGAGTGATACAGAAAACACTTTTAACCTTAGCAGAATTTCAAGTTTGGATTTAAAACCATTTGTATTTGTTCATCAAAAAGACTTTGTGTGATACCCGATGGTATGGTTTAAAAACACGTTGCGTTATAGTTTGGAAAACATTATCTTTCCAGGTTTTAGTAAAATTCATACCGGCTTATTTTTGTTAAGTCATATTAAAATCAGCTTAAAATATAAACATCATAAAACATAACTTAAAACATAAATTTAAAGGCCTTTTACAAACAAATTAAAACCCAAATAAAAGTAAATAAGCTAAAGTACCAAAACGATAGAGTCTGAGTAAAACTTTATTCAGCATGGCATGTGCACCCCGAGTCCATCCCGGCTCCAAGTCCGCGTCTACGTGTCACCTGAAAAGTCAAAGGAGAGGGTGAGTCGAGTGACTCAGTGTGTAAATCCCGCTCCCGAAGAAACAACATGCTAACACACATCATACATAGCAACATGATTAATGCAACCCGATCCTAACCATCCATATCGCCTCATCTACCCCGTGTGGTACCAAACCACTGGTGGTGCCAAACCACTGGTGACATATAGTCACAATGTGCTACCAAAGCACTGGTGTCCCAAAGACACAATATCTGTCAATGTGCTACCAAAGCACTGGTGTCCCAAAGACACAATTGTGCTACCAAAGCACTGGTGACCGAAGTCACAAATCCAATGATGATGGGGCCAACCCATCGTGTGTTACCAAAACACTAGCAGACGATCCCATATCTCAAGTGGGGCCAACCCACGGTGGTCAAACCACAGGGACAAGTCGCAATGAGGTGCCAAACCTCTGGTGTCCCAAAGACACAATGTGCTACCAAAGCACTGGTGACCGTAGTCACAAATCTGGTGATGGGGCCAACCCATCGTGTGTTACCAAAACACTGGCGTCAATCCCGTATAATCATCTGTGGGGCCAACCCACTGTGGTACTGAGCCACTGGGACGAGACGCTGAGGTACCAAACCTCTGGAGGTGCCAAACCTCTGGTGACCCAAAGTCACAAAGTGTGCTACCAAAGCACTGGTGCTCGTCAGCACAATACAACACTGCTCCCTCCTCTCGTATCACCCATCAACATGCTAAACTCATGTAATCATGCATATCATACTATCATGCATATCATACTATCATGCATATCATACTATCATGCATATCATGCCAATGTGTCTAATCTCATACCCCATGTCACATATCCATAACCATGATATCCTACAGATCATCAATAACTCATAATAATAGCACTGACTTACCCGAGTCCCGGCTCATACCCATTAGGGTATCATAACAGTCACCACTGTCCCATTAATCATCACACAGGTTATTAATAATATTACTAAATAATAGTGTGTTAGTATACACACCTGATAAACCGAGTCTAAAAACCCACGAAACGATCTAAATCCCTCGCTTGCTAACTCCTACAATCGGCCAACAATAGGGGTTAGGCACCAAAGACATTCGGCCAACCACCATTTAAACCAAAAGAGTTTGTATCACTCCCTTACCTTGCTATTGGTTTGATTCCTTATCAAACCCGAACCACAGCAATACTCTTTCCAACAATCGGCCACCCCTAACAAGAACAGTTAATCTTTGTTACCCTTGCCTTAATCGAAACCAAAGAATTGGACTACTAATAACAATATCAATCACTTACTAATCAATTGACAAAAGCAAAAACGGCTCCTCTTGCTTGCTTCCCCAATCCAAAGAACCTATAACGAAGAGATTAGAATCCATCCCAATTGGCCATTTTCGGCCCTTAACAACACCAAAACCGATTGAGAAAAGAAAGAAAGATAAATGACCATTCGGCCATGGACTTACCAATTCCAACCGATTGAAATAGAGCCTCCAAAACACCACTGATATTCGGCCAAGAGACTTTTATGGAAAGGGAAATATTCGGCTATGTTGAAAACTAGGGAAGAAGGAATCGGCACAAGGTGTTTGTCACCTTTAATGTTCGGCTTGAATGGAGGAGAAAGAAAAGAAAAGTGAGAAGGATGTAATTTCGGCAATGGCAATTTGAGGAAGGGAAAAGTGAGTGAAATTGGAGATAGTTTCGGTTTGCTAATGGAAGAAATGAAGGGATTTTTGAAAGGTGGTTTCGGCTAGAGATGAGAAGGATGAAATGGGAGATTCGGTTCTGAATGAGAGAAGAGAGAAAGCAAATACGAGATGAGAGTAGAGTGAGAATGGGATTTCGGCAAAATGGTTTAAGAAAAGAACCAAATCAGCAACAGTAGAAGGTAGGTTCGGCTTCAGATTTTGGGAAGAAAAGAAATGGTGGAAGTATGTTGAGAGATGACTTTCGGTTTCAAAAGATGCAACAAAGCAAGAAAAATGGCCACTCTCTTAGCACATTCGGCTACCAAAAGACCCAAAAAAGAGACTTTTCTCTTTGACAAGAAGATGACCGAAGATGCCAAAATTCCCAAATGAAATTCGGCACTCCTCCAACACCACACCACTATGCCGTCACTTCCCCTCTCCACTCCCCTAGAATTCGACCATATCCCCACTAACACTCCCATTCACTCATTTGAATTGAGTGGACCAAGTCACACTCCTAAATTCACTCTCTACCTTTCATTTGAAAGTGAAGACCAAGTCATAGGAGGAATCCAAGTTGCTCCCAACCTCTTCCTCCATGCCGTCCAAAAAGAGTGCCAAAAATGACCACTCCGCAGCTCGAACACAAGGCCTCTACCTTGCAGTTGGCGTCACACCCAAGCTCCATGTGGCGTCCCCCTTGCCACTTTGCTGGCTCCTCATTTGTGCTACTAAACACCAAAAATAAAATAAAAACCCCAGCTTCCTCAACTCCTCTCCTATAAGGCCTAAAAACAAAAATTCTCCCTAACACTCGGGCATTCACCTAAGATATAATTAAGCCCCTAAGACATGAAAATAGCAACACCGCACACTGCAAACATGCAATATCCTGCAACACCAAAATAGCCCCTAACCCGGGATATTACATTTTTCACAAATCGACACATAAACGATAAAATTTTCACACAGAATTTTCACACATGCTTAATCACATACTATAAACATTAAAAATTATATTAAAATATTTTTTTGACCTCAGATTTGTGGTCTCAAAACCACTATTCTAACTAGGGTCTAAACCGGGCTGTTACATGCTCAACCTTCATCAGATGTCAATAGTTCCATGCTCGATGCCATACAGTCATTGAGCAATGATATTTGGGGACTTCGAGAAGAAGTTAGAACTAATAGTGATGAAGTTTGGGGACTTCGAGAAGAGGTTCGATCTCATAGAGAAGATGTTAACTCTTGGTTATCTACTTTAGAGTCTCAAATGGCGTCTCTCCTTGCATGTTTTCCTTTAACGCCTCCTTTCTCCCCTCCTCGTGATGATTAGAGTAGCTTTAGGACATACATTTCATTTTCATAACATTTGCACCTTCATTTCTATTTTTCTGCCTATGTATTTGTTTTTATTGCACTTTCTTTCTTTCTTTGTATTTCGAGATACATTGGTTTTTTTTAGTTCATTGCTCATTCAGTTTTATCTATCTATTGTAATGAACTAACTTCTTTTCTCCTTGAGCTTTATTTGATGTTTGATATAGCAAAAAGGAGAGAAGAAAAGGTAAATTAAGGTAAATTGATTGATTATTTTGATTATTCTTTGATGCTAACTAAATGTAAATTTTGTGACCAATTTTTCTCAAAGCAAAAATGAATGCCAACTTGAATGAAAAATTTTATTTTGGCCTCAAATTTAAAATGTCTTTTATTAAGGGGGAGCAATTATTCAAAAACAAATTTACCAAATATTTTGTTCTACCAAAAAGGGGGAGATCGTTAATCCAAGCTTTATTTGATAAAAGATTTTGATATAACAAATTGAAGTGTTTCTGAATATAAGTTAAAACTGACAAAATGATTTTTAAATTTGAAGTTTAAGAGGTAAAATTTTGAATACTTACATTGAACTCTTAAAAAATTTTGACACATTTTTAAAATCAAGTTAAGATGATTTTAACCAAGTTAAAATCATTTTAACACATCAAAATGAAAATGATTTTCAAACAAGTCAGAATTGCTCCAAGCCAAAAAGTATCGATACCATTTTGACCAAGTATCGATAATTTTGGAACTATCTATACTCTTAGAAAAATCGAGAACAAACTTGCAATCTGTTTCAGAAATCCAAGAAAAATATCAATACAAGTTTTGAGGTATTGATCTTTTCTGAAAAAAATTGATACCTTCCTTAAAATCGATACCAAAATAGCATTTTGTTTCTTACAAACCCTACAAAGTGTCGATCTGGTATCAATACCTTTTTTCCAAAAGTACCAATAAAATTTTTTGGTATCGATTAATAAATCCCAACGGTCACTGAATTAGCATTTATTACAAAAAAGTATCGATACCCTTTTATTTGGTATCGATACTCGCAGTTGCAGGTGAAATAAATGCTCTGGTTTTACATCCCCAACAGTCGTATTCATTACACCAACAACCTCAACAGTTGGAAATCAATTAGAGGGTATAAATACCATCTTCCAAAGACCTACAATAACAAAAAAAGCACTTTCAATTAAAAATCTTCAATCAAACGACTTTTGAGCTTACTATTTCCATATTTCTTTTTTATACACTTGTGAGCTTTACTCTTATTCTTTTGCTCAAGTGTATTTCGTTGTATTTGATCTTAATTTGCAAACATTTTGATCTTGTAAGGGTTGTTTCTTTGTTTGCTTATTTGTATTTCCTTGAGAGGGTTTGTGTCTTAAGATTTGGGGTAGAAATCTTAAGAGAGTTGTGAGGTTAAACATTGTCCTCGAAGGTTATCAAATTAGTGAATTTGGGAAAATCCTTTGTGGTGGAAAGCTAAAGTAGTAGAGTAGGCAATTGGGACCGAACCACTCTAAATCTTTGTGTTCATTGTTTCATCTTCTGTCTTTACTTTCACCAATTTTTTTAAAAACCAATTCACCCCTATTGGCTATTCAGTTTATTTTATCGAGCTAACAATTGGTCTAATCGATTTAGTTATTTATTTTCTAATATTCATTTCTTTTATGGTTTATTGTAATATAGAATTTAACCACTACTATTTAGACTTATTCTTGTAAAGATATTTGCAATAGATTTAATCCATCCTCCCTTGGGTATGGTCCTCAGAATACTTCCTTATGTTCTATTGTAACACAATACTATATTACAATTTGACTTGTATACTTGATAACTCTTGAAAAGAATTTTAAAAAGGAAGATAATTTGGGTTGTTGAAAAAATAATTTAAAAAAGGAGAAGATAAACATGGGTTGTTGGATTTACCCTAGGAAAAAAGCTATAAAAATCCAAAGGAAGATACCCTAAACGGCGAACAAAAAACAAATGGGAGAGATCTGTAAGCATGAATAAGGGTTCAGCTATGCAAAGGAAAGGAAGTCGAAGGCAATCCTTCTTAACCTGCTATAGTGTGGATTGGGAAAGAAAAAGTTATTTCCCAAAGTTCTTTCGTTATTTCCATTAGTGTTCCTTCAAAATATTGAATTGAAGTAGTTGAACACAATCTCGGATAATATTTTGGTTTGGAATTGTATTTCCCAACCCATGAGCTAAGTCTCATAGGGTTGGGATTACTTTTGATGAAACCTTAAATTGTTTTTATGGATGCAGTATATATCTAATTTACTTTACTATTTTATTTTATTGTTCTTATTTCTTAACTAAAATGCAAACGATCTCTAGACATAGAAGACTATTCACATACTTATAAACTGATTCTAATTCTGAAAGGGTTGGATTGGTTGGATTAAAATTAAATGAAATGAGCAAGTACTCGATAGACACTTGTAGTGGACTCTAGACATAGAGTCACGATTATACAAAAGGAACCCATATAAGATATCTAAAAATCCTATAGACAAGGGCAAGGTAACTTAAGGTTTTGCTCTCGCGAGAGGCAGGCCATTTTAGAACTCTTTTGTGCAGTAAAGTAGATACGATTTTTCCAAGGCATTATTGATAGTAAGGGTCGATTCTGGGTAATCCCGACCTTCCAAATCAACATCACTCTTTCCTTATTCTTTATCGTAGTAACTTTGCCACAACATATTTAGTTGTTTATTTCTTTATTTACATCCTATTCGGATAATCACTCTCGTTATTGCCATTATATTTCTGCTCTCACTTTTGCCATAGCATTTCTAATTATTCATCAATTCCATCTTTTGCATGCATCATCATTCCTTTGAATTATCACTGCATACTTACCTTAGTTTACCATAGCATTTTATTCGTCAGTCTTGCCATAACATTAACCATATTACAATAACTTGACCAATTTTGTGCCTCAATCTGATCCTCATGGGAACGATACTCACTCATCACTTTATTACTTGAACCAACGTGTATACTTGCACAAAATTGCACATTATTTTACACGCGACAATACTTATAGACACTGCTACTTTAATTTCTTATATTTTTTGTGTAGTATTTCTCAGTCAAACGTTTGCACGTTTAGCAGTAGTCATCAAGTGCTTTGGATGAACCACAAGGTGGAAGTGGTGACGTGGGAAAGAGAAAGCTTTATGAAAGAGAAAAACCCTTATATTTTTGTAGGTAAGAAATTTTGGGGACGAAATTCTCTTAAGGGTGGGAGAGTTATCACACTTCAAATCTTGGAATCCGTATTTTGGTTGGCTAGCGCGGTTGGTGTAATCTTGTAAGTTTGTCTGTCTAATCGGCAAGATTAGATTGATTCTGGGGTGAAATCATCCAGTGAATTATATAGTTGTGATCTGCCATCTAGCAGACTTTCATTTCTTTTGTGTTGGCAAACTCCTGCATTGGCGAGTTCTCCGGTGCGTGAACATGCTAGTGGTGGGTTCTTTTATGCCTGAGTTAATATCTAATATTTTAATCCTGAGGTAGAGGGGATACGTATCAGTTACGTATCAAAATTTTTGTAAGGAACATGCCATTTTGCATGACACCTATAGAACCTCGTTAATGGTGTTTGATTAGTGGAATTGTGTCAGATTAGTGGAACCGTGTGTGATTAGTGGAATCTTGTGTGCATGTAAAATGATTTGGTAACCTGTTATAGTGGAATTACGAGCTACTTCCTATATAAATAGGATAAAATCTTAATAGAGAAGGACTTTGTTTTCCATTTCTTTATTTATCCTTATTATTTCATAAGGAACTTAGTGTGTTCTTCGTCGCGTGAAAAAGGTACTAGTTTTCAAGCCAACTGTTGGTAAAATTCTTCGGTCCTTCTTTAGTTAAATATCAGGGAATAATAAGATTGTAGGAACCATTTATATAGGTTTTTATGGGAGGTTGGAGGGAAGGAAACTTCCTTTTGGTTAATGTTTTCATGTTTTTACATTAAAGTTTAGTTTTTCTATACTTAACAGAGTGTTTAACTTTATTTAGCTAAAGAAACGGGAGAATTCCCTAGTGTTAAAGGGAAATAACCCATAAAATAGGCAAAGTTTTTCCTGGTAATCTCCGATGAGTTCCTTTCACTTGTTTTCCTATTAAATCCCAACTAATTTCATGATAATATTGTCTTCCAAGTAAGTAAGTTTATTTGAAATTAGTTGTGCATGTCTGTGTTACCAAACGAAAATGATAATAACAGTACATGCATGAATGATTGTAAATGGATACTCTTCCTTGGTGCACAAGTTCCATATCCAGAATGATGGAAGGGGGAAATGAAGTTCCATATCCAGAATGATGGAAGCGGGAAATGATGGAAACTATTGAGATGTGAAGGGAGAAATGTATGGAGGTTATGATATGATATGAGATTTACCTCTGATATGGCATGTAAAATGCAAATTGTGATTGGTGAATGCCCCAGCCTTGTGGGGGAACACGTAAGTGTTCGAATTAACAAGGAGGATTTGCAGAGGTTTGGTTGGATATATGAAATACCAGCTCAATGGAGCAATACTGCGGATATGAAACAGTGGCTCTTTGGAGTGATATGTGGATTAGAAGCTAATGTAGGGAATGGGTCCATGAATAGTCCATGCAAAGCATGCAAGTGAATGTTACGTAAAGTTAATGGAAATGAATAATGCTTAGATGAATGGGTATCCATGTGAGTTGTGCTTAACAGAGAAAAGTATCTACATGTGAGCTAACTTTGGTTGTAGTGTGAAATTGTCTGTGTTTGTGATTAGATATAACGAATATCTACATGAAAATTGAAGTTATTGGTGAATGTATTTAGCGGTGGATAGTATCCGCCAGTGAATCCTAATTGTTGGTATTACTAAGTGTTGTAAAATCCTAGCTTAATTTCACTTCTTGAAAACCTTGTTCGAAAGTTTATTATTTATCCTCGGAGCTCACTAAGTTCGTTATGAACTTACTTAGTTTCTTTTACCATTTCAGGATTTGTTGAAAAGTGGGCCTTTGAAAAGACTCAACCAGACAACAGGCTCTTTTGTGAGCCATTCATCTTTCTGTTGTAACATGTATATCAAATCAAGGTGGCCTGTGGACTAAGTTTGTAACACCCCTTACCTGTCTCTATCACCGAAGTAGAGTTACAGGAAGTTACAGCAATTAACAAAAAAGAATAAAACTATTTCAATTCAAAAATTTACTTTTAGACCAATCATTAATAAATTTCATTCAATAAACATGTTATTCAAACTAAAACGGGACTTAAATCGAGCCTACAAAGCATTAAAAATAGATGAGAAACAATCAGGGATTAAATTGAATCAAAACATGAAAATAGGGTAAAAATTGAAAACAGGGGTCACACGACCATGTGGCCAGGCCGTGTGGTGCAATAGACATAGTCGTGTCACTCAACCATGTGCAAAGGCAAAGACCGTGTAGGAAGAGACACACGGTCATGTCTCTAGACCATGTAACTAATTGTGACTATGTGGATCTAAAATCATCAAAATCAAACAGAGCACACGATCGTCTCCCATGCCCGTGTGAGGTACATGGTCGTGTGTCAAACCGTGTGCTAGACCGTGTGGTAGACCGTGTGTGTTTTATGGTAACTTAAAACGCAAGAATTTCAACTATGGTTTACTTTGGTCCCAAGCATACCAAAACCATGAATTCAAACCACTCAAAAACACATTGAAAATATGTCAAAACATGTCAAATTCCTAATTTAAACCAATATGCCATAAGGCACTTTTACATCCAACCTAACTAACAATTCAAAACATTCACCTAATCACATATATAATCATCAATGTTTAACATACCATATTTTCCATCTACCATGCTTATAATTCAAACCAAATCATGTCCAACTAATACCAAAATGAACTCATATCATTGCCTTATTACATAACAACATTTTCCATATACTTGCACATGTATGTACCACAATGTTACCATTCATCCAATCAACTAAGCAGAAACCAAACCTTAAATCTCAAGTTCAATGATTCACAAAATAGAATCAACATGACATTTCCAAAATAACTTCATCACATTTATCATATAAGCCTAGCATGAAAACATTAACTTGAACACATGAAAATTCCATCTATAACTTTAAATTCATCAACTCAAATACCCTATATACATGCCACAAAACCAAAATAATGAATCAAAATCTACCGAGCAATAAGTTTGATAGTGTGAGCCTTGAAGTTGATATGTCCGACAAGTTCTGTAAAACATTAACTACAAAGAACAGGAAAATAAACAAAGTGAGCTTATGTAGCTTAGTAAGTTCATAGGTAAAATTCAAATCAACTTACCTCAATTTAACATTTGAAAACTAAAAACAACTAAGATTAATTAAACCTGACAAACTATTAACCAAAAAAAATAAAATCAGTGCTGAAATAATTCATCTTTTACTTCATATTCATGAATAGTTTAATCAACATAATTCTTATGTATATATATACATTCCATTGAATCAATACCAAAGTGACTAGAATGATCATTCACTGGCACAAACCTTCTGATGGATAAACATAAGAATTATCAAATCATTTTAAGATTAATCACAATTTTAATAGGCCGATGAACTATAGTAGCATAACTCGGATATTCGAGTAACCACATCACACCAAAGAGCATCGAAATGCTAATAGAGGCACCGAAGTGCAATCCCATACCAGCACACGTTCCAACCCTATTGACATGGCAATCGTATCTTAATTGTTTACTACGTTCAAATGGGCATTTTAACATAATTTATCACATTTATAAATCAGAGGCACTTCCAGAAATACACTTGTACACATGCTGTCAATCAGCTAAGTTCATTCCAAAATCATATAACCCTATTTCCCAAATATTCGACAACTATCCAATATTCACTTTCTCACATGTACTTAATTGTAAACAATTTATAATTTCAATCTATTATTAAAACTCAACCACAACACAATTAAATCAACTCATAACAGCACAAGTTATAAATACATACATTCATCTATACTATGAACTTACCTAATATTTAACCGGTTGACAATTAACTCGTAGGGACTAATCCGTGATTTTCCTTTTTCCCCGATTATCCTCCATATGGTTCAATTCTTGATCTATATAATAGTTAAATTCAATTTATCAATTTCAAATACATTATCAAACTCATTTTTGTGCACATGACCTATAAATTCCACTTTACAAATTTTCTTTGAACTTTTACACTTTGTTCAATGTAGTCCTTGAAACCAAAACTATTAAAAACTTCACAATTAACACCAATATATCAAGACGAATTTACTATAATCCTAGATCAACTTTCAAACACTTGAAATTTTTCTGAATTTATATACTAAATTTTACTTATTTTCATATTAGTCCCTAAACTCAAAACTAACAAAAATTCCTTTACAAAATAGTCCTAATCAATTGAAAGTTTCAAAATCTCTAACAGTTTTACGAAATAGTCTCTAGGTTAGCTAGATTAAACTACAACGATCTCAAAAACATAAAAATTACTAAAAACATATCAAAATTGCTTACCTTGCTAGGTAGAGAAGATGACCGAAAGCTTAAGATGTTATTCAATGGTGCATTCGGGTTTTCAAAGATGGAGAAGAAAGATGATGATGGTTTTGTTAAAATTTTTACTTTATTATTTTTATTATTAACATATAATTAACATATAAAATTAATCAAAATACATCAATAACCGTCCATCATATATATTAAGGTATTATTGACTTATAAATCCTTCCACTTGTGTTAATTTAACCATTTAATCAATAAAATTCAATAGCGATTAAGTTTTACGTCTTTTGCAATTTAGTCTTTTTTCTTTAATTAACTAACCAAACATTAAAATTCCAGAACCAAACCTCAACATATCAATATAATAACTCTGTAAATATTTAATAAAAATATTTACGTGCTCAATGTACAAAAACGAGGTCCTAATACCTTATTTTCCAAAACCACTTGACTTTAAGGACAAACCACTTGTACTTAACTATTTGTTCAATTAGCAAAAATTATCATATCAAAATGCAATATAATATTATATTTGACTCGTATGAATATAATAATAACAATTATGGACTCACTAGACTAATTTGTGGTCCCGAAACTACTATTACACCACTAAAAATGGGTTGTTACAAAGTCTCTTGTCATTGAAAAATGAATTTGAATTTCTTTTATATAATTGTTTGTATACAACAAATGATGGCACTTCACCAATTTATTAACTTTTATGTTACGTGACTTAAGGCTTACTTTTTTTTCCTTGATTTATGCCTTAATTCTTTTAATCCACTGAGTAACATTTTGGAACATATACCTTTATTTTCTTCTAATTTTGTTTTTAAAAAACCTACTTCACCAAACGTCACTTTAAGATTGTATTTAACTGCTAAAAACAATGTTTTTGTCTTTACGAAATGATTTCTGCTTTCCGATAACATTGTCGTTCGCCATTCTAACGATTGAAATAGGGGTGTTACACGTTCTCCCAATATGTCCTATTTTATCCCATGGTAACCATTACATCTTCTTACGTGAAAAGTCAATTATTATCAAATAGTAATCAAGTCATTCATCACAAAGACAAATGACTCGTAACCATGTTTACTTTTCATCAACTATGAAATGCCAATGAGAGGATATCATTTACCCATGTCTTGGGCTATAAATTCCACGGTTGTGAATGACGCCACATACTGTAGAAGTCGTACACCAACGCACCAACTTTCAGTTCTTTATCTATTCAAATTCAAGTTTTTACTTACATCAAAGTGTACGAGTCACACATACATAGTCCGTCATCCACTCAAGATTTAGGTATCCCACACTACGAATGTCACAAGTGAATAAATCCATAAATGGATTCAAGATCTATTCTTCTTGGGTTCAGTCTGATGTATTATTAGTCCAATCAGTCACATCTATGTCTCTATGTAACACCCCAAACCCAGCCCAAACCCTACGACCGGATCTGGCATGTCACTAGGAAAAGTTTAGAAAGTTTCACGAGTTTCAGAAGTTCTATGTCATTATGAAATCTCAAGTTTCGTGGCTCAGTTGAAAACCCGTTGTTCATTTAACTTAGAATTTTAATTAGTCGAGCCTCATGATTAGGTGACATTTGAAATCACTTACCGATTATTCGATTATTAGGTTTTTAATAGAATCCCTTTTTATAAGAAACGTTGTTTTGCAGCTTGTAAAGAAAACTTCAGTTTGTATTTTACTTTTAAAACGTCCCATTGAGCAGTTTGTAATAAATGTGTCCATAGTTTAAAAACCCGAAAAAAAATTACTAAATTTAAGATGGTCTTATTACACCAAAGAAAAAACCCCAAAAGTGGTAAATGATAAATGAAATAAAGTTTAATAGCAAAACCCATGCATGGCCACCTCGAGTTCCCTCCAGCCCAGTCCATAAAGCTAAGAATTGCCTGCAATTGTTTAAACAAAAGAGTGAGTCACAAGACTCAGTGTGCAATTAGTCCACATACTCCACAAATGGGCCTTAGCCCCAAAGCACCATTGGCTGAAGCCCAATCCACACAGCATAACCAAATAATCCATATGAAAACCCAACCCAGCCTAATTTTCCATCCTCTACACTCCATTCCATATGTCCATCCTCAACACACCTAGGGATTTCTACAATCAACCCTCCATCCTCTACACTACTCTTTGGCAGTCATGCTGGCAGACACACTGCTCAAAGTCAATGCAACGTGGTCTAGCCACCAATCACCATGTGATCAAATCACCAATACGAAAATGAGGCATCAAGCCATCATTTAGTGTGACAGTGTCACCGATATACACTTCCCCTTCATAACGTTAATATCCCAAATCCCATGCACATGCAACATAATATAATAGCAGGTTATATGATGTCATCCATGCAATATTTAGTGTATACACATAGTCATGCTATCAACAATAATTATGAAGTAAAATCATGCTATACTGACCTGAAGTTTCGGTTTTACCCATCCTGGGTAGCTAAATCACCATTGCCAAAATTTTCGGCTTTCAAACATAACACATACACGATTTATATACAAAAGGAGATAGTGTGGTAATTACACACCTGTAAACACGCAAGACTACACTATCGATCTCGCTAACGTCCTCACTCGCAAGGATCACAGCGATCTGCTTATCCCTTTCAGAAGCCGGCCCACAACTCGGTGGCCAATCCCGAACTGCTGACACCGTACATCTCTTGAATTTAGGGGAAGGGACTGAGTGTCCAACCCCCTCCTTTGTTTGGCTGGTACTCAATTCCATAAAAATAATCTTGGTCAGAAGATACTATAATGAAACAGCTGTTGTTTAACAACAACATAGAGTTAAGGTAGCGAATAACGAAAGGAGAACCCGATCAAATATCTAAACAGAAAACCCTTACCTTGAGATCCCGAAAAGAGAGATAGGGTTCAAAGATTGACTGATTCCTAGACTTGGGATTCAAGCGATTCGGCTAGCAATATTTCCCCGGAATAGGCGCCCTCCTAGAGACAAGAAAGTAAAAGAGTATGAGTCGACACAATAGCATCACCAAGCCAATTAGCCATTCGGCTTTGGCTACAAAAATTGAAAGAAGAACAAAACATGGTGACAGAGTCCCTCTTACCTTAATAAACCAAATCGACTAGAGATCCGAAGCAGATTCCTATCACTTTGTTCCATCGTCTTAGGCTAACACAGATAATATCTCCAGAGAAGAAAAAGAAAACAACATTCAGAGGTTTGGCCTTGAGAAAAGATTCGGCCTTGGCAAGAGAGAAGGAAGAAAATAAAAGGGAACGATTAACTACCTACCAACAAATCTTTGAAATCAAAAACGAAGGAAAATAATCGGTAGCAAGGGATTAGATTCGGCTCACAAGGGATAACTGGTACAGGAACAACTACAGTAAAGTGAAGAAAGAAAAAGAAACAGGAGGGAAGGCTAAGGTATTAGGGTGTCGACAGAAGTGAATGGTTGAAGGAGATAATTCCGTCAAGTGCTCAAATGAGATGAAAAGAAGATAACCTTACTAGGCACAAGTGAAACGATGTGAAAAGAAAAAGAGTTAGGCAGGGGATTCGGTAATGATCAAGGGTGAATAGAAACGAAATAAAAGCACCAAAAATGAGAAAAAGAGAGATTCGGTAAAGCTCAAGAGGTTTCGGCAGCATAAGAAAAAGAGAGAAAAAGATATGATAAATGAATAATGAGAGAAAAATGAGAAAAGAAGAATAGAGTAGTGGGCAACAGGTTTCGATTTTGGCTATCAATGAAATGAAGAGAAAGGTTCAAACAAAAGAGAGAAGAGAGTGTTTCCCCATTCGGTTTCCAACCTTATGCTCAAAGTGACACTAAGGAGAAATCGGCAACTCTAGGCACCTCAAAACCGATTGAACTATTGCTAAGAGAGGGACCTAGACCTACTAACCTTATGATTTCGGCTCACCACCCTCCTAGCTCCAAAACCGAAACTCCCCCTACCAACCTTCAAAATTCGGCCAACAAGCTCCCAACAAGCCACCACTCCTTGATTACCTCCTACATTCACTCCTATTCATCCATTTGAAAATTATGAACCATTCAAAACCCACCTTTCTCTCTTGGCCTACCATTCAAAAATATTTGACTAAGTCCACCTCCACTCTTCAAGGCTCCCAACCGAATCCATCATCCAAGCTCTTAGGTGCATAAGCAAAAAATAAAAATCCACATTGCTGAAGACGCGAATCAAACCTGCTCCCTCACTGCTCTCCCTGAGGCGTCACTTACCTGCTCCTTAAGTGGCGCCTCCTTGCCACTTTACCATCTCTCTTCTTGTGTCAACAACCACAAGCAATAAACTTTAAGTCCTGCCCCAGTCAGCTTCCCTCCTAAAGTGCCCAAAATTAAAAATTTGGCCAAGGTTCCAACTTAACCCTGGGCCTTCTCGGAGACCCCAAACACACTCAAACAACATACAAAGTATACCAAACACACAGATACAAAGTAAATGCAAAGCCCCTAAATCTCGGATGTTACAGTTCTACCCCCTTAAAGAAATTTCAGCCTCGAAATTACCTGGTCAAAAGAGATGCGAGTACTACTGACGCATCGCATCCTCTGGCTCCCACGTCGCCTCTTCCATTCCATGGTTTTGCCACAAAACTTTAACCAACAGGACCGATTTCCTTCTTAGCACCTTGACGTCTCGTTCCAAGATCTGGATTAGTTCCTCCTCATAGGACAAGTCTGGCCTTACCTCAATTTCCTCCACTGGCACGACGTGTGACGGATCCGAACGGTAGCGTCTTAACCTTGAAACATGAAACACATCATGCATCTGTTTCAATTCTGAAGGTAACTCCAGTTGATACGCCACTGGTCCCACACGCTTCAAAACTCGATGAGGCCCGATGAACCTAGGACTTAGCTTGCCCTTCCGTCCAAACCTCATCACCTTCTTCCAAGGTGAAACTTTCAAGAAGACCTGGTCACCCACTGCAAACTCTATTTCCTTTCGCTTCAGATCTGCAAAAGATTTCTGCCTATCGGACGCTTCCTTCAATCGAGCCCTAATTAGCTTAACCTTCTCCTCTGTCTCTGCAACCAATTTTGGACCCAAAATCTAGCGTTCACCCAATTCTGTCCAACAGGTAGGAGTACGACACCTCCACCCATATAACGCTTCATAGGGCGCCATCCGAATACTAGATTGGTAGCTATTGTTGTATGCAAATTCCGCCAACGGTAAGAACTCTTCCCAACTACCCTTGAAATCGATGACATAGCCCTTCAACATATCCTCCAAGATCTGAATTACTCTCTCAGACTGACCATCCATCTGTGGATGAAAAGCTGTGCTGAAGTCCAGTCTTGTACCCAATGCCTGATGCAGTGCCCTCCAGAATCGCGACGTAAACCTAGGGTATCTATCTGATATGATCAATACTAGTACCCAATGCAACCTCACAATTTCTGCCACATACAGCTTAGCCAACCTCTGAAGAGAGTAGTCGACACGAACAGGTATGAAATGTGCGGATTTCGTCAACCGATCCACAATCACCCATACTGAGTCTTTCTTAGTAGGCGTAAGAGGTAGCCCACTAACAAAGTCCATAATTATCCTCTTCCATTTCCACTGTGGAATCTTCACTGGCTGCAATAACCCTGAAGGCAACTGATGCTCCGCTTTAACCTGCTGACAAGTTAAACACTTCCCTAGAAATTCCGTAACCTCCCGCTTCAATCCAGGCCACCAAAAACTATTCACGCAGATCCCGGTACATCTTACTCCCTCCAAGATGCATAGCGTAAGGGCTACTATGCGCTTCCTGAAGAATCATCTGCCTCAACTCCACATCCTTCGGCATGCAAACCTTCTCACGAAAACACAAAACCCCATCACCATTCAAACTGTAATCTTCTACCCCACCATTCTGTACTTGCAGAAGTGGAGCACTCAAGACATTATCCGATAAATGTTTCTCTTTAATCTGACTGATCCAAGAAGGCTTCACTTGAAGTTCAGCTAACAGACTTCCGTCATCATACAAACTAAGATGGGCGAACAACGCTCTCAAATCCGATATTACTTTCCGACTCAGCGCATCTGCCACCACATTAGCCTTACCTGGATGATATTCGATCGAGCAGTCATAATCTTTCAACAGCTCAACCCACCTTCGCTGCCTTAAATTCAACTCCTTCTGAGTTAAAAGATATTTCAAACTCTTGTGGTCGGTATAGATAACAGACTTCTCTCCATACAAATAATGTCTCCAGATCTTTAGAGCAAAAACTACCGCAGCCAACTCCAAATCATGCGTGGGATAATTCATCTCATGCAGTCTTAACTGCCGAGACGCATACACAACAACCTTCCTATCCTGCATCAACACACATCCGAATCCTGTGTGTGAAGCATCACAATAAACCACAAACTCCTTACCGGCCTCAGGCTGAATCAACACCGGAGCATCTGTCAAAATCCTCTTCAGCTTCTCAAAGCTTTCCTGTTGCTCACTAGACCAAACGAATGGTACCCCTTCCGCAGCAACTTAGTTAAAGGTGCCGCAATTAAGGAAAACCCTTCAATGAACCTTCGATAATACCCAGCCAGACCAAGGAAACTTCGAACTTCTGCCACAGACTTAGGCGGTTTCCAATCCAACACCGCTTCAATCTTCCGGGGTCAACCCTAATCCCCTCTGCAGATACCACATGACCCAGAAATGTAACTTCCTTCAACCAAAACTCACACTTGCTAAATTTGGCGTATAGCTGCTTCTCCCTCAAAATCTGCAGAACCACTCGAAGATGCGAATCGTGTTCCTCTTCCATCTTGGAATATACCAAAATGTCATCTATGAACACAACAATGAACAGGTCCAGATAGGGTTGAAAAACCTGGTTCATCATATCCATGCGCGTAGCTGGTGCATTTGTTAAACGAAACGGCATCACCAGGAACTCGTAGTGACCATAGTGAGTCCGAAAAGCCGTCTTGCAAACATCTGCTTCCTTGACCTTAAGTTGATGATATCCCGACCTCAAATCTATCTTTGAAAAGACCGAAGCCCCTTTGAGCTGATCGAACAGGTCATCTATCCTCGGCAGCGGGTATTTGTTCTTGATCGTCAACTTATTCAACTGGTGGTAATCAATGCACATACGCATAGACCAGTCTTTCTTCCTTACAAACAGCACCGGCGCTCCCCACGGAGATACACTAGGTCGAATAAAACCACGATCTAACAACTCTTGGATCTGAGCTTTAAGTTCAACCAGCTCCTTCGGCGCCATCCTATAAGGGACGATGGACACCGGAGCCGTACCTGGAAGTAGCTCAATTCCGAACTCCACCTCACGGTCTGGAGGCAACCCTAGGAGCTCTTCAGGAAAGACATCCACAAATTCCTTTATTGTTCTAACCTTATTCATGGTCACTTCATTTGCATCCAATGCACTGACAAAAGTTAAGAAAGCCCATTATAACGTGCCGGGCTGTCTTGCCTCTGTATTCTCAGCACCTCTGGCCGGTGCTCCGCGACCCCGACAAGAACCATTCCCTCCTCTGTTCGGACTACGACCCCTCTGCATCTACTGTCCACCCCTTCCTGGCTGCACATACCCCTGACCTACCATCCGAGCCCTGGTCATTTCTAGCAGACAGTTCCTGATCAGATGATCCTTTGACCCACACCTAAAACATACCCTATCTCTTCCCCAGTACTCTCTTGCATATGACCTTCCACACTGAGCACACTGTCAAAAAACAGCAGCTGGCGTTGCAATGCTGTAACACCCCAAACCCGGTCCAAACAATATGACTGAATTTGGTTTGCTACGGAGAAAACATTTTGAAAATCATTTTAAAACCGATTTTGAAATTAGTCGAAATGCCTTTCAATTTGAATTTTCTTTGTTAAAAACCACACTTAAAAATATTTGTTGAGTCGAGTTGTTTAAAAATTTCAAATGTACTCGATAGTACTTTAAAAATTTTACGTTTAATTTGAGAAAACATGTGCAACCGTTTTAACATCATCAAGTAGTTTAAACCAAACATTCAAACATGCAGCAATAATAAAATCATCCTAGGAGGCCTTATTACAATTAAGCAACATAAACCCAAACGAAAGATAGATAAAATCCAAAATTCATTTATTAAGAAATCTCCACTGCATGGCCACCTCGAGTCCATCCGGCTCCTCACCCGCGATCTACGAGTCACCTGAAAAATTAAAGGAGAATGTGAGTCACCAAGACTCAATGTGTAACCCTTCCCCGATTTAGTGCAATAACATACACAAATCATAACCAATTAACATGCATAAGTTTAAAATGCACCCAACCTAACCATCCAAATGCCTTTTTCTACCCCGTGTGGTACCAAACCACTGGTGTCCAAGGACACAATTGTGTTACCAAAACACTGGTGACATATAGTCACAATTGTGATGCCAAATCACTGGAGATACCAAATCTCTGGTGTCCGAAGACACAAATTAAATGATGGGGCCAACCCATCGTGTGATACCAAATCACTGGCAGACGATCCCATATCTCAAAGTGGGGCCAACCCACGGTGGTATCAACCACAGGGACAAGTCGCTATGAGGTGCCAAACCTCTGGAGGTACCAAACCTCTGGTGACCGTAGTCACAATGTGTTACCAAAACACTGGTGTCCGTCGACACGAATATCACTGCCCCCTCCACTCATCAACCCATATCAAACAATTATGTATATTTACTGAATCATGCAAAAAGGTTTATTTTAACAACATTTTATCATTTGCCATATATCCAATAATACACATACCAAATGTGTCATGCTTCCCAAAAGCATCAAATAGTAATCTCAAAGCAATAAAGACTTACCCGAGTCTTTGTTAATACCATGATGGTATTACATCCATGTCTACACAAACGGATTAGGCATATTATAACACTTAGCATATTAAAAAGTTATAAGATGTGTATGTACACACCTGGCACCAACAAGAGTTCTAAATCCCGAATAGACAAATCGTCCACACAAGTATTCTTGCCCCTATATTCGGCCAAAAATGGACATTAGTGCCATGGCCTATTCGGCCAAACCAAAATAATTGAGAAGGGTTCCTTGTGAACCCAAAATCTTACCCAAAAGCCTTCGAACACTAGCCAACACACTCCTAAATGAATCGGCCTCACTTCCCTACAACCAACCATCATCATTAAGGTCATTAGCCTTCGGATTAAACGAAAACTTAAAAGAATAATCCTTTGAAATAAATCCTTACCACCTTCAATATTCGGCCAAGATACTTCTAAATGAAAGAAGAGAGTTCCGGCATACCCAAGGAGTATATTCGGCCAATAAAGAAATTATTGAGAAGAAAAGAGAAATGGGGATTCGGTTTTGAAAAGAAAAGAAAAGTAGTAGATGAAAGATAATGGTGTAGAAGATTCGACCAAGGTTTAGAAAAAGAAAGGATGGTTTTTGGTTTTTGATAAAGGTTGAAAAGAGAATGAGAAAGAATTGATCAAAGGAAGAAAAAGAGAGATGGAAGAAATGATATTCGGTTACCACAACCTTTACCAAGGAAGAAAATGCACAAGATGCAAAATGTAGTTTGGTTCAAAAGACAAATGAGAGAAAGAAAGTGATATTTTGTTTCCAAAAAAATGAAGTTGTCTTCAAAAGAAATTTAGCACTAAAAGCACCCTAGACATTCGGCCAAAGATGAGAGCTTTTTGGAGAGGAAAAACAAGCACAAAATGATACACAAAACAAAAGTTTGGCCAATATCCCCCCCAAGCTACCTACCAAAAATTCGGCCACTCCCCCTAGCCTTACATGCCGTCCACATTCATGCATTAAGGCATAGGATTTCTTTCCAAAACACTTTCCACAAACCAAGCCTTTCTCCCCTCTTAATACCATAACTTCTAGATATCCTACCATAACCTTAGGAATCTTATCCCTTTTTTCCATGCTTTCCTTAAAAATAAATTCAACTTACCAAAAGTTATTAGTCCACCTATCATAAACATAGGTTGACCGGCCATTAATGCTATCATGAAATAAAAACCTCAAAATGCTAAACATGCTACTCGAACCACTAACCTCAAGCAACCTTTCAAGAGCCTTAACCAACTTGCCACTTACTCCTCTTGTGCTTTAAATGAACACTTAATTAACTTAATTGTCAAGCTCACTTAATCCTACTTCATTAAATAAACCATACTAAAAATTATCCTACTTAACCGAGCTTACTCAAGACCCCTAATTGAGTCTTATAATTCCACAAATAATATCACAGAAATTTAAACACAAGCAAAATAATTCAATCACAAATAGCCCCAATTTCAGGATGTTACAGTTCTACCCCCCTTAAAAATAATTTCGACCTCGAAATTACCTGATCAGAAAAGATGGGGGTATTGCTGCCTCAACACATCCTCGGGTTCCCACGTTGCTTCCTCCGAACCATGGTTTCGCCATAGCACTTTCACCAAAGGTACTGCTTTCTTACGCAAAACCTTGATATCACGATCTAAGATCTGAACTGGCTCCTCCTCGAAAGATAAGTCGGAGTTAACCTCAATCTCTGCCACTGGCACAACGTGCGATGGATCCGACCGATATCGTCTAAGCATCGACACATGGAAGACATCATGAATCTGACTCAACTCTACTGGCAGTTCGAGCTGATAAGCTACCAGTCCTACTCGCTTCAACACAGTATACGGGCCGATGAACCTTGGGCTTAACTTCCCTTTTTGCCCAAAACGCAACACCTTTTTCCAAGGCGACACCTTCAGAAAGACTTTATCTCCTACCTCGTATTCCATTTCCTTGCGCTTGAGATCGGCGTAAGACTTCTGCCTATCCGACGCTTCCTTGAGACGAGCCCGAATTACCTTAACTTTGTCCTCAGTTTCAGTCACCAATTCTGGACCCAAAACCTGACGTTCACCCAACTCCGTCCAACACGTAGGAGTACGGCACTTCCATCCATACAGTGCTTCATATGGTGCCATTTGGATACTCGCTTGATAACTATTGTTATAAGCGAATTCCGCTAACGGTAGATACTCCTCCCAACTGCCACTGAAATCCAGAACGCAACCTCTGAGCATATCTTCTAAGATCTGAATCACTCTATCCGATTATCCGTCGGATTGCGGATGAAAAGCTGTGTTGAAGTCCAATCTCGTTCCCAAAGCTTGATGCAAAGCTCTCCAAAACCTTGATGTAAACCTCGGATCCCTATCCGAGATAATCGATACTGGCACACCATGCAATCTCACTATCTCAGCCACATAGAACTTTGCTAGCCTCTGAAGCGAATAATCTACCCTTACAGGTATGAAATGTGCTGACTTAGTTAGTCGATCCACAATCACCCAAACTGAATTCTTCTTGCTAGGCGTAAGAGGTAATCCACTGACAAAGTCCATAGTGATCCTCTCCCACTTCCACTGAGGAATCTTCACCGGCTGAAGTAAACCAGATGGCAATTGATGTTCAGCCTTAACTTGTTGACACGTCAGACACTTACCCACGAACTCAGTTACTTCCCGCTTCAGACCTGGCCACCAAAACTGCTCTCTCAAATCTCGATACATCTTGCTACCTCCGGGATGCATAGCATATGGGCTACTATGTGCGTCCCGAAGAATTCTTTGTCTCAACTCCACATCCTTCGGCATACAAGCTCTCCCTTTAAAGCACAAAACTCCATCACTGGATAGACTAAAATCCTCTAATCCACCATTCTGGACTTGCAACCTCCGATCATTCAAACCATCATCCTCTAACTGCTTCTCCTTGATCTGATCTAACCAAGTCGGCTTGACTTGCAATTCTGCCAAAAGACTCCCATCGTCGAACAAACTAAGTCGAGCAAACATTGATCTTAAATCCGATACAACCTTACGACTCAATGCGTCTGCCACCACGTTAGCCTTACCAGGATGATACTCGATCGAACAGTCGTAGTCCTTCAATAGCTCAATCCATCTACGCTATCTCAAATTCAAATCCTTCTGAGTCAAAAGATACTTAAGACTCTTGTGATCCGTATAGACTATCGACTTCTCTCCGTACAAGTAGTGCCTCCATATCTTCAAAGCGAAGACTACAGCCGCTAACTCCAAGTCATGAGTCGGATAATTAGCCTCATGTGGTCTCAGCTGCCGAGATGCATAAGCCACTACCTTCCCTTCTTGCACCAACACACATCCCAAACCAATATGTGATGCATCGCAATAAACCGTGAATTCCTTGCCTGCCTCAGGTTGAATCAAAACCGGAGCTTCAGTCAGAATTCTCTTCAATTTGTCGAAACTTTCTTGTTGCTCCTCGGTCCACACAAATGGAATTCCTTTCCTCAACAACTTGGTCATCGGTGCAGCAATCAAAGAAAATCCTTCCACAAATCTTCGGTAATACCCCGCCAGACCTAGAAAACTCCGAATCTCAACCACAGACTTAGGCGGCTTCCAATCCAACACTGCCTCAATCTTCCGAGGATCTACTCTAATCCCCTCGGCTGACACAACGTGACCCAAGAAAGTCACCTCCTTAAGCCAGAATTCGCACTTACTAAATTTCGCATACAGCTGCTTTTCCCTCAAAATGTGCAACACCATTCGCAAATGCGCATCATGCTCCTCCTCTGACTTCGAGTATACTAAAATATCGTCTATAAAGACCATAACAAACTGATCCAAAAACTGCTGAAATACCCTATTCATCATGTTCATGAAAGCTGCCGGTGCGTTAGTCAATCCAAACGGCATCACCAGAAACTCGTAGTGACCATACCGAGTACGAAATGTCATCTTATGGATATCAGCCTCTTTCACCTTCAGCTGATGATATCCAGACCTTAAATCAATCTTAGAGAAAACCGCAGCCCCTTTAAGCTGATCAAACAAGTCATCTATCCTCGGCAAAGGATACTTGTTTTTGATCGTCAGCTTATTCAACTGGCGGTAGTCTATACACATCCGCATCGCACCATTCTTCTTCTTGACAAAAAGTACCGGCGCTCCCCAAGGTGAAACACTTGGTCGAATGAAACCTCGATCCAACAACTCTTGAATCTGAGCCTTCAATTCCATTAATTCCTTCGGTGCCATCCTATACAGAGCTATAGACACTGGCGCCGTTCCGGGTAACAGATCTATACCGAATTCGACCTCACGATCCGGAGGCAATCCCGGAAGTTCTTCAGGAAATACGTCAGTAAATTCCTTTACAGTTTGAACATTCCCCACAGAAGACTCCTTAGCTTCTAAAGCAGACACATGAACTACGAACGCCTCACAGCCCTTCCTGACCATCTTTACCGCTTTCAGCGCAGATACCACGTTGGATAGATAATTTCTCCTATTACCTATCATGACCACTTCTTCACCTTCAACCGTCTTCAAAACCATGCGCTTAGCAGCGCAATCCAAACTTGCTTGGTACTTGACCAACCAATCCATCCCAATAATTAGATCGAACTCCTCAAACTGCAGTTCCATCAGATTAGCTACGAACACTACCCCTTGAAGTTCTAGGGGTACATCCCTATATAGCTTGTCTACTTCTACAGAGTAACCTAAAGGACTAAGTACGGTCATCCTCCTAGAAGCAGTCACAGGAACTAAATTCATGGTCTCAACTATGCTACTAGCAACGTAAGAATGTGTCGAACCCATATCTATCAAAGCAGTATATGGAACACCAAAGATTAAAAACGTACCGGTTATGACGTCCGGTGCGTCTCCTTCCTCACGACGCCTCGCAGCATACACCAAACCAGGCTGTCTAGACTCCGTGCTGCCAATACCTCTGCCAGCTGCTCCGCGACCTCCACTAGAGCCATAGCCACCTCTACCATTACCACGACCTCTCTGCGGTGCTGGTCCCTCCTTTCTGAACTGAGCACGACCTTGACTTTCAGTCTGATTCCTAGCTTACTTACGTGGACAGTCTCTCACACGATGATCCAACGAACCACACTCGAAACATCCTTTCCCCCCGGTCCAACATTCTCCCAAATGAAACTTCCCACAACGATTACACTGGGTCGGTCTCTGATTAGCAGCTGTGGACCTCCCTGCCTGATTTGACCCACTCTGCCTAAACCTTTTCTGAACGTTACCACCTGACCCAGACAATCCAAAGCCTCTCTTCAGCTTGCTCCTATCATAACTTTGCCTCGCAGACTCCTTGACTCCTTCGGCTACCTTGGCCTTCTCAACCAAGACAGCAAACTCACGCTCCTGCTGCGGAGCAATCAGCAACCTTAACTCGTCTCTAAGTCCATCTTCAAAGCGGACACAACGATCATGCTCCGATGCCACTATTCCCTGAGCATAGCGGCTCAGCCTCAAGAATTCCGCTTCATACTCCGACATAGACTTATTTCCTTGTACTAACCCCAGAAAAGCTTTTCTCTGTGCGTCAATGTAGCTTGAGCCAACATACTTCTTCTGATAAGAAATTTTGAAATACTCCCAAGTAAGATCATCTGCCGTAGCACCATCTCGAACCGTGAGCCACCAACGATATGACTCATCCTTGAGAAGCGACACCGCTCCTTTCAGTTTCTCCTCATTTGTCAGATCTATCTCATCCATGATTCTTTCGGTCGATTCTAGCCAATACTCAGCCGTATTGGGCGCTACACCAGACACACCTCGGAAAAATTCAGCTCCGTTAGCTCTAAGTCTCTCAGGTACCGACTTCCGAGCTCCTCCACCTCCACCCATTCCAGCTACCCTTTCCAGAACCCGTAGCATCACTTGTGACACAGCGTCATCACCCGTCTGATCCTGCTCCTCAGCTCCAAAGGTTGGGGGTGGTGGTGGCAGTATCTCGTTCTCAGATCCTTGACCCGACCCGACAGGTTCCGATACGGCCATCCTACCCCTTCCGCGTCCACGAAGGCCACGTCCTCTAAAACTCATTCTAACTATCGCGCTTTAATCTGATTAGGAAATTTTTATGAATTAGTACATGTTTCACTTAATTATCCGCGAAGAAATTTTATGAAAAGAGTTTAATAGGAGTTCTTTCGATCAAACAAGGTTTTAAGTCTTCTATTCTAGTTTACACAGAAAAGTACATCCATTCCCTATACCTTTCATACCTATGCACTCTTCGGCATTTCTGTCTGTTTCTATCCCAGGGGTAATTTCGTCATTTTCCTACAGGGTATTTTTTTTAATAAACCGAAGAAATTTGAAAACTTTAATAAATTGAAATATTTTGAAATTTCTAAAATTGAGGAGTATTTTTGAGAAATTCTCAATTTGAAGATATAACAAAATTTTGAAAACCAGGGGTATTTTGGTAATTTTGTCAATCGGGGGTAATTTTGTAAATTTCCAAAGTCAAGGTATTATTTTGAAATGCAACATTTTTGAGTACTTTTGTAAAATAAAAATTTGATCAAAATTGGGATAATATGGAAATTTTAGAAACCAAGGGTATTTTCGTAATTTTGCCACTAGGGGCATTTTGGTAATTTTGGTAAATAAAATATTTTGAAAATTTTGTAGATAAATTTGTCCTTCTATCTAAAAGAGATAATTTAATGATTTTAAAACCAAAGTTTTCCTTAAAACACGGCTAATCCCTTTCGGGTTTTATTTAAGGTTTTACCTATGACCGAGTCCTCTTGATTAGGGTGAACCGAAGCTACGCACCAGGTAGAAATCCCGCGAAGAGGAGGTGAGTCACGAGGACTGCTTAAGTACCAAGCTCTTCCGGATCCAATCCTAGACATGCGCACCTAGATTTCCACACCCTAACTCGGCGACTTGGTCACGGGTTGATTTTAATTAGGCCATTAAAGTCTTATGAATTTTGTTGGGGTAAACTAGTCTTAAAGTTTAAAATACTTATCGCTATCTACGTCCCATGCTTCCTACCCTTCTACAGTAAATAATTCATACAAAAAGTTAGAGATACTTACTTGGGCGGATCGGTGCCGGAGACTCGGTGCCATGCTTATTCAAAACAAAAATATTTCAAAAACTTTTGTTTTGTGTATCATTTTGTACTTGTTTTTCCTCTCCAAAAAGCTCTCATCTTTGGCCGAATGTCTAGGGTGCTTTTAGTGCTAAATTTCTTTTGAAGACAACTTCATTTTGTTGGAAACAAAATATCACTTTCTTTCTCTCATTTGTCTTTTAAACCAAACTACATTTTGCATCTTGTGCATTTTCTTCCTTGGTAAAGTTTGTGGTAACCGAATATCATTTCTTCCATCTCTCTTTTTCTTCCTTTGATCAATTCTTTCTCATTCTCTTTTCAACCTTTATCAAAAACCAAAAACCATCCTTTCTTTTTCTAAACCTTGGTCGAATCTTCTACACCATTATCTTTCATCTACTACTTTTCTTTTCTTTTCAAAACCGAATCCCCATTTCTCTTTTCTTCTCAATAATTTCTTTATTGGCCGAATATACTCCTTGGGTATACCGAAACTCTCTTCTTTCATTTAGAAGTATTTGGCCGAATATGCTAGTTGTTGTAAGGCTTAGGAGTTGTTTTGGTCATTTCTAGCAATTGGTGCAAAAGTTTGCAAAACACTCTCTCTCAAACTCTTTTCTTTTTGGCCGAATTTTACCTTTTGATAAGCCTAATACTTTTTGACCATTTGGTCATTTTTGCTCATTTTCTATTTTCTCCTTTTCCTTCTCTCAAAATCGAAACTTTCATCAACATCTTGTTCTCCTATTTGTTTTGCTTAAACTTCAAAAACCTCCTATACACTCTTCTTTGCCGAAACTCTATTTCTCTTCTTATTATTTTCTTTTTGTCCTATAGCCGAATATACCTCTTTGTTGTGCCGAAAATTTTCTTCTCCTATCTTGATCAACTTTGGCCGAATATTGAAGGTAACATAGTTTTCCTCGGGACTTCTCTAGCAATCGGTTTTGGTAAGGTGGTAAGGATTTATTTCAAAGGATTATTCTTTTAAGTTTTCGTTTAAACTGAAGGCTAATAACCTTAATGATGATGGTTGGTTGTAGGGAAGTGAGGCCGATTCATTTAGGAGTGTGTTGGCTAGTGTTCGAAGGGTTTTGGGTAAGATTTTGGGTTCACAAGGAACCCTTCTCAATTATTTTGGTTTAGCCGAATAGGCCATGGCACTAATGTCCATTTTTGGCCGAATATAGGGGCAAGAATACTTGTGTGGACGATTTGTCTATTCGGGATTTAGAACTCTTGTTGGTGCCAGGTGTGTACATACACATCTTATAACTTTTTAATATGCTAAGTGTTATAATATGCCTAATCCGTTTGTGTAGACATGGATGTAATACCATCATGGTATTAACAAAGACTCGGGTAAGTCTTTATTGCTTTGAGATTACTATTTGATGCTTTTGGGAAGCATGACACATTTGGTATGTGTATTATTGGATATATGGCAAATGATAAAATGTTGTTAAAATAAACCTTTTTGCATGATTCAGTAAATATACATAATTTTTTGATATGGGTTGATGAGTGGAGGGGGCAGTGATATTCGTGTCGACGGACACCAGTGTTTTGGTAACACATTGTGACTACGGTCACCAGAGGTTTGGTACCTCCAGAGGTTTGGCACCTCATAGCGACTTGTCCCTGTGGTTGATACCACCGTGGGTTGGCCCCACTTTGAGATATGGGATCGTCTGCCAGTGATTTGGTATCACACGATGGGTTGGCCCCATCATTTAATTTGTGTCTTCGGACACCAGAGATTTGGTATCTCCAGTGATTTGGCATCACAATTGTGACTATATGTCACCAGTGTTTTGGTAACACAATTGTGTCTTTGGACACCAGTGGTTTGGTACCACACGGGGTAGAAAAAGGCGTTTGGATGGTTAGGTTGGGTGCATTTTAAACTTATGCATGTTAATTGGTTATGATTTGTGTATGTTATTGCACTAAATCGGGGAAGGGTTACACATTGAGTCTTGGTGACTCACATTCTCCTTTAATTTTTCAGGTGACTCGTAGATCGCGGGTGAGGAGCCGGATGGACTCGAGGTGGCCATGCAGTGGAGATTTTTAATAAATGAATTTTGGATTTTATCTATCTTTCGTTTGGGTTTATGTTGCTTAATTGTAATAAGGCCTCCTAGGATGATTTTATTATTGCTGCATGTTTGAATGTTTGGTTTAAACTACTTGATGATGTTAAAACGGTTGCACATGTTTTCTCAAATTAAACGTAAAATGTTTTTAAAGTACTATCGAGTACATTTGAAATTTTTAAACAACTCGACTCAACAAATATTTTTAAGTGTGGTTTTTAACAAAGAAAATTCAAATTGAAAGGCATTTCGACTAATTTCAAAATCAGTTTTAAAATGATTTTCAAAATGTTTTCTCTGTAGCAAACCAAATTCAGTCATATTGTTTGGGCCGGGTTTGGGGTGTTACAGCATTGCAACGCCAGCTGCTGTTTTTTGACAGTGTGCTCAGTGTGGAAGGTCATATGCAAGAGAGTACTGGGGAAGAGATAGGGTATGTTTTAGGTGTGGGTCAAAGGATCATCTGATCAGGAACTGTCTGCTAGAAATGACCAGGGCTCGGATGGTAGGTCAGGGGTATGTGCAGCCAGGAAGGGGTGGACAGTAGATGCAGAGGGGTCGTGGTTCGAACAGAGGAGGGAATGGTTCTTGTCGGGGTCGCGGAGCACCGGGCAGAGGTGCTGAGAATACAGAGGCAAGACAGCCCGGGTTAGTTTATGCAGCCAGACACCGAGAAGAGGGTGATGCACCAGATGTTATAATGGGTACGTTCCTCATTTTCGGTTTACCCTTTATTGCATTAATTGACATTGGGTCGACGCATTCCTATGTTGCTAGTGTGGTGTCTTGAACCTTGAGCATGAACTCTGAAACTACTTCTAGGGAGATGACTGTACTTAGTCCCTTAGGACAGACTGTAGTGGTAAACAAACTTTTTAGAAATGTGCCTCTAGAAGTACAAGGGTTGGTTTTCCCAGCTGATTTGATAGAACTACCGTTCGGGGAGTTCGATTTGATCTTAGGCATGGATTGGTTGGTACGATATCGAGCAAACTTGGATTGTGCTGCTAACCGCATGGTGTTAAGGACTCCTAAGGATGATGAAGTTCTGGTGATAGGAAAAAGGAGAGACTACTTGCCCAATGTAGTGTCTGCTCTTAAGGCGGAAAGAATGGTGAGAAAAGGGTGCAGGGCTTTCTTAACTTTTGTCAGTGCATTGGATGCAAATGAAGTGACCATGAATAAGGTTAGAACAATAAAGGAATTTGTGGATGTCTTTCCTGAAGAGCTCCTAGGGTTGCCTCCAGACCGTGAGGTGGAGTTCGGAATTGAGCTACTTCCAGGTACGGCTCCGGTGTCCATCGTCCCTTATAGGATGGCGACGAAGGAGCTGGTTGAACTTAAAGCTCAGATCCAAGTTTGGGCCGGGTTTGGGGTGTAAGAAAACATTTTGAAAATCATTTTAAAACCGATTTTGAAATTAGTCGAAATGCCTTTCAATTTGAATTTTCTTTGTTAAAAACCACACTTAAAAATATTTGTTGAGTCGAGTTGTTTAAAAATTTCAAATGTACTCGATAGTACTTTAAAAACATTTTACGTTTAATTTGAGAAAACATGTGCAACCGTTTTAACATCATCAAGTAGTTTAAACCAAACATTCAAACATGCAGCAATAATAAAATCATCCTAGGAGGCCTTATTACAATTAAGCAACATAAACCCAAATGAAAGATAGATAAAATCCAAAATTCATTTATTAAAAATCTCCACTGCATGGCCACCTCGAGTCCATCCGGCTCCTCACCCGCGATCTACGAGTCACCTGAAAAATTAAAGGAGAAGGTGAGTCACCAAGACTCAATGTGTAACCCTTCCCCGATTTAGTGCAATAACATACACAAATCATAACCAATTAACATGCATAAGTTTAAAATGCACCCAACCTAACCATCCAAACGCCTTTTTCTACCCCGTGTGGTACCAAACCATTGGTGTCCAAAGACACAATTGTGTTACCAAAACACTGGTGACATATAGTCACAATTGTGATGCCAAATCACTGGAGATACCAAATCTCTGGTGTCCGAAGACACAAATTAAATGATGGGGCCAACCCATCGTGTGATACCAAATCACTGGCAGACGATCCCATATCTCAAAGTGGGGCCAACCCACGGTGGTATCAACCACAGGGACAAGTCGCTATGAGGTGCCAAACCTCTGGAGGTACCAAACCTCTGGTGACCGTAGTCACAATGTGTTACCAAAACACTGGTGTCCGTCGACACGAATATCACTGCCCCCTCCACTCATCAACCCATATCAAACAATTATGTATATTTACTGAATCATGCAAAAAGGTTTATTTTAACAACATTTTATCATTTGCCATATATCCAATAATACACATACCAAATGTGTCATGCTTCCCAAAAGCATCAAATAGTAATCTCAAAGCAATAAAGACTTACTCGAGTCTTTGTTAATACCATGATGATATTACATCCATGTCTACACAAACGGATTAGGCATATTATAACACTTAGCATATTAAAAAGTTATAAGATGTGTATGTACACACCTGGCACCAACAAGAGTTCTAAATCCCGAATAGACAAATCGTCCACACAAGTATTCTTGCCCCTATATTCGGCCAAAAATGGACATTAGTGCCATGGCCTATTCGGCCAAACCAAAATAATTGAGAAGGGTTCCTTGTGAACCCAAAATCTTACCCAAAAGCATTCGAACACTAGCCAACACACTCCTAAATGAATCGGCCTCACTTCCCTACAACCAACCATCATCATTAAGGTTATTAGCCTTCAGTTTAAAAGAAAACTTAAAAGAATAATCCTTTGAAATAAATCCTTACCACCTTCAATATTCGGCCAAGATACTTCTAAATGAAAGAAGAGAGTTCCGGCATACCCAAGGAGTATATTCGGCCAATAAAGAAATTATTGAGAAGAAAAGAGAAATGGGGATTCGATTTTGAAAAGAAAAGAAAAGTAGTAGATGAAAGATAATGGTGCAGAAGATTCGACTAAGGTTTAGAAAAAGAAAGGATGGTTTTTGGTTTTTGATAAAGGTTGAAAAGAGAATGAGAAAGAATTGAACAAAGGAAGAAAAAGAGAGATGGAAGAAATGATATTCGGATACCACAAACTTTACCAAGGAAGAAAATGCACAAGATGCAAAATGTAGTTTGGTTCAAAAGACAAATGAGAGAAAGAAAGTGATATTTTGTTTCCAACAAAATGAAGTTGTCTTCAAAAGAAATTTAGCACTAAAAGCACCCTAGACATTCGGCCAAAGATGAGAGCTTTTTGGAGAGGAAAAACAACCACAAAATGATACACAAAACAAAAGTTTGGCCAATATCCCCCCAAGCTACCTACCAAAAATTCGGCCACTCCCCCTAGCCTTACATGCCGTCCACATTCATGCATTAAGGCATAGGATTTCTTTCCAAAACACTTTCCACAAACCAAGCCTTTGTCCCCTCTTAATACCATAACTTCAAGATATCCTACCATAACCTTAGGAATCTTATCCCTTTTTTCCATGCTTTCCTTAAAAATAAATTCAACTTACCAAAAGTTATTAGTCCACCTATCATAAACATAGGTTGACCGGCCATTAATGCTATCATGAAATAAAAACCTCAAAATGCTAAACATGCTACTCGAACCACTAACCTCAAGCAACCTTTCAAGAGCCTTAACCAACTTGCCACTTACTCCTCTTGTGCTTTAAATGAACACTTAATTAACTTAAGTGTCAAGCTCACTTAATCCTACTTCATTAAATAAACCATACTAAAAATTATCCTACTTAACCGAGCTTACTCAAGACCCTTAATTGAGTCTTATAATTCCACAAATAATATCACAGAAATTTAAACACAAGCAAAATAATTCAATCACAAATAGCCCCAATTTCAGGATGTTACAGTTCTACCCCCTTAAAAATAATTTCGACCTCGAAATTACCTGATCAGAAAAGATGGGGGTATTGCTGCCTCAACACATCCTCGGGTTCCCACGTTGCTTCCTCCGAACCATGGTTTCGCCATAGCACTTTCACCAAAGGTACTGCTTTCTTACGCAAAACCTTGATATCACGATCTAAGATCTGAACTGCTCCTCCTCGAAAGATAAGTCGGAGTTAACCTCAATCTCTGCCACTGGCACAACGTGCGATGGATCCGACCGATACCGTCTAAGCATCGACACATGGAAGACATCATGAATCTGACTCAACTCTGCTGGCAGTTCGAGCTGATAAGCTACCAGTCCTACTCGCTTCAACACAGTATACGGGCCGATGAACCTTAGGCTCAACTTCCCTTTTTGCCCAAAACGTAACACCTTTTTCCAAGGCGACACCTTCAGAAAGACTTTATCTCCTACCTCGTATTCCATTTCCTTGCGCTTGAGATCGGCGTAAGACTTCTGCCTATCCGACGCTTCCTTGAGACGAGCCCGAATTACCTTAACTTTGTCCTCAGTTTCAGTCACCAATTCTGGACCCAAAACCTGACGTTCACCCAACTCCGTCCAACACGTAGGAGTACGGCACTTCCGTCCATACAGTGCTTCATATGGTGCCATTTGGATACTCGCTTGATAACTATTGTTATAAGCGAATTCCGCTAACGGTAGATACTCCTCCCAACTGCCACTGAAATCCAGAACGCAACCTCTGAGCATATCTTCTAAGATCTGAACCACTCTCTCCGATTGTCCGTCGGATTGCAGATGAAAAGCTGTGCTGAAGTCCAATCTCGTTCCCAAAGCTTGATGCAAAGCTCTCCAAAACCTTGATGTAAACCTCGGATCCCTATCCGAGATAATCGATACTGGCACAGCATGCAATCTCACTATTTCAGCCACATATAACTTTGCTAGCCTCTGAAGTGAATAATCTACCCTTACAGGTAAGAAATGTGCTGACTTAGTTAGTCGATCCACAATCACCCAAACTGAATTCTTCTTGCTAGGCATAAGAGGTAATCCACTGACAAAGTCCATAGTGATCCTCTCCCACTTCCACTGAGGAATCTTCACCGGCTGAAGTAAACCAGATGGCAATTGATGTTCAGCCTTAACTTGTTGACACGTCAGACACTTACCCACGAACTCAGTTACTTCCCGCTTCAGACCTGGCCACCAAAACTGCTCTCTCAAATCTCGATACATCTTGCTACCTCCGGGATGCATAGCATATGGGCTACTATGTGCGTCCCGAAGAATCCTTTGTCTCAACTCCACATCCTTCGGCATACAAGTTCTCCCTTTAAAGCACAAAACTCCATCACTGGACAGACTAAAATCCTCTAATCCACCATTCTGGACTTGCAACCTCCAATCATTCAAACCATCATCCTCTAACTGCTTCTCCTTAATCTGATCTAACCAAGTCGGCTTGACTTGCAATTCTGCCAAAAGACTCCCATCATCGAACAAACTAAGTCGAGCAAACATTGATCTTAAATCCGATACAACCTTACGACTCAATGCGTCTGCCACCACGTTAGCCTTACCAGGATGATACTCGATCGCACAGTCGTAGTCCTTCAACAGCTCAATCCATCTACGCTGTCTCAAATTCAAATCCTTCTGAGTCAAAAGATATTTAAGACTCTTGTGATCCGTATAGACTATCGACTTCTCTCCGTACAAGTAGTGCCTCCATATCTTCAAAGCGAAGACTACAGCCGCTAACTCCAAGTCATGAGTCGGATAATTAGCCTCATGTGGTCTCAACTGCCGAGATGCATAAGCCACTACCTTCCCTTCTTGCATCAACACACATCCCAAACCAATATGTGATGCATCGCAATAAACCGTGAATTCCTTCCCTGCCTCAGGTTGAATCAAAACCGGAGCTTCAGTCAGAATTCTCTTCAATTTGTCGAAACTTTCTTGTTGCTCCTCGGTCCACACAAATGGAATTCCTTTCCTCAACAACTTGGCCATCGGTGCAGCAATCAAAGAAAATCCTTCCACAAATCTTCGGTAATACCGCGCCAGACCTAGAAAATTCCGAATCTCAACCACAGACTTAGGCGGCTTCCAATCCAACACTGCCTCAATCTTCCGAGGATCCACTCTAATCCCCTCGGCTGAAACAACGTGACCCAAGAAAGTCACCTCCTTAAGCCAGAATTTGCACTTACTAAATTTCGCATACAGTTGCTTTTCCCTCAGAATCTGCAACACTACTCGCAAATGCGCATCATGCTCCTCCTCTGACTTCGAATATACCAAAATATCGTCTATAAAGACCACAACAAACTGATCCAAAAACTGCTGAAATACCCTATTCATCATGTCCATGAAAGCTGCCGGTGCGTTAGTCAATCCAAACGGCATCACCAGAAACTCGTAGTGACCATACCGAGTACGAAATGCTGTCTTATGGATATCAGCCTCTTTCACCTTCAGCTGATGATATCCAGACCTTAAATCAATCTTAGAGAAAACCGCAGCCCCTTTAAGCTGATCAAACAAGTCACCTATCCTCGGCAAAGGATACTTGTTTTTGATCGTCAGCTTGTTCAACTGGCGGTAGTCTATACACATCCGCATCGCACCATCCTTCTTCTTGACAAAAAGTACCGGCGCTCCCCAAGGTGAAACACTTGGTCGAATGAAACCTCGATCCAACAACTCTTGAATTCGAGCCTTCAATTCCATCAATTCCTTCGATGCCATCCTATACGGAGCTATAGACACTGGCGCCGTTCCGGGTAACAGATCTATACCGAATTCGACTTCACGATCCGGAGGCAATCTCGGAAGTTCTTCAGGAAATACGTTAGTAAATTCCTTTACAGTTTGAACATTCCCCACAGAAGACTCCTTAGCTTCTAAAGCACACACATGAACTACGAACGCCTCACAGCCCTTCCTGACCATCTTTACCGCTTTCAGCGCAGATACCACGTTGGATAGATAATTTCTCCTATTACCTATCATGACCACTTCTTCACCTTCAACCGTCTTCAAAACCATGCGCTTAGCAGCGCAATCCAAACTTGCTTGGTACTTGACCAACCAATCCATCCCAATAATCAGATCGAACTCCTCAAACGGCAGTTCCATCAGATCAGCTACGAACACTACCCCTTGAAGTTCTAGGGGTACATCCCTATATAGGTTGTCTACTTCTACAGAGTAACCTAAAGGACTAAGTATGGTCATCCTCATATCTATCAAAGCAGTATATGGAACACCAAAGATTAAAAACGTACCGGTTATGACGTCCAGTGCGTCTCCTTCCTCACGACGCCTCGCAGCATACACCAAACCAGGCTGCCTAGCCTCCGTGTTGCCAATACCTCTGCCAGCTGCTCCGCGACTTCCACTAGAGCCATAACCACCTCTACCATTACCTCGACCTCTCTGCGGTGCTGGTCCTTCCTTTCTGAACTGAGCACGACCTTGACCTTCAGACTGATTCCTAGCTTGCTTACATGGACAGTCTCTCACACGATGATCCAACGAACCACACTCGAAACATCCTTTCCCTCCGGTCCAACATTCTCCCCAATGAAACTTCCCACAACGATTACACTGGGTCAGTCTCTGATTAGCAGCTGTGGACCTCCCTGCCTGATTTGACCCACTCTGCCTAAACCTTTTCTGAACGTTACCACCTGACCCAGACGATCCAAAGCCTCTCTTCAGCTTGCTCCTATCATAACTTTGCCTCGCGGACTCCTTGACTCCTTCGGCTACCTTGGCCTTCTCCACCAAGACAGCAAACTCACGCTCCTGCTGCGGAGCAATCAGCAACCTTAACTCGTCTCTAAGTCCATCTTCAAAGCGGACACAACGATCATGCTCCGATGCCACTATTCCCTGAGCATAGCGGCTAGTCCCTTTCAGGTTTTATTTAAGGTTTTGCCTATGACCGAGTCCTCTTGGTTAGGGTGAACCGAAGCTACGCACCAGGTAGAAATCCCGCGAAGAGGAGGTGAGTCACGAGGACTGCTTAAGTACCAAGCTCTTCCGGATCCAATCCTAGACATGCGCACCTAGATTTCCACACCCTAACTCGGCGACTTGGTCACGGGTTGATTTTAATTAGGCCATTAAAGTCTTATGAATTTTGTTGGGGTAAACTAGTCTTAAGGTTTAAAATACTTATCGCTATCTACGTCCCATGCTTCCTACCCTTCTACAGTAAATAATTCATACAAAAAGTTAGAGATACTTACTTGGGCGGATCGGTGCCGGAGACTCGGCGCCATGCTTATTCAAAACAAAAATATTTCAAAAAGGCCTACCAAAAACATTTTTGGGCCTTGGGCCCCCACAGCCGAGCTTTGAACTAGGCTCTGATACCAATTTTGTAACACCCCAAACCCGGCCCAAACAATATGACCGAATTTGGTTTGCTACAGAGAAAACATTTTGAAAATCATTTTAAAACCGATTTTGAAATTAGTCGAAATGCCTTTCAATTTGAATTTTCTTTGTTAAAAAACACACTTAAAAATATTTGTTGAGTCGAGTTGTTTAAAAATTTCAAATGTACTCGATAGTACTTTAAAAACATTTTACGTTTAATTTGAGAAAACATGTGCAACCGTTTTAACATCATCAAGTAGTTTAAACCAAACATTCAAACATGCAGCAATAATAAAATCATCCTAGGAGGCCTTATTACAATTAAGTAACATAAACCCAAACGAAAGATAGATAAAATCCAAAATTCATTTATTAAAAATCTCCACTGCATGGCCACCTCGAGTCCATCCGGCTCCTCACCCGCGATCTACGAGTCACTTGAAAAATTAAAGGAGAAGGTGAGTCACCAAGACTCAATGTGTAACCCTTCCCCGATTTAGTGCAATAACATACACAAATCATAACCAATTAACATGCATAAGTTTAAAATGCACCCAACCTAACCATCCAAACGCCTTTTTCTACCCCGTGTGGTACCAAACCACTGGTGTCCAAAGACACAATTGTGTTACCAAAACGCTGGTGACATATAGTCACAATTGTGATGCCAAATCACTGGAGATACCAAATCTCTGGTGTCCGAAGACACAAATTGAATGATGGGGCCAACCCATCGTGTGATACCAAATCACTGGCAGACGATCCCATATCTCAAAGTGGGGCCAACCCACAGTGGTATCAACCACAGGGACAAGTCGCTATGAGGTGCCAAACCTCTGGAGGTACCAAACCTCTGGTGACCGTAGTCACAATGTGTTACCAAAACACTGGTGTCCGTCGACACGAATATCACTGCCCCCTCCACTCATCAACCCATATCAAACAACTATGTATATTTACTGAATCATGCAAAAAGGTTTATTTTAACAACATTTTATCATTTGCCATATATCCAATAATACACATACCAAATGTGTCGTGCTTCCCAAAAGCATCAAATAGTAATCTCAAAGCAATAAAGACTTACCCGAGTCTTTGTTAATACCATGATGGTATTACATCCATGTCTACACAAACAGATTAGGCATATTATAACACTTAGCATATTAAAAAGTTATAAGATGTGTATGTACACACCTGGCACCAACAAGAGTTCTAAATCCCGAATAGACAAATCGTCCACACAAGTATTCTTGCCCCTATATTCGGCCAAAAATGGACATTAGTGCCATGGCCTATTCGGCTAAACCAAAATAATTGAGAAGGGTTCCTTGTGAACCCAAAATCTTACCCAAAACCCTTCGAACACTAGCCAACACACTCCTAAATGAATCGACCTCACTTCCCTACAACCAACCATCATCATTAAGGTTATTAGCCTTCAGTTTAAACGAAAACTTAAAAGAATAATCCTTTGAAATAAATCCTTACCACCTTCAATATTCGGCCAAGATACTTCTAAATGAAAGAAGAGAGTTTCGGCAGACCCAAGGAGTATATTCGGCCAATAAAGAAATTATTGAGAAGAAAAGAGAAATGGGGATTCGGTTTTGAAAAGAAAAGAAAAGTATTAGATGAAAGATAATGGTGTAGAAGATTCGACCAAAGTTTAGAAAAAGAAAGGATGGTTTTTTTGGTTTTTTATAAAGGTTGAAAAGAGAATGAGAAAGAATTGATCAAAGGAAGAAAAAGAGAGATGGAAGAAATGATATTCGGTTACCACAAACTTTACCAAGGAAGAAAATGCACAAGTTGCAAAAATGTAGTTTGGTTCAAAAGACAAATGAGAGAAAGAAAGTGATATTTTGTTTCCAACAAAATAAAGTTGTCTTCAAAAGAAATTTAGCACTAAAAGCACCTTAGACATTCGGCCAAAGATGAGAGCTTTTTGGAGAGGAAAAACAAGCACAAATTGATATACAAAACAAAAGTTTGGCCAATATCCCCCCCAAGCTACCTACCAAAAATTCGGCCACTCCCCCTAGCCTTATATGCCGTCCACATTCATGCATTAAGGCATAGGATTTCTTTCCAAAACAGTTTCCACAAACCAAGCCTTTGTCCCCTCTTAATACCATAACTTCAAGATATCCTACCATAACCTTAGGAATCTTATCCCTTTTTCCATGCTTTCCTTAAAAATAAATTCAACTTACCAAAAGTTATTAGTCCACCTATCATAAACATAGGTTGACCGGATATTAATGCTATCATGAAATAAAAACCTCAAAATGCTAAACATGCTACTCGAACCACTAACCTCAAGCAACCTTTCAAGAGCCTTAACCAACTTGCCACTTACTCCTCTTGTGCTTTAAATGAACACTTAATTAACTTAAGTGTCAAGCTCACTTAATCCTACTTCATTAAATAAACCATACTAAAAATTATCCTACTTAACCGAGCTTACTCAAGACCCCTAATTGAGTCTTATAATTCCACAATTAATATCACAGAAATTTAAACACAAGCAAAATAATTCAATCACAAATAGCCCCAATTTCAGGATGTTATAGTTCTACCCCCCTTAAAATAATTTCGTCCTCGAAATTACCTGATCAGAAGAGATGGGGGTATTGCTGCCGTATTACATCCTCGGGTTCCGACGTCGCTTCCTCCGTACCATGGTTTCGCCATAGCACTTTCACCAAAGGTACTGCTTTCTTACGCAAAACCTTGATATCACAATCTAAGATCTGAACTGGCTCCTCCTCGAAAGATAAGTCGGAGTTAACCTTAATCTCTGCTACTGGCACAACGTGCGATGGATCCGACCGATACTGTCTAAGCATCGACACATGGAAGACATCATGAATCTGACTCAACTCTGTTGGCAGTTCGAGCTGATAAGCTACCGGTCCTACTCGCTTCAACACAGTATACGGGCCGATGAACCTTGGGCTTAACTTCCCTTTTTGCCCAAAACGCAACACCTTTTTCCAAGGCGACACCTTCAGAAAGACTTTATCTCCTACCTCGTATTCCATTTCCTTGCGCTTGAGATCGGCGTAAGACTTCTGCCTATCCGACGCTTCCTTGAGACGAGCCCGAATTACCTTAACTTTGTCCTCAGTTTCAGTCACCAATTCTGGACCCAAAACCTGACGTTCACCCAACTCCGTCCAACACGTAGGAGTACGGCACTTCCGTCCATACAGTGCTTCATATGGTGCCATTTGGATACTCGCTTGATAACTATTGTTATAAGCGAATTCCGCTAACGGTAGATACTCCTCCCAACTGCCACTGAAATCCAGAACGCAACCTCTGAGCATATCTTCTAAGATCTGAATCACTCTCTCCGATTGTCCGTCGGATTGCGGATGAAAAGCTGTGCTGAAGTCCAATCTCGTTCCCAAAGCTTGATGCAAAGCTCTCCAAAACCTTGATGTAAACCTCGGATCCCTATCTAAGATAATCGATACTGGCACACCATGCAATCTCACTATCTCAGCCACATATAACTTTGCTAGCCTCTGAAGCGAATAATCTACCCTTACAGGTATGAAATGCGCTGACTTAGTTAGTCGATCCACAATCACCCAAACTGAATTCTTCTTGCTAGGCGTAAGAGGTAATCCACTGACAAAGTCCATAGTGATCCTCTCCCACTTCCACTGAGGAATCTTCACCAGCTGAAGTAAACCAGATGGCAATTGATGTTCAGCCTTAACTTGTTGACACGTCAGACACTTACCCACGAACTCAGTTACTTCCCGCTTCAGACCTGGCCACCAAAACTGCTCTCTCAAATCTCGATACATCTTGCTACCTCCGGGATGCATAGCATATGGGCTACTATGTGCGTCCCGAAGAATCCTTTGTCTCAACTCCACATCCTTCGGCATACAAGCTCTCCCTTTAAAGCACAAAACTCCATCACTGGACAGACTAAAATCCTCTAATCCACCATTATGGACTTGCAACCTCCGATCATTCAAACCATCATCCTCTAACTGCTTCTCCTTAATCTGATCTAACCAAGTCGGCTTGACTTGCAATTCTGCCAAAACACTCCCATCGTCGAACAAACTATGTCGAGCAAACATTGATCTTAAATCCGATACAACCTTACGACTCAACGCGTCTGCCACCACGTTAGCCTTACTAGGATGATACTCGATCGAACAGTCGTAGTCCTTCAACAGCTCAATCCATCTACGCTATCTCAAATTCAAATCCTTCTGAGTCAAAAGATACTTAAGACTCTTGTGATCCGTATAGACTATCGACTTCTCTCCGTACAAGTAGTGCCTCCATATCTTCAAAGCGAAGACTACAGTCGCTAACTCTAAGTCATGAGTCAGATAATTAGCCTCATGTGGTCTCAACTGCCGAGATGCATAAGCCACTACCTTCCCTTCTTGCATCAACACACATCCCAAACAAATATGTGATGCATCGCAATAAACCGTGAATTCCTTGCCTGCCTCAGGTTGAATCAAAACTGGAGCTTCAGTCAGAATTCTCTTCAATTTGTCGAAACTTTCTTGTTGCTCCTCGGTCCACACAAATGGAATTCCTTTCCTCAACAACTTGGTCATCGGTGCAGCAATCAAAGAAAATCCTTCCACAAATCTTCGGTAATACCCCACCAGACCTAGAAAACTCTGAATCTCAACCACAGACTTAGGCGGCTTCCAATCCAACACTGCCTCAATCTTCCGAGGATCCACTCTAATCCCCTCGGCTGAAACAACGTGACCCAAGAAAGTCACCTCCTTAAGCCAGAATTCGCACTTACTAAATTTCGCATACAGCTGCTTTTCCCTCAGAATCTGCAACACTACTCGCAAATGCGCATCATGCTCCTCCTCTGACTTCGAATATACCAAAATATCGTCTATAAAGACCACAACAAACTGATCCAAAAACTGCTGAAATACCCTATTCATCATGTCCATGAAAGCTGCCGGTGCGTTAGTCAATCCAAACGGCATCACCAGAAACTCGTAGTGACCATACCGAGTACGAAATGCCGTCTTATGGATATCAGCCTCTTTCACCTTCAGCTGATGATATCCAGACCTTAAATCAATCTTAGAGAAAACCGCAGGCCCTTTAAGCTGATCAAACAAGTCACCTATCCTCGGCAAAGGATACTTGTTTTTGATCGTCAGCTTGTTCAACTGGCGGTAGTCTATACACATCCGCATCGCACCATCCTTCTTCTTGACAAAAAGTACCGGCGCTCCCCAAGGTGAAACACTTGGTCGAATGAAACCTCGATCCAACAACTCTTGAATCCGAGCCTTCAATTCCATCAATTCCTTCGATGCCATCCTATACGGAGCTATAGACACTGGCGCCGTTCCGGGTAACAGATCTATACCGAATTCGACCTCACGATCCGGAGGCAATCCCGGAAGTTCTTCAGGAAATACGTCAGTAAATTCCTTTACAGTTTGAACATTCCCCACAGAAGACTCCTTAGCTTCTAAAGCACTCACATGAACTACGAACGCCTCACAGCCCTTCCTGACCATCTTTACCGCTTTCAGCGTAGATACCACGTTGGATAGATAATTTCTCCTATTACCTATCATGACCACTTCTTCACCTTCAACCGTCTTCAAAACCATGCGCTTAGCAGCGCAATCCAAACTTGCTTGGTACTTGACCAACCAATCCATCCCAATAATCAGATCGAACTCCTCAAACGGCAGTTCCATCAGATCAGCTACGAACACTACCCCTTGAAGTTCTAGGGGTACATCCCTATATAGCTTGTCTACTTCTACAGAGTAACCTAAAGGACTAAGTACGGTCATCCTCCTAGAAGCAGTCACAGGAACTAAACTCATGGTCTCAACTATGCTACTAGCAACATATGAATGTGTCGAACCCACATCTATCAAAGCAGTATATGGAACACCAAAGATTAAAAACGTACCGGTTATGACGTCCGGTGCGTCTCCTTCCTCACGACGCCTCGCAACATACACCAAACCAGGCTGCCTAGCCTCCGTGTTGCCAATACCTCTGCCAGCTGCTCCGCGACCTCCACTAGAGCCATAACCACCTCTACCATTACCTCGACCTCTCTGCGGTGCTGGTCCTTCCTTTCTGAACTGAGCACGACCTTGACCTTCAGACTGATTCCTAGCTTGCTTACGTGGACAGTCTCTCACATGATGATCCAACGAACCACACTCGAAACATCCTTTCCCTCTGGTCCAACATTCTCCCCAATGAAACTTCCCACAACGATTACACCGGGTCGGTCTCTGATTAGCAGCTGTGGACCTCCCTGCCTGATTTGACCCACTCTGCCTAAACCTTTTCTGAACGTTACCACCTGACCCAGACGATCCAAAGCCTCTCTTCAGCTTGCTCCTATCATAACTTTGCCTCGCGGACTCCTTGACTCCTTCGGCTACCTTGGCCTTCTCCACCAAGACAGCAAACTCACGCTCCTGCTGCGGAGCAATCAGCAACCTTAACTCTGTAAGAGTATGCCCAAAGATCAATCATGAGATGGTTGTAATAACATACTTAATTTACCATGTTTATTAATATAAAGCGTTGTCATTATTATTTCAGTTTTTCTTTCTGTGTGTATAGATAAATTGTTTTATAATAATGTCCTGAGAATAATATGATTATTCTTAAAAGATCCTTAGTCGAGTATTATTGTTGATTAGGACAATAATAATGCATTAAGATTAACATGTAGTTGATTGATGATAAAGAGTTGTCATTGATATGGAGTGTCAAAATCAATGCATGAATATGTGTGTTAGAGAACAACATATTGGATTGACCCGCTATGAGTATGTTTCTTGGATTATTATGTAATTGTCACAACATTACTCATAGTGATTAATATGTATATGATCCTCAGACTTGAGATCATTATTATCCCAGCATCGTGAGTTGTATATTTTGATACAGTCAAACGTGCACCGTAACAGGTTGTTCTATAAAGGCTGATGTTGGATATACCACAATCTATGTAGAGGGATATGGTTGATCAATAAAGGATAAGCCCCTCCTACATAATAGGAGTAATATCTTAGGCCACTTGATTGAGTGAGACTAGAAATGCATGGCCATGCTCAAATAAGTTGATATGAGATGTCATACTAATTTGTATATCATAGTCTACTCAAGATATCAAGAAACATGGGATGGACTATGCAAGTGTGACTATCCCATGACTTGTATCCGTTCCAGAGATAAAGGAGTTAAGGATTAATGCATGAAAGGTTAATCACGAAAGGTTATGTCGAATCATGACTTCTTGTAACTTAGGTAGCAATGAGGCATTGCTAGATGCCACTTATTGTCTGTGACAATAGAATCGTTCTAGTATTACTGCTAACGTTGCAAGAACCTACAGGGTCACACCCTATGGTTGAAATGAACGGAATAAAATATAGTTGGTATGGTGCTTGGTTGTCACAAAAATTAAATTAATTAAAGAATTAATTTAATTGGGCAATCAAATATTGAACATATATATGTACAAGGATGTTGTACACATAATGATAACATAATTTTATTAATATATGAATTTGATTCATATATAAATTTAAATAAATATAGTTTACCGGAATCCTTACTATAATTAATGTAATTATAATTTTCGGTTAAAAACTTTATTGTATTTATTTAATCTTGTAATACATTCAAGAGATACCAATTATAAAAGGCCCAATTAAGAGGATACCTATTATAAAAGGCCCAATGAGAAAGGCACCCATTATAAAAGGTATTAAAAGGAGACAAAACTCAACAGAAAACACTAAGTGATTGCTTGTTAGGTCTAGCAGCCGTCAAGCAAATAAGCCTCCAAAACAGTTTTGGAGATTTCTTCCGTTCATAGTCAAACCGGGTGGATTACGTAGAGGCCGACATCGAAAAGATTGAGGCTTGATTCGACAGTAGATCAAAACTCTTGTTGCCAAGGCGTCGCTGTCTACTCAGATTGAAGTTTTGGTAATTTCGAAACCTTTATTTCACCCCGATTCGTTCCTCACACATGGATCCATGATTTGGATCGCCGGATCTAATTTTATTCTGCTGCGCCATGGGGTACCGGTGTTCCAACAGTGGTATCAAAGCCACTTGTGTGATACGAACTCGGGTTTAAATACTTGGGTGATGCAATTGTATGAGATACATGTTTTGATCTTATTATATTTTCGATTGTTTAAATCGTTTAAGCACAATCTGATAATTGTTCCTTTCGGTAATTGATTAAATGTTAATCATGGTGTTGTGGCCTATTCGATTTTATGTTATTACTGTTAACTATTAACAAATATGTAATAATGCGGCGGTGGTATTTATAGTTTCCAGTAAGTGTTAACTGGCTAGTGGAACAAGGGTTGTTCCGATATGAAACCTCAAGGATTAAAATCCTAAAAACACGATTCTGTTGATAAAAATTTATCAAATCGTGAGGCTTCATTTGACTGGGGTATGCGATTCGCGCCGCGGGGGCTCTGCCCCCGCACCCCTGATCCATACCGCTGGGGCTTCGGCCCGCTTCCTCCGACATCCTCAGACCCCCGCAAAAAAAAAATTTCTTAATAAAAGAAATTTATAAACTTGATGGGCCACAAAAGGTTGAAAGGATATTTTATAATTCACCTTAGCAAAAAAAAAAGCATTGAATTATGTATGCTATTTTTGACATGCACGGTGTTTGAAATGCATAGTTATAGCCCAATGACCCATTCGATAAAAGGTTGTATTTTTTTTTAAAAATACGGCCTGCGTGTCGTGCCTTACTACTATTCTCTTGTATTTCTCTTCTAATCTTATTCCCTCGTATGTAAAACGAGTTTCTGCATATAGTAATTTGCAAGAGTTGCTGTGGGCCAAACAAGAAGGAAGGTGGGACAATGATTGTGAACGATATCTTGTGAAAGGGCTTATGCCTTTAGGTTTCCTTTTGGTTTTCCCATTGGCTTGGGTTGAACCACTTTAGTTTATGGGCTATAACTATTGCATTTATTTATTGCTTTATTTATTCATGTATGAGATGCTATGGATGATAATAAACCTTGTTGATAATAAACCCTATTAATTGATGAGATCGATTAGAAGACTAAATGGGCTAAAGTAGACCATAATTGGTGAGATGCAACAACCTTGATAAAATCCCTCTATTAAAATATTAAGTCAACATGGCCTTCCAATTTTGCCCTCGTTAAGGCCTCGATCAATACTATGTAGGTTCTACCAAAGCGAAGTACTAGTATTTATCTTGGTTAAACGCGAAGAATAAACAAGTGATATTCGCTGGTTAAAAAAAATTGATTAATGACTTAACTAGGTTACTCTAATAGGATTAGAAACCTAGAGGCAAGTAAATTGGATAAATCATAAGATGATTAGAACAAGGGTTCTTCACCAAATATTAGGAGTTACATTTGATGTAATTAGCAAATGTTGCTTACCTAAATAACCATAATCTTAAGAGTAAAGCCAAAGCTGACTTAAGAGGTGGTGAAATATGGATCCTTAACCTACTAGAAATACTTTTGAGAAAGTTTTTCCGAAATTAATACACGAGGGTTATTAATTTTGAAATAAAATAGTGGGAATATCATTTAATAAAGTCTTTTTAATGATTGATATAAAATTGGTAAATTTACTCACATGCATATTTAATTGTTGTAGATATATTATGGCTGCAAACACTAGCACACTCTCATTGCGATCGGTCCTTGAGAAGGACAAATTGAATGGTTTGAATTTTCTTGATTGGTTCCGTAACTTGAGGATTGTCCTTAAACAAGAACGGAAATTATATGTCATTGAACAACCACTTCCTAATGAACCACCCGCTAATGCCTCGAGGACTGATAGAGATGCTTACAAGAAGTATCTTGATGACATGATAGATGTTGGATGTCTTATGCTTGCCACTATGAATCCTGAACTTCAGAAGCAACATGAGGACATGGTTGCTTATGATATGATCGAGCACCTGAAAGAACTTTATCAGGGACAAGCACGGCAAGAGAGTTTTGATATCTCTAAGGCCTTATTCCAATGTAAGTTGGCTGAAGGAAGCCCAGTAGGACCTCATGTCCTTAAGATGATTGGCTATATTGAAAGCCTGTCTAAGCTTGGGTTTCCATTGAGCCAAGAGTTGGCCACTGATGTTATTTTACAATCGTTGCCGGATAGCTACAGCCAGTTTGTCCTCAATTTCAATATGAATGAAATTGACAAGACTCTACCACAATTGCTCAGTATGTTACGAACTGCTGAAGGCAACTTGAAAAAGGTTGGACCCAAGCCCATACTGATGGTCCGTAATAACAAGGGCAAGGGAAAGGCCAAAGTTCAAACAAAGCCCAAGGGCAAAGGTAAGCCCAAATTTGGAAAAGGAAAGGCTGCACTGAAACCTAAAGGTGGGGTGTCTAAGGAAGGAAACTGTTTTCATTGTGGTGTGACTAGACATTGGAAACGGAACTGCCCTGCCTATCTTGAAGAATCAAGAAGGCTAAAGCAAGCGGAATGTCTGCTTCAGGTATTTATGTTATTGATATTAATTTATCAACTACTACTTCTTGGGTATTAGATACTGGTTGTGGTTCTCATATTTGTACTTCTGTACAGGGACTACAAAGGAGTAGGACTTTGGCTAGAGGAGATGTGGACCTACGAGTTGGAAATGGAGCAAAAGTTGCTGCATTAGCTGTGGGAACATATACTTTATCTTTGCCTAGTGGACTTGATTTATGTTTAGAGGATTGTTATTTTGTGCCCAGTTTGACTAAAAACATTATTTCAATTTCTTGTTTAGACAAAATTGGTTTTGAGATAATTATTAAGAATAATTGTTGTTCATTTTATCTCAATAATGTTTTCTATGGTTCGGCACAATTGATTAATGGCCTCTATATTTTAGATCAAACGAATCCCATTTACAACATAAATACTAAAAGATCTAAAATAAATTACTCAAATTAAACTTATCTTTGGCATTGTCGTTTGGGCCACATAAGTGAGAAACGCATATCCAAACTCCATAGAGATGGTCTCTTGAATTCATTTGTTTTTGAACAATTTGAAGTATGTGAATCTTGCTTATTGGGAAAAATGACTAAATCTCCTTTTTCTGGAAAAGGTGCACGAGCTAGTGATTTATTGGGCCTAATACATTCTAATGTATGTGGACCAATAAATACACAGGCCAGAGGTGGATTTCACTACTTCATTACTTTCACTGATGATTTCAGTAGATATGGGTATGTTTATCTCATGCGCCATAAGTCGGAGTCCCTTAAAAAGTTCAAGGAATTTAAAAATGAAGTACAAAATCAACTAGGCAAAACTATCAAGTCACTTCGATCTGATCGAGGTGGAGAGTATTTGAGCCTAGAGTTTGATGATCTTTTGAAAGAATGTGGGATTGTCTCACAACTTACTCCTCCTGGTACTCCTCAATGGAATGGAGTATCTGAGAGAAGAAATCGAACTTTGTTAGACATGGTTCGATCCATGATGAGTCATGCTGATCTATCGACTTCCTTTTAGGGACATGCACTTGAGACTGCTGCCTTCACACTAAATCGTGTTCCATCTAAATCGGTTCAAAAGACGCCATATGAGATGTGGAGTGGGAAACGTCCTAGTATGTCCTTTATGAAAATTTGGGGTTGTGAAGCTTATGTTAAACGTCAGACGTCTACTAAGCTTGAACCCAAATCTGAAAGGTGTATTTTTGTGGGGTATCCAAAAGAAACCAAAGGATATTATTTTTTAATCCCACTGAGAACAAAATTTTGTTGCTCGGACTGGTGTCTTCCTAGAGAAAGAATTTACTTCTAGAAAAGGAAGTGGGAGAAAGATTGAACTTGAAGAAATTCAAGAATCACAAGATACCACTGAACCAGAGATTGAACAAAACCAAATTCCACAAGAAATTGAGGAACAAACAACTGCTATAGAAACACAACCACCGCGCAGATCTTTAAGAGAACGCCGTGCACCTGAGAGATATGGATTTCTCATTACAACGCATGGTGACATTCTTCTTATAGATCAAGATGAGCCTAGGACTTATCAAGAAGCGGTGACGAGCCCAGACTCTGAGAAATGGCTTGAGGCCATGAGATCTGAGATGGATTCCATGTATGAAAACCAAGTATGGACTTTGATTGACCCACCCGAAGGGGTTAAACCTATAAGGTGCAAATGGGTTTTCAAAAAGAAAATAGACATGGATGGTAATGTACAAACATACAAAGGTCGATTAGTCGCTAAAGGTTTTCGCCAAATTCATGGTGTTGACTATGATGAAACCTTTTCTCCTGTAGCCATGTTTAAATCCATCAGGATCTTGCTCGCCATAGCTGCATTTCATGATTATGAAATCTGGTAGATGGACGTCAAAACAGCTTTCCTTAACGGGAAACTTGAAGAGGATGTGTATATGACACAACCTGAAGGTTTTGTAAATCCAAAGGATGCTAGAAAGATATGTAAGCTACAAAGATCCATTTATGGATTAAAGCAAGCTTCTCGAAGTTGGAATATTCGTTTTAACGATGCAATCAAAGAGTTTGGTTTTATCAAAAATGAAGATGAACCATGTGTCTACAAGAAAGTTAGTGGGAGCACTATCACATTCTTGGTACTATATGTGGATGACATACTTATCATGGGAAATGACATACCTACCTTACAGTCTATTAAGACTTGGTTAAGAAGTTGTTTTTCTATGAAGGACTTGGGCGAAGCCACTTATATCTTAGGAGTCAAGATCTATAGAGATAGATCAAGACGACTACTAGGTCTAAGCCAAAGTACATACATAGATAAAGTACTGAAAAGGTTCAGTATGGAAGAATCTAAAAGAGGATTCCTACCTATGAGACATGGTATTTCACTCTCGAAGGAAATGTGTCCTTCAACTCCACAAGAGAGAGAACGTATGAGTAAAATTCCATATGCTTCCGCTATTGGATCTATCATGTATGCTATGTTATGTACCTGTCTAGATGTCTCGTATGCCTTAAGTATGACGAGCAGGTATCAAGTAGATCTCGGTGAAGGTCACTGGACCACAGTCAAGAGTATCCTTAAGTACTTAAGAAGAACTAAGGATACGTTCCTATTATATGGAGGTGAGGAAGAGTTAAGTGTAAAAGGTTACACTGATGCCAGCTTCCAAACTGACAAGGATGATTCTCGATCGCAATCAGGTTTTGTGTTTTGCCTTAATGGTGGTGCTGTGAGCTGGAAGAGTTCAAAGCAAAGTACAGTAGCCGATTCTACAACAGAGGCCGAGTATATTGCAGCCAGTGAGGTAGCAAAAGAAGCAGTTTGGATCAAGAAGTTCATTCTGGACTAGGGGTTGTGCCTAGCATATCAGATGCTATAGAACTCCGATGTGATAACAATGGAGCTATTGCACAAGCTAAAGAACCCAGATCTCACCAGCGATCCAAACATATACTTAGACGCTACCATCTTATTCGAGAGATTATCGATCGAGGGGATGTAGAGATATACAGAGTACCTTCAGATGATAACATTGCTGATCCCCTGACCAAGCCTCTGACACAGCAGAAGCATGATCGTCACACTAAGTCACTTGGTATTAGATATATGAGTGATTGGTCTTAGTGCTAGTGGGAGATTGTAAGAGTATGCCCAAAGATCAATCATGAGATGGTTGTAATAACATACTTAATTTACCATGTTTATTAATATAAAGCGTTGTCATTATTATTTCAGTTTTTCTTTCTGTGTGTATAGATAAACTGTTTTATAATAATGTCCTGAGAATAATATGATTATTCTTAAAAGATCCTCAGTCGAGTATTATTGTTGACTAGGACAATAATAATGCATTAAGACTAACATGTAGTTGATTGATGATAAAGAGTAGTCATTGATATGGAGTGTCAAAATCAATGCATGAATATGTGTGTTAGAGAACAACATATTGGATTGACCCGCTATGAGTATGTTTCTTGGATTATTATGTAATTGTCACAACATTACTCATAGTGATTAATATGTATATGATCCTCAGACTTGAGATCATTATTATCCTAGCATCGTGAGTTGTATATTTTGATACAGTCAAACGTACACCGTAACAGGTTGTTCTGTAAAGGCTGATGTTGGATATACCACAATCTATGTAGAGGGATATGGTTGATCAATAAAGGATAAGTCCCTCCTACATAATAGGAGTAATATCTTAGGCCACTTGATTGAGTGATACTAGAAATGCATGGCCATGCTCAAATAAGTTGATATGAGATGTCATACTAATTTGTATATCATAGTCTACTCAAGATATCAAGAAACATGGGATGGACTATGCAAGTGTGACTATCCCATGACTTGTATCCGTTCCAGAGATAAAGGACTTAAGGATTAATGCATGAAAGGTTAATCACGAAAGGTTATGTCGAATCATGACTTCTTGTAACTTAGGTAGCAATGATGCATTGCTAGATGCCACTCATTGTCTGTGACAATAGAATCGTTCTAGTATTACTGCTAACGTTGCAAGAACCTACAGGGTCACACCCTATGGTTGAAATGAACGGAATAAAATATAGTTGGTATTGTGCTTGGTTGTCACAAAAATTAAATTAATTAAAGAATTAATTTAATTGGGCAATCAAATATTGAACATATATATGTACAAGGATGTTGTACACATAATGATAACATAATTTTATTAATATATGAATTTGATTCATATATAAATTTAAATAAATATAGTTTACTGGAATCCTTACTATAATTAATGTAATTATAATTTTCGGTTAAAAACTTTATTGCATTTATTTAATCTTGTAATACATTCAAGAGATACCAATTATAAAAGGCCCAATTAAGAGGATACCTATTATAAAAGGCCCAATGAGAAAGGCACCCATTATAAAAGGTATTAAAAAGAGACAAAACTCAACAGAAAACCCTAAGTGATTGCTTGTTAAGTCTAGCAGCCGTCAAGCAAATAAGCCTCCAAAACAGTTTTGGAGATTTCTTCCGTTCATAGTCAAACCGGGTGGATTACGTAGAGGCCGACATCGAAAAGATTGAGGCTTGATTCGACAGTAGATCAAAACTCTTGTTGCCAAGGCGTCGCTGTCTACTCAGATTGAAGTTTTGGTAATTTCGAAACCTTTATTTCACCCCGATTCGTTCCTCACACATGGATCCATGATTTGGATCGCCGAATCTAATTTTATTCTGCTGCGCCATGGGGTACCGGCGTTCCAACAAACTCGTCTCTAAGTCCATCTTCAAAGCGGACACAACGATCATGCTCCGATGCCACTATTCCCTGAGCATAGCGGCTCAGCCTCAAGAATTCCGCTTCATACTCCGACACAGACTTATTTCCTTGTACTAACCCCAGAAAAGCTTTTCTCTGTGCGTCAATGTAGCTTGAGCCAACATACTTCTTCTGATAAGAAATTTTGAAATACTCCCAAGTAAGATCATCTGCCGTAGCACCATCTCAAACCGTGAGCCACCAACGATATGACTCATCCTTGAGAAGCGACACCGCTCCTTTCAGTTTCTCCTCATTTGTCAGATCTATCTCATCCATGATTCTTTCGGTCGATTCTAGCCAATACTCAGCCGTATTGGGCGCTACACCAGACACACCTCGGAAAAATTCAGCTCTGTTAGCTCTAAGTCTCTCAGGTACCGACTTCCGAGCTCCTCCACCTCCACCCATTCCAGCTACCCTTTCCAGAACCCGTAGCATCGCTTGTGACACAGCGTCATCACCCGTCTGATCCTGCTCCTCAGCTCCAAAGGTTGGGGGTGGTGGTGGCGGTATCTCGTTCTCAGATCCTTGACCCGACCCGACAGGTTCCGATACGGCCATCCTACCCCTTCCGCGTCCACGACGGCCACGTCCTCTAAAACTCATTCTAACTATCGCGCTTTAATCTGATTAGGAAATTTTTATGAATTAGTACATGTTTCACTTGATTATCCGCGAAGAAATTTTATGAAAAGAGTTTAATAGGAGTTCTTTCGATCAAACAAGGTTTTAAGTCTTCTATCCTAGTTTACACAGAAAAGTACATCCATTCCCTATACCTTTCATACCTATGCACTCTTCGGCATTTCTGTCCGTTTCTATCCCAGGGGTAATTTCGTCATTTTCCTACAGGGTATTTTTTTTAATAAACCGAAGAAATTTGAAAACTTTAATAAATCAAAATATTTTGAAATTTCTAAAATTGAGGAGTATTTTTGAGAAATTCTCAATTTGAAGATATAACAAAATTTTGAAAACCAGGGGTATTTTGGTAATTTTGTCAATCGGGGGTAATTTTGTAAAATTTCAAAGTCAAGGTATTATTTTGAAATACAATATTTTTGAGTACTTTTGTAAAATAAAAATTTGATCAAAATTGGGGTAATATGGAAATTTTAGAAACCAAGGGTATTTTCGTAATTTTGCCACTAGGGGCATTTTGGTAATTTTGGTAAATAAAATATTTTGAAAATTTTGTAGATAAATTTGTCCTTCTATCTAAAAGAGATAATTTAATGATTTTAAAACCGAAGTTTTCCTTAAAACACGGCTAGTCCCTTTCGGGTTTTATTTAAGGTTTTGCCTATGACCGAGTCCTCTTGGTTAGGGTGAACCGAAGCTACGCACCAGGTAGAAATCCCGCGAAGAGGAGGTGAGTCACGAGGACTGCTTAAGTACCAAGCTCTTCCGGATCCAATCCTAGACATGCGCACCTAGATTTCCACACCCTAACTCGGCGACTTGGTCACGGGTTGATTTTAATTAGGCCATTAAAGTCTTATGAATTTTGTTGGGGTAAACTAGTACTAAAGTTTAAAATACTTATCGCTATCTATGTCCCATGCTTCCTACCCTTCTACAGTAAATAATTCATACAAAAAGTTAGAGATACTTACTTGGGCGGATCGGTGCCGGAGACTCGGTGCCATGCTTATTCAAAACAAAAATATTTCAAAAAGGCCTGCCAAAAACATTTTTGGGCCTTGGGCCCCCACAGCCGAGCTTTGAACTAGGCTCTGATACCAATTTTGTAACACCCTAAACCCGGCCCAAAAATATGACCGAATTTGGTTTGCTACAGAGAAAACATTTTGAAAATCATTTTAAAACCGATTTTGAAATTAGTCGAAATGCCTTTCAATTTGAATTTTCTTTGTTAAAAACCACACTTAAAAATATTTGTTGAGTCGAGTTGTTTAAAAATTTCAAATGTACTCGATAGTACTTTAAAAACATTTTACGTTTAATTTGAGAAAACATGTGCAACCGTTTTAACATCATCAAGTAGTTTAATCCAAACATTCAAACATGCAGCAATAATAAAATCATCCTAGGAGGCCTTATTAAATTAAGCAACATAAACCCAAACGAAAGATAGATAAAATCCAAAATTAATTTATTAAAAATCTCCACTGCATGGCCACCTCGAGTCCATCCGGCTCCTCACCCGCGATCTACGAGTCACCTGAAAAATTAAAGGAGAAGGTGAGTCACCAAGACTCAATGTGTAACCCTTCCCCGATTTAGTGCAATAACATACACAAATCATAACCAATTAACATGCATAAGTTTAAAATGCACCCAACCTAACCATCCAAACGCCTTTTTCTACCCCGTGTGGTACCAAACCACTGGTGTCCAAAGACACAATTGTGTTACCAAAACACTGGTGACATATAGTCACAATTGTGATGCCAAATCACTGGAGATACCAAATTTCTGGTGTCCGAAGACACAAATCAAATGATGGGGCCAACCCATCGTGTGATACCAAATCACTGGTAGACGATCCCATATCTCAAAGTGGGGCCAACCCACGGTGGTATCAACCACAGGGACAAGTCGCTATGAGGTGCCAAACCTCTGGAGGTACCAAACCTCTGGTGACCGTAGTCACAATGTGTTACCAAAACACTGGTGTCCGTCGACACGAATATTACATCCATGTCTACACAAACGGATTAGGCTGGTGCTTGCCCTAGCCACTCGTTCCAACACCCGCAACATAGCTTGAGATAGGGCATCATCTCCACCAGTTCTGTCTTGCGATCCCGCTTCCACCACAGGTGATGCTGGCGCTTCGCCCTCAGGCTCATTTCTCGCTTCTGAGAGTTCAACCTCATTACCTTGGCCTCTCTCACGGCCGCGTGTAACACGTCCACGTCCTCTACCACTCATGTCTAATATTTCGTCCTACTCTGATTACAAATTTTATGTGTCAGTATTTCTTTCCACTGTTTATTAATCGAGTAGTTTTATGAAGATAGAATTACAAGTAGGTTTTTCCGCAAACACAAGTATACCTAAAGTTTTTCATTTCTACAGTAAAGTTCCTTAATTCCATCATCCACAGCAACATACTCACATAATACATCCACTTTATGCAAATCATTTAACCATAAGAAAACTTAGCTGGCAGACTCGGGCCGGAGACTCGGGTGCCACACTTCAAGAAAACAGATTCATATTTTTTCTTAAAAGCAAAATCTGGAAAATGTTTTGAACCCAAAACCCAAGGCCAAGCTTTTTAAACTAGGCTCTGATACCAAATTGTAACACCCTAAACCCGGCCCAAACCCTGCGACCTGATCTGGCATGTCACTAGGAAAAAGTTTAGAAAGTTTCACGAGTTTCAGAAGAATTCTATGTCATTATGAAATCTCAAGTTTCGTGGCTCAGTTGAAAACCCGTTGTTCATTTAACTTAGAATTTTAATTAGCCGAGCCTCATGATTAGCTGACATTTGAAATCACTTACCGATTATTCGATTATTAGGTTTTTAATAGAATCCCTTTTTATAAGAAACGTTGTTTGTCATGTTGTAAAGAAAACTTCAGTTTGTATATTAATTTTAAAACGCCCCATTGAGTAGTTTGTAATAAATGGGTCCATAGTTTAAAAACCCGAAAGAAAATTACTCAATTTGAGATGGCCTTATTACACCAAAGAAAAATCCCCAAAAGTGGTAAATGATAAATGAAATAAAGTTTAATAGCAAAACCCATGCGTGGCCACCTCGAGTTCCCTCCAGCCTAGTCCATAAAGCTAAGAATCGCCTGCAGTTGTTTAAACAAAAGAGTGAGTCACAAGACTCAGTGTGCAGTTAGTCCACATACTCCACAAATGGGCCTTAGCCCCAAAGCACCATTGGCCGAAGCCCAATCCACACAGCATAACCAAATAATCCATATGAAAACCCAACCCAGCCTAATTTTCCATCCTCTACACTCCACTCCATTTGTCCATCCTCAACACACCTGGGGATTTCTACAATCAACCCTCCATCCTCTACACTCCTCTTTGGCAGTCATGCTGACAAACACACTGCTCAAAGTCAATGCAACGTGGTCTAGCCACCAATCACCATGTGATCAAATCACCAATACAAAAATGAGGCACCAAGCCATCATTTAGTGTGACTGTGTCACCGATATACACTTCCCCTTCATAATGTTAATATCCCAAATCCCATGCACATGCAACATAATATAATAGCAGGTTATATGATGTCATCCATGCAATATTTAGTGTATACACATAGTCATGCTATCAACAATAATTATGAAGTAAAATCATGCTATATTGACCTGAAGTTTCAGTTTTACCCACCCTGAGTAACTAAATCACCATTGCCGAAATTTTCGGCTTTCAAACATAACACATACACGATTTATATACAAAAGGAGATAGTGTGGTAATTACACACCTGTAAACACGCAAGACTACACTATCAATCTTGCTAACGTCCTCACACGCAGGGATCACAGCGATCTGCTTATCCCTTTCAGAAGCTGGTCCACAACCCGGTGGCCAGTCCCGAACTGCTGACATCGTACGTCTCTTGAATTTAGGGGTAGGGACTGAGTGTCCAACCCCCTCCTTTGTTTGGCTGGTACTCGATTCCATAAAAATGATCTTGGTCAGAAGATACTATAATGAAACAGCTGTTGTTTAACAACAACATAGAGTTAAGGTAGCGAATAACGAAAGGAGAACCCGATCAAATATCTAAAGAGAAAACCCTTACCTTGAGATCCCAAAAAGAGAGATAGGGTTCAAAGATTGACTGATTCCCAAACTTGGGATTCAAGCGATTCGGCTAGCAATATTTCCCCGAAATAGGCGCCCTCCTAGAGATAAGAAAGTAAAAGAGTATAAGTCGACACAATAGCATCACCAAGCCAATTAGCCATTCGGCTTTGGCTATAAAAATTGAAAGAAGAACAAAACATGGTGACAGAGTCCCTCTTACCTTAATAAACCAAATCGACTAGAGATCCGAAACAGATTCTATCACTTTGTTCCACTGTGTTAGGCTAACACAGATAATATCTCTAGAGAAGAAAAAGAAAACAACATTCAGAGGTTCGACCTTGAGAAAAGATTCGGCCTTGGCAAGAGACAAGGAAGAAAATAAAAGGGAACGATTAACTACCCACCAACAGATCTTTGAAATAAAAAACGAAGGAAAATAATCGGTAGCAAGGGCTTAGATTCGACTCACAAGGGATAACTGGTACAGGAACAATTACAGTAAAGTGAAGAAAGAAAAAAGAAACATGAGGGAAGGCTAAGGTATTAGGATGTCGACAGAAGTGAATGGTTGAAGGAGATAATCCGGTCAAGTGCTCAAATGAGATGAAAAGAAGATAACCTTACTAGGCACAAGTGAAGCGATGTGAAAAGAAAAAGAGTTAGGCAAGGGATTCGGCAATGATCAAGGGTGAATGGAAACGAAATAAAAGCACCAAAAATGAGAAAAAGAGAGATTTGGTAAAGCTCAAGAGGTTTCGACAGCACAAGAAAAAGAGAGAAGAAGATATGATAAATGAATAATGAGAGAAAAATGAGAAAAGAAGAATAGAGTAGAGGGCAACAGATTTCGGTTTTGGCTATCAATGAAATAAAGAAAAGGTTCAAACAAAAGAGAGAAGAGAGTGTTTCCCCATTTGGTTTCCAACCTTATGCTCAAAGTGGCACTAAGGAGAAATCGGCACCTCAAAACCGATTGAACCGTTGCTAAGAGAGGGACCTAGACCTACTAACCTTAAGATTTCGGCTCACCACCCTCCTAGCTCCAAAACCGAAACTCTCCCCCTACCAACCTTCAAAATTCGACCAACAAGCTCCCAACAAGCCACCACTCCTTGATTACCTCCTACATTCACTCCCATTCATCCATTTGAAAATTTTGAACCATTCAAAACCCACCTTTCTCTCTTGGCCTACCATTCAAAAATATTTGACTAAGTCCACCTCCACTCTTTAAGGCTCCCAACCAAATCCATCATCCAAGCTCTTAGGCGCATAAGCAAAAAATAAAAATCCACATTGCTGACGACGCGAATCGAACCTGCTCCCTCACTGCTCTCCCTGAGGCGTCACTTACCTACTCCTTAAGTGGAGTCTCCTTGCCACTTTACCATCTCTCTTCTTGTGTCAACAACCACAAGCAATAAACTTTAAGTCCTGCCCCCAGTCAGCTTCCCTCCTAAAGTGCCCAAAATTAAAATTTGGCCAAGGTTCCGACTTAACCCCGGGCCTTCCAGGAGACCCCAAACACACTCAAACAACATACAAAGTATACCAAACACACAGATACAAAGTAAATGCAAAGCCCCTAAATCTTGGATGTTACACTCTATCTTCTAGAAGTCATCCGGTCCGATGCCCAAGATAAAGAATCTCCCCAACTGAACTTGATAGAGGACATATTAGTCTTTGAATCGGTTTGCTCATTTTTTATTAAACTAAGGACATGTTTAAGTTCATCTACTAATATAAGTTGTCTTTATGTATTACGGCCCAACCACATAATACCGCTTAATATTAGTTAAACATTAGACAACCAGCGAGCAACATTTGCTTCCATTTTTCTTTGCGTGAAAAAACCATGTGAGGATAATATACAAAGTATTTAATGTAATTCATGAATAATTTTATTATTAATCAAACTACTCAAAAAATTACAAGTGTACTTGGACGAAAATACTACACTTAGAGCACTAGATCCAACACTAACTAGTCTCCTAATCCTAATAGGATTTGACGTGTCAACTAAGCATGGCAACTCTTCAAATAACTAACTTAACTAACTATTAACATGTGAAAATAAATCTAAGTGTGGAATTGAAAGGGAAATTCATCCAATGGTCCAAATGGGCTCCTTTGGACCGAATTTTTACATATTAATCCACTAATTAATTAAAATTAATAAAAAATTTGGCCTAATATTCAACTAAGTCCTTCTCCAAACTTCATAATGAGCTTGTGGACATCATAATAGGCCAATTTTCAAGAACTTGGACTTGTAATCCGTTGGCTCCCAAAATTGGCACGTTCAAGCTCGTAAGTGTAATCCATCGACTTCAAGATTCGGTTTCTTGGACCAAGAATTTCAAGATTTGATATCTTGATTTACTTGATTCTTGAAATCTCCAAAACTGCATAATTGGACCAATATTAGGTTTCTTTATTTTCTTGAAAACAAGAAAGTGAATCTTGATTTTTTCCTTCATTTGCGAGTCTAAGGCCTTTGTAACGAAGTCTTGCATGGTCATGTTCAGTCTTGCTTTGATTTGCTTGGCCTTTGACCTCGTCATTGGACCTTGAGGTATGTAAGCCCATCACATCCATAGGTCTAAAATTGGGCCTTGAGACTTGTATCATTAACCCTTTTCAGTCTTTTGTTTGTTTACTTTAATTATTAGTACTTAATGGATACATCTTTTTAGCTTAAACTATCAATTGGGATAGGTAGAGACATCGAGGTGGATATTTTTGGTGAAAGAGAGAGGATAAACATGTTTATTTTTTCCTTGTGTCTTTATTTTATTGTATTATATTATTTTGAAAAAAAATAAAAAAAAGAGGGAAAAAAATTGAATGAAAGCACTTATGTTATCATTGAAAAAAAAACCAAATGTGATGTGCTTCATGTTTCTTTAGTTTAGAACTTCTTAAATTTAGTTTCTTTTGGAGTCCTTGTTGGTTTTGTTACCTTTATATCATGCTTTGTCTTTGAGGAATTGAGAGATAAGAAGGTGAGCGATAAAGGCTGGAGTTAAACATGATTTGAGTGCTTAGCATGGAGAAGTGGGGGAACGATATTTTTAGCTTATATTCAATCCATAAGTAACCAGTGCTTAGGGTTTGAGCCTAAATTGACTCTTCATCCATTCCTTAACCCGAGCCTATGCTACAAGCCGAGTAAAGTTCTATTGACCTTTAACTAAGTTTTGTCATGCATTAGTGGAGAGATAGATTGAAAGGAAAACGTATTAGACATTTTTCAATAAGGTTTAACTCATTGTAATTCGATGCTTAATTGCTAAATTTGAAACATTCACACACACTAAGTATCAATTGTAAAGGAAACTTAGAATTTGAGATTTTGAGATTATTGAACTTAATTTTGATTTAAGGTATTGAGGCAATTTCTGAGAACAATTAGGACTAATTGATCTAAGTAGGGTAGCTGAGTGTCATTTTCTTTTGCTAGGGTTTTAGGATTTTAGGATAATTATCTTAGAATAATTTGTTCGTTATTTTAATAGGACTTTAGGATCTTTAGTTTATTTTATAATTTAATTTTGTTAGATTTTAATAATTTTATTTTATTGATTTTAAGTTAATTATATATTTATAGTGTTAAATTAGATTAATTTTGATATATTCTAATCTAATGTGGGTTCGATAAAGTATGAGAAAGAATAATTAGATATAAGTAAATTTATGTTCCAATAGAAAGATAACGAAGTAAATTATGGTTTTTCTCATGTTTTAGCTCTCTCACTAACCTTATATTTAAAATAATTAATCATTAAATGAATGGCTAACAATTTACCAAACATGGTGGAAATCCACGGTTTAGATAATTTCTAGCCATTAATCTTACATTAATAATTGGATAATTGCTTGTAAGGCCTTGTTAAATTGTTTAACAAGGACATGCCCAAAACCCCAATTAGTTCTCTCAAATTTACTAATTTCCCACATTAGTCACTGTACTATATTTAACAACCCATTTAACTAAATCTCATTTAATAATTTGATCTTACATTTTGTATTCAACACATAATTACTCAATCTTAATTTTTAGCTAACTCAATTTAATAAATTCAATCATAAAATTAAAATTTTCAATACCAATAAAAATTGGTTCGTTAAATTATTTATTTCGATTTTAAAAAAAAATACAGATTCAAAACTTTTAAAAAATTTCTACAAATATCAAAATAATTAAAAATTACAGGTTGGAGAGAAAGCTTCGGTGGTTTTAGGGTTTTATTGGGTTTTAATACTCTCCAAGTAGAGAAGTCATTACCCTATAACTTATAAAAATCAAATGAAATAATAAAATTAAAGTGTTTATGGGTTTTGATTTTTCTTAAAGCAAAAATCATTTTTCAGTTTGAATGTTAGTTAAAATCATTTTTCACCATATGAGAACAGGCTTACATGATTTTTAGTGTTTGATTGAGTTTAAAAACCCTCAAGCCATTACTCTCTCGCAATTGTAAATAAAACAATCATTATAATTTTAGGGTGTTGAGTTTTCAAAAGCAAATTAAATACATATTTCTTAAGTTTACATGGAACTGAAACTAATTTAACAAACATGTCTTAAAACTAATTTCATAAATAAACATCTAAGTTTTGTAGATAATTTGGTAAAGTAATTAATCTTTTTCTTTTTTTTTTTTTTGGTAATGGGGTAAATAAATCTTATGAAATATATATTTCAAATTTTTTAAAAGAGTTAAGTCAACAACGTACCTTGTTTTTTTTTTTTTTAAAATTAATGTAATTATGTTTTTAAAAAATAAAATAATAAATATTCTTTTAAACATATTTTGGTTGTTAAAGTAATTTTTTAAACATATATAAAGTAAAAATATTTAATTACAACTTGAATAATTCTTTTGAAATCTTGCAACAAATTTTAAAATTTAAAAATCTTCTTTTTTTATGAATACTAAAATATAATATCTTAAAACAATTCAATATATATTCGTATTTTTAAAATTTATATTACTTTAATTATTAAATATAATAAATCAATTTTTAAATGTATATATTTAAATAAATTTAGAAGTTTTTTTATACAATATTAAAAGTAGAAGATGATGGTAACACGGTTCAAACTCGTACCAAATAAGTGTCTAACAAAATTTTAACCATCAATCTATTTAAATTAAAACAATTTAAAAATCTTTTTAAACAATACCATTTAAAACTAATAACAAACATAATTAATATTTGGTTAAAAACATATTTTAAAATTTAAAAATATATGAAATTTAAACTATTTAAACACGATTTTAATTTTTTTATAAATGTTAACAGATAATTTAACAATGTTTAAAAATAGAAATAAAAATTTTTAAATTACTCATAACACTAATAAAAATGCATTTCTTACATTAACAACAGTATAATGTCTGTTTAAAATATTATTAAAATATAATTTAAAAATTATTAAAATACGATTTAAACAATATAAAATATACTAATATAAAAAAATTATTACAATATTGAACCACGTAATTATTTATTTATTTCAAATACAATTTCTAACCTCGAGATTTTTGCTTGATAAATAAAATTATTTTCTTTATAGGCTAAAAATAATATGAAAAGTTATGCTTTTAATTAAAATAAAATAAATTTAAATATAATAAAGGTTTTTTTTAACATTCCTTTTTAATTGTTATCTTTAATGCTATACTTAATGTCATAATAGTGATTGATTCATAGTCTAAATTGTATTTAAATTGTATTTTTTAAAATTATATTCTTTTGTTGTATTTTATATATAGCCTATAAAAATAAATAAATCTTAATATAAAATTATTTAATATATTTTTATTATTAAATAGAATCGTATGGCACGAGTATACAAATTTACATCATATATATATATATATATATATATATATATATAAACTAAATAAGGCCTAAACATAGAAAAGTATGTTTCCAAATCAATTTTAGGTTTATAATTTTATCTTTGCATATTTTACTTATTTAATATTAATATTTGTCTTTCATAATATTTATGCATGTAATATATTAATTATAATATATTCCAAATAATTTTATACGCACTTTAAATTTGTAGATCGCATGAGGAAAAAAACCCAGTATACTAATAATTAAAAACCTATTAAGATATTGAATCCATCTAATTAATTTATTTCAAAAACAATTTCTTTTAAAAAAATTATATTAAATCCACTCTCATTTTGAATATTTTGTTATAATTTTTTTATATCAGATTTTTAAAATATTTTTTGTTAAAACTTTATTTTTTTATCGATTTTTATTTTAAAAATTCTGTTAAAATTTTTCCAAAAAAATTATTTTCACAATTCTATTAAATAAGATTTATATTTTCTAATAAAATTTTTAATTAAACATCCCTTTAACCATTATTTTTATATTATTCTTTTATGGTGGGCAAATTCCTTATTCGGATGCACGGATACTGCTTTGGCTGCTGATTCGCTCCCTCACTGTCCACAGTTCATTTTGTAGGTTTTGCCTTCGAAGCAAAGCAAATTTTCATTTTTCCATCTCTCTTCTTCTTTGGTACGCTAACTCTCTCTCTCTATTCTTAATCCCTAATCGTTCCAGTTAAAATGTGTTTCTTTTCTACAATCTTGTATTTATTGTCTTGATATCGATTAAGTTACTTGATTGTTTATTGGCTTCACATGATTGAATTTACTTGTAATGATTTAAAATGCAATCTGTTATTATTTAATCGGTTTTTTATTACATTCTGGAATCATTTTCGATTGTTGATAAGCTATATGAACAAATTTGTTGCGAACTCCTTTTTAGGGTTTTGTGAAAACCTCGAATGTCTGAGACTAATTTTGAATTTGAATGCTTACTGTTAGCTAACTCAGGGTTGTTTGATATGGTGCAAAACTGCATTCAAATGGTTGATAATATTGTTAGGATGACACAATTGATGATTAAGAAAGGGTGGATTTTTTTTTCTTTGAAGGGCTTTCTTGATTTCGGTAATTAATCTATGGTGAAGATTTGGGGCATTGTAGGTCAAATCAATTTTCTGGTCGTTGTTTCTACTAGCAGTCACGTAATACTATCAGGAGCAAGATGCACGAATATATAAAAAGCAAAGACTAACATAGTTGAAAAGTGAAAACTAAAATTTCTAAAACAGTTAAAAGGCATAATTTTTTTTACTTTAATATGGAGCGATCATAATGTTATGAACCAAATTGAGAATGGAAGATTAAGGAGCAAAGAAGAAGACCAAATTGAGAATGGAAGATTAAGGAGCAAAGAAGAAGAAAGGGAAAGAATAGAAGATTTGAGAGAAGGAGAATAGAAAGTTTGTTGTGCAAAACTGTCATGAGCCTTCAGGCCCTTCCCTCTCGATTTTATTATCTGACTATCAAACGGTTTTACCATGGAATGCACCGTTTCATTAAACCAGAACACACCGTTTTTAACACTGCAAAAGAAACATAAAAACTACTGAAAATTACAGAAATAACAATCGTGAATTTCATCTCACATCACATAATTGAATATATGTAGGATTTTTATCATCTGCCATTTCTTTCAATCAAATATGTTTCTTTTTTCAATTACTGTTATTTGCTTTTCTGTCTTAGCAACACTTGTGGAAGTGTAAAAGCAAAAACCAAGCAGTGCCTAATATTTTCTACTTGAAATTGTTTAACTGTATGCAATTAAGTGATTTTATTTCATACCTTTAGCCATTTTTATTTCTCATAAGTGATTGCTTTTGAACGTGTGTTGGCATTTATTATTTGGAGTTTTCCAATCTTTTAGGTTGTGATCTTTTCAAATAAAAGATATTGTGAATGCAAGAAAATTGATTTCTCGTGGTCATAGAAGTTTTAACAGTCATAGGTTGATTTTTATTCTTTTTGTTGCCATTACTTTGAATTCTTTGTGCTCCATCTTTTTTTTTTTTTTTGGTGAATTACAGCCCTAACAACAACGCGACTAGCGCGATTCAAACCCAGGTCACACCTGGGGCGGTGAACACCCTGGCCATCAGGCCAACACATGGTGTTCCTTGTGCTCCATCTTTATTCCTATCTTTTTAGAGCATGTTTCCTTACTGATCTGGTAATGGCGTGTTTAATCCATGAAGATATATCAAATTGATATAACACATATGTGCTGATGGATATATTTGTGTGATATTCCTTTGCTGAAAGAAATTCAGCTTACAGTATGTCAGAAGACGTAGAATACCGCTGTTTTATTGGTAATCTTTCATGGGCAACAACAGATAGGGGCCTAAAAGATGCATTTGAAAAGTTCGGAAATCTTCTTGACGCTAAGGTAATGATTTGAATCTCTCTTTTCATGACATCCCTTCTCTTATTTATTTTCTAAATACTTGGCTTAACTGAGTATGATCATTGAGTTTGATCCTGGTCAAAGAATTGTAATTTTTCATTGTATCTCTTACTGAAGGTTGTTTTTGTCTCTGAATGCCTGACCCACCTCCTCCTCAAAAATTATTCTTCTACCTTAAGGTGTCAGTTTATTCTGCAATTTAGAGTGAAGGCAATTCAAAACCTGAAAGATTCAAGTACTTTGGATGAAATTATGAATTTTCTGAAACAAATCTAGTAATCATTATAGCCTTATTTATTTTAAGGATTGTAACTGATGAAATGTTGAGGAGCTTTATTATTTTCTGAATGCATTATGACATTAATTTTTCTGGTTTTGGCCTGCACTTCTAACCATATTTTATAGTTAAATGATCAAATAGATGTGACTCAGAGCTTTCATTTGATTAAGGTTGCTGTTGACAAGTTTTCTGGCCGTTCTCGTGGATTTGGATTCGTCTCTTTTGATGATAAAGCAGCAATGGAGGAAGCTATTGAAGCAATGAATGGAATGGATTTGGATGGCCGGAATATAACTGTTGATAAAGCTAAGCCTCATCAAGGGTCAGGTAGAGATTCTGATGGTGACCGTAGCCGTGATCATAGATGGGATCATGACCGTGATCATAACCGGGGCTATGATAGCGGGCGTGGATCACATGGTGGGGAGTGTTTTAAGTGTGGTAAACCTGGACACTTTGCTAGGGAGTGTCCTAGTGACGGGGATAAATATGGTGGTAGGGTGGATCGTTATGGTGGAGGTGGTGGCAGCAGCAATGGTCGTTATGGTCCTGACCGGAATGGAGATCGATTTGGTGGGCGCAGCAGGGATGCAGGTAACCGTGGAGGGGCTGGAGCTGGAGGTGATAGATATAATCGTGATCGTTCTGGACCATATGAGCGTCGTGGAACTGGAGATCCTCGTTCATAAGATGACTGATTGTGGTATGCATAATTTTCTCACTTTATTTCTTGCTAATTTCTTCTTTTTCTACCTTGCATTCAAACTGATGAATATCATTTTACTCATGGAAGCATATTTTGATTGCAGCTGATGAACTTGGGTTGCTGCTTTTATGCTCTGTGAAGCAAGAAGTTTCTTTTTTGCACGATATGCTGTTTGTTGTTGTCTGGGTGGAACAATATAATAGTTCTGTCCTATGAAGTGTGAAACTTGCACGGATCTACAACTGTGTTCCTAAAATGCTGTGTTTGATATTTTGGTCCAATGGAGTCTTGTACTTTCATGACATGCACTTTCAAATATGGTCTTATGCTCTCTAAATGCTCCATTTATTGTGACATGTATTGTCGACAGCCATTGCCTTCATTTCCATCCAACATCTCATGTCATTTTTGAATTTACGGAAGATGGTTTGATATTTGCATACGGAAGAATGATGGGGAGGAATCCACCATTCAGGTTTTGCTTATTCTCACTTGAGGATTAGAATCTTTCTTTAGATGTAAATTCCCAGTTTTGGCTGCCCTGTTTGCAGTATCTTACTAAATAAACAGGAGTCAATCAGGTAATTTATTCTTCTTATGTATTGCTTTGCTCTGTCCTAGTTCTTTAATTAATAGTTTGTGTGGTATTAATACTGTTGACATTTTGGCAGGGATGCTTGGCTATTTCTGGCCTTTATGGATACTTGATTGGGTTTCTTTGTTGCTAATTGGACTCGGTTTTATAAACGCCTTAAAATTGGGATTTTTTTGGACACAAGGGATTACCATACTAACTGAAAGATAATCACACCTCATGTTCGTCATGGGACATTGATGGAAGAGTTCCATTTCCTCTAAACACATGCATGGCAAGTTGTTTAGAAGCTCTTTAATGAGTTGAGCAACTGCTGTTTTTTGGTTCTCATGAGTCTACACTGTGTAGCTCTATTTGGGTGCAGATTGCCATTCTTGCCTTGGTCCGTGTCTTGATCTGTTTTGGCTAAAATTCAGGGAAAAAAACCTGGTTAATGTAATTCATTCAGCTTCATCGTGCTTTCCAAGTTCTTAATGGTTCCAAACTCTTTTGTTTGGTCTACCAGTGGCTGTGTAGGAGATTGATGCCTCATTTTTTTCTGCTGAAATGATATTGCTCTTTGGTTCCTCTCCTAGATCTTGAATTTGTTGTTATTTTTTCCTACTGCTACTTGAACTTTTTGACCTTCTGTCCTCCAATTATTGGTGTGTGATGGAATATTTTCTTGGTTTACCTGCATTGCTGCTAGACCTAGACCTTACAATTTGCATATTCGTCTGTGTTTGTATATTTTTTTAGTTATAACCGGTTTTTAGGGTATTTATATATTTATTTATATGTGGTATTTAGATTTTGATATGCTTATTTGTGTTGTTTATTGCCTTTTTTTTTTCTTTTTTTTTTATTTTATAATTTCATTGCCCTACTTATTTTGTCTAGTTTAATTACTGCCTCCGTGCATCAATTGTTTGTTGAGTTTGCTAGTTTTTCACTCCTGTTCTTGGAATCCACTATCTACATCTATACAGCTATATATAAAACGTAAGGCTTTTACATAAAAGATTATGGTCAAATTTCATCTTTAGTCCCTTTATTTTTTGAGATTATATAAGAATTGTTAAATTTCAATTTTGATTTCTATATTTCACTCAAATTTGAAGCTGAATCTCCATACTTCAGTTTTGACATACTTTGACACCTCGAATGTCATTAGTTGGTCTAAATATTTTATATGAATTAAAATGTTGTGAATTTTTAACACAGTTAAAATTTTTTATTAACTTTAGGTTTATTATGGTGTCATTTGTTTTTGTTACATGGATATCAATTGAGTTTCTTTTTATTTTCAAAATGTTATACTAATAAATTTAACAAGAGTAATAACGGTGATAACAAATGAATTTAAATTTTTAAATTTAAAAAGTAGAAGGATTAAATTCTTTGAAAATAAAAGCATGAGATTAAACTTCAAATACAAAGAATACAAGAACCTTGAGTATATTTTAAAAAATAATTAATTAATTCAATGTGAAGCTTAGGTGAAATCACACTAGTTAGTTATTAAAATAGCTAAAGTTTTTATATTTGGTATGCTAAAAAGCATCAAATTCTTTATGGAGTATAACATCCCTTAGAAGTTATTTTCCTCCAATTCCTTTGAATAATACATTTAGTTGTGAAATTAAAATTGACCAAATTGCAGACTCTTCTGAGTAAACAAGTCATGAATCCCAAACAGATTGCCATGCAGAGGACAATCGGGAACTTTTTTTTTTTTTTTTTTGTAAACTTAAAACCTAACATATTTTAGGAAAATTAAGAACGTAAATTAAAATAAAAAAAATTAAAATAACCACATAATTAAAAATTGAACAGGATCTTTTTGTGTAAATGAAGCCAAATATAAGTACTAATTTAAAAAGAAAAAGAAAATAAATTTAAACATTAAAGTCAAATTTAAATAACAATAAGTAAAAATAATCAAATTCTTAAACACCAGTACTTTTAAATAATTTTACATTCTATTAATACAATTATCTCTATAATGTACCTGATAATGTGGTATCATACATTTCCATTAGCTTGCTATCATAACAAATTTTACATTAATCAATGATTTTGATGGATAAATCTCCACTGATCTTTCCACTTTATTTCTTCCCAGATTTTCAATTACCTTGTTCTTTCCACTAATAGTTTCATAGAGTGAAGTTTCTTTTTGCCAAGTTGCAGCAAATAGAACAACAAATACAAGAAAGACTGGAAGAACTTTTAAACATTGCCATTTTTTCTCCGATTAATTTAAATTTAAGTTTTTATTAAATAAAACATTTATAACAAAAACGAATGAAACATTAAAAATAAAATTAAACCCAAAAAAATCTAAAAAGTTTGATCTGAATTGAAATAAGCAAAAAAAAAAAAACAAAAACAAAACAAAAACAAAAACAAAATCAAGCAGATTTTGATGAATAAAATCTCTAGATGAGATCACCCACCTAATGTATACCTTCACGCTTGAAGCTTTGGCTTATTCTCAATTTTCTTATTTTCTCTCATAACCTTCGATTCGAAGATTGAACTTGTCTTTGAATTTGCTTCACCAACCTTCCTATTTCTACTGATATTAGGCAAAAATATTGCAACATGGTTCTTTGTTTAATTTTCTAGCTAAACCCGTGAAAGGTTTAAAATTGGAATTTTGAGTTTCTTTCTCCTTTAAACCATAATTAACTGAAATAGGATTTACAGGCTCTTTGTAATCAAAGCTGGAATGAAATCGACCTCACAATCTATATCGATGATGCTAATAGCATTGGTCGGCTTAGTTTCCACTACGTCAATATAAAACCTTTTGCTCCCATGGTTAATGATTATAGTATCCCCTTTGTTAATCAACAAAATTTATGTAATATAACACCTCACACCCTACCCGATTGTCGTATCCAAGATCGAAACAACTACAACTTCATTTGCATATCAAATAAACAATTTACACAAGTCTGTATGTTCAATTCTTAATTATATTGTGTTATTTAATTAAATCTAGGCTATATACAAGCATACGAAAGATCTTGTGAAACGTTTACATTGATTGAGAGACTAAAATATAAAATTTTCAAAGTACCAAGTTGACGTTGCGACCATGAGGGAATACATCGCGACATTTAAGGAAGAAGCTTGACGTCATGACTTTGATCAAGGTGAGTTGCGACTTTGAAAATATAAAGTTGACGTCCCAGCTTCAGCAAGGGGCGTTGCAACATTTAGGGCAAGGGATTCAATGTCACGACCTCTGTCGAAACTATTTTAAAAATCGGTTTCGAAAAATGGGGATAGACTTTGAAAAACGAAAATGGAGTCGCCACCAATCCCTTTTTACTTAGGTGTGATTGGATCACCTTGTAAAACATTTTATTTTAAAACATTTGATTTTGGTCCGCGAAAACGAGAAAATAGGTTCGGGAGTCGGTTACGTATGAGGAAGGTTAGCACCCTTATAACGCCCAAAAATTGGTACCTAATCGATAAAATCATGTCCAAATGTTTGAAATTTAAAAGTATTTAAAAATATGATCTCTTTTAAAAAAAAGAAAACTTCGAGCACTTTAAGTTAAAATTTGAGATTTTTCTTGTTCCAAAGGGATATAAATATCACATCCAACACGTTAGGACATGATATTTTAAAACCTTTGTAATCAAAAATCGTCTCACGATTTACAAAACTTGTTAAAAGGATATTTAGTTATTTAGCCAAACGGAGAATCGCACCCAGCACGTTAGGGCACTATTTTCCAAATTTCTAAATACCAAAACATTGCCTTATTTTAAAAACTTTTAAAAATATAATAATTTTACAAACAATGTATTTTCATTTTAAATAATAATCCATGTAACAATATCGCGTTTATAAACTATCATACACAAATATTTAAAACAATTATAATACAATAGCATTTAATATAACATACAACTAAAATAACTACACTATGGTAATCATAAAATAATAAATAAGTAAAAGGGCGTTACATAAAAAATATAAAGCAATATATGGAAAACAATAAAAAAACTAAATAATAAAATATAATTTAATACATATAAAAGATAATACATAATAATATATATAATAATTTTGAATAAAGATATTTAAAAAAATAATATAAATAATATATGGAAAACATGTTATAAAATATAAATAAATTTTATACAAAAATTTTTTAGAAAATAATATATGATATAATATGATACTATGTAATATAAAAAAAATAAAACATATAATATAGTATAAAAAAATTATATGTAATGAAAATAATTTTGAGTTAAATAAAAATAATAATAAATAATGAAAATATATGTATATATGTAGTACATTAATTATAAAATTATATACATAATATAAACAATATAAATAAAATAAATTAGATAATATAAATAAATTTTATATAAAATAAGCTTTAGAAATAATATATAATATAAACTATATAATATACAAAATATAATATAATAAATAATAAAATATATAATAAAATATAAATTATTAAACAAGTAAAATAATATATAGGAATAATTAAATATACAATAAAATAATACATATAAAATATAGGAAAATAATATAAAATATATAATGTAGTAAAATAATTTAATATACTATATAATAATAAAAATAAAATAAAAGGATAAAAAGTGTTAAATAGCAATTAAAATAACTATAAAAGGATTTAATTAAAAACGCGCATTAAACCCAGGGATTAATGTGGCAATTAGGCCAAATTTAAAAACTACGACGTTTTGATCCCAACCTTTAAAGAGCCCGAGGGACTAAAATGAAAAGTAATTAAAATTGTAGAGTCAAAATAAAAAAGAAATTAAACCGAATTAAAAAATATAAAAATGCGGGAAGACTGAAATTGAAATTAGACCATTTAATAAAACACGCGGATCTTGCCTTCAGGTCAGGTCAAAGCGCGGGTCTTCAATTACTTAAACGGCGTTTCATGATTTTTATAAAAGCACAATTTTTTTAAAAAAAAATCATTTCTGCATTTATTTTCTAAAAAAAATTTTGGAACTTTTCCCTTTCTCTCTCGCCTCTCCCTTTTTGGCCGATGCCAGTTTTATCGCCGATCTACCGTGCAACCGCCGTGGCCAGTGGCTAAAATCACACTATTTTGCACCCGAAACGCAGGTAACCTTCTTATCTTCTTCTTTGTTCTTAATGTTCATAAAAAGAGTACTATAAATCTAAAAAAATAAAGTGGAAAATCACCTTGGCTAAAAATAGTTTCTGTATTCTATTTTCAACGTTTTCTTTTGTCTCTGTTTATTCTCTGTATGTGTGAATCCCCCCCCCCATTTACAAGTTTATCAAAGGGCTTTTATAGCCTCCTAAAAACAAAATAGAAAAGGAATCAAATATTTATGAGTTGTGGTTGCCATATTTTGCCGTTGTTCTTTCCTTTTGCAGGTTGAAAAATCAGGCGACGATGAAGGCTTGCGCAAGCTGCGCCGCGAATTGATGGCATGACCGAAGGGCTGTTGGAGTTGACGATTACGGCACGACGTTTGGGATCTCGCTGGGGTGAAGCTTGCGGCGCCTAGGGTTTCAAAAACCCTAGGCCATTGCTGATTTCGGTTTAAAGTTTTGGGCCTCTTTGGGCCGAGTCCGAGTCTGGGTCAGTTCTTAGGATTCGGGCCAGGGTGTTTTGGGTAGTCTGCTGTTTAGGTGTTGGGTCTAGGATCTGTAAGTGGGCTGTTGGTAATTTTGGGTTTTGGGTTTTTATAGATGTAAATGGACTTTATTGAACTGGACTTTTTATTATTTATCTTTGGTTTATTTCTAGGCCCGGGCAAAATGGGCTATTACAGCTGCCCTTCTTTGCTCATTGTCGTGCAGGGAGAATAGAGCAAAGATAATAAAAGGACCAATTTTGCCCGGTCTTGGCCGAGCCCCGACTTCTTGATCCTCGCTTTCTTCAAATGACTTCCAACCCACTGCAACTTCACCGGTATTGGAACTTCATCCTGATTTTAGTAAGTTTGATAGCTTCAACTTCATGAAGGCAGTATCCACTATCTTTTAATCTGCTCCACTGCAAACTCAGGGAGACCAGATCTGGTATTTTCAATCTGATCCCTGCAAACTCAGGGATTACCAGACTGATGTCTTCGATCTGCTTCCTGTAAACTCAGGAATCGTCAGATCTGCCATTTTCAATCTGTTCCACTGCAAACTCAGGGATGTCAGACTGGTGGTTTAAATTTGTTCCACTACTGCTTAGGGAGACAAGATTTGTCGTTCGATCTTGGTTCCCTACTGCTTAGGGTGACAAGATCTATAATCTTTAACCTATTCCACTGCTAGTCAGGGAGATAAGGCCGGTGACTCTAATCTGTTCCACTACTGCTTAGGGAGACAAGACTTGCCGTTCGATCTTGGTTCTCTACTGCTTAGGGTGACAAGATCTACAATTTTTGATCTATTCCACTGCTGGTTAGGGAGATAGGGCTGGTGGCTTAAATTTGTTCCACTACTGCTTAGGGAGACAAGACTTGCCGTTCGATCTTGGTTCCCTACTGCTTAGGGTGACAAGATCTACAATTTTTGACCTACTCCATTGCTGGTCAGGGAGATAGGGCTGATGGCTTAAACCTGTTCCACTACTGCTTAGGGAGGCAAGACTTGTTGTTCGATCTTGGTTCCCTACTGCTTAGGGTGACAAGATCTACAATCTTTGACCTATTCCACTGCTGGTTAGGGATATAGGGCTGGTGGCTTAAATCTGTTCCACTACTGCTTAGGGAGACAAGACTTACCGTTCGATCTTGGTTCCCTACTGCTTAGGGTGACAAGATCTACAATTTTTGACCTATTCCACTGCTGGTCAGGGAGATAGGGCTGATGGCTTAAATCTATTCCACTACTGCTTAGGGAGACAAGACTTGCCATTCGATCTTGGTTCCCTACTACTTAGGGTGACAAGATCTACAATTTTTGACCTATTCCACTGCTGGTCAGGGAGATAGGGCTGATGGCTTAAATCTGTTCCACTACTGCTTAGGGAGACAAGACTTGCTGTTCGATCTTGGTTCCCTACTACTTAGGGTGACAAGATCTACAATTTTTGACCTATTCCACTGCTGGTCAGGGAGATAGGACTGATATCTTCGATCTGCTTCCTGCAAACTCAGGAATTGTCAGATCTACTATTTTCAATCTGATCCCTGTAGGCTCAGGGATCGCCAGATTGATGTCTTCGATCGGCTTCCTGCAAGCTCAGGAATTGCCAGATCTGCTATCTCCAATCTGCTCCACTGCAAACTCAGGGATGCCAGAATGGAATCTTCAATCTTACTACATTGTCCTTTAGAGGACATGACCTGTAGAATAGATATATGCTTTTGTCTAATAATTAGGATGCCTTGATCGAAATGCATCAAATGCTCCTAATTAGACATGCTATGATATGTAAAAATGATATGAGTATGGTTCCCGCTCAAGGTATTATCACTCATTGATCCGTCAAGGTTCCATCTTCGTTCCCCTTAAAGTATCATTTTTTGCTCAATTATTTTGCCCCGTGGTAATTCTGAGTCCACTCCACTCGAACTTTGGGACATGAAGTTTGTGCCTCCTACTGTAATAACATTTGGCTTCTTCCATCCAATCTATTACCACTCAGATGTATAGAACTTGTATCATTTTCCACCATTCCCATGAATGCAGGGTCTCTCAACAATGATCCCCTTTTATACTTGGCTTGACCTTGTTCGTCATTTGCCGATGTGGTATCACCAAAGAAATTGTTTTTATCCAATAAGAATCCGAAGAGAAAATCATTTTTCAATGTTTCCAACCCTTAGGCTTGGTGAGTTATGAACAATAGTCATGTTTCAGATTCCTCATATTATTTAGAAGCTTCCAGAGTAATATACGAAACTCCTTTTATGAAAGTGTTATTAGTCCATAGATCGTTATTTCAATAAATGCTTGAAAAAGAACACAAAAATGGATGAGAAAGAAATTAGTCAAGAGCATAGCTCGAAAAAATAATTTAATCAAAAATAACCCAGGCACTAATAGAAAATTGATTTGGGTGTATCTCAAAAAGAATAAAGCAATCAAAGATAAGGAATTCAAAAATGGGTAGGATAGAAGCTAGGTGCCCCAGATATCGCAGCCTGAGCTTCTTTGTTCCAACTTCTTGAGGACCATTTTAAACTCAATATGTGTTAAGGGGATCCGGAGTACTTTGTCGATGCTCCAAGGCGTAACATACTTCCTCATTGCTAATTCAGACGTAGCAAGACTACTGTATGCCCCACTTTTATTCAAAATTTGAGCCGCCCTTTTCGGGTTTTCAACTCAAAGCTCATTTGGTCTCAAAGCGCCCTTTGCGGGTTTTTGCCTTGGCCTCTCCTTTTTTTTTGAACTCAAGGTGCCCTTTGCGGGTTTTCACCTTGGCTCTTTTCCCTTTCAGGTAAAATCCTCCTTGACTGAACCTGAATTCACCGGATTGGGCAAGTCTTCGCCATTCATCTCGGTCAAAATCAATGCTCATCTAGAACAGGCCCTACATAAGTCCTTCCCAATTTGGCATATGCTTTCCTCTAAAATTATTTTGTAGGGGAAAAATCTTTTTAAACATCAGGTTTCTTCGTGGAATTCCCTAAGATGAACTTATTTAACCTAAGCTCGCATCATTTAGCCGTGACAAATGTCTTTTAACCTTTTCTTTAATTCGCTTCAATTCCATAATGGGTAAAATGTTGCCCCAGTGAAGGTTCTGGCCGACGTTCAATAAGACAGAGAATAAAGGATAGCTTCTTATACCAATCTTTACAAGTCTTAGCCACCTTTCATTTCTTTTTTTTGGCAACTTTTGTTGCACTGTGATATGCTGCCTGATCTTTGGACAAACTGTAGACTTTGACTTCGTACAGTTATTTAAACGCGATCATTTATGGCATTTGACCTTTTCCTTCATTTTTTTTGTTGAATTTGATGACTTTGACCTTGTAACATTGGCATATGAAGCTACTTCCACTCTCTTAGTGAAATAAACGATAACTATGCCGATGAGTCGATATTGACTAAAAGCTTTTGACGAGATTGGCCCCATCACATCCATGCCCCACATATGGAAAATTTGTGAAGAACTGGAGTAGGCATATGAATCTTGTCTTCTTTAATTCCTTATTTGCGGTATGACTGATGCAATCCCCTTCCATGGTGAATCAACAGTGCCCGATCTTCTTTGTTTAGCCTGCTTCTTATTAGCCAAGGCATGTCCTGATATAACTGTGCGAAAATATCTTTGAATTATAGAAAATAACTCAATAATATCTCGCTTTATTTCTGTGGTGAGCTAGGCTTCAATCTTCATTCCTTTCCTAGGCTCGCAATATCCATTGACCCTATGTAAGGTAAGGCCTGTTTTTCATCTTGTTAAACTATTCTTAACAAGTCAGAAGATATGTCACAATCTCTGTCATTTTCAAAGTCCTGAGATCCCCTAGACCCATATCTTGTGCAAAAAGGGAGTCAGTAACAATGTTGCTCATGACGTTGATATCTGGGTACCTAGGTACAAAGGTGAATAAATCAAAAGAATAAATGATTCTAAGGATGATTATTTGGATAGTATGGTCATAAATAAAGAATGAAAGAATATTGGTAAAAAATGTACAGTATAAAAATATGTGCTCAAACAAATGCATTTTATTGAAATAAAATTTTGAACATGTGCCTATTTCACAAAAGAGTTCTTGTTGCCTTTAGGCTCAAGACAACAAGCATGTTTTGAACATTACTCTAGGTTAACCCTAAATACAGGGATCTCTTCCACAATCTCATTATTCAAAACACTTCCAAGTGCATAAGGGTTTGGAAACTTTGTTCTCTGATTCCCTCTTTGAATTCTTCAAGGAGTAGCAACTTTCTTGTCTCCTCCTTCAATTATCACTGCTCCGTTTGACTCATCGAACTTTACAACCCCTATTTTAATAAGCCTTTCAATCAATTTCTTAAATGCCATGTAGCTATCGATTGAGTGACCTGTTATTCCTGCGTGATACTCACATTGAGCATTCAAATCATACCATTTGGGGTACGGGGGTTGTATTGGTTCCATGTAATGAGGAGGCACCACATGTTCATCAAATAGACTTTGATACAACTCCCTATATATCATTGGAATTGGTGTAAACTGGAGTTGCTCATTGCTTTGCCTTGTGTCAGATTCTTTCCTTGATGAACCTTGATACCCAGTGGTCACTATTTTTGGCTGTTTAACAGCAATCGACTTTGAGCACCCCATGCTTGTATTATCCACTTCATTTTCTCTCCTCATTGTGGCCATTCTTTTGTTACTTTCTCCCTCCTCGATCTTTCCACTTTTTATGGCATTCTCAATCATTTCTCCCGTCATTATAATGTCCAAGAAGTTCTTTGTAGTGCTTCCTATCATATGGGTGATAAAAGGTGCCTTTAAAGTGTTGATAAATAGCATGGTGGTTTCCTTTTCCAAGAGAGGCGGTTGAACTTGCATGACAACTTCCCTCCATCTTTGTGCATATTGCCTGAAACTCTCGTTTGATTTCATTTCCATGTTTTGCAACATGATTCGATCAGACGTCATGTCTGTAACATGATTGTACTGCCTCATGAAGGCTTGGGCCAAGTCACTCCAAGAGCTAATGTTAGCAAGGCTGAGCTGATTGTACCATCTAGATGCTGCTCCCACCAAACTGTCTTGGAAACAATGAATCAGAAGTTGATCATAATTCATGTAACCAGTCATTTGTCTACAAAACATAGTGATGTGGGCTTCAGGGCAACTAGTTCCATTATACTTCTCAAACTTGGGCATCTTAAACTTATGAGGAAACACTAAATCTGGAACCAAACTTAAGTCCTTAGCGTCGATACCATGATAGTGGTCAGCGTCTTCCAAAGCCTGGAACTTTTCTTCCAACCATCTACAGCGATCCTCCAACTTCCTTAAATATTCAATTCTTATTCCCTCTTTTTTTGCTATGTCCAAATTAGGAATAACAGGGTTAACAGGGTTGTCTCCTGGATTAGATCCTGAGCCCATTTGGAAGTTCATGGGCGGTCTTATATCAGCTTGCCCTTGTTGAGGACTTATTGTGACAGATGGCCTCTGGGGATACTCTTCAGGCTGAGTTTGTACATGTGGTGGAGTGAATCCCCTAAAAAAGTCCTCATTATCTTCAGCATTGACTATGGGACCTTTTGCTTTGTCCATTATCCCATTCATCATCTGGGCCATTTGGGCCATCATGTTCTTTTGGGCCTCCAACATCTGGTCCCTCATCTCTTGTTAGAGTTTTGCCATCTGCTCTTGCATCTGGTCTTGCATTCCTCTCTGGAATTGTTCCATCATTTGGTCCATTTTCCTTGACTTTGCTCGTGTACCGTAAGGGTGTTCAGCTTCCAATTTTTCTTTCTCTCCTATAATTTAAACTAGTTAGACTCTCTCTATGGATTTGAATGCATATGATGTTATGTAATGCAAATGCATGAATGCAAAGAGAGAGAGGCGTTGATTCTGAATTCAGTTACATTAGAAAAAACTTTACTAGAAAGCAAATTTCTTTACATAAAACGGATTGCATACACAACCTTATCCTCATAGTCTAAGTGAAAACATGAATCCCTTCTTCGCAAAAGTCAAGTCTTGCAAACTTCTAATAGATGCCTCCTCTAGCTCCTTTTTGCTTGATCTGGGACGTGACTCACTGCTCCATAATACTCGTTAACTTCTTCAAGAAAGTCGAGACGTGGTGATTCTCGATTTGTCTTTGTCAGCTTGAATCCTTGGGTAATAAAGTCTTGTATTCCTTCGCTGACTATCAGTCTTCTCTTGTTGTATTCACTTAGACTATACTCGGACGAGACCGTATTATAATCCACTTTATCAAAAAACCCGTTTTCTTATGACCAACTTTTCTATTTAGCAATCGAATTAGAAATCAACACCTCTTTTCTATGATATGAATGCAATGCAATCAAAACAAAAGAGAACACGTTAGCATAGGAAAAAATAACATAGAACACCTATCAGGGTGACCACTAGGGTTTGAAATAATTCTACCTAAGGTGGGCCCTTAGGGTTCACTATATGTGGTTTAGTTCTAGAGTTGAGGTACCCGAACCAGCAGATTCCTCGATCCTCACCCATTATAGGGTCATATGGACCGAGTTCGGTTCAGGGGAATACATTTCCCTATGGCCATGCGGAGGTGAAAACCTCACGAAGACATAGGTACGGATGTATTCCGGAAGCAGTCCACTAGCCCATGCGGAGGTGAAAACCTCACGAAGGCATAGCTTCTCGCTCCCACTAAAGGGTGTGACTACAACAGTCATGCATTGCAATGCCAAGATATATATTTTAAAATCAAATGCAATAAAAGGATCATATTTTTAAAATCAGAATTTTAAATTCAAACAAAAGGACATGAAATTATCAATTTTACGGCCTGACTCTCTTAGTCCCCAGTGGAGTCGCCAAGCTGTCGAAACCATTTTAAAAATCGGTTTTGAAAAATGGGGATAGACTTTGAAAAACGAAAATGGAGTCGCCACCATTCCCTTTTTACTTAGGTGTTATTGGATCACCTTGTAAAACGTTTTATTTTAAAACATTTGATTTTGGTCCGCAAAAACGAGAAAATAGGTTCGGGAGGCGGTTACGTATGAGGAAGGGTTAGCACCCTCATAACGCCCAAAAATTGGTACCTAATCGATAAAATCATGTCCAAATGTTTGAAATTTAAAAGTATTTAAAAATATGATCTCTTTTAAAAAAAAAGAAAACTTTGAGCACTTTAAGTTAAAATTTGAGATTTTTCTTGTTCCAAAGGGATATAAATATCACATCCAACACGTTAGGACATGATATTTTAAAACCTTTGTAATAAAAAATCGTCTCACGATTTACAAAACTTGTTAAAAGGATATTTAGTTATTTAGCCAAACGGAAAATCGCACCCAGCACGTTAGGGCACTATTTTCCGAATTTCTAAATACCAAAACATTGCCTTATTTTAAAAACTTTTGAAAATATAATAATTTTGCAAACAATGTATTTTCATTTTAAATAATAATCCATGTAACAATATCGCGTTTATAAACTATCATACACAAATATTTAAAACAATTATAATACAATAGCATTTAATATAACATACAACTAAAATAACTACACTATGGTAATCATAAAATAATAAATAAATAAAAGGGCGTTACATAAAAAATATAAAGCAATATATGGAAAACAATAAAAAATACTAAATAATAAAATATAATTTAATACATATAAAAGATAATACATAATAATATATATAATAATTTTGAATAAAGATATTTAAAAAATAATATAAATAATATATGAAAACATGTTATAAAATATAAATAAACTTTATACAAAATTTTTTTAGAAAATAATATATGATACAATATGATACTATGTAATATAAAAAAAATAAAACATATAATATAGTATAAAAAAAATAATATGTAATGAAAATTATAACACCCTAAACCCGGTCAACACACCACGACCGAATCTGGTATGTTACGGAGTGAAAACATTTGGAAAACATAAGTTGTCGATTAAATCTTAAGAAAAACCCTTTCTGTCACTTAAAAGAAGTTTAGAAATCCCTGTTTGAGGTGATATTAAAATCGTGTAATGATTTCTTTAAAATGTATGCTTGAAAACCCACTTGTTGTTAGAAATTTCAGAAAACAGGCGATACTAGTGAAGAACGGGGTGTGTTGAGTATTATCAAGTATAAAACCTTTTGTATTTGAAGTGGTTTTGAAAAGTTAGAGAAAAACATTCAAGTTACCTTTGTTATCATCTTATAAGTTATGTTACCCAATGGTAACGATTTAAAAACCCGAAAGAGCTATAGTTTTGAAAACATTGCTTTTTACCGGTTAATTTAACAAGTTCATAAATCCAATATAATCAAAATGAAAGCAAGTAATTAAAACCCAAAATTTAACTTAGCGGCCTTATTACAACCCAAATACCAAATTATACTAAAGTAAATAAAACCGAACTAGCAGTTTAAAGTTCCAAAACCAAACTAAGATGCATGGCCACCTCGAGTCCTCCCCGGCTCCATATCCGCGATCTATGCCTCATCTGCAAAATATAAGGGAAGGGGTGAGTCACCAAGACTCAGTGTATAAATCCCCAACCCGATAATTCAACCACTTACACAGATCATTAGCAAAATATGCAAATCATGCAACCCCATAACCTAACCATCCAATCTCCTTTAACTACCCCGTGTGGTCAAAACCACTGGTGGTCAAAACCACTGGTGACCGAAGTCACAAATACATATATATCGATGATGGGGCCAACCCATCGTGTGGTCAAAACCACTGATGACAATCCCGTACTATATAATGCGGGACCAACCCACTGTGGTACCAAACCACTGGGACGAGTCACAATAATCCGTGTGTGGTCAAAACCACTGGTGACCGTAGTCACAAATATCAATCGTGTGGTCAAAACCACTGGGACTTAGTCACAAATAATAATAATAATGTGGTCAAAACCACTGGTGACCGTAGTCACAAATCGAATGGTGGGGCCAACCCATCTTGTGGTCAAAACCACTGGTGTAATATCCCGAAATTGGGCCTAGTAGGATTGGGCCGATTGGGCCTTGGGCTTTAGGAAAATTTTGAGTATTATTTTATTATTTGTGTTAGCTCGGGTATGAATTATGTGTGTTTAGCATAGTCTTGTGAAGGCTTGATTTTTTTAATAAGGCTAGAATAATTCTTAGTATTAAAAATTTAGTGAAGTGGATTAAGTGATCTTGACACTTAAGTTAATTTAAGTGTTAAATTAAGCACATGTGGAGTTAGTGGCAAGGTGGTTAAGATGCATGAAGAGTTGCTTGAGGGAAGTGGTTCGAGTAGCATGATTAGCATTTTGAAGACTTTATATTTATGTATCCTAGCATTAATGGACGGTCAAGCTCTAATTATGGTAAGTTAGACTTTAGATTTTTATGGCAAATTGAATATTAGTTTAGGAAAGCATGTATTTTGGGATAAGATTCTTATGATTTATGGTAGGATGGAGGGATAAGGGGCTTGAATGATGGAGAGTTGTTTTGGAAATATTTTTATGGTCATTTTGACCATGAATGTGGACGCATAGATGGCTAGGGGGGTTGGCCGAATTTTTGGAAGGATTTAGGAGGAATTAAAGAGGAAATATGGGATTTGGGTGAAAGAATTGGTGTTGGCCGAATTTGGGACTTGGTAGGATGGCATTTTCGGTTTGGTAATAGTAAGATAGGTGTGTCAAAATTCATAGTTAATAGTTTTGGTTTTTCTCTTTTTCTCCAAGTTTCGGTCAAGAGGGTTATAGGCAAGTCATTTGGGTATTTGGTGCATTAAGGTGTGTTGTCAATATTTTTCTAACCTTCTCCTATTCATCATTTCTTTCTTTCAACCCCAAATCCATACCTATTCTCTTGTGGTCGGATACCCTATTTTTTATTCAATATGAGTCATAGCCGAATCTTGTAAGTTCTTTTGTTCTCTTTTCTTTTCTTGAAACTTTAAAGCCGAAACACTATTCATCTTTCTCCTCTATTCTTTTCACCACATTCAAAAGCCGAAACTTTGATCTAGTTTATTCTTGGCTGAATCCTCTAAGCTTTCAACTCTCTCCACTCTTGCGTTTACTCTTTTCATTAGTAAAGTGCCGAAACACCATCTCAACCTCGTTTCTATACCTATCTTTGTGTTAGCCGAATATCTCATTATCATTGGGAAGGTTAGCCAAAACCTTTTTCTCTTTTTGGTCTCTTCAAGCAACGTGGTGGTAAGTAATTTCTATCCTAGCAATCAGTGTAGGTTCTCTTTCTTTTAAGTGTGCCGAATCAAGGATTAAATCTTGGTTTTAGGCATGGCCGATTGTTCTTAGTGCCATAAAAAGGTGTTCTTTTGTGTGTAGCTAAAGAAAGGGAACTCAGAGTGTGATTCGGGATTTGGTAGGAGACCAAATCGGCATTTAGGAGAAGGAAGAACCACGTTTCGAGATCGTGTTAGATTCGAGTAGTTCGGGATTTCACTAACAGGCAGGTGTGTGATTAACCCACCATTTTTCGGGTTTTTGCTATATTTGTATGTGTTGATTATGTACTAGTTATGAGATAAATACCCTTAAAGGGGTATGTCGATAATCCAGTAAGTACCAAACCTGATGATATGTGATTATTAATATGAATATGTGTTATGACTATGCTTGATGAACATGCTCACGCATCATTATATTATATCATTATTTATGTTACATATGCATGGGTTGGGATATGATATGAAAGAAGGTACGGGTGTACTTTGAGTACGTGGTTTGATGTTAGCCTTGAGCTACATCGTGGATTAACGTTGACTAAGGTCACGTTGTGGATTAATTGCGATTTAGTTCGCGTGAACGGTATTGATTGTGTAACACCCTAAAAATCCGAGTCTTGTTTTATTGCGTATTTTGGTGTTTAAATTTTGAAGAAAAATTTTCTTATTTATTTTCGTGTTTAATATAGTCCTGAAGAAGAGTATAGAATTAATTGGGTATAGAATAGTTTTTAGTTTGAAAATTTATTGAAGTGGAGCTAGTGGCATTGACACATAAGTTAATTAAAGTGTCAAAGTGTAGCATGAGATGAGTATATGGCAAGGTGGTGTTGGCGCATGGATATTAGCATGAGGGGAGAGGTTCGAATCCCTTGTTTAACATCTAGATGAATTTTATTTTTAAATTTTCTGCACATGTATAGCAAGTGTCGGCCAAGTGCATATATGGTAAGTATTGACCTTGTTATTTTTGGTTAGTATATCAAAGGAATAAGGCAAGTGTTAACATATGGTATGGAATCAAGAAATTAAGGAAAGATATGGAGACATGGGGCTAGTATCAAGGAAAATGTTATGGAAACAAATTCATGGCCATTTGACCATGCATAGGGACGGCAATTTGGTCTAGGGGGGGAGCCGAATTTTTGGTGTTAGTTTGGCTAGGATTTGAAGTCTTTTGTTTTGGTCATTCCTAGCAACTTTGTGCAAAATTTTGCAATTTCTCTTCTCAACTTTTCTCCCTTGGCCGAATTGTGCATTTGGTAAAGCTCTAATCTTGTGACCATTTGGTCATTTTTGTTTATTTCTTTAGCATTTGTTTTGTGCCTTTTCTTTGAGTGCCGAAATCACCTATACCAAAAGCCATTCTTTTTCTTTTCTTTTTACCATTGCCGAATGTACCTAGCTCCTAAACCCATCTTTTACTTCTCTTCTCTTTGAAAACCGAAACAACATCATCACCATCTTTTCTCTTATTTTTATTTCTTTTCAATCGAAATTTTCTCCATTTACACTCTCATGGCCGAATGCTAATGTGCCTATAGCCGATTTTATTTTCTCTTTTCTTTGGTTGCATAGCCGAATTCTCCATCTCTCATAAGCATCATTTTCAATCCTTTCTTTTCAACCGTGGACAATAGTGCGATAGCGGAAGATAGGGGATCAAGTGTTCGTGAGTATTATAAAAGTTGGAAACGATTTAAGTATTAAGGGAACATTTTGGACGACTCTCGTATTGTGGAATGAAGATATTGTGGTAAGGAAATCACATCCTTAAAACCTTTAGTATTATTTTCGAAATAATATGTGATTGGTTAACGATCTTTTTTCTTTGAAGACAATCAAAATAGGGAAGAAAAGGGCGGTGTTTAGTCTTCGAAAGAGGGGAGGTTCCGTTATTCCCCTTAAGTATAAGCAAAGGACTATTTCGGGAATCCGGGATTTTCCACCGGGTTGTGGACGTTCATCCGGGGAGGATCAATTGTTTGAAGTTGTTCGTACTCCCGAACCCCTGTTTGTTCGTGGGTTTGATTCGGTTAGCGAACCATCGATCGGGGAGAAACCGCAAGTAGAAGTATTACGAAAATCCGAGGGTAAAATTCTAGATCGTTATGTTTAGATCGGTTTTATTATTAGATTATAGTGTTCTAATTATCATGATACGTATAGGTGTTGACGAGCGGGAAAGTCTAGTTCTCTCAATAACCAGGTGTGTAACTTCACACTCATTTTCGGGTTAGATATCAAATCGTAAGTAACGTGATAAAACCGTAAAAATGGTAAAATCCAAAATTTTGTGATATTAATACTTTTGAGTAAATGCATGAAAACGGTTAAAGTTGGAAAAATTGCGATAAACCCTCTAGTTCGATAAATTGGGCCAAAAACCCTCTAGTTCGATAAAGTGGGCCAAAAACCCTCTAGTTCGATAAATTGGGCCATAAATACTCTAGTTCGATAAATTGGGCCAAAAACCCTCTAGTTCGATAAATTGGGCCATAAATACTCTAGTTCGATAAATTGGGCCAAAAACCCTCTAGTTCGATAAATTGGGCCAAAAACCCTCTAGTTCGATATATGGGTTAAAATTTCTCTAGTTTGATATATGGACCAAAGTCCGCTAAATTATTAAATGGGCAAGATAATAAATTGTTTTATGGGCCAAATGAAATGTTTAATTATAGACCCAATTGATGTTATGGATTATTTGATAAATTGTTATATGGCTATATTTTGTTATACACGCATGATTGCATGGGGCTGGGTATTTGATGAAGAGAAGAATGGCCTGTTGCCAAAAATCTAGTTCGGTGGCTCTGCCACAAATTTCGGCTTAATGCCTCTAGTTCGGTGGCTCTGCCACAAATTTCGGCTTAATGCCTCTAGTTCGGTGGCTCTGCCACAAAATCTCGGCTTAATGCCTCTAGTTCGGTGGCTCTGCCACAAATTTGGCTAAATGCCTCTAGTTCGGTGACAATGTCACAATCTAGTTCGGTAGTGCACTACAAAATTATAAAAGGCTTAAGGCCTATGATTGGTGTGTTTGGCGGGGTGGGTTGACTTGATCCCCACAGGTGTGTTGGTTGGTACGGGGGTGTTAGCGGATGGAAATTAGGCTTGGTTGGGAAATTCATTTTACATGCATTTTAATTTATTTCATGTTACTTTATGATATTGATGAATTCTGCAAATGGGCTCAAGCCCAGCATAATATCTTGACGATCTGGCCCAATAATGGTGGTAAGTGAGTTGAACACTGAGTTCTTTATAACTCACCCAATTTTATAACCATTTCAGGTAATGGAAATTGATGTGGACTTGGGCCGGTGATGACTTGGTGGAGGCCATACTACAAGCATGAGTTTTATAAACTATGAACTTTATTTTAAGTTACTTATTTTAATTACTATTTTGGGTTGATGTAATAAGGCCTCTAAATATGTTTTTGTGGATTTTATTGTGTGGATGGATTTAACTTTATTTCCAAACTTTTAATATGAGTTTTTCTTAAATCCATTAAGTTTTCTATAAAATATTGGGTTTTATAACAATTTTGGACACCTTAAATATTATAAATTCTTTCAAAGTTTTTTTTTTTTACTATCTTGAGGTTTTGACTTTAATATTTCAATGATAAGTTTTCAAACAAGTATTTTCTTTTAAGTTATCAATTACAAAATCTCGTTCTAACTTTTTATTAAACTCTATTTTCAAAAAGTTTTGAAGCACTATTTTACTTTAACCACTCGAGAATAAAAGAATGTTTGATTGGTGTGAGAAACCAAATCTTGTCTAAACGCATAGACCAGGTTTGGGGTGTTACATTTAATGGTATCAGAGCCCAGTTTCAAAACTCGGCTGTGGTTTGGGTTCAACAATGATATTTGGTTGAAAAACAATTCAAAATTTCTAGATTTTTGATTTAAAGGTAGTATGGCACCATGAGCATCCCGCGCCAAGTCTAGTAAGTATCTGTATACTGATTGTTTATTATTATTATTATGATATGATCGTAAGAAACACTCTAGAACTTCTAGTTTTAGGTGTTGAAAACCGTAGAGATTGAGACAATAGGATATGGTTGCGAAAACAACTCTATCTCTTTCATATCATAAAATATCGTTAATAAACAACTGAAATATTATTCTGATTCATAAAACTCTTAATCAGATTAAATCGAATTAGTCGTTATGAGCACTAGAGGACGTGGTCGTGGACGCGGTAGACGTGGCCGTGGTAGAGGACGAGGTGTTAGGGGCGCAACTGAAGCACTGGGTCATATGCCGGAAATGGATGCACCTGCATCACTTGAGAGTGAGATGGGATCACATGACCATATGGATGAAGATAATGCTGTAACACGAGCAATGCTGCGAGTCCTTGAAAGGGTCGCTGGATCCAGAACTGGGCCAACAGCTCGTGGGTCGATATCGGAGCGTTTGAAATCGAGTGGAGCTGAGGTTTTCAGAGGTGTCTCTGGTGTAGCTCCCAATGTCGCGGAATATTGGCTTGAGGCAGTGGAGCGAATTATGGACGATCTTGAGTGCACTATGGAACAAAAACTAAGAGGATCGGTATCTTTGTTAAGAGACGAAGCATACCAATGGTGGCTTACTGTCCGAGAAGGCACTGATGCTGCATTAGTTAATTGGGAATTCTTCAAGGCTTCCTTTCAAGGGAAATATGTGGGAACAAGCTATGTGGATGCCCGAAGGAAGGAATTCTTGAACCTGGTGCAAGGAAATAAGACGGTGGCAGCATATGAGGCTGAGTTCTTACGTTTGAGTCGCTATGCTCGAACGATAGTGGCAACGGATCATGAGCGTTGTGTACGCTTTGAGGATGGTTTGAAAGATGAGTTGCGGGTTCTGATAGCCCCACAACAAGTTAGAACTTTTGCCACGCTTGTGGAGAAGGCCAAGATAGCCGAAGAGGCTAAGAACTCGGAACGTCAGAATCGGGAGCAAGTTCGAAGCAAGAGAGATATAAAGTATTCGGGTTCTTCAAAAAGGTTTACGAAGAGGCCTCGGAATGAGGAACCAGCTCAAGGAAGAACACCTGTAGCTGTAAATCAGAGCCGAGACTGTGCTGAATGTGGAAAAAGGCATTTTGGAGAATGTTGGAGGAAAACGGGTGCTTGCTATAAATGTGGATCAACGGATCATCAATATAGGAATTGCCCTCGACGTATGGATACAACTCAAGAAGTTCGTAATACTGATGTACCACCGGCAAGAGGAGCTCAGCAACCACCGAGAGGTCGTGGACCAGGTCGTGGTGGTAATGGGGCTGGACGTGGTCAAGGTGCAGCGGGTCGAGGCAATGGTCCTAGAGGCAACACGAATGCAAGACAGCCAGGATTGGTGTATGCAGTCAGACGCCGTGAGGATGGCAATGCACCTGATATGATAACTGGTACGTTCTTCATCTCTGATGTACCCGTTATTGCCTTGATAGATATTGGTCCTACCCACTCGTATGTTGCTAGCACCATAACTGGCAACTTGAATTTAGAATCTGAAATTTTCGATAGTGAGATGAAGGTAATTAGCCCTTTAGGACAGTCGGTGTTGGTAAATAAACTGTTTAGAGACGTGCCCTTAGAAATTCAAGGAGAAAAATTCCTGGCGAATTTGATGGAATTGCCTTTTGGCGAATTCGATATCATTTTGGGGATGGATTGGTTGGTTAAGCACCGGGCGCAATTGGATTGTGCCGAAAAGCGGATGTCCATAAGAACCGTGGAGGACAAGGAGATAGTTATGATAGGCGAGCGGAGGAATTACGTGGCAAACGTGATTTCTGCGTTAAAGGCGGAGAAGTTGGTGCGAAAAGGGTATGGAGCATTTTTAGCATTCATTAGTGCTTTTGATGCAAAAGAGTTATCAGTGGAAGATGTGAGAACAGTGAAGGAGTTTCCTGATGTTTTTCCCGAAGAACTTCCCGGTGTACCTCCAGATCGGAAAGTGGAATTTGGTATTGAGCTTTTGCCCGGAACTGCTCCAGTGTCCATTGCTCCTTATAGAATGGCACCGAAGGAGTTGTCGGAGCTTAAAGCTCAAATTCAAGAACTGCTAGATCGGGGTTTTATTCGACCGAGTGTGTCTCCATGGGGAGTACCGGTTTTGTTTGTTAAGAAGAAAGATGGGTCGATACGTATGTGTATTGACTACAGGCAATTGAATAAGCTGACGATCAAGAATCGGTACCCTCTGCTGAGAATTGACGACCTGTTTGATCAATTGAAGGGAGCTTCAGTTTTCTCCAAAATTGATTTAAGGTCGGGTTATCACCAGCTCAAGGTGAAAGAAGCGGATATTCACAAAACAGCGTTCCGAACCCGTTACGGACACTATGAGTTTTTGGTGATGCCGTTTGGGTTGACCAATGCACCAACTGCATTTATGGATATGATGAACCGGGTCTTTCAACCATATTTAGACCGGTTTGTGGTGGTATTCATAGATGACATTCTGGTATATTCAAAGAATGAAGAAGAGCATGACTCGCATTTGCGAATTGTATTGCAGTTGCTTCGAGATAATCAATTGTATGCCAAATTCAGTAAATGTGAATTTTGGTTAAAAGAAGTGATTTTCTTGGGTCATGTGGTATCAGCCGAAGGAATAAGGGTGGATCCTCGGAAGATTGAAGCTATTTTGGATTGGAAACCACCAAAGTCAGTAGCTGAGATTTGGAGTTTCTTGGGTTTGGCTGGTTACTATAGACGCTTTGTTGAGGGGTTTTCGTTGATTACTGCACCCCTAACTAAGCTGTTGCGAAAGGGAGTACCGTTTGTATGGACTGTAAAACAGCAAGAAAGTTTTGATAAATTGAAGAAGATTTTAACGGAAGCGCCGGTATTGATTCAACCTGAGGCTGGAAAGGAGTTTACAGTTTATTGTGATGCGTCACATACGGGTTTAGGTTGCGTATTAATGCAAAGTGGGAAAGTGGTAGCTTATGCTTCTCGTCAGTTGAGACCGCACGAAGTAAACTACCCTACTCACGATTTGGAGTTAGCTGCAGTAGTGTTTGCCTTAAAGATTTGGAGGCATTACCTCTATGGTGAGAAGTCTATCATCTTTACGGACCACAAGAGTCTTAAGTATCTTCTTACTCAGAAGGAATTAAACTTGAGACAACGAAGATGGGTGAAGCTGTTAAAGGACTATGATTTCTCAATCGAGTATCATCCTGGAAAAGCTAATGTGGTGGCGGACGCATTAAGTCGTAAGGTGGTATCTGATTTGAGAGCTATGTTTGCCCATTTGAGTTTGTATAAGGATGGTAGTCTAATAGCGGAACTTCAGGTGAAGCCTCAGTGGTTGGAGCAAATCAAGGAAAAGCAAATATTAGACGGAAAGTTGGGACCTTTACTTCAGCAAGTTAAAAATGGTGGATTAGAGGACTTTGGAATAAACACAGAAGGTGTGTTGTGCTTTCGTGGAAGAGCCTGTATGCCTAAGGACTCAGATCTAAGGCAAATGATTTTGAGGGAGGCGCATAGTAGCCCTTATGCTATGCACCCCGGAGGAAATAAGATGTATCGGGATCTTCGCGAACAGTTTTGGTGGCCAGGGTTGAAGCGTGAGATTTCAGAATTTGTGGGAAAATGTTTGACTTGTCAGCAAGTGAAGGCGGAGCATCAATTGCCGTCAGGTCTTTTGCAACCAGTCAAGATTCCTCTTGGGAAATGGGAGCGGATAACGATGGATTTTGTTAGTGGGTTACCTTTAACACCTACTAAGAAAAATTCTGTTTGGGTAATTGTTGATCGTTTGACGAAGACTGCTCATTTTCTACCAGTTTGTACGGATTACTCGTTGCAGAAGTTGGCGAAGCTGTATGTATCTGAAATCGTGAGGTTGCATGGGGTACCCGTGTCTATTATATCGGATAGGGATCCTAGGTTTACATCCCGGTTTTGGAAAGCTTTGCATGAAGCTCTGGGAACAAAGCTAAACTTCAGTACGGCTTTTCATCCTCAGTCAGATGGTCAGTCGGAAAGAGTAATTCAAGTTCTGGAAGACATGTTAAGAGGATGTGTAATCGACTTCAAAGGTAGTTGGGAGGATTTTCTACCGTTGGCAGAATTTGCGTATAACAATAGCTATCAGTCAAGTATTCAGATGGCACCCTACGAGGCATTATATGGTCGTAGGTGTCGTTCTCCTATTTGTTGGACTGAATTGGGCGATCGGCAGATGTTAGGACCTGAGATGATTTCTGAAACGGAAGAGAAAGTAAAAGTTATTCGAGCACGGTTAAAGGAAGCTTCGGATAGACAGAAGTCGTATGCGGATCTGAAGCGTAAGGATATCGAGCATGCTGTGGGGGATCAAGTTTTCTTGAAGGTCTCACCTTGGAAGAAGATTTTCAGATTCGGGAAGAAGGGCAAATTGAGTCCGAGATATATTGGACCATACCGTGTGGTGAAGCGAGTTGGTCCAGTGGCCTATCAGATCGAATTACCTCCGGAATTGAGCCAAATTCATAATGTTTTTCATGTGTCCATGTTGAGGCGCTATAGATCGGATCCTTCGCACCTAGTACCGGTAGAAGATGTGGAGTTGAAGTCAGACTTGTCTTTTGAGGAGGAACCAGTGGAAATCTTAGACCGAGATGTTAAGGTGCTAAGAAAGAAGACCGTGCCGTTGGTCAAAGTGTTATGGCGTAACCACGGAGTGGAAAAAGCTACGTGGGAGCCTGAGGATGCAATTCGACAACAATACCCTCACCTTTTTCAACCAGATAAATTTCGAGGACGAAATTTTCTTTAAGGAGGGTAGAGTTGTAACACCCTAAAAACCCGAGTCTTGTTTTATTGCGTATTTTGGTGTTTAAATTTTGAAGAAAAATTTTCTTATTTATTTTCGTGTTTAATATAGTCCTGAAGAAGAGTATAGAATTAATTGGGTATAGAATAGTTTTTAGTTTGAAAATTTATTGAAGTGGAGCTAGTGGCATTGACACATAAGTTAATTAAAGTGTCAAAGTGTAGCATGAGATGAGTATATGGCAAGGTGGTGTTGGCGCATGGATATTAGCATGAGGGGAGAGGTTCGAATCCCTTGTTTAGCATCTAGATGAATTTTATTTTTAAATTTTCTGCACATGTATAGCAAGTGTCGGCCAAGTGCATATATGGTAAGTATTGACCTTGTTATTTTTGGTTAGTATATCAAAGGAATAAGGCAAGTGTTAACATATGGTATGGAATTAAGAAATTAAGGAAAGATATGGAGACATGGGGCTAGTATCAAGGAAAATGTTATGGAAACAAATTCATGGCCATTTGACCATGCATAGGGACGGCAATTTGGTCTAGGGGGGGAGCCGAATTTTTGGTGTTAGTTTGGCTAGGATTTGAAGCCTTTTGTTTTGGTCATTCCTAGCAACTTTGTGCAAAATTTTGCAATTTCTCTTCTCAACTTTTCTCCCTTGGCCGAATTGTGCATTTGGTAAAGCTCTAATCTTGTGACCATTTGGTCATTTTTGTTTATTTCTTTAGCATTTGTTTTGTGCCTTTTCTTTGAGTGCCGAAATCACCTATACCAAAAGCCATTCTTTTTCTTTTCTTTTTACCATTGCCGAATGTACCTAGCTCCTAAACCCATCTTTTTCTTCTCTTCTCTTTGAAAACCGAAACAACATCATCACCATCTTTTCTCTTATTTTTATTTCTTTTCAATCGAAATTTTCTCCATTTACACTCTCATGGCCGAATGCTAATGTGCCTATAGCCGATTTTATTTTCTCTTTTCTTTGGTTGCATAGCCGAATTCTCCATCTCTCATAAGCATCATTTTCAATCCTTTCTTTTCAACCATGGACAATAGTGCGATAGCGGAAGATAGGGGATCAAGTGTTCGTGAGTATTATAAAAGTTGGAAACGATTTAAGTATTAAGGGAACGTTTTGGACGACTCTCGTATTGTGGAACGAAGATATTGTGGTAAGGAAATCACATCCTTAAAACCTTTAGTATTATTTTCGAAATAATATGTGATTGGTTAACGATCTTTTGTCTTTGAAGACAATCAAAATAGGGAAGAAAAGGGCGGTGTTTAGTCTTCGAAAGAGGGGAGGCTCCGTTATTCCCCCTAAGTATAAGCAAAGGACTATTTCGGGAATCCGGGATTTTCCACCGGGTTGTGGACGTTCATCCGGGGAGGATCAATTGTTTGAAGTTGTTCGTACTCTCGAACCCCTGTTTGTTCGTGGATTTGATTCGGTTAGCGAACCATCGATCGGGGAGAAACCGCAAGTAGAAGTATTACGAAAATCCGAGGGTAAAATTCTAGATCGTTATGTTTAGATCGGTTTTATTATTAGATTATAGTGTTCTAATTATCATGATACGTATAGGTGTTGACGAGCGGGAAAGTCTAGTTCTCTCAATAACCAGGTGTGTAACTTCACACTCATTTTCGGGTTAGATATCAAATCGTAAGTAACGTGATAAAACCGTAAAAATGGTAAAATCGGAAATTTTGTGATATTAATACTTTTGAGTAAATGCATGAAAACGGTTAAAGTTGGAAAAATTGCGATAAACCCTCTAGTTCGATAAATTGGGCCAAAAACCCTCTAGTTCGATAAATTGGGCCAAAAACCCTCTAGTTCGATAAATTGGGCCATAAATACTCTAGTTCGATAAATTGGGCCAAAAACCCTCTAGTTCGATAAATTGGGCCAAAAACCCTCTAGTTCGATATATGGGCTAAAATTTCTCTCGTTTGATATATGGACCAAAGTCCGCTAAATTATTAAATGGGCAAGATAATAAATTGTTTTATGGGCCAAATGAAATGTTTAATTATAGACCCAATTGATGTTATGGATTATTTGATAAATTGTTATATGGCTATATTTTGTTATACACGCATGATTGCATGGGGCTGGGTATTTGATGAAGAGAAGAATGGCCTGTTGCCAAAAATCTAGTTCGGTGGCTCTGCCACAAATTTCGGCTTAATGCCTCTAGTTCGGTGGCTCTGCCACAAATTTCGGCTTAATGCCTCTAGTTCGGTGGCTCTGCCACAAATTTCGGCTTAATGCCTCTAGTTCGGTGGCTCTGCCACAAAATCTCGGCTTAATGCCTCTAGTTCGGTGGCTCTGCCACAAATTTGGCTAAATGCCTCTAGTTCGGTGACAATGTCACAATCTAGTTCGGTAGTGCACTACAAAATTATAAAAGGCTTAAGGCCTATGATTGGTGTGTTTGGCGGGGTGGGTTGACTTGATCCCCACAGGTGTGTTGGTTGGTACGGGGGTGTTAGCGGATGGAAATTAGGCTTGGTTGGGAAATTCATTTTACATGCATTTTAATTTATTTCATGTTACTTTATGATATTGATGAATTCTGCAAATGGGCTCAAGCCCAGCATAATATCTTGACGATCTGGCCCAATAATGGTGGTAAGTGAGTTGCACACTGAGTTCTTTGTAACTCACCCAATTTTATAACCATTTCAGGTAATGGAAATTGATGTGGACTTGGGCCGGTGATGACTTGGTGGAGGCCATACTACAAGCATGAGTTTTATAAACTATGAACTTTATTTTAAGTTACTTATTTTAATTACTATTTTGGGTTGATGTAATAAGGCCTCTAAATATGTTTTTGTGGATTTTATTGTGTGGATGGATTTAACTTTATTTCCAAACTTTTAATATGAGTTTTTCTTAAATCCATTAAGTTTTCTATAAAATATTGGGTTTTATAACAATTTTGGACACCTTAAATATTATAAATTCTTTCAAAGATTTTTTTTTACTATCTTGAGGTTTTGACTTTAATATTTCAATGATAAGTTTTCAAACAAGTATTTTCTTTTAAGTCATCAATTACAAAATCTCGTTCTAACTTTTTATTAAACTCTATTTTCAAAAAGTTTTGAAGCACTATTTTACTTTAACCACTCGAGAATAAAAGAATGTTTGATTGGTGTGACAAACCAAATCTTGTCTAAACGCATAGACCGGGTTTGGGGTGTTACAGATTGCCTTTGGAGTGAAAAGGAGAGGGTGATTTGTTAATCCCTTGGTGTGTGGTAGGCTCGATACGGGGGTGTGTAGAGGATGGACCCTAGGTTGGGGTTGGGTGCACTTTGCATAATTTTATTTGATATGAGTAATTGATGTGAAAATGGGCCAAGCCTAATATGTGAATGTTGATTGGGTTAAGAAATGGGCTAAGCCCAGTATATGAATGTGGATCAGTGTGGAAATGGGTTAAGCCCGATATGTGGAATTATGCGGTTAATTACCCTGTTACCTGATAAGTGATATGAATACGGGCCAAGCCCAGAATGTGTTATTAAGTGAATATGATATCTTGTTATCTGTTATATGGGTTAATATGTGGTTAACATGTGGGTGGATTTCAGTGGACTGATTACACACTGAGTCTGTGTGACTCACCCAATTTTTCTCAAACCTTACAGGTGATGCATAAAGCTCGGACCGGGTTGGAGTGGATACGAGGTGGCCCATGCAGAAGTTATTTTCCTTATTTTATACAATTTTATATTTTCAGTATTTTGGGGATTTATTTGATGTAATAAGGGCCACTTAAAGTATTTAAGGACTTTTATTATGTTTTAAGTTGGATTGTCGATTATATTATTTTTTTGAAAATGTTTTATTTTAAACAACTTAATTTTATTTGGAACTTTAATTATACAATGTTTTATTAGAGACAATAAATTTTCATGTTTTCACCTTTAAGTCAAATCATTTTTAAACGTTTTTCTGCAGTGGCATTTCAAATTCGGTCATAGCAAATGGGTCGGGTTTGGGGTGTTACAAATTGGTATCAGAGCCTGGTTCAAAACTCAGCTTTGAGAGTTTTGGGCCCAAAAACATTTTTTTAAGATGGGCTTTTCAAATATTTGGGCTTTCATAAATTTTTCAGGTTTATTCTGGCATGGCACCTGTATCTCCGACCCGAAGTCCACCAGGTAAGTACATCTAATTGTTATGTGAATTATTATATGATTGGTATGTGGGTATGATGGGAACGTAGATTAGTATATTAAGTTATTGAACTTTAGGATTAGCTTACTCCAACACAGAATTGCATAATATTTTAAAGCCTAATTAAACAAACCTATGACTAAGTCGCCGAGTTAGGGTGTGGAAACCATTCTGCGCATGTCTAGGATTGGTTTCGGTGGGAGCTTGATATATAAGTAGTCCTAGTGACTCACCTCCTCTCCACTCGAATCCTACCTGGTGCGTAGTAACGGTTGACCCTAACCAAAAGGACTTATTCACGGGCTAAACTCGATAATTAAAACCCGAAAGGGACTAGCCATACTGTTTTATAAAAACCTTAAGTTTTCAAAATTTCTCCTTTGATTTGTAAAACCATTTTATACTTGGAAAATTTTTCGAAATATTTCCGATTTACAAAATTACCTAAATTCCCCTGGTTGTGAAAATTACCAAAATGTCCTTGGTTTCTAAAATTACCGTACTACCCTTGACTTTTGCAAATATACTTTTGTTTTACAAAATACCGGGGATCCAAATTTTGCAAATTATTAAGATACTCTGATTTGGAAGATTTACGAAAATACCCCTAACTTACAAAATTACCGAAATAACCCCGATTTCAGAAATTTCTGCAATACCTTTAGAAAAAAAACTTTCAAAAGACCCTCGAGTTGTGAAAATTTTAGAATGCTTTTGACTTGTAAAGATTATTTTCGACTTGACCCCGGTTTATTACCAAAATACCCCTGTAGGACAAATGACGAAATTACCCCTGGGTTGGGAATGGACAAGGATGCCCATAGTAGCATGGTAAATGTTGTGGATGAGTGAATGTGTTACTATTGATGTGAATGAATGTGAATGTGTGATTCTCTGAGCTAGAATAGTGAACTGGAACTAGAAACTTGGATTGATCGAAAGAACTACTTCTGAAAATTCTTTTCATAAAATTGTTCGCGCATAAACAAGTGGAACAAAAGTACTAATGCATAAAATTTCTTAAGTCAGATTAAATCGCGGCGCTAGATATGAGTTCTAGGGGACGTGGTCGTCGTGGACGCGGTAGAGGCTAAATGGTTGTGTCGGAACCATCGCTAGTGAAGCATCTAGAACCTTGAGTGTGAACTTGGAGACTGTACCTAGAAAGTATATTGGTTTTATTAAGATCAGAGTGCGCAGCAAGAGCGTAGTGTAGCGAGATAGGATGTACGATTGTTAGTTAGTTGGAAATTTTGAGGACGAAATTTCTTTAAGGAGGGTAGAATTGTAATATCCCAAAATTGGGCCTAGTAGGATTGGGCCGATTGGGCCTTGGGCTTTAGGAAAATTTTGAGTATTATTTTATTATTTGTGTTAGCTCGGGTATGAATTATGTGTGTTTAGCATAGTCTTGTGAAGGCTTGATTTTTTTAATAAGGCTAGAATAATTCTTAGTATTAAAAATTTAGTGAAGTGGATTAAGTGATCTTGACACTTAAGTTAATTTAAGTGTTAAATTAAGCACATGTGGAGTTAGTGGCAAGGTGGTTAAGATGCATGAAGAGTTGCTTGAGGGAAGTGGTTCGAGTAGCATGATTAGCATTTTGAAGACTTTATATTTATGTATCCTAGCATTAATGGACGGTCAAGCTCTAATTATGGTAAGTTAAACTTTAGATTTTTATGGCAAATTGAATATTAGTTTAGGAAAGCATGTATTTTGGGATAAGATTCTTATGATTTATGGTAGGATGGAGGGATAAGGGGCTTGAATGATGGAGAGTTGTTTTGGAAATATTTTTATGGTCATTTTGACCATGAATGTGGACGCATAGATGGCTAGGGGGGTTGGCCGAATTTTTGGAAGGATTTAGGAGGAATTAAAGAGGAAATATAGGATTTGGGTGAAAGAATTAGTGTTGGCCGAATTTGGGACTTGGTAGGATGGCATTTTCGGTTTGGTAATAGTAAGATAGGTGTGTCAATATTCATAGTTAATAGTTTTGGTTTTTCTCTTTTTCTCCAAGTTTCGGTCAAGAGGGTTATAGGCAAGTCATTTGGGTATTTGGTGCATTAAGGTGTGTTGTCAATATTTTTCTAACCTTCTCCTATTCATCATTTCTTTCTTTCAACCCCAAATCCATACCTATTCTCTTGTGGCCAGATACCCTATTTTTTATTCAATATGAGTCATAGCCGACTCTTGTAAGTTCTTTTGTTCTCTTTTCTTTTCTTGAAACTTTAAAGCCGAAACACTATTCATCTTTCTCCTCTATTCTTTTCACCATATTCAAAAGCCGAAACTTTGATCTAGTTTATTCTTGGCCGAATCCTCTAAGCTTTCAACTCTCTCCACTCTTGCGTTTACTCTTTTCATTAGTAAAGTGCCGAAACACCATCTCAACCTCGTTTCTATACCTATCTTTGTGTTAGCCGAATATCTCATTATCATTGGGAAGGTTTAGCCAAAACCTTTTTCTCTTTTTGGTCTCTTCAAGCAACGTGGTGGTAAGTAATTTCTATCCTAGCAATCGGTGTAGGTTCTCTTTCTTTTAAGTGTGCCAAATCAAGGATTAAATCTTGGTTTTAGGCATGGCCGATTGTTCTTAGTGCCATAAAAAGGTGTTCTTTTGTGTGTAGCTAAAGGAAGGGAACTCAGAGTGTGATTCGGGATTTGGTAGGAGACCAAATCGGCATTTAGAAGAAGGAAGAACCACGTTTCGAGATCGTGTTAGATTCGAGTAGTTCGAGATTTCACTAATAGGCAGGTGTGTGATTAACCAACCGTTTTCCGGGTTTTTGCTATATTTGTATGTGTTGATTATGTACTAACAAGTGCAGTAAAAGTTATGAGATAAATACCCTTAAAGGGGTATGTCGATAATCCGGTAAGTACCAAACCTGATGATATGTGATTATTAATATGAATATGTGTTATGAATATGCTTGATGAACATGCTCACGCATCATTATATTATATCATTATTTATGTTACATGTGCATGGGTTGGGATATGATATGAAAGAAGGTACGGGTGTACTTTGAGTACGTGGTTTGATGTTAGCCTTGAGCTACATCGTGGATTGACGTTGACTAGGGTCACGTTGTGGATTAATTGCGATTTAGTTCGCGTGGACGGCATTGATTGCCTTTGGAGTGAAAAGGAGAGGGTGATTTGTTAATCCCCTGGTGTGTGGTAGGCTGGATACGGGGGTGTGTAGAGGATGGACCCTAGGTTGGGGTTGGGTGCACTTTGCATAATTTTATTTGATATGAGTAATTGATGTGAAAATGGGCCAAGCCCAATATGTGAATGTGGATTGGGTTAAGAAATGGGCTAAGCCCAGTATATGAATGTGGATCAGTGTGGAAATGGGTTAAGCCCGATATGTGGAATTATGCGGTTAATTACCCTGTTACCTGATAAGTGATATGAATATGGGCCAAGCCCAGAATGTGTTATTAAGTGAATATGATATCTTGTTATCTGTTATATGGGTTAATATGTGGTTAACATGTGGGTGGATTTCAGTGGTCTGATTACACACTGAGTCTGTGTGACTCACCCAATTTTTCTCAAACCTTACAGGTGATGCATAAAGCTTGGACCGGGTTAGAGTGGATACGAGGTGGCCCATGCAGAAGTTATTTTCCTTATTTTATACAATTTTATATTGTCAGTATTTTGGGGATTTATTTGATGTAATAAGGGCCACTTAAAGTATTTAAGGACTTTTATTATGTTTTAAGTTGGATTGTCGATTATATTACTTTTTTGAAAATGTTTTATTTTAAACAACTTAATTTTATTTGGAACTTTAATTATACAATGTTTTATTAGAGACAATAAATTTTCATGTTTTCACCTTTAAGTCAAATCATTTTTAAACGTTTTTCCGCAGTGGCATTTCAAATTCGATCATAGCAAATGGGCCGGGTTTGGGGTGTTACAACTGGTGTCAGTCCAAATAATTCATCCCCCTCCTCTCATCAATCCCATCATAATCATGCTCATATCATACGTGTCATAATATCAAGTATCATGCAATAAGGCATAGTATAGCATTATCAACTCATGATAACATACATCGAAAATCACATAACAGGGGACTTACCCGGAATCCAAGCTCATGCCCACAAGGCAAGGTCACTAATACCAGAGGTTATACAGTAACATAATAAGCATCATTAACTAATAAAGTGTGTAAGAGTTTACACACCTGGCTATTCGTAAATCTAAGCGAATCCCGAAACTACGCAAACTAACGAGATCCCGAAGTTACTCCCTCTTACAATCGGCCAACATTAATTAGCAACTAAAAAGCCTATTCGGCACAATTGGAAATCTCGAAGGATATGTCGCCCAAGTATAACACTCACCTTAAGCCGATTTGGTTTCTAACCAAATCCCGAAGCCACACAAAGAGCCTCCTTGCAATCGGCCACACACTGCTGCACATAAACGATTAGCCTTCGACTTTTGAACGATTAAGAAATGGATCTTGAAACGTTAAGACCTTACCTAGATCGACCACCAAATCCCAAAGACACACTGCAATCGGCTATAGTCCTCCCTGAAATCGGTTTCAACATAACTCTTAGAACCCATAGACCATTCGGCCATAACTTAAATCCCGAAACCACATGAGTTGTCGCACACTTACTTTACTGATAGATTCGACTTGATCAAACACCAATGTTTGGCACCCCTAAGTGATCATGAACAGAATTCTAACACTTAGATCTATAAGGAAAAGAAGATAAAAGGGAAGTGGGTTTCGGCATTACCCACCTTGATCAAGAAAAGAAAACGAATAGGAAGTTCACTTACCAGAGTTTCGGCTATGATCCACAAAGAAGAGAAAAGGAGAAATCACAAGAGAGGGAGAGGGTGATAGTTTCGAATAGGAGAAGAAAAGAAGATTTGATTAAGCCCGGAAGAGGTTCGGCTAATGGGGTTTTCAAGAAAAAGATAAAACAAAAATGGAAAGGGAGATAGGTATGGTGTTTTCGGCTTTTGAGAATAGTCAAGATGAAGAAGAGAAAGAGAATGGGGAAAGGAGAATTCGGCAAGGTGAATGAAAAGAGATTTCGACACAAGGTGTTTTGAAAGAGAAGATGCCGAATGAGGGGTGAGGTTATTGGTTTCGGCCTTGAGCAAAAGAAGAAGAAGAGAAGATGGGTAAAGGTGATTTCGGCAAAGGCTAACTAAAAAGAACCGAAAAGAAAAGAGAAGAAAGACCCCCTTGGGTTCGGCTTAAACAAGGAAAATCAAAGATGAGAGCACCTTGGTGTTTCGGTTTCGGCACAAATGGTGAGAGACCACCAAAGCACACTCGGCCACTACCCAAAAGACCCCAAAACCGATTGCCCCTTAGCTCAAAACACCCCTTGCCAATTTCGGCTGGACACTTCCTTCCCCAAAGTTCAAATTCGGCCAAGCACCTTCAAATGAGTTTGAAAATGTTCAAACTCCTATATTTGCTCCCCTCCATCAATTCAAATCTGTTTGAACAGGTCAAACTCCTCAAATCTCTCCTCTCCATCCATTCAAAGGAGTCCCACCTGAGCACTCCTCCTCTAACTTGTGGCGTCAAAAAGAAATAGCAGGGAGTGCAATTCCTGCTGCTCGAACACAGGCACTCCCAACCTGCTTGTGGCGTCATCACCTAAACACCTTAGTGGCACCTCCTTGCCACTTTTCCACACCTCTTCTTGTGTCTAAAACTCCCAATAATTTCTTTTAACCCCCACTTTATCTAGCTCCTTCCTCTTAAGCATTAAAACAGAAATTTTGGTCATGACCCAGGACTAACCCGAGGTCATGCCTAAACCCCAAAACATACCAAACAAACACAATAACCATGTTATCACATGCAAACACATGCAAAATGCAGAGACCCCAATTTAAGGATGTTACAAAAATAATTTTGAGTTAAATAAAAATAATAATAAATAATGAAATATATGTATATATGTAGTACATTAATTATAAAATTATATACATAGTATAAACAATATAAATAAAATAAATTAGATAATATAAATAAATTTTATATAAAATAAAGCTTTAGAAATAATATATAATATAAAACTATATAATATACAAAATATATAATAAATAATAAGAATATATAATAAAATATAAATTATTAAACAAGTAAAATAATATAGGAATAATTAAATATACAATAAAATAATACATATAAAATATAGGAAAATAATATAAAATATATAATGTAGTAAAATAATTTAATATACTATAAAATAATAAAAATAAAATAAAAGGATAAAAAAAGTGTTAAATAGCAATTAAAATAACTATAAAAGGATTTAATTAAAAAACGCACGTTAAACCCAGGGATTAATGTGGCAATTAGGCCAAGTTTAAAAACTACGACGTTTTGATCCCAACCTTTAAAGAGCCTGAGGGACTAAATTGAAAAGTAATTAAAATTTTATAGTCAAAATAAAAAAGAAATTAAACCGAATTAAAAAAATATAAAAATGCGGGAGGACTGAAATTAAAATTAGACCATTTATTAAAACACGCGGATCTTGCCTTCAGGTCGGGTCAAAGCGCGGGTCTTCAATTACTTAAACGACGCCGTTTCATGTTTTTTATAAAAGCACAATTTTTTTTTAAAAAAAATCATTTCTGCTTTTATTTTCTAAAAAAAATTTCGGAACCTTTCCCTTTCTCTCTCGCCTCTCCCTTTTTGGCCGGCGCCAGTTTTATCGCCGATCTGTCGTGCACCCGTCGTGGCCAGTGGCTAAAATCACGCTATTTTGCACCCGAAACATATGTAACCTTCTTATCTTCTTCTTTGTTCTTAATATTCGTAAAAAGAGTACTATAAATCTAAAAAAATAAAGTGGAAAATGACCTTGGCTAAAAATAGTTTATGTATTCTAATTTCAACGTTTTCTTTTGTCTCTGTTTATTCTTTGTATGTGTGAATCCCCCCTTTACAAGTTTATCAAAGGGCTTTTATAGCCTCCTAAAAACAAAATAGAAAAGGAATCAAATATTTATGAGTTGTGGTTGCCATATTTTGCTGTCGTCCTTTCCTTTTGCAGGTTGAAAAATCAGGCGACAATGAAGGCTTGCGCAAGCTGCGCCGCGAATTAATGGCATGACTGAAGGGCTGTTGGAGTTGACGATTGCAGCGCGACGTTTGGGATCTCGCTGGGGTGAAGCTTGCGGCGCCTAGGGTTTCAGAAACCCTAGGCCATTGCTGATTTTGGTTTAAAGTTTTGGGCCTCTTTGGGCCGAGTCCGAGTCTGGGTCAGTTCTTAGGATTCGGGCCAGGGTGTTTTGGGTAGTCTGCTGTTTAGGTGTTGGGTCTAGGATCTGTAAGTGGGCTGCTGGGTAATTTTGGGTTTTGGGTTTTTATAGATGTAAATGGACTTTATTGAACTGGACTTTTTATTATTTATCTTTGGTTTATTTCTAGGCCTGGGCAAAATGGGCTATTACAACCTCAATAGGAGAGAATTGCGACAATGGAAACAAAAGCTTTGTGTAGCAACATCAATAGGGTAGTGCCGCGACTTCAGAGGCAATTTCCTCTAGAATATAAAACCCATTCAACCCAAACCTGCTAAATTCAATACCAAGTGGCCTAAATGGCCAAATTTCATTACAACACCTTTTTGAACATTAATTCATATGCTAAACAATAACTTCAACACTATAGTCAACTTAGTACATAAAATCAAGTGCTTATTTGCATTCATTCAAGATTTAAACATCTCTTTCATTAAATTAACATATATGTAACACACCCTAACCCTTATCCGTCACCAGAACAGGGTTACGGAGCATTACCGAACATTTCAGATAAATACGAACATAAAAAAAATTAAATATTATACACCTTATAAATTAATCATGTTGTCCCTTTATTGGGCCCTCGAGGCCTTCAATATGTATTAGAAATAAATCGGGACTTATTCGGGTTCTCTGAAATTTTTTCTCAAAACCTCAAAATTTTTCCTAAGTGCAAGGCTCACACGCCCGTGTGACCCTATGACATGCCCGTGCTTCAAGCCGTGTCCTACCCCATGTAACTCTCTGCCTTACCTAATTAACCACCGGGTACTTGTATCTTTCCGAAGGGTTCATCGAGAAACTTGTTTAAGTGAATATTTCATGTGGCTTTATAGTGATAAATGTAGGGCTTAAGTACAAATAAATGTGAGCAATGTACATGATATGGTTGGGATGTGGTAAGAGTTGAGATGAGTAAGCATGATAATGATAATGTGAATTGTTGTTACATAGTATGTGAATGTTATTGGTTGATTAGCATATGGTATGATGCTTATTGTTTACATTTAGACTTACTAAGCTTAAAGCTTACTCTCTTTCTTTTCCCTTGTTTTATAGTGTCAAAGAGCCAGCTCGGGATACAAAGATATTCAGAGGATCACCCACACTATCAACACATCTTAGTATATATAGACTTAGCATTTTGAGTATGACATATATAGGGACTAGACTTAGTTAAATGTCATATTGTTTTGGCCAAGTGTGTTGGCTCATTCAAAGATAAACTCTTTTGTATAAGGCCATAGTTGATGGCTCATTGTTATTTATCTATGAAAAGATGAGGTTATTCGTGAATCGGTTGATGGTTGAATGTGTTTTATGTTTGTATGAGTTAGGGTGATAAAAAGAGCTTGGCAAATAGCCTTGTTCTTGTCCACACGGGTAGACACACGGGTGTGTGTCTAGGCCGTGTGTGACACACGGTGTAAGAGCCCAATTTTGGGGCTAGTCGGAACAGTGGTCTCGGGACCACTAATCCGAGGTTGAGGGAAAATTATTTTAGTACTATTTTATGTGTTATGGTATTAATATATGGCCATATGAAAATTTTTGTGCTTTAATTTTAGCAATAGCATGCTTAATTGTGAAAAAGGATTAAATCGCATAAGATGCGAAAGTTCTATTTTATTCGGTAGGGGTATCCAATAGCTATAGAATGTAAATTGGAGGATTTTAAAATGCAATTAGGCCATTTTGGAGTGTAATGGTCGGCCATAAGGTGCTTAGGGAACAAAAGCATTAAATTTAGTCAAACTAGGTGATAGTTGGTGACAAATTGACTAAAATATGATAAAATAAAATGACTAAAGGGAGCTATCATTTTCACTATTCATCCCCCCTACTACAGAAAATTTCAGCAAAAGCTTGAAAATTTCAGCTACATCTCATCCTTGCAAGTAAGTAATTTTTGAGGTTTTTCTTAATGATTTTTGTACTTTTGGGATCCCCAAAGCTTAAGCTAGCTAATGAGGGGACTAATTTGTGATATGGTTGAAAGTTTAGGGACTTGCCATGAGAGTAATTATGTTGTTAGCTGAGTTTTTATGGAAGAAAATGAATGTTAGGGAGATGAGGAATAACTTTGGTGAAAGGTGTTTGCATGAAAACACCTAAATAGGACTTAAATGCAAAGAATGAAATTGTGTCATAAATGCATGAAATGGTGAGAATGGTGAGTAGTTGTAAGAGAAATAAATGTTCAGCTAGACTTAATTATTGAGGAAATGTGTTGAAAAATAAATTACGAGCCTATGGGCAAAATTGTAATTTTGCCAATATACAAGGGCAAAATGGTCATTTTTGCCCAAGTGCAGAATTTTATGTATTATGATCATAGAATGATCTAAACGAATGAATTTCATTGTCATAGATCAAGAAAAGCACGGAATCAACCTTGACCGTGGGAAAGGCAAGGTGATTGAGTAAATCGCTAGTTAACACGTTTTGCATCGAGGTAAGTTTATGTGTAAACAATACAATCTTATTTATATACATTGTGCTGCTAATTTAGGGTATGACATGATTAAGAACATATGTGATTCAAGTGGATTGAATGTGGTAGTCATTGAATAATTATTATTTAATTACGACGGGCTTTGTGCGATACCATCGTCTAATTATCTTTTGGTGGACTAAGTGCGATACCACCTTATTGTTTAAATATGATGGGCTTTGTGAGATACCATCGTCTAATTATCTTTTGGTGGGCTAAGTGCAATACCACATTATTATTTAATTATGATGGGCTTTGTGCGATACCATCGTCTACTTATCATTCGGTGGGCTACGTGCGATACCACCGTAACCAACCTTTTTGGTGGGCTAAATGTGATACCACCCTAATAAAGATTAATGGTGGGCTAAGTGTGGAACCATCAAGTAAATTGACTCTAAGTAATTGACTAAGAGATTGTGATGCTAAGTGCAGGGGAACCTGTAATGAATGTATGCATTATGCTAGTGATATGGTTGGAATGTGTGAATGGAGGGAATGAGTAAGCATGATCATGAATGTGGATTGTTTCTTGCTTAGTATATAAAGCTATGAAATTGTTGAATACATGTTAAAATGTTATATTGTTTACATGTAAACTTACTAAGATTAAAGCTTACTCCCCTTTCTTTCCCTTGTTTTTATAGAGTTTAAGAGCTGAGCCGGGATACGTCAAAAAACCAGGAGACCGCTCGCACTATCTACTCACTTCGGTATATTTAGACTTAGTGATTTTGTGTATGGCATGTATAAGGGCGAGACTAGTTAGATTATTTTGTTATTTTGGCCATAAGTGTATTGGCTCTTGTTAAGATAATTATTTTGTAAATTTACCATGGTTGTTGGCTATTTTATTTTATAAAAAGATGTAGTTACCCATGTGTGATTGCACTCCAATATGAGTTGATTATGGATATGTTGTATGAGTGCATGTGTCATATGCTAGTGCAGTGAATAGAACTTGTCATATGGATTTATTCTTGTCCATGTGGGTAGACACACGGGCGTGTGTCTAGGCCATGTGTGACACACAGTCAACCCACGGGTGTGCGACTTGGCCGTGTGTCCCCTGCATGTTAGCATTTTAAGTCAGGATAGACCACGGACTATCCACACGGGCATGCCCAGGCAGTGTGAAATTAGTCAGTGTCGACCACGGGTGGAAGACACGGGTGTAATATCCCGAAATTGGGCCTAGTAGGATTGGGCCGATTGGGCCTTGGGCTTTAGAAATATTTTGAGTATTATTTTATTATTTGTGTTAGCTTGGGTATGAATTATGTGTGTTTAGCATAGTCTTGTGAAGGCTTGATTTTATAAATAAGGCTAGAATAATTCTTTGTATTAAAATTTTAGTGAAGTGGATTAGGTGAACTTGACACTTAAGTTAATTTAAGTGTTAAATTAAGCACATGTGGAGTTAGTGGCAAAGTGGTTAAGATGCATGAAGAGTTGCTTGAGGGAAGTGGTTCGAGTAGCATGATTAGCATTTTGAAGACTTTATATTTATGTATTCTAGCATTAATGGACGGTCAAGCTCTAATTATGGTAAGTTAGACTTTAGATTTTATGGTAAGTTGAATATTAGTTTAGGAAAGCTTGTATTTTGGGATAAGAATCTTAAGATTTATGGAAGGATGAAGGGATAAGGGGCTTGAATGATGGAGAGTTGTTTTGGAAATATTTTTATGGTCATTTTGACCATGAATGTGGACGCATAGATGGCTAGGGGGGTTGGCCGAATTTTTTGGAAGGATTTAGGAGGAATTAAAGAGGAAATATGGGATTTGGGTGAAAGAATTGGTTTGGCCGAATTTGGGACTTGGTAGGATGGCATTTTCGGTTTGGTAATAGTAAGATAGGTGTGTCAAAATTCATAGTTAATAGTTTTGGTTTTTCTCTTTTTCTTCAAGTTTCGGTCAAGAGGGTTATAGGCAAGTCATTTGGGTATTTGGTGCATTAAGGTGTGCTGTCAATATTTTTCTAACCTTCTCCTATTCATCATTTCTTTCTTTCAACCCCAAATCCATACCTATTCTCTTGTGGCCGAATATCCTATTTCTTATTCAATATGAGTCATAGCCGAATCTTATAAGTTCTTTTGTTCTCTTTTCTTTTCTTGAAACTTTAAAGCCGAAACACTATTCATCTTTCTCCTCTCTTCTTTTCACCATATTCAAAAGCCGAAACTTTGATCTAGGTTATTCTTGGCCGAATCCTCTAAGCTTTCAACTCTCTCCACTCTTGCGTTTACTCTTTTCATTAGTAAAGTGCCGAAACACCATCTCAACCTCGTTTCTATACCTATCTTTGTGTTAGCCGAATATCTCATTATCATTGGGAAGGTTTAGCCGAAACCTTTTTATCCTTTTGGTCTCTTCAAGCAACGTGGTGGTAAGTAATTTCTATCCTAGCAATCGGTGTAGGTTCTCTTTCTTTTAAGTGTGCCGAATCATGGATTAAGTCTTGGTTTTAGGCATGGCCGACTGTTCTTAGTGCCATAAAAAGGTGTTCTTTTGTGTGTAGCTTAAGGAAGGGAACTCAGAGTGTGATTCAGGATTTGGTAGGAGACCAAATCGGCTTTAAGAGAGAAGGAAGAACCACGTTTCGAGATCGTGTTAGATTCGAGTAGTTCGGGATTTCACTAATAGGCAGGTGTGTGATTAACCCACCGTTTTCCGGGTTTTTGCTATATTTGTATGTGTTGATTATGTACTAACAAGTGCAGTAAAAGTTATGAGATAAATACCCTTAAAGGGGTATGTCGATAATCCGGTAAGTACCAAACCTGATGATATGTGATTATTAATATGAATATGTGTTATGACTATGCTTGATGAACATGCTCACGCATCATTATATTATATCATTATTTATGTTACATGTGCATGGGTTGGGATATGATATAAAAGAAGGTACGGGTGTACTTCGAGTACGTGGTTTGATGTTAGCCTTGAGCTACATCGTGGATTGACGTTGACTAAGGTCACGTTGTGGATTAATTGCGATTTAGTTCACGTGGCTTGATGAGTGGCTGTGTGCCTCATCGTGGTTGATATCGGCTATGTGCCATATCGTGGTTGATGAGTGACTATGTGTCCCATCGTGGTTTTGGTGTTAGCTACGGCTACATCGTAGATTGGCGCTGACTGAGGTCGCGTTGTGGATTATTGTGCTTAATTGCACGTGGACGGCATTGATTGACTTTGGAGTGAAAAGGAGAGGGTGATTTGTTAATCCCCTAGTGTGTGGTAGGCTGGATACGGAGGTGTGTAGAGGATGGACCCTAGGTTGGGGTTGGGTGCACTTTGCATAATTTTATTTGATATGAGTAATTGATGTGAAAATGGGCCAAGCCCAATATGTGAATGTGGATTGGGTTAAGAAATGGGCTAAGCCCAGTATGTAGAATTATGCGGTTAATTACCCTGTTACCTGATAAGTGATATGAATATGGGCCAAGCGCAGAATGTGTTATTAAGTGAATATGATATCTTGTTATCTGATATATGGGTCATTATGTGGTTAACATGTGGGTGGAATTCAGTGGATTAATTACACACTGAGTCTGAGTGACTCACCCAATTTTTCTCAAACCTTTCAGGTGATGCTCGGACCGGGTTGGAGTGGATACGAGGTGGCCCATGCAGAAGATATTTTATTTGTTTCACACATTTTATTTATGAAAGGTTATTTATTGTAATAAGGGCCACTTTAAGTATTTAAGGATTTTTATTATGTTTTAAGTTGGATTGTCGATTATATTATTATTTGAAAATGTTTTATTTTAAACAACTTAATTTTATTTGGAACTTTAATTACACAATGTTTTAGTAAAGACAACAAATTTTTTTTTATGTTTTTAACTCTAAGTCAAAAGATTTTCAAACATTTTCCGCAGTGGCATTTCAAATTCGGTCATAGCGAATGGGCCGGGTTTGGGGTGTTACAACGGGCATGTCTTGTGGGTACACTGGCGTGCCCCATTGCACATGGGCGTGTGCCCTAGCCGTGGGGCTTTGGCAGAATACTAGGGTTTTTAGGCACGTTTGAGCACACGGGCGTTTGTAACTGTACACGGGCGTGTGTGTTATCTAACACGGGCGTGTACTCCCTGTTTAGATGGGAAAAAAATTTTACGGATCATAATAGTTCCCGATATAGTCTTGAGAGCCCTCGTATGTATGAGTGAGGTCTCGTAAGTCGAAAAAGAAGTTGTTGTAGTGACTCAATGAGAGTAGTTGCGTTGAGCCTAAGTGGCGATCAAGTAGTTTTAGACGGTAATGCCCCGTGCCCGAATCCGACGGGGATTACGGGTAAGGGTTGTTACACACGGTTAGCCTTATGGGTATGTGGCTAGGCCATGTGTCCCCTGCATGTTAGTTTTGCAAGTCAGTATGCTCAGTAGTAAACACACGGGCAGAGACATGGCCGTGTGTCTCAGCCGTGTGGGAGGCACGGCCATGGAATGGGCGTGTGCCCAGGCCCTGTGAAGTCTGCACCTGAAATTTGGAATTTAATTCGCCACACGGTCGAAGGACACGGGCTTGTACCTAGGCCGTGTGACATTTTTGGGTTGATGACGTCAGAAACAGAATGCAAAGGTTTTGGCACATGGGCTAAGACACGAGTGTGTCGAGGCTGTGTGAGGGACACGGGCCAAGGACACAGGCGTGTGTCCGGCCATGTGAAAACCCTTGTAGGTTCGAATTGAGAAATAATTCCACACGGGCGTGTGATATGTCACACAGACGTGTCCCTTCCTCCACACGGGCGTGTGGATTATTTAAGGAAAATTTTCTAAGGTCTTCCTGAGAGCTTCCAAAGAGCTCGACTTGATCCCGAACCATTTGTAAACTATGAATTTGGCCTCGTAGGCTTGTTTAAGAGGTGTTTCCAAAAGTTTTAATTTAAAGTGGAAAGTCAGGTCTCGATGTGGTGTGATTGTTTGCGTATAAGCCTAGTAATGTCTCGTACCCTATTCTGATGTTGAATATTGGTAAAGGGTGTTACATTTAGTGGTATCAGAGCTATGGTTTAGTCGGTTCTCGAACTACCGTAGTGTGTGTAAGAGTCTAGCTATACATGCCATAAACGTATATTGATAGTGTGGTGACTCCTGATAATTTTTAAAACTGTGTTTTCATACAGTAAATAGATCCCGATCGAACGATTGCTGATGACGCTGCTAGTAACGCGCTGGCTCTCGCGCAAGGGACCGCGCCTGTAGAAAGTAGACCCGAGACTTTGGGTCAAGGAGAAGAGGTTCGGGAAGCCTTCCTCCACATGATGAGTAATTGGTACACTGAGTATGTACGAACGAACCCTAATGCTCCACCTCCTCCACCCCCTCCTATACCTCAGCTAGTTCCTGTAGCTCCTGAAGGTATAGACTTGGTAAGAGTGACTAAACCTGTAACAGTCCGGTTTAGACCCTAGTCAGAACAATGGTTTTGGAACCACAAATCCGAGTTAGAAAAATATTTTAACATTATTTTCCGTGCCTATGATACGTGATTAAGCATGTGTGAAATTTCTGTGAATTAATTCGTCTGTTTGTGTGCTTAATTAGGGGAAAGGATTAAATTGCATTGAATGCAAAATTAGCATGCCACATGTTAAAGCACTTTGTAGGAGCCTAAATCTGCCCGGGCCTATTCATTAACCAAAAAAACCAAATGAAAATAAAACAGAAATAACAAAAATTAAACAGTCCATTAAAAGTTCATTACAGCCCAATCAGTCCATAGCCCAATACATTAAACCCAAATTTACAAAACCTAAATAAGCCCAAAATGGCACAACAACCTAAATCGGGCAGCAAACCCTAGCCTCGCAACCATGCGCTGCAACCCAGCCTTCAGCGTGCCTCCGTACACCGCTCATACAGCCTCCACAGCTGGCCACTGTACCTGCAAAAACAAGGATAAACGACAGCAAACAAATGGCAGCAAAAACAAAAAAGAAAAAGAGTTGTATTTATCATTATTTTTATTTCTGATTTTTCGACATTAAAAAGGCTGAAACAAGCTATTGTAAAGGGGGATTTTTTTTATACAGAAATACGAAAAAACAGAGAATATCAAAAGGTGGTTTTTCGATTTGAATTTCTTTGAATTTTTCAAATCTCATTCTGCGGCTTTTAGATTTGTTCTTTCTTCCTGCATGCAATAAATAAAAAAAAAGGATAAGGGACTTACGATTAAAGTTGCACCGTCGGATCCCTATCTTCTTCGTCAAAATCGAAGTTTAGATGGGGATTTTGGGTTTGAAATGGCGGAACTCCTTAAGTATGGCTCCAAATAGGGCCAGATTTGGTCTTCACTCGGCCCCGTCACCGATTTCAGTGGTGTATGGTCGTCGGATGGTCTTCTGATATTGGTTTTTAGAGTCGACCAATTAAAAGGGGAGGGTTAGAAGTGTTAATATTTTTTTCTGTTTAATATGGCTAAAGGGTTAGTGATTAGGGTTAAATTTTTTAGTTTTATTGAGCTGTACGAAACGGCACTGTTTAGGGCCTGTTTCAGTGGCTCTAAAACGGTGCCATATGGCCTATACCCGGTGATCCGATCCATGCCGGCAAAGATCTGCGCGTTTCTACCGTGACGGAGTATTTGCGCGCTCAGTCCCTCTTGTTTCATGTTGTCATTCGATTGGGCCCCCTTTTATTTCTTTTGTTTTTTTAATTCTTCCCCGAAGATTTGCGCGCCATTTCAATTTAGTCCAACTTAAACACTGCATTTTGAACTTCGGAAATATTTGCTAATTTAGTCCCTGGTAGTTTACACTCATTTCAGTGCGATCCCCGCATATGTTAAAATGATTTTATTTATTATAAAATAGACTTTTTATTTTTATTTTGTTTCAATTAAGTACCTTTTTTGTTTTCATATACAATCCTTGCCTTTTTTTTTCAACTTATTTATTAACTAGATTTTAAATTATTTTATCATATGACATAAAAAATATTTATACTATTTGTTTTTTAAATCATTGTGTATATGTATTATTTATTTTAAGATGTTTTAATATAATGTTTATTAAAGTTCATTTTACTATTTATTTAAAATAATTATATGTAAACTCTTACATATATTATTTATTTTAGATTGCTTTCATATTATATAGTTTGTTCCTCTTTATATATATATTATTCCTTTAAAATTGTTGTATATCATAATTTTCTCTTGTATATATTGTTTTAAACTTCTTTTATCTTTTATATTAAATTATTTTATGTGCTTTATGTTAGATTTTATTTATCTATTTTAAATCTATTTTTTTACATCATTTGTTTTAAACTTATTTATTATTGGATTTAGGTTCATTTCCTATGATTGGTTATATATTATTTTGCTCCATTTTCTTCAATTGCTAATATCGAAATTGTGTTATATGATTATTGCTCTTGTATGGATAATAAATTGTTAATTTGTAACTATTAATTATTCGTGATTCATCTTTGTAATATGTGATGTTGACTTTGTATATTATTATTCCATTGCATATTATGAAAAACGTTATGTTTAATGTCACTTTAGTTTTAAAGATCATTTTTTAAAGTTTTTTTTGAAATAAGGTAATGCTCGTGTTTAGGGGTTTTGATACAATCGTGCCCTAACTTACTGGGTTCCGACTTTCCTCATTAAAACCTAGCAACCGAGTACCCTTTTTTTCTCTTAAATCCAAATGCACAAATTTCAAATAAAAAACTTATTCTCGGGAATTTGAGACATTGCGCCCTAACTCACTGGGTGTGATATTTTATCATCTCGAGATAAGAATTTCAAAAAGAACAAAGGCAATATTCCGTATTCGGGGATTTTGAGAAATAGTGCCCTAACTTACTGGGCTTTGATTTTTCATTTGACCCGAATAATTAAATATCCTTCTTAATTTTAAATGTACGAGTATTGAATGTCGAAGGATAAGCATATTTTCGAAGATTCGAAATGTTGTATCCTAACTCACTGGGTATGATACTTTGTTCCTTCGAAATAAGCGGGTCTCGGCATCAGGCTTAATTTCTTCAAGTTTTCCCTAACATAAAGGATCGTATTTTAAAATCTTTTCAAATTTTCGATGTCAGGACATTAATTAATCAATTTGGTACCAATTTTGGGCGTTGCAAGGGTGCTAATCCTTTCTCGTGCATAACCGACTCCCGAACCTGTTTTCTTAGATTACGTAGACCAAAATTATTGTTTTAATAAATCAAAATGTTTTATTAAAATAGTCCATCTCAAGGTGATCCGATCACACCTCGAATAAAAGATCGGTGGCGACTCCATTTCCATTTGTCATTTTAAAGTCGATCCCCGTTTTTCAAACTCGTAAAAAAAATGGTTTTGACCGCTTGGCGACTCCACTGGGGACTGGTTGAGATTCAAGCCATAAATTGATTAATTTCTGTCCTTTTGTTGAAAATTGAAAATTTGATTTGAAAAATTACGTTCCTTTTATTACATTCGCTTGCATCATTTCGTTTGATTGCTATGGTTCGAGTCTTGTAGAATACTTTGTATCATATTGCATGATCGCTGGGTCATACCTTTAAGTGGGAGTGGGAAGCTACTCCTTCGTGAGGTTTTCACCTCCGTGCAGGATAATGAATTGCTTCCGGGATACATTCGTACCTATGTCTTCGTGAGATTTTCTCTCCGTGCAGCCATAGGGAAATGTATTCCCCTGAACCAAACTCGATCCATATGAGCCTATAATGGGTGAGGATTGAAGAATCTGCTGGTTCAGGTACCCTCAACTTTAGAACTCAAACTGCATGTAAAAGGCCCTAAGAGCCTACCCCAGATGGAGTTGTGATAAACCCTAGTGGTCACCCAATAGGTGCTTGAATATTTTACATGTTTTTCATTTCTATCGTACTGACTATTTGTTTTATTTTTGTTGCTTTGCATGCATTTTCATAATAGAGAAGGGTGTCGATTCGGGTTCGGTTGCTAAATTAGGGAGCTCGACATGGAAAATGACTTTCTTGATAAAACGGAAGACAATACGGATGTTCGTATATTTGTAATCCGCTTTATGTAAAGAGCTTTGTTTTCAAATAAAGTTTCCTAAATGGAATTGAATCAGAATCGGATCCTTTTGCATTGCATGCATTCACATAGCATTACATCACATGCATTAGATTTCATGAGAAGACCCTGATTGGTTGAAATTATTTCAGCATTAACCTGGACACCAACAAAACCAAACATCCTTACGGTACCCGAACTATGACGAAACATATGGATCAGAGATTAGAGAAGCTTGAACAACTCCAAAAGGAGATGCAGGAAAAACTTCAGTTGCAAATGCAGGAGCAGCTGGCTAAGATCCAGTAGGACATGATGGATCGGATGATGGAATCACAAAAGAACATGATGTCCCAATTAACTCAATTACTGGCAGATAAAGGGAAAACCCCCGTGGTTAACACTGTTGAAGATAGTGAGGAGCAACTATCTCTCCCGGGTCTTACCCCGACACATCCTGAGGTGCATCCACGAAAGACATCCGTCATAATTAAACCTCAGCAATTTCAAGAAGGTGTATCAATGATGCCAAATTTTCAAGCTAGATCGGGTTCTAATTTAGGGGATCATCCAATAAATGCTGATATTCCCGACTTTGATGAAGCAGTAGAGAGAGAAAGGGCAAGGGTTGAATTGCCAAAACAGTTAGAGGAGCGATGCAAATGGTTGGAAGACAAATTTAGGGCCATGGAAAGCGCTGATAGGCAATATGGAATCGATGCTAAATATCTAAGTTTGGTGCCAGATTTAATACTTCCCCACAAATTCAAGGTGCCAGAATTTGAAAAATACAATGGGACTACTTGCCCAGAGGCTCACATAACTATGTTTTACCGGAGAATGACTGGGTACGTTAACAATGACCAACTGCTAATTCATTGCTTCCAAGATAGTTTGGCGGGAGTAGCATCTAAATGGTACAATCAGCTGAGCCGTACAAAAATTGGTTCTTGGAGGGATTTAGCACAGGCATTTATGAAGCAGTACGGTCACGTAACAGAAATGACCCCTGACAGAATTACCCTGCAAAATATGAAGAAGAAACCAAGCGAGAGTTTTCGGCAATATGCACAAAGATGGATAGAGGTTGCCATACAGGTTTAGCCACCTATTCTGGAGACAGAAACCACTATGCTCTTCATCAACACCTTGAAAGCCCCATTTATCAACCATATGTTGGGGAGTGCCATGAAGAGTTTCTCGGACATAGTAATGACCGGTGAAATAATCGAAAACACTGTGAGAAGCGGTAAAATAGATGCGGGGGAAAGTGCCAAAAGGTCAACCCTGAGAAAGAAAGAAAACGAGGTAAACAATGTGGGAGCATACAGTAAGGGTTATTCAAAGCAAGTTACTGTGGGATCACCAAGGATGACAACTACAAACCTTCAGACTCCTTCAAGGAATGAATCTAGGAAAAGGATGAATACAGAAAAGCTTCAGTTCACTCCTATTCTAATAACATACCGAGAGCTATATCAGAAATTGTTTGATGAGCACATAGTGTCCCCTTTCTACTTGGCACCATTGCAGCCCCCGTACCCCAAGTGGTACGATGAAAATGCCGAATGTGATTATCATGCGGGAGTTTCGGGGCATTCAATAGAAAATTGCCTTGGATTTAAGAAAGTCGTGGAAAGACTCATTAAGCTGGGCGTTGTAAAAGTGGCTGATATGTTAAATGTCGATAATCCGCTACCAAATCACACTGATGTTGGAGTAAATGTGATTGAAGAAATGCTAGAAAATGTACACATCAATGCCATACATGAAGAAATCACTGAAAGGGGGACCTTGTCGGATGTCTGCCCTTACGAACCTGGGAGCATTTTGAATAATTGGACCGCGGAAGAAATTCCTGTAGTATTTAGAGCTTACTCAGAGTAATGTACAAAACGTACTTGTTGCTTTAAGCCTAGGAGCAATAAGATCTCTTTTGTGAAATAGGCTTGTGTCCAAAATTCTTATTTCAATGAGATGCATCTTTTAAGGAAATATCTTTTATTCTTTCTTTGGTTTTTAGAATATTCTTTCATTTTTATTCATAATCATACCATACAAATAATCGTTCTTGGAATCATTTGTTTAAGATTTACCTTCATACCCACAATGGTCCCCAGATATCGAAGACATGGGCGACACTATTATAGACTCCCTTTTTGAAGAAAATATGGGTCTAAGGGATCGCAGGACTTTGGATATGACAAAAATCGTAACATATCTTCTGATTTGTTAATACTGGATGGAAAATAGATCCTACGTCGCGAGCCAAGGAAAGAGTAAAGATCAAAGCCTAGCTCAATGCAAAAATAAGGTTTCCTATGTGTGGGGCATGGATGTTACCAAGCTAGTCTCATCAAAAGCTTCTAGCCAACGTCGATTCATTTTCGTGGATGTCGATTTCTTCACTAAGAGGGTGAGGGTCGCTTCATATGCCAATATTACAAAGTCGATAGTCATTAGACCAAAAAAAAGAAAAAAAGAAAGAAAAAAAAGAGGGGTCAAAAAGATCACATTTAACCGCACAATGTCAAAAGTCTGCTGTTTGTTCAAAGATCAGGTGCCACATATCAGTGCAGCAAAAGCAACCAAAATAAAAACAAAAGATCATAAAAAGACCGAGACTTGTAAGGATTGGCATACAGAAGTTACTATTTACCCTCTATGCTTATTGGCCAGACTGTCACCGGGGCAACACATTCTTCATTGGTTTTGCCCATTGAAGTCGAAATTCCTTTTTCCGAGTTTTATCAGAACTGAAGTTGGATGAGGCATAATGGATCCAATCTCGATATGATCAATCAAATTTGTGAGGAGAAGTTAATAGCTATCTGTTATAGTCAGATAACGCAGGTTTGCGACAAAGAGATTCATCCTAGACAATTCCCAAAGGGGGACCTGACATTGAAGAAGATCCTTCATAATACAAAAAGATTTCAGAGAAAAATGGAGGCTAAACTAGAAAAGACTTTACATAGTGAAAAAGTCTATTCTGGAAACATTGACCAAAAGGGATGGCAGGGATATACCCAATCCGGTGAATTCAGTCAAGAAATATTTCACTTAAAAAGGAGAAGCCAAGGTGAAAACATGCAAAAGGCACCTTTTAAAAAAAAAAGGAGAGGCCAAGGCGAAAACCCACAAAGGGCGCTTTGGGACCAAAGGGGATTTGAGTTGAAAACTCGAATAGGGGGGCTCAAATTTTGATCAAGAGTGGGGTATATAGTAGTCCTGCTATGCCTGAATTAATAATGAAGAAGTATACTACGTCTTGGGGCATCGACAAAGTACTCCAGATCTCCTAAACACATATTGAGCTTAAAAAGGTCTTCAAGAAGTTGGAACAGAGAAGCTCAGACTGCGATATCTGGGGCACCTAGTTTCCATTTTACCCATTTTAAATTTGTTATTTGTGATTCTTTTCAAAATATGTTCACAATAAATTTCCTTCTTAATTGCGATTGCTATCTTTGCTTAGCTTATTTGTTCTATCCATGTTCCTAATTAATTTCCTTCTTGTCCATGGTTATGATATTTTTCAGGCATTTCGCATTGAAATAATAATTAGTGGACTAATAATACTTTCATAAAAGGAGTTTCGCATATCACTCTGGAAGCTTCTGAATAATACAAGAACTTGAAATAGGACTATTGTTTAAAACTCAGCAAGTTCAAGGAAGAGTCTAAATTAAGGTAATCTCTTTGGATTTTTGTTAAAAATGGTGATTGAGCAAAATATTGCGCTAGTGATACAATCTTGAAAGAAATGGGCAATGTTAACCCAAGTGTAAAAGAGGAACCATCTGCAAAAAAAATTGATATCCTGCATTCATGCGAGCATCATGCATACACATCTGGTTGCGTCATCCGAAGAGTGATCAGTTGATGGAACAAGTTACAGACCTTATACCCTCGAGTTATAGTGGGATAGATGGAAGTTGATACAGATCCTATACCTTCGAATAGCAATGGGATAGATTGAAGAAGAAACAAATCCTACATTTTGAAATTACAGTGGGATGGATGGGAAAAGATTCAGATCCTATACCCCTAAGTCATAATGAGATGAACCCTGAAGTTACAGTGGGGCAAGTCTGTTGAGCAAGATATTGGTTTTCTCGGGTTTTCTGTCAGGAATACCAGCCGAACATGAGGGCAACATATTACCCTGATGAACAATGAACAATGACACCTTAAGCAGGGATCGTTCTCATGATATTCTGCATTCATGCAAAACACATTTAGGAGCATTTGATTCATTCCGATCATTGCAACCTAATCATTGTAAGAAATCATTCTCATGACATTCTGCATTCATACAAATGTCATCCATAAGACACATCTATTTAGGGGCCTTTGATTCATTCCGATCATTGCATCCTAATCTTTGTAAGAAATCATTTTTATGACATTCTACATTCACACAAATGTCATCCATAAGACACATCTATTTAGGGGCATTTGATTCATTCCGATCATTGCATCCTAATCTTTGTGAAAAGACCATTCTCATGACATTCTGCATTCATACAAATGTCGTCTATAATACATTTAGTTAAGAGCATTAGATTCATTCTAATCATTGCATCCTAACTATTTTGCATAAGCATAAACACATAAAACTGATTTTACAGGACAGGTCCCCCAGAGGATGGTGTCACAACATTGGTGAATTAACAGATCTCATCTCCCTGAGTTTGCAGTGGAGTAGATTGAAGATAACAGATTTGGCATTCCTGAAGTTGCAGGAAGTAGATCAAAGACAACAGATCTTGTCTCCCTGAGTTTGCAGTGGAGCAAATCGAAGATAACAAATTTGGCATTCCTGAAGTTGCAGGAAGCAGATCAAAGACAGCAGATCTTGTCTCCCTGAGTTTGCAGTTGAGCAAATCGAAGATAACAGATTTGGCATTCCTGAAGTTGCAGGAAGCAGATCAAAGACAGAAGATCTTGTCTCCCTAAGTTTGCTGTGGAGCAAATCGAAGATAACAGATTTGGCATTCCTGAAGTTGCAAAAAGCAAACGGAAGACAGCAGATCTTGTCTCCTTGAGTTTGCAGTGGAGCAAATCCAAGATAATAGATTTGGCATTCCTGAAGTTGCAGGAAGCAGATCGAAGACAACAGATCTCGTCTCCCTGAGTTTGCAGTGGAGCAAATCGAAGATAACAGATTTGGCATTTCTGAAGTTGCAGGAAGCAGATCGAAGATATCAGATCTTGTCCCCCTGAGTTTGCAGTGGAGCAGATGGCAAATTTGGCAATACTGAAGTTGCAGGAGCAGATTGAAGACATCAGATCTTGTTTCCCTGAGTTTACAATAAGGATTAGTCCGTATTGCTTTAAAGTTTCAGCAGAGAAGATTGAGGTTACGAATCTCTTCTCCCTGAATTTCTATTTCCTCGAAGTTCCAGTGGAGTAGGTTGAGGCTACAAATCCCTCCTCCCTGAGTTTACAATGAGGATCAGTCCGTATTTCTCTGATGTTTCAGCAGAAAAGATTGAGGTTACGAATCTCTTCTCCCTGAATTTCTATCTCTTCGAAGTTTCAGTGGAGTAGGTTGAGGCTACAAATCCCTCCTCCCTGAGTTTACAATGAGGATCAGTCCGTATTTCTCTGAAGTTTCAGCAGAGAAGATTGAGGTTACGAATCTCTTCTCCCTGAATTTCTATCTCCTCGAAGTTCCAGTGGAGTAGATTAAGGCTACAAATCCCTCCTCCCTGAGTTTACAATGAGGATCAGTCCGTATTTCTTTGAAGTTTTAGTAGAGAAGATTGAGGTTATGAATCTCTTCTCCCTGAATTTCTATCTCCTCGAAGTTCCTGTGGAGTAGGTTGAGGCTACAAATCCCTCCTCACTGAGTGCATTGAGGATCAACCTTTATTTTTGAGAAGTTTTAGTGAGAAGATCGAAACTACAAATCTCTTCTTTCTGGATTCTTATCACCTCGAAGTCCCAGTGGAGCAGGTCGAAGTTACAAATCCCTCATCCCTGAGTGTATTGAGGATCAACTCTCATCTACTCGAAGTTTCAGTGAGGAGATCGAAACTACAAATCTCTTCTCTCTGGATTCTCATCATTTTGAAGTCCCGGTTGAGTTGGTTGAGACTCAAATCCCTTCTCCCCGAGGTTACAGTTGAGCAGATTGGAGCTACAAGTCTGGGATCGAAGCGCTAGTTCCCGGGCCCTTGAAAATGCAATGGGATGGAATGAAGCTACTTGAAGGAAAGAAGCGCCAAGAAGTCAAGATTCGATGAGACGGGGCAAATTTGGCCCTCTTTAAAGTCTTTGCTCCATTCCCGTTACACGACAATGAGCAAAGAGGGGCAGCTGTAGGAGCCCAAATCTGCCCGGGCCTATTCATTAACCAAAAAAACCAAATGAAAATAAAACAGAAATAACAAAAATTAAACAGTCCATTAAAAGTTCATTACAGCCCAATCAGTCCATAGCCCAATACATTAAACCCAAATTTACAAAACCTAAATAAGCCCAAAATGGCCCAACAACCTAAATCGGGCAGCAAACCCTAGCCTTTCAACCATGCGCTGTAACCCAGCCTTCAGCGCACCTCCGTACACCACTCGTACAACCTCCACAATTGGCCACTGTACCTACAAAAACAAGGATAAACGACAGCAAACAAATGGCAGCAAAAACAAAAAAGAAAAAGAGTTGTATTTATCATTATTTTTATTTCTGATTTTTCGGCATTAAAAAGGCTGAAACAAGCTATTGTAAAGGGGGGATATTTTTTTACAGAAATACGAAAAAACAGAGAATATCAAAAGGTGGTTTTTCGATTTGAATTTCTTTGAATTTTTTAAATCTTATTCTGCGGGTTTTTGATTTGTTCTTTCTTCTCGCATGCAATAAATAAAAAAAAGGATAAGGGACTTACGATTAGAGTTGCGCCGTCGGATCCCTATCTTCTTCATCAAAATCGAAGTTTAGATGGGGATTTCGGGTTTGAAATGGCGGAACTCCTTAAGTATGGCTCCAAATAGGGCCAGATTTGGTCTTCACTCGGCGCCGTCACCGACTTTAGTGGTGTATGGTCGTCGAATGGTCTTCTGATATTGGTTTTTAGAGTCGACCGATTAAAAGGGGAGGGTTAAAAGTGTTAAGATTTTTTTTTTTGTTTAAAATGGCTAAAGGGTTAGTGATTAGGGTTAAATTCTTTAGTTTTATTGAGATGTACGAAACGACACTGTTTAGGGCCTGTTTCAGTGGCTCTAAAACGGTGCCGTATGGCCTATACCCGGTGATCCGATCCATGCCGCCAAAGATCCGCGCGCTTCTGCCGTGACAGAGTATTTGCGCGCTCAGTCCCTCTTGTTTCATGTTGTCGTTTGATTGGGCCCCCTTTTATTTCTTTTGTTTTTTTTAATTCTTCCCCAAAGATTTGCGTGCCATTTCAATTTAGTCCAACTTAAACACTGCGTTTTGAACTTCATAAATATTTGCTACTTAAGTCCCTGGTAGTTTACGCGCATTTCAGTGCGATCCCCGCATATGTTAAAATGATTTTATTTATTATAAAATAGACTTTTTATTTTTATTTTGTTTCAATTAAGTACCTTTTTTGTTTTCATATACAATCCTTGCCTTTTTTTTCAACTTATTTATTAATTAGATTTTAAATTATTTTATCATATGACATAAAAATATTTATACTAATTGTTTTTTAAATCATTGTGTATATGTATTATTTATTTTAAGATGTTTTAATATAATGTTTATTAAAGTTCATTTTACTATTTATTTAAAATAATTGTATGTAAACTCTTACATATATTATTTATTTTAGATTGCTTTCATATTATATAGTTTGTTCCTCTTTATATATATATTATTCCTTTAAAATTGTTGTATATCATAATTTTCTCTTGTATATATTGTTTTAAACTTTTTTTATCTTTTATATTAAATTATTTTATGTGCTTTATGTTAGATTTTATTTATCTATTTTAAATCTATTTTTTTACATCATTTGTTTTAGACTTATTTATTATTGGATGTAGGTTCATTTCCTATGATTGGTTATATATTATTTTGCTCCATTTTCTTCAATTGCTAATATCGAAATTGTGTTATATGATTATTGCTCTTGTATGGATAATAAATTGTTAATTTGTAACTATTAATTATTCGTGATTCATCTTTGTAATATGTGATGTTGACTTTGTATATTATTATTCCATTGCATATTATGAAAAACGTTATGTTTAATGTCACTTTAGTGTTAAAGATCATTTTTTAAAGTTTTTTTGGAAATAAGGTAATGCTCGTGTTTAGGGGTTTTGATACAACCGTGCCCTAACTTACTGGGTTCCGATTTTCCTCGTTAAAACCTAGCAACCGAGTACCCTTTTTTTCTCTTAAATCCAAATGCACAATATTTCAAATAAAAAACTTATTCTCGGGAATTTGAGACATTGCGCCCTAACTCACTGGGTGTGATATTTTATCATCTCGAGATAAGAATTTCAAAAAGAACAAAGGCAATATTTCGTATTCGGGAATTTTGAGAAATAGTGCCCTAACTTATTGGGCTTTGATTTTTCATTTGACCTGAATAATTAAATATCCTTCTTAATTTTAAATGTACGAGTATTGAATGTCGAAGGATAAGCATATTTTTGAGGATTCAAAATGTTGTATCCTAACTCACTGGGTACGATACTTTGTTCCTTCGAAATAAGCGGATCTCGGCATCAGGCTTAATTTCTTCAAGTTTTCCCTAACAAAAAGGATCGTATTTTAAAATCTTTTCAAATTTTCGATGTCAGGACATTAATTAATCAATTTGGTACCAATTTTGGGCGTTGCGAGGGTGCTAATCCTTCCTCGTGCGTAACCGACTCCTGAACATGTTTTCTTAGATTTCGTAGACCAAAATTATTGTTTTAATAAATCAAAATGTTTTATTAAAATAGTCCATCTCAAGGTGATCCGAACACACCTCGAATAAAAGATCGGTGGCGACTCCATTTCCATTTGTCATTTTAAAGTCGATCCCCGTTTTTCAAACTCGAAAAAAAATGGTTTCGACACACTTATGTGTCATGTGTTTATAAATGTGAGGTCCTTATAATGCAATTGAACCTTTTGAAAGATGGATGGACATTAATGCCTAAAGTTGGTGGAATTTATAATGTATTAATAAAGGCTAAAATTGTAAAATAATAAATATGTTATATTAAATAAAACCATAGCATAAAATATGGTCACTTTTACTCATCTTCCACCGAATATTAGAGAAAGAAGAAAGGTTTAAGTTCTTTTGATTTTTGACACACCTTTTGGCTTGATTAAGGTATGATTTTGACTTGGTTTTTGATAATTTCTACGTTTTTGTGATCGTTGCTTTGTGTTCTTCAAAACCCATGTCTTAATTTTGTGAATTGATGAATATTTTGAAATGTGCCATTGATGAACACATGAGTTTTGTGATGTTTGATGGTGAATAATGAAAGATATGTGATAGACTAACATAGTTTATCTTTGAATTTTTGATGAAATTGAGTATTTTGGACTAAATTGAGAAAATAGTATTTTGAGGGACTAAATTGTGAAATAAATGAAATGTATGGACTATTATGAAGCATGTGAAAATTCGGCTAGGCATGGGTAACTTGAAATTATGTGTATTTTGTGATTTTATGAAATAAGGACTAAAATGTCAAAATGTAAAAATGTGAGGGCTAATTTGTAAATTGCCCTAAATATTTGTTTTTGGATTTAATTGAATGAGTTAGTGAATAAATGAGTTAAATTTGAATATATATAGATTAAGAACCGACGAAAACAAACTTAAATCGTCGGAAATAAAAAATAGTTAAATAGTCGTTCATTTCCGTTCCTCCTGTACGAGGTAAGTCAATATACAAATAAATGTATTTGAATTGACTTATTTGTGCATATATGAAATTTGGGTTGCTATGAATAATGCTCGAGATGATAATATATGAAATCCGAGATAGTATCGACAAGGTATCAAGTCTGTGAAGTCTCGTACGAACCTAGGAATAGATAGGATTATATATGTCATGACATATGTGTCCGATATGTGATATCATGTAAGACCACGTCTGGGACGTTGGCATTGATTCTAGATTTCGTGTAAGACCACGTCCAGGACATGGGTATCGATATGAGATTTACGTGTAAGGCCATGTATGGGACATTGGCATCGTATTGATTCGTGTAAGACCCTATCCGGGACAGTGGCATCGACATTTGGTTACATGTAAGACCACGTCTGAGACGTTGGCATTGTACGACTATTCTGAGTATTTTGAATATCCTATTAGATTCTGAAGGGTTCAATGGTAAAATCCAAGATGTGAATGGCTACGTGAAATGTATAATGATCCAGGTATGTTTGAAAAGTACACTAGGTATATGTATAAAAAGTTAAGTTTATATATGAACTTACTAAGGTGAATATGTGAATTGAAATGATAAGATGACATGTGATATACATGCTTGAATGAGTTATGAGCACATGTGATATATGAGTTGTGGAATATGAGTAAGTAATGGCTAAATAATGAGCCGAGGATTATATTATGAATTTGCAAATGAGAAATATAAATGTCATTGCATCTATGTGGCTATATGCATTTTATACCAAGTTTAATTAAGTTTATTTGTATATGGCTTACTAATCTTTTGGAAAGCTTACTCTATGTGTGTGTTTACTCTGTTCTATAAGTCGTCAAAGCTATGAAAGGCTCGGGAATCGTCAAGGATCATCACCACACTATCAAACTCAACTTTGGTACTTTTGAATGTGTATATAGCTAAATATGGCATGTATAGGCTAGTCATTTTGGAATATGTTTGAGATGTAAATGGCCATGTGATGTGGCTAGATAAATGTTGGTAATATGCATGAATGATTATGGTATATGATGCATGTTTTTGGTATGGCTTAATAGCAAATGAAATGGTTAAGATTATGGTAAGCATATTAATGCAATATGAGTGTATATGTTTGATAAAGGAAATGGTACATGAATGGTAAGATATGGATGTATCATGCATGGTTATACATGTGTTTTAGTTGTGCAATTTAGTATACAAGTTGGCATGATTAGTAATGAGATTGATTGGGATGACATGATGTCCATTTGGTATGTTTGTGATTGCCAATTGTGTGTGAAAATAAGCTTGCATGTGCTTATAGGGATGACCCAAGTGTGGGTGGCATATTGGCCTTGAAAATGGCCTATATTTGCCCACGCGGTTGAGCACACGGGCTTGTGGCTCGACTGTGTCCCTCATGGTTGTAATTCAAAACAAGTCAGGTTCGACCACGGGCTGGACACATAGGCGTGTGACCGGCCGTGTGGTGCAAGTCAATAGCGACCACGGGTGAGGCACACGGGCGTGTCCACGGCCGTGTGGACAAGTTAGTATGTATGCCCTGTTTTGACATAGCTTAGACACACAGGCGTGTCTGAGGCCGTAGGAGGCACACGGCCTGCCCACACGGGCGTTTGACCTCTGTAACTTAGAAAAAATTTTAAATTTCTGAGAATTTTCGTATGTGCTCGGTTTAGTCCCGGCCCTATTCTAAAGCATGCTTAAGGTCTCGTTGACCTATTTAAGGGACACTTTAATTGCATTGGATGAATTGTAATATGAAATGTCCGTAATAATGCCTCTTAACCTTAAACTGGCGATGGTTACGGGTTAGGGGTGTTACAAAACCCTCGGTCGATAACATTCGAAAGCAATGGGCAGAGGAATTCAGTGCTAATATAGACGATGACCCTAAGAGAGTGGAGTTCTGGCTTGAGAACTCTATGCGGATATTCGATGAACTCTCTTGCATGCCTGAGGAGAGCTTGAAATGTGCCGTGTCATTACTGAAGGACTTGGCATATCATTGGTGAAAAACATTGATGTCGGTAGTTCCAAGGGAGAGAGTGACATGGGACTTCTTCTTAGAAGAGTTCCAAAAGAAGTACATAAGTCAGAGGTTTGTAGATCAAAATCGGAAAGAGTTCATTGAATTGAAGCAAGGCAAAATGACTGTGGCAGAGTATGAGCGCGAGTTTGTTAGGCTCAGCAAGTATGCGCAGGAGTGTGTGTCTACGGAAGCTATCTTGTGCAAGAGATTTGAATATAGGCTGAATGATGATATCATATTACTAGTTGGGATTTTGGAATTAAAGGAATTCGTGGTTTTGGTCGATAGAGTAAGGCTGAAGAATTGAATAAGGAAAAGAGAAAAGCCATGATTGATGCTCAGGATGCAAGAAAGAGGCCAATGAGTAAATCGTTCCAAACTCAATCAAAGAGGTCCAAGGAAATGAACCCTCAGATGACTGCTTCAGTTGGGTATTCACTCCGAGATCGAGGCAATATATATTCGGGCTCGAGAGTTCAAGCCACCTCGATGGCAAGCGTGGGCAATACAAAGTCAAATAAAACAGAGTGTCCAAATTGTGGTAGGCAACATACTGGGGAGTGTTGGGGAAACAAACGTAATTGCTACAAGTGTGGTTCACCCGACCACTTCATTCAGAACTATCCAGAAAGGGATGAAAAGGATAGAAAACAAGAAGTAAAGGCAAGTAATGTACCTTCGAGGGGTAGACCACAAAAGAACCCGGGGAGTGGGACTAGTAGTAGAGGTGTGCCTAGAGACTCCACTGTGAGATCGGAGGGTCGAACACCTGTAAGGGCTTATGCCATTCGCGCTCGCGAAGAGGCATCATCTCCAGATGTGATAACGGGTACTTTTTCTCTTCATGATTCTCTGTTGTTGCTTTGATTGATCCGGGGTCTACCCATTCTTATATTTGCATGAAATTGGCATCTAGCATGAGTATGATTGTTGAGTCTACAGAATTTGTGGTAAAAGTGTCAAACCAATTAGGCAAACATGTGCTAGTTGACAAAGTATGTAGAAATTGTTCTCTGAAAAATTAGAGGTCATTGTTTTCCGGCTAACCTTATGTTGTTGCCGTTTGATGAATTTGACTTGATTCTTGGTATGCATTGGTTTACTGCTCATAATGTTTTAGTAAACTATGGTAGTAAGTTTATTGAATTGAGATGTGTGAATGGAGATGTCATTCGGGTTGAATCAGGTAAATCAGATAGTTTTCTTGTAGTGATTGAATCAGGTAAATCAGATACTTGAGAAAAGGGTATAAGTCCTATCTCGCCTTTGTGTTGAATACCAAGAGTCAGAGGTAAAGATTGAATTAGTGCCTATGGTGTGCGAGTATCCGGGCGTGTTCCCAGAAGAGTTGCCCAGATTGCTCCAGTTAGAGAGGTTGAGTTTGGTATTGAGTTAGCTTTGGGTACGACACCTATCTCGGTTGCCCCGTATAGGATGGCACCATTGGAGTTGAAGAATTGAAGGTTCAGTTGCAAGAGTTAACGGATAAGGGTTTTTCAAGACTGAGCTATTCACCGTGGGGTGCTCCGGCACTTTTTTTGAAGAAGAAAGACAGGTCGATGAGACTATGTATAGATTACAGACAACTCAACAAGGTAACAGTGAATAATAAGTATCCTTTGCCAAGGATAGATGATTTGTTTGACCAACTGAAGGGAGCTACGATGTTTTCTAAGATAGACTTAAGGTCTGGCTATTACCAGTTAAGGGTTAAGGAGCAAGATGTGCCGAAAATTGCATTTCGGATGAGATATGGCCATTATGAGTTTCTTGTCATGCCATTTGGCTTAACGAATCCTCCTGCGATCTTTATGGATTTAATGAACCATATCTTCTGGTAGTATTTGGATTTGTAGTCATTTTTATTGACGATATACTAATTTATTCCCAGGATGAGAGTGAACACGCAGAACATCTGAGAACTGCGTTGCAGACTCTAAGAGACAAGCAGTTGTATGCTAAATTTAGCAAGAGTGAGTTTCGGGTCCGAGTGGTCGGATTCTTAGTACACATTGTGTTGGGGGATGGAATTAGAGTTGATCCAACTAAGATCTCGGCTATTGTGGAGTGGAAACTGCCGAGGAATGTGTCAAAGATTAGAAGCTTTTTTGGTTTAGTGGGTTACTACAGACGTTTTGTAAAAGGGTTCTCCATGATTGGTACTCCGATGACGAAACTGTTACATAAAGATGTTAAGTTTGAATAGACCGAGAAATGCCAACAGAGTTTTGAGAAATTAAAAGCTTTGTTGACTGAAACACCGGTTTAGTACAACCAGAGTCGGGGAAGGAGTTTGTGGTCTACAGTGATGCGTCATTAAATGGTCTTGGCTGTGTGCTGATGCAAGAGGGTAAATTAATAGCTTATTCCTTGAGATAGCTAAAACCACATGAGAAGAATTATCCCATTCATGATTTGGAGTTGGCTACGATCGTTTTCGCTTTGAAGATTTGGCGTCATTATTTGTATGGTGAAAAGTGTCAAATCTTCACCGATCACAAGAGTTTGAAATACTTGATGGACCAAAAGGATTTGAATTTGCGACAACGGCGGTGGCTCGAATTACTGAAGGATTATGAGCTAGTAATTAATTACCACCCGAGGAAAGCGAATGTAGTTGCGGATGCCTTGAGCAGAAAATCCATGTATGCTTTGAGAGCTATGAATACGAGCTTAGCACTGTCTGATGATAGTACTGTATTGGCCGAGTTGAGGGCTAGGCCATTATTTCTTCAACAGATATGTGAAGCTCAAAAGAATGATAGTGAAATGCAAGGTAAGAGAGCTCAGTGCGAATCAGGAAATGACTTTGATTTTTGGGTTGGATCAAGTGATTGTTTGATGTTTCATGATAGAGTTTGTGTACCAATAGATGATGAGTTAATCCGGAAAATTTTACATGAAGCACACAATGGTTGCTTGTCAATACATCCGGGCAGCACAAAATGTATAATGATTTGAAGAAGTTGTATTGGTGGCCGGGTATGAAAAAAGACATCTTTGAGTTTGTTACAAAGTGTTTGGTTTGCCAACAAGTGAAAGCCAAGCATCAAGTACCTTCTGGATTACTTTAGCCAGTGATGATTCCCGAGTGGAAGTTGGACCGAATCACAATGGATTTCATAACGGGTTACCTATGACTCCAAAAAAGAAAGATGCAGTGTGGGCTATTATGGACAGATTAACGAAATCGACTCACTTTATACCAGTGCATGGATTACTCACTTGACAAGTTGGCTGAGTTGTATATTGCTGAGGTTGTGAGATTGCATGGGGTACCTATATCTATTATCTCGGATAGAGATTCAAGATTTACTTCAAGATTTTGGAAGAAGCTGTAGGAAGCCTTGGGCACAAAATTGAATTTTAGTACCGCGTTCCATCTTCAAACCAATGGCCAATTCGAAAGAGTGATTCAAGTTCTTGAGGATATGCTCCGGTGCTGTGTGTTAGACTTCGAAGGAAGTTGGGAAAAAAATCTACCTTTGGTTGAGTTTGCCTACAACAACAGTTATCAGTCGAGTATATGGATGGCACTGTATGAAGCTTTATATGGTCACAAGTGTTCTGACTCCCTTATATTGGACCGAGCTTAGTGAGAAGCAAATTCACGGGGTTGATCTAGTTAAAAATACTGAGGAGAAAGTGAAAGTGATCTGTGATAGTCTGAAAGCTACTTCAGATCGACAAAAGTCATATGCGGATTTAAAAAGGAAAGAAATCGAGTTTCAGGTGGGCGATAAAGTATTCCTGAAAGTATCCCCGTGGAAAAAAATATTAAGATTTGGTCGAAAGGGCAAATTGAGTCCACGATTCATAGGGCCGTATGAGGTTATTGAAAGGATTGGACCAGTAGCTTACCGGTTGGCTTTACCAGCAGAGTTAGAGAGAATACACAATGTGTTTCATGTGTCGATGTTGCGGTGATATCGTTCCGATCCTTCACATGTGATACCTCCGATCGAAATTGAGATACGATCGGACATGACTTATGAAGAGGAACCAATTAAGATTTTGGCTCGAAAGGTTAAACAGTTGAGGAATAAAAGTATAGCCTTAGTGAAAGTGTTATGGCAAAAACACAGTGTAGAAGAGGCTACGTGGAAACCGGAAGAAGCCATGAGAGAACAGTACCCAAACCTTTTTACCGGTAAGATTTTCGAGGACAAAAATCTCTAAAGGGGGGAGAGTTGTAACAGCCCGATTTTGGGGCTAGTCGAAACAGTGGTTTTGGGATCACTAATCCTAGGTTGAAGAAAATTATTTTTAATATTACTTTTTGTGTTATAGCATGATTATAAGGATGCATGAAAATTTTGATGCTTTAATTTTAACAATTGTATGCTTAATTGCGAAAAGGACTAAATCGCATAAGGTGCGAAAGTTTCATTTTACAAGCTAGGGGTGTCTAATAGCTATGGAATATTAAATTGGAGGTCTTGAAAGTGCAATTAGACCACCCTAAGGGTGATGGCCGGCCAAGGGAGACAAAGGCATTAAATTGGTCAAAAATTTGGTGATAGTAGGTGACTAAAATGAATAAAATAAGATAAATAAAGAAGATGTCATCTTTTACTATTCCCATTTCTTCTTCCACCTAAATTTGAAGAGAAAATAGAGGTTTTTGGAGTTCAAACTCTCAACCAAGCTATTCCTTTGCAAGTAAGTGATTTTAGAGGTCTTTCTTGATAATTTTTGTACTTTTGGAACCCCTAAAGAGCTAGCTAATGGGGGACTATTTTGTAAAATAGTTGAAAGTTTAGGGATTTACCATGAGAGTGTTTATGTTGTTTGCTGAGTTTTTATGGAAAAAAAATGAATGTTAGTGGGTTAAGGAATAACTTTTGTAAATGGTTTTTTCCATGAAAACACCCAAATGGGACTTATTTGTAAAGGTTGTAATTGAGAAATTAATGCATGAAATGATTGGTTTTGAGAATTGTTATAAGAGAAATAGATGTTCAGGTAGGCTTGTATAATGAGGAAATGTGATGAAAAACAATTTACGAGCCTAAGGAAAAAATCGTAATTTGCCAAAGTATAAGGGCAAAATGGTCATTTTTGCCTAAGTAGAAATTTTGATGTATCATGATTATTGTAGTGATGAAATGAGTAAATTTTATTATTTTAGATCAAGAAGAACGAGGAAACGACCTTGACCGGGGAAAAGGCAAGGTTACGGATTAAATCGCCAATTAACACATTTTGCACCGAGGTAAGTTTATGTGTAAACGAAACATCTTTAATACACATGTTGTTATCTATTGATGCATTGTATGGATGAAAATACTTATCGGTGAGATTAATTGAAATTGATAGAAATGAGTAATTCTCGTATGAACCTCAGAATAGAAATGTAAGTACGGATAAATACTCGTAATTATCATTTGGTGGGCTGTGTGCGATACCACCGTAATTATCATTATTGGTGGACTGTGTGCAATACCACCTTATTATTTATTCATGATGGGTTGTGTGCGATACCATCGTTTATATTATCATTTGGTGGGCTATGTGCGAAACCACCGTAATTATCATTGTTGGTGGGTTGTGTGCGATACCACCCTATTATTGATTAATGGTGGGTTGTGTACGAAACCACCCGGTACTTATATCTTTTCGAAGGGTTCATCGAGAAACTTGTTTAAGTGAATATTTCATGTGGCTTTGTGGTGATAAATGCAGGGCTTAAGTACAAATAAATGTGAGCAATGTACATGATATGGTTGGGATGTGGTAAGAGTTGAGATGAGTAAGCATGATAATGATAATGTGAATTGTTGTTACATAGTATGTGATGTTATTGGTTGATTAGCATATGGTATGATGCTTATTGTTTACATGTAGACTTACTAAGCTTAAAGCTTACTCTCTTTCTTTTCCCTTGTTTTATAGTGCCAAAGAGCCAGCTCGGGATACAAAGATATTCAGAGGATCACCCACGATATCAGCACATCTTGGTATATACAGACTTAGCATTTTGAGTATGGCATATATAGGGACTAGACTTAGTTGAATGTCATATTGTTTTGGCCAAGTGTGTTGGCTCATTCAAAGATAAACTCTTTTGTATAAGGCCATAATTGATGGCTCATTGTTATTAATCTATGAAAAGATGAAGTTATTCATGAAAGGGTTGATGGTTGAATGTGTTTTATGTTTGTATGAGTTAGGGTGATAAAAAGATCTTGGCAAATAGCCTTGTTTTTGTCCACACGGACAGACACACGGGCGTGTGTCTAAGCCGTGTGTGACACACGGTCAGCCTCATGGGTATGTGGCTAGGCCTTGTGCCCCCTGCATGTTAGTTTTGCAAGTCAGTATGCTCAGTAGTAAACACATAGGCAGAGACACGGCCGTGTGGGAGGCACGGCCATGGACATGGGTGTGTGCCCAGGCCGTGTGAAGTCTGCACCTGAAATTTGGAATTTAATTCGCCACACGGTCGAAGGACACGGGCGTGTGCCTAGGCCGTGTGACATTTTTGGGTTGATGACGTCAGAAACAGAATGCCAAGGTTTTGGCACACGGGCGTGTTAAGACTGTGTGAGGGGCACGGGCCAAGGACACGGGGTGTGTCCGGCCATGTGAAAATCCCTGTAGGTTCAAATTGAGAAATAATTCCACACAGGCGTGTGATATGTTACACGGGCATGTCCCTTCCTCCACATGGGCTTGTGGATTGTTTAAGGAAAATTTTCTAAGGTCTTCCTGAGAGCTTCCAAAGAGCTCGACTTGATCCCGAACCATTTCTAAACTATGAATTTGGCCTCGTAGGCTTGTTTAAGAAGTGTTACCAAACTTTTTAATTTGGAGTGGAAAGTTAGGTCTCGATGTGGTGTGATTGTTTGTGTATACGCCTAGTAATGCCTCTTACCCTATTCCGGCGTTTGAGTCTGAAAGCATAAATGTGTCTGCCATGAGTAAGTCATTGTTTGACGAGTCGATGCATGATGGATCTATGTCTATCTCTAGAGTCATCAAATGGGTCTCTCGAGACTAAAAACATGAATCTCTGAAAGGAAAAGCCCATGGCCATGGTGCTAAAGACCATATCGTGCAAGACTGTAATTGGTAAGTTATGACATTATATGGAAAAATTTAAGGAAGGTTACTCACTAATGTGGTTTTCTGTGTGTCCTAAGACAATGAGGAGCAAACCTCACTAAGTGTGAGTCTACGCAAATCCCTATCGCCTAAATCACTAAGAGAAGAAACGCCTTTGTGGCAAAACTCTGGGCAGGAAAGCCTTTGTGGTGAGTACTGAATGTTAAGGACTGCTTTTTTCGCAAAACTCATGAAAGGTAAGCCTATGTGGCGAACCTCTAAAAAGGAAATACCTCTGAGGCAAATCTCTAGACACGGAAGCCTTTATGGCTATCTCTAAAAAGGAATGCCTTAGTGGTGCAGTCTAGAGAATGACCCTTGTGCCAACCATTTGAAAGAAATGCCTCTGTGGCAGACTTTGAACGAAAAGAAGGAATCCGTGGCAAACTAAAAAAGAGAAAGAGTTATCTTCTTCCTTCTATCTGAAAACACCATTTCTATCTTGCTTTGGAGCTGATCATGGATCTTTCTTACTAAGCTAAAATTAAGGATCGGAGTTCATGCATATGGTTGTTTCTTATTCAGGGTTATTAATTTGGACTTGCATGTGGATTTCCGATCGAGTAAGTCTGTTCACAAGCGTAGATAGTAAACGAAGAAGTAAGGCTTTGTATAAAAGTTAACGGGGTTTCTAATGATAATAAAATTTATGTGAATGAGTTTTAATGGTATCCCCATGTCTTATAAGCAAGGATTATTGAGTTTGGGATCTAGATATCAAGCTGTCGTTCATGGATGAGTCCCTAAGTTGACTATCGAATGTAAGGTAGTATTTGTGATGTTTCTAGAGAAAATGGTCAGACTATGAATGCTAAGTGAGTTGTGCATGTATAGTTCATGAGGAATCCAATAGGTTAAGCATGAGATAGATGTTCTAATGATGAAATAAGACTGTATGAGTGCTTCTGGAGTGTATGAGGTGATATGAAATAAAATGTATGTTAATTTCTTTATAGTGTCAAAGCATAAAAGATTTTTTAAGTGAGTTTGTGTTTGTCTCTACAGAGTGGTTTAAAGGGGTCCGCCGGGATTTTAAACACGATTCTCTAAAAGGAAAAGCTCATGGCACCATATTGACTAAGACCACAGTTGGTGGGCTATGACATCATATGTAACAGCCTGATTTAGGGGCTAGTCGGAATAGGGGTTTCGAAACCACTAATCTGAGGCAGGATAAAATTATTTTTAATAATTGTTTATGTGCTATAGCATGATTATATGAGTGCATGAAAATTTTGGTGAAGTAATTTTAGCGATTTCATGCTTAATTTTGAAAAAGGACTAAATCGCATTAAATGTAAAAGTTTTGTTCTACAAGCTAAAGGTGTTAAATAACTATAGAACCTTAATAGGAGGTCCTTAATGTGCAATTAGGCCCTTGATAGAGTGTTGGCCGGTCATAGGGGACAAGAAATGTCAAAATTGGTCAAAGTTGGTGGATTAGGTGACTAAATTGATGTAATAAAATAGAATAAAGAAAAGAATGATATCATCCTTTCCTCTTCATCTTCTCCACTGAAAATATCAGCAAAATAGGGGTTTTTGGAAGCTTGTAATTTTCAGCAACTTAATCCCTTGCAAGTAAGTGATTTTGATGGTCATTTTTGATAATTTTTGTACTTTTAGAACCCTTGTAGCTTAAGCTAGCTAATGAGGGGACTATTTTGTAAAATGGTTGAAAGTATAGGGTTTTGCAATGAGAGCATTAGTGTTGTTTGTTGAATTTTTATGGAAGAAAATGAAACTTGGTTGTTAAATAAACAACTTTTGTGAAAAGAGTTTTCATGAAAACACCTAAAAAGGACTTTTTTGCAAAGGTTGTAAAATAGGTGGTAAATGTGTGAAATAATTGGTATTGTGAGTTGCTATACGAGTAATAAATGTTCAGCTAGGCTTGTTAAAGGAGGAAATTTGATTAGAATCGATTTACGAGCCTAGGGGCAAAATTATAATTTTGTGAAAGTATAGGAGCAAAACGATAATTTTACCAAAATAGAAACTTTAAAATGTTTTGAATAATGTGGTGATTTAATAAGTGAATTTGTTATTATAGATCAAGAAAAACAGAGTCCGAACTTAGACCGGGGGAAAACCAAGATAGTGGACTAAATCGAGATAGTCACCCAAATTTTTGTATATCGAGGCAAGTTGTATGTGAATAATATATCTCTATTGTTGTTATGCTTATAACCATTGATATTGCATAATATGTTTGATTATTGCTATGAATATTGTTGACATCTATTAAGATGATGGAGAGTGAGGAAATCCTTGGATAAACACCGTGAATAAGTGATTGTTGGTGGGCTGTGTGCGATATCACAGTGTTATTCATTGTTGGTGGGTTGTGTGCGATACCACCATATTTATTATTGTTGGTGGGCTGTGTGCGAAACCACCGTGGATATGTGATTATTTGGTGGGTTGTGTGCGATACCACCGTGTTATTTATTACTGTTGGGCTGTGTGCGAAACCACTGTGTATCCGGTATTATTCTGAAGTATTCATAGAGAAACTTTAACTAAGTGAATTTACGTGTGATTATGTGATAACAAGTGCAAGGTATAAGTGCATGCAAATGTGAGCAATGTTTATGATATATATTTGAGATGTGGTGAGATTTGAAATGCGTACGAATTATGTTGTATGATTAGTAAGGATGGAAATGAGTAATTTACGCCTTTGATTATATGAGAAGTATATGCAAGTTTATAATATGTCATGAGTATAATGTTGCAAGGTAATTGTTGTTCATTATTTACAAGCGACTTAGGGTGGGTTTGGATGGGCGGTGCGTTTACTTGCGGTTAGTGTAAAAATAGCGGTGGCGGTGAGATTAGATACTGTAACGATACTGTAGCGTGAGACAAAAGTAAGCTAAACGCATCGCACCGCACTCAATCGCCCATCCAAACCCACCCTTACTAAGCTTTATGCCTACTCCCTATCTTTTCCATTTTCTTATAGTGCCACCAAGTTAGCTCGGGGATCAAAGAACGTCGAAGGCTTGATCACACTATCAATCTGAACACTTGGTATAGCTAGATTTATCCTTTTTGAGTATGGCATGTATAGGGACTTAGTCCTTGTTAAGTGTTATTTTGTTTTGGCTAAATGTGTTGGCTTGTTTTAGAATTGATTCATTTTGTATAAAGCCACGGTTGATGACTATTACTTATTATTGTTATATGAAAATGATGATGAATTTCATGGAAGTGTAAATTGCATGGTTGAGAATTTAGTATATTATTGCATGAATGATGTGGTTATTGTAGTGCAAGTAAGGGTGGCAAAGGGCTTGGTAAATAGTCTTGTTACTGTCCACACGAGTAGACACACGGGCGTGTGTCTAGGCCCTGTGTGACACATGGTCTGCCCCATGGGCGTGTAGTTAGGCTGTGTGTCCCCCTACACCTTCAGTTGGCAAAACAGAATGCCTAGTAGTAACTACACGGGTTGAGACACGGTCGTGTGTCTCGGCCGTGTGGAAGACACGGCCATAGGACATGGGCATGTGCCCAGGCCGTGTGAACTTTGCACCTAAATTTAGGAATTTAATTCGCCACATGGTCTAAGGGCACGGGCGCGTACCTTGGCCGTGTAACCTTATTAGGTTGATGACGTCAGAAGCAGAATGTCAAGGTTTTTGCACACGGGCTAAGACACAGGCGTGTCATGGCCGTGTGAGGGACACGGGCCATGGACATGGGTGTGTGTCATTTAACACCCCTAACCTGTACCCGTCGTCGGATTAGGGTTATGAGGCATTACCAACCCAACTCAGATCATCGCAGTCATTTATCGAAATTCATACTTCTATCGCACCAAAAGGAATTAAATTGATGCTTGTACATTTCAAAACATTGAATCATCAATTATATGTCATTCAAATATTTAATACACGTTCAAACATTTACCATTCACCTTATAAAAATATAAATGAATGATTATACACACATCTATTACCTTAGTCAATTATCTCCATATCATTTCTTACCTTATAAATAATTTGCCTATTAAGACATACAAACCCACAGAACTCTGTTGTCTAACCGTTCGCATATGACATTAATACACTATAGTATAACCGAACATGTTCGTGATATAAGGTAATATGCGCATATTTCTCAAAGACAAAGCCATATATTCAATTATAATTATTAAACCACATCTACGCTGAAAATTCTTTGACATAAAGATCATTACATAATATATCAAAAATATATGCTCAATAACTAACCTAAAATACCAAAGTACAACAAATTCATTACCATACATTCGATCATCTATACAACATCTTTTTCCATGATCAACCCAAATATTTATAAAAATTTCCTCCCTCAAAACCGAATCATATAATCTTGAAACATGCATCAAAACTCTATTCATCTTTCAAGAACAATATACATACCTATTAAACATAACTATATATATATATATATATATATATATATCTAAAATTTAGTCAATACTCCTATTTTCACATTCATTTAATCAAAGCCACGTTAACTAATTATGGACACAAAAATCATTATTAAACTACCAACACATGAGCTATATATCTAGCCGAATACATAAGTATACTTAAACCATTGACCACATATTCAAATCTCAAATTAAGACTCCAACGATCAACCTAAATAAAAAAAATACATAAACATTTCAATGTCATCACCGAACCATAACTAACATCTCAACATATAAGTCATGTTATATATATATATATATATATATACACACCTCCAATCTAAGCTTAAAACATGACTAAAACACATAACCATTAACAATCAAGCAAGTCATTATAACAAAACACCTATGTAAAGCTTAGTCCGAAAGTAATAGCCATTTTCGCAAGGCTATACTTGTATACAAGATTAACTAACATTGGTTTACAACTTAGCCTAGCTATTACATGCCTTTCGAATCAAAAACTAAGTTTATGAGTACCAAAGAGTCGATAGTATGGTTGATTCTTCTGACGATCCCCTGAGTCCGTAGCTTGAACGAAATCTATAAAACAAACAATGTACAGACACAAGGTAAGCTTGCTAGCTTAGTAAGCCTTAAGCTACCACAATATAGCATTCGAATATACAAGCATATAAATAACCATTTCTTAACATTAATCATTCATGACTTAATAAATAGTTTACCAAAACCGAATATCTCATCTCACTATATATATCTATATACATATAAACTTTTATTTCTTTACCACAGTACATCATATATCAAGTAAACATTCATACACTTATGCATATAGTTATACCTGTACGAATACCTTACTTCTCCCATGCTTTTCTATAGGTTATAACCAATTTTCATCTATCATATGTATATCACTTTCTCTCATCACTTTATTCACTTATCAACATAACATAAAATCATAATATTAAAGTAAGCTTGATACATACCTTATGGCCGAACTCACAATTTCATTTTCATAGACTTAAACTTCCATGATTTGTTTCATAACTTTGCTATTTTGCAATCAAAGTTCAGAAATCGAAAACTCACCAGCATATAACAAGCCATGCAATAATCTGAATCGCATACACCGGCACCTTGCCTGCTAGACTTGAAGTCTGAGATTTAAAACACCGGCATTTAGCCTGCTAGGCATTAAGCCCGATATATTCACCGACACGAGGCCTGCTAGGCATTAAGCCCGATATATTCACCGGCACGAGGCCTGCTAGGCTCGAAGCCCGAAATATCTCTTCAATACACATTTCTTAATGCGAACATCACAAACAAATCATATACCTCATATTACAACCACATATCATATCGAATATACTATTTCGTATCATATTAACAAATTATATATTCAATCCAATTTGACATTCTTACATTCGGCTAACCCACAATTTATACTCAAAATTATCAACATTATCATTTAACATGCTCATAATTAACTCTTTAATATATATATTTGCTTAAGGACTTACCTCGACTGTCGACGGACCGCGTAGACCGGCTATTCGATAACCTTCGTCTTTCCCCGATCCAAATCCATTTTTCTTTGTTCTTGATCTAAACACATAAAAATTCAGCTCATTCAAGCACATTTCATCTCAATTTAGTCCCAAAATACATAAACAGGCAAATTACCATTTTACCCCTAATGTTTCACATTTTTACAATTTAGTCCTATTTGCATAAAACACAAAATTTCACTAAACTATACAAGGGCCGAATATTCATAGGGACTCTACAAGTCCATTTCTTTCATTTATTTTGCATTTTAGCCCCCTCATAAATTTATTTTTGCAATTTAGCCCAAAATACTCAAATTCACCAAAATTTCCAATACAAAATATACTAATCTTTAACATATCTTTAAAATAAAATCATCAAACATCAAAAACTACATGAACACATCAATGGCCAAAAATCAAGCATGCTTAGATTCAAAAATTTCAACATGGGTAAGCTACCGTTCGAAGCAACGATCTCAAAAACGTCAAAATTAACAAAAACCGACTAAAAACTCACCTTGAATTTTAGCCTAGAAGTGCCGAAAATCAAAGAACCCAAAGCTTTATTTCTTCCTCCAATAATCGGCCAAGAAAGAGTGAAAAAGATGATGGCTTTGTGTTATGTTATTTTAACATATATTAAGTAATTATTTAATTACAAATTTAACCTTTCAAATAAAATAAAACTAATATATAACTTAAGGTTATTTATGACATATACCACCCACTAACTTTAAAATGGGCTAATTGCCCTTTTAATACTCCATATTAAAAAAAACATCATCATTTAAGTACTTTCCACTATAGTATGCAACTTTTACATTTTACGCGATTTAGTCTTTTTTGTTAAATTAAACACACAAACGATTTAATTTTTCTACGAAACTTCCACACACATTAATTCACATATAATAAACACAAAATATAATATTTAAACATTTCTCGGACTCAGATTCGTGGTCTCGAAACCACTGTTCTGATTAAGGTCAAATTCGGTCTATTACAACTCTCCCCCCTTTAGGGATTTTCGTCCCCGAAAATCTTACCGTTAAACAAAGTCGGATATTGTTGCCTCATTGAATCTTCAGGCTCCCACGTAGCCTCTTCAACTCCGTGACAATTCCATAATACTTTCACTAATGGAATTTTCTTGTTTCTCAATTCTTTCACTTCTCGGGCTAAAATTCGAATCGGTTCCTCCTCGTACGTCATATCGGGTCGGATTTCAATTTCAGACTGAGAAATCACATGTGATGGATCTAATCTGTATCTACGAAGCATCAAAACATGAAACACATTGTGTATCTTTTCTAATTCAGAGGGCAACCTCAGTCTATAAGCAACAGGCCCTATTCGTTCGATGATCTCGTACGGTCCGATGAACCTCGGACTTAGTTTGCCTTTCCGACCAAATCGAAGTATCTTCTTCCACGGAGAAACTTTCAAAAATACCCGGTCTCCGACCTGAAACTCAATGTCTTTGCGTTTCAAATCAGCATAGGACTTTTGATGATCCGAAGCAGCTTTCAAACTATCTCTGATCATAGCCACTTTCTGTTCTGCCTCTTTAATCAAATCAACCCCGTGTATCTTATTTTCACTGAGCTCGGTCCAGTATAATGGTGTACGACACTTGCAGCCATATAGAGCTTCGTAAGGTGCCATTTTGATACTCGATTGAAAACTGTTATTATAAGCAAATTCAATCAAAGGTAAGTATCTTTCCCACGTACCTTCAAACTCGAGGATGCAACATCTCAACATGTCCTCAAGTGTCTGAATGGTTCATTCAGACTGACCGTTCGTCTGCGGGTGAAAGGCTGTACTAAAATGGAGTTTAGTACCTAAAGCATCTTGCAACTTCTTCCAGAACCGTGATGTGAATCTCGGGTCTCTGTCTGAAACAATAGAACTCGGCACACCATGTAATCTCACAATTTGAGATACATACAACTCAGCAAGTTTGTCGAGTGAATAGTCTGTACGAACCGGTACAAAGTGAGTTGATTTGGTCAGTCTATCCACTATAACCGAGACTGCGTCTTTCTTACTCGGTGTCGTAGGCACACCGGATACAAAATCTATAGTGACTTTATCCCATTTCCATTCAGGTATCATGATCGGCTGAAGTAATCCAGAAGGCACTTGATGCTCTGCTTTTACTTGCTGACAAATTAAACACTTCGAAACAAATTCAGATATATCTCGTTTCATGCCAGGCCACCAATAGAACTATTTCAAATCATTATACATTTTCGTGCTACCCGGATATATTGATAGTTGACTATTATGAGCCTCGTTCAGAATCATCTGAATCAAATCCACATTCTTCGGAACATACATTCGGCCTTTGTAGTTCAAATAGTCATTTTTATCTATTCGAAACTTTGACTCCGTATCATTTTCACACTGAGCTCGTCTAGCAGCCATATCTTTGTCAATTTTCTGTGCACCACTAATTTGCTGAATAAACAACGGTCCAGTTTTCAACTCGGCTATGATCGAACCATCATCAGTCACAACCATATGTGCGTTCAACGCACGAAGAGTAAACAATGATTTTCGACTTAAAGCATCAGCAACAACGTTGGCTTTCCCCGGATGGTAGTCAATCACCAATTCATAGTCCTTCAACAGCTCTAACCATCTGCGTTGTCTAAGTTCAGATCTTTCTGAGTCATCAAATACTTCAGACTTTTATGATCCGAGTAAACATGACATTTCTCACCAAATAAGTAATGACGCCAAATTTTCAATGCGAAAACGATGGCTGCTAATTCCAAATCGTGAGTCGGATAATTTCTTTCGTGAGGCTTCAATTGTCTCGAAGCGTAGGCTATGAATTTGCCTTCCTGCATCAAAACGTAACCCAAACCATTCAAAGAAGCATCACTATAAACAATAAATTCTTTACCCAATTCAGGCTGAGCTAATACTGGAGCTTCGGTCAAAAGGGCTTTCAACTGATCGAATTTCTGAAACATTCTTTGGTGGCTTCCAATCAAGTATAGCTGATATTTTGTTCGGATCAACCCGAATACCTGATGCTGAAACAACGTGACCTAAAAAGCTGACTTCCTTCATCCAGAATTCACACTTACTAAACTTCGAATACAACTGTTGATCCCGCAAAGTTTGTAGCACCAATCTCAAATGCTCGGCATGCTCGGTTTCATCTCTGGAGTAGATTAGGATATCATCTATAAACACTACTACAAACCGATCCAAATACCGTCTGAAAACTTGATTCATCAAATCTATAAAAACAGCAGGTGCATTAGTAAGTCCAAAAGGCATGACTAGGAACTCAAAATGTCCGTACCTCGTTCGGAATGCAGTCTTTGACACATCAGAATCTCTGACTCGCAACTAATAATAACCCGATCTCAAATCTATCTTCAAAAACACTGAAGCCCCTTTCAACTGATCAAACAAGTCATCAATTCGAGGTAATGGGTATTTATTCTTTATAGTCACCTTATTCAGTTGCCGATAATCAATACACATTCGCATCGTTCCATCTTTCTTTTTCACAAAAAGAACTGGTGCACCCCAAGGAGAGAAACTCGGTCGTGCAAAGCCCCTATCTGTCAACTCTTGCAACTGTGCTTTCAACTTTTTCAACTCAGTAGGTGCCATCCGATATGGAGCTATCGAAATCGGAGTTGTCCCCGGTACTAATTCAATGCCAAACTCAATCTCTCGAACTGGCGGCAAACCCAGTAATTCTTCGGGAAACACATCTGAATAATCACACATAACTGGTATCGATTCAATCTACTTTTCGGACACTTTATTATCCAACACATAAGCCAAGTAAGCTTCACATCCTTTTCTCACATACTTTCGAGCTAACATCGAGAATATAATGGTAGGCAACCCACTCAAATCATTAGATTCAACCCGTATGATTTCTCCGTTCTGGCATTTCAAATCAATAATCTTTCTTTTGCAATTCACCACTGGATCATGCAAAGTTAACCAGTCCATTCCCAAAATTATATCAAACTCGTCAAAAGGCAACAACATTAAATCAGCTGGAAAGCAGGAGTTCCGAATCATCAACGGGCAACCTTTACACACTTTATCAACAAGTACACATCGACCCAAGGGGTTGACACACGGATTACAAACTTAGTAGACTCGACAGGTAAAGTCTTACTGGTTACTAGAGTTTCACACACATATGAATGAGTCGAACCAGGATCAATCAATGCAATCACAGTGATATCATAAAGGGTGAAAGTACCAGTGATAACATCTAGGGAAGAAGCATCCTCTCTGGCACGAATAGCATACGCTCTAGCTGGTGCACGAGCCTCCGATCTAACTGCAGTGTCTTTAGACCCCTTCTGACTGCCACTAACATTTCCCGAATGCCTAGGTGGTCTGCCTCGTACTGATACATTGCTCAGTCTGATGTTCTGGATTGTATTCTGCTCGGCTAACATCGGGCACTCTCTGATGAAATGATCTGACGATCCACATTTAAAGCAGGACCGATCACGGAATCTACAACTCCCAGAATGCCATTTTCCACAATGCTTGCACTCAGCCCGACTCTGCTGAACATTAACAACACTAGCCATCGAAGTGGCTCGGGAACTCACTGGAGGTCGATCTCGTCTAGGCAGGTCTGAAGTAACTTTATGTCGGCTGGAGTCATCTCTGAACTTCTTAGGCACTGAATGGAAAGTCTTACTCGATGATCTTTTACGAGTGTCTCTAGCTTCTATTTCAGCCTTTCTTTTCTCTTTTCCGAGCTCTTCAGCTTTGCAAGCTCGCTCGACTAGTACCACGAACTCTTTGATTTCAAGAATACCAACAAGCAACTTTATGTCTTCATTCAGACCGTCTTCAAATCTTTTGCTCATAATGGCTTCAGTTGATATACACTCTCGGGCATAACGGCTCAATCTGACAAACTTCCACTCATATTCCGTCACAGTCATACGACCCTGTTTTAATTCCAGAAACTCTTTCCTTTTCTGATCAATGAACCTTTGGCTAATGTATTTCTTACGGAACTCGGTCTGGAAGAAATCCCACGACACTTTTTCTTTCGGAACCACTGATACTAGTGTATTCCACCAGTGATATGCAGTGTCCCGTAATAGAGATATAGCACATTTCAGGCATTCATCTGGGGTACAGGATAGCTCATCAAGTACCCGAATAGTGTTATCAAGCCACATCTCAACCCGGTCCGCATCGTCATTATCATTAGCTTTGAATTCTTCGGCCCCATATTTTCTAATTTTATCAGCAGGAGGCCTACTAGATCTCATCGGATCTATCATCGGAGGTGCTGAAGGTACTGGAGTTGGATTATTTAGGGGTGGAGGTTGTTGTACAGCCGGGTTAGTCTGAATAAACTGGGTAAACCACTCGTTCATCATCTGGTAGAAGGCTTGTTTAGCCTCCCCCTCGTGGCTACCCGAAACTGGTCGAGAGTCTACTGGCACTGATCCGCATGCACGGTCAGGCGCTACACTCTCTACATCATCCGCTACGGCTCTGTCGGGATCAGGATCCATTTACTATATAAAACACAATTTGGAATGTCAGAAGTCACCACACTATCAAATATTCAATTAAGGCATGTATAGCTAGACTCACACACACTACGGTAGTCCTAGAATCGACTAAACTATAAGCTCTAATACCAATAAAATGTAACACCCCTAACCCGTACCCGTCGCCGGATTAGGGTTATGAGGCATTACCAACCCAACTCAGATCATCGCAGTCATTTATCGAAATTCATACTTCTATCGAACCAAAAGGAATTAAATTGATGCTTGTACATTTCAAAACATTAAATCATCAATTATATGTCATTCAAATATTTAATACACTTTCAAACATTTACCATTCACCTTATAAAAATATAAATGAATGATTATACACACATCTATTACCTTAGTCAATTATCTCCATATCATTTCATACCTTATAAATAGTTTTCCTATTAAGACATACAAACCCACAGAACTCTGTTGTCTAACCGTTCGCATATGACATTAATACACTATAGTATAACCGAACATGTTCGTGATATAAGGTAATATGCGCATATTTCTCAAAGACAAAGCCATATTCAATTATAATTATTAAACCACATCTACGCTAAAAATTCTTTGACATAAAGATCATTACATAATATATCAAAAATATATGCTCAATAACTAACTTAAAATACCAAAGTACAACAAATTCATTGCCATACATTCGATCATCTATACAACATCTCTTTCCATGATCAACCCAAATATTTATAGAAATTTCCTCCCTCAAAACCGAATCATATAATCTTGAAACATGCATCAAAACTCTATTCATCTTTCAAGAACAATATACATACCTATTAAACATAACTATATATATATATATATATATATATATCTAAAATTTAGTCAATACTCCTATTTTCACATTCATTTAATCAAAGCCACGTTAACTAATTATGGACACAAAAATCATTATTAACCTACCAACACATGAGCTATATATCTAGCCGAATACATAAGTATACTTAAACCATTGACCACATATTCGGATCTCAAATTAAGACTCCAACGATCAACCTAAATAAAAAAAAATGCATAAACATCTCAATGTCATCATCGAACCATAACTAACATCTCAACATATAAGTCATGTTATATATATATATATATATATATATAGATATAGATATAGATATACCTCCAATCTAAGCTTAAAACATGACCAAAACACATAACCATTAACAATCAAGCAAGTCATTATAACAAAACACCTAAGTAAAGCTTAGTCCGAAAGTAATAGCCATTTTCGCAAGGCTATACTTGTATACAAGATTAACTAACATTGGTTTACAACTTAGCCTAGCTATTACATGCCTTTCGAATCAAAAACTAAGTTTTTGAGTACCAAAGAGTCGATAGTATGGTTGATTCTTCTGACGATCCCCTGAGTCCGTAGCTTGAACGAAATCTATAAAACAAACAATGTACACACACAAGGTAAGTTTGCTAGCTTAGTAAGCCTTAAGCTACCACAATATAGCATTCGAATATACAAGCATCTAAATAACCATTTCTTAACATTAATCATTCATGACTTAATAAATAGTTTACCAAAACCGAATATCTCATCTCACTATATATATATATACATATAAACTTTTATTTCTTTACCACAGTACATCATATATCAAGTAAACATTCACACACTTATGAATATAGTTATACCTGTACGAATACCTTACTTCTCCCATGCTTTTCTATAACAAATTCTCTCATAGTATAGGTTATAACCAATTTTCATCTATCATATGTATATCACTTTCTCTCATCACTTTATTCACTTATCAACATAACATAAAATCATAATATTAAAGTAAGCTTGACACATACCTTATGGCCGAACTCACAATTTCATTTTCATAGACTTAAACTTCCATGATTTGTTTCATAACTTTACTATTTTGCAATCAAAGTTCGAAAATCGAAAACTCACCAGCATATAACAAGCCATGCAATAATCCTAATCGCATACACCAGCACCTTGCCTGCTAGACTTGAAGTCTGAGATTTAAAACACCGGCATTTAGCCTGCTAGGCATTAAGCCCGATATATTCACCGGCACGAGGCCTGCTAGGCATTAAGCCCGATATATTCATCGGCACGAGGCCTGCTAGGCTCGAAGCCCGAAATATATTTTCAATACACATTTCTTAATGCGAACATCATAAACAAATCATATACCTCATATTACAACCACATATCATATCGAATATACTATTTCGTATCATATTAACAAATTATATATTCAATCCAATTTGACATTCTTACATTCGGCTAACCCACAATTTATACTCAAAATTATCAACATTACCATTTAACATGCTCATAATTAACTCTTTAATATATATATATATTTGCTTAAGGACTTACCTCGACTGTCGACGAACCGCGTAGACCGGCTATTCGATAACCTTCGTCTTTCCCCGATCAAATCCGTTTTTCTTTGTTATTGATCTAAACACATAAAAATTCAGCTCATTCAAGCACATTTCATCTCAATTTAGTCCCAAAATACATAAATAGGCAAATTACCATTTTACCCCTAATGTTTCACATTTTTACAATTTAGTCCTATTTGCATAAAACACAAAATTTCACTAAACTATACAAGGGCCGAATATTCATAGGGACTCTACAAGTCCATTTCTTTCATTTATTTTGCATTTTAGCCCCCTCATAAATTTATTTTTGCAATTTAGCCCAAAATACTCAAATTCACCAAAATTTCCAATACAAAATATACTAATCTCTAACATATCTTTAAAATAAAATCATCAAACATCAAAAACTACATGAACACATCAATGGTCGAATATCAAGCATGCTTAGATTCAAAAATTTCATTATGGGTAAGCTACCGTTCGAAGCAACGATCTCAAAAAACGTCAAAATTAACAAAAACTGACTAAAAACTCACCTTGAATTTTAGCCTAGAAGTGCTGAAAATCAAAGAACCCAAAGCTTTATTTCTTCCTCCAATATTCGGCCAAGAAAGAGTGAAAAAGATGATGTCTTTTTTTTATGTTATTTTAACATATATTAAGTAATTATTTAATTACAAATTTAACCTTTCAAATAAAATAAAACTAATATATAACTTAAGGTTATTTATGACATATACCACCCACTAACTTTAAAATGGGCTAATGGCCCTTTTAATACCCCATATTAAAAAAACATCATCATTTAAGTACTTTCCACTATAGTATGCAACTTCTACACTTTACGCGATTTAGTCCTTTTTGTTAAATTAAACACACAAACGATTTAATTTTTCTACCAAACTTCCACACACATTAATTCACATATAATAAACACAAAATATAATATTTAAACATTTCTCGGACTCGGATTTGTGGTCCCGAAACCACTGTTCTGATTAGGGTCAAATTCGGTCTGTTACATGTCAGGCCATGTGAAAACCCCTATAGGTTTGAATTGAGATAATAAATCTACACGGGCATGGGACACGGGTGTGTCCCTATATGCTTAGGTTGTGTGAGTCACACGATCTGTCAACATGACCTTGTTATCAAGTCACACAGGCGTGTCACACTTCCACACGGGCGTGTGCCTCTGTTTTTAATAACATTTTCCATGGTCTTCCAAAGAACTCAATTTGATCTCGAAACGTTCTAAGATGTGTTTTGGGCCTCATAGGCCTATATTAAGAATGTTAAGAGGAAGTTTGAAAAGTTTTAATTTGAACGCTCTTTTATGATTCGGAATTGTGTGTATACATGTGTTTAAGTTAGTAACGCCTCATACCCTGTCCCGGCGTTGAATACGGGTAAGGGGTGTTACATAATATGGAAAGACCATATTGTGTAAGACCATTACTGGTGGGTTATGGCATCATAAGGAAAGAACTAAAAGAAGGTTATTACCTAATGAAGTTCTCTGTGTGACCCAAGACGATGTAGGGAAAACATCACGTAATGTGAGTCTAGGCGAATCCTTATCATGAACACGTCAAAAAATGGAAGCCTTTGTAGCAATCTATGAAATGAAAGTCCTTGCAGCGATTTATAGAAAGAAAGGCCTTCGTGGCATATTCTAAAGGAATGCCCTTATGGCAATCATCTGAAGGGAATGCCTTTATGACAGACCCTGAAAGAGAGAAATGGTAAATACGAAAAACCTGGAAAAATGATAAATAACTAACTTTGAAGAATAGTAGGTATGGTAAACTCTGAGAAAATGATATGTATGGCGAACTTTGAAGGAATAGTACATATGGCGAACTTTGAAGGAACGGTTCCGTAGGAAAGGTTGAGGCATATCCTGCATAGTTTTAAGATATGTACAAAGAAGGTGGAACGTGCTAGGGTATGTGGCAAATTCATAGTATGAACCAAGTAGACTAGAAGAACAACTCGATCAATAGTGTTTTATATGTATGGGTCCCAGAATGGGAACAGTTAAGGAATCACAAAAGGTCTGGGTGAAGAACGTAAGCAATGTATTGAAAATACGAAGAGATTGGCATGGTCACAAAGTAAGGTATGACGTCTATGGTATGAAGAGGAATGGTACTCGCCAAAGTCAAGTCGAAGAATGATGAACAATGAGTTGATAATGAAATTTCCATATGAATTGTATTGAGAAATACAGGTAAATGAAGTTTAACTCACTAAGTTATCATGAACTTACCTCTGTGTATTGTGTTACAGGTAAGCTAATTAGGTGTTTTCTAGGAGAAACGACGCCAAGGCTACGCCTGAGGTGGCAAAAAGGGCTATTATGCATACAGAACGTGTTGGCAGCACAATTGTAGTCAGCATTATCATTAAGGGCTATTATGCATAAAACAAATAGAATAATGTAATTAAGAGCATACAAAATGTGTTGGCAGCACAATTGTAGTCAGCATTATCATTAAGGGCTATTATGCATAAAACAAATAGAATAATGTAATTAAGTTATGATATTCACTTGTAAGACCTCGCTATTTGAAGTCTTGTACAATAGTTGTAATTATCTACAAGTACATCTAGTTGTAAGTTAGTTGGAACAATATTCTTAAATAAGTTGTAAATGTTGAAAATTTTGTATCTTTTGCTTTTGAGTAAGTCTATAACAAAAGGGTAACACTTGAGATCTGGATCCCGCAAATCAGATCGGGTTGAGGGCGTTACAAATTTCAAATGGTTAAGTTGCGACATTATTTATTACAACGTCTCGACATTGTACGTGTAGAAAGTAACATTGCGACGTTATCTATTCAATGTCGCGACATTATGGAAAGTCACAACATTTTGCACCACAATGTCCCCCACTACACTATTAGACTTGTTTTAGCTTCCGAATGCTCCTTTTTATCTCGGATGCTTCCAATCTCCTACAAATTGATTCAAAATGGTTTAAAAATGTTTCTGAAGCTCTCCAATGGTCTCAAATAAATTTTTATGATTTTACAAAAATGGTATAAGGTTTGAAATTTTCAAATATCTTCAAGGTTTTGTTTTGCGCGTATTCTGTTAGCATCTCCCATTCGTGGTATATATCAGGACAGGTGAAAGATGCATCATTAATAACCAACAAATCATTGAAGTTAGTAGAGCTACCAGACTCTAACTTATATGATTAAAAAGAAAGAGAAATTGAAGTCTAATAGCTCATTTGATAAACATAAAACCAAGGTTGTAACAAAATAAAATGATTTTTTTTTCTAATCTATTGGCATTTGTTGCAATTTGGTAATTTGATATAAAAATATATTTCCTTGTGAGTGCCATTAAAAATTTGAACAAACTATACTTAAGGTTATTAAACTATTTGTAAGTTTGCGTTTTGGTTATTCAATTTCAAAAAGTTACAAAAATAGTCACTGAATTATTCGAAAGTTTTCATTTAGGTCACTAAACTATTTGAAAGATTTCATTTGAGTAATTAGATTGTTAAGTTTTTTTTTAAAGTTTGACTAGCAAGCTCCAAGCGATGATTCAACGATTGATATGGTGGATCAATATCCATCAACAAGTAGAAGAACATACTTAGATCCAAGTTGATCTAATAGTCAATGTCAGAGATTGAAGAAGAAGGCTATTACAATTTTGGTTAGCAGATTCGTGATATTCAAATTTGTTTAATAAAAAAATTGAACTACGAAATATAAGGAAAGAGAAGTTTCAATTGGCGAAGGTAGTGCGAATAAAGAAAGCCATACAATAATGATTTTAACAATCCAATGACTTAAATAAAAACTTTCGAATAGTTCAATAACTATTTTATAATTTTTGAAGTGACTAAAACATAAACTTAATAATAGTTTAATGATCTCAAGTATAATTTACCATAATAATTTTTAAATTTCAATAGTTTGTGAATATAATTATTCCCCATATCCTTTGTTCAAATAGTCATGGTACCGAAAGAAAAGATAACACCATATCCTTTATATATATCCTTTACTTAGGTTGGATCTCAATTAATCTCATTTCCTCTCTTAATTATTACCAAAAAAAAAAGTCATACCACCAATCTGACCAAGAAATGTCATATCAATGCGACAAATAACGCCTAAAGAAAATAAAACAAATAAGGATATTTATTCCAAGAGGCCGAATAGACCGATTCACAGTTAAGAACAGGGCTGATTAATTTCCAAATAATTGACATTGCTAAATCAATTTATATTTATAATTTTTTGAACAAATTAATTTAAATAAAATTTTAAAACTGGTGAATATATTGTCACAAATAACATTATCCTTTTTTCTTTTTCCCCTTTTTGGGTTCTTTTGGCCAAATCCTTTATATACCTTTTAATATCATCAAGAAGAACTACTCCGGCAGATAATTTCTTTTTAGTTCTTTTCTTTTTAACAAATTCAATTCTCTCTAGGCCTAAGAGAATGGAAGAAATCCAAAAGAAGAACGAAAAAAAGAAGCTTCAACTTCAATAAATGGCTAACAAGTAAAAGACGGCATCTCCACAGACCTGATAATATGATATGAAATTGAGAACCGATGTTCTCGCTTTGATTAAGCAGGAAGAACTAGAAAGGGCTTACAATGTTGCCAAGCTCGCAATACACATCTTAGAGGCTCAAGTCACAAGAAAAGTTCAATTTGCTACAGATTCTAATTCCATGGGCTTGGCTGCCAAGCCTCTCGCAAGACTGAAGTGCCACCAGATGCTGCAGGGGAAGGAGATGATGCAACGAAATTTGTTCCTGACACAGATACGGTGGGAGGATTCCCAGGATGACCTTGATTTCCAGTAGGAGCAAAACGTGAAGGACTACCTGTGACCCCCATGCTTGTTCGAGATGGGTGGGAAACCTACACACATGACCAATAACTGTATATCTTTAGCAACCAGCCAAACTTCAAGAAACCCACCTTGCCTAAACAGATATTGTATGCTAATCTTAAGTTTGCATAGCATACCATTTACTAGGAGAGAAAATAATTCGATTTCAATACAACTCAACGAAGATCAACCAATCAAACAAACATATTTTCTTGAATGTTAACACTAAACATTGTGATCCTTTGGTGGTAATAGATCATATATTATTTCTGTAAAGTAGGAATATAAATAACTGAACAAGTACATCTTGCAGTAGATGCTTATCATCGTTTTCTATGAGGTCCCACTTTAACAGCTACATAGTGCATCTATTTACACAAAACACAAAAAAAGAAATAAGTATCATAATATGTCCTGTTTCCTTAATTTGAAAGGCAAGGAAAAAGGCTCTAAGCAGGCTTATTATCTACCAATGTCCAGATGAGGGTGATTAATCTTCAAATTCCCATGCTAAGTAAATGTCAAGCATTTGACAGAACAGCAAATCATGGGAGGAAAGGAGCTTGTGGTGATTCATAAGGTATGCAATTGGCAATTTCCTAAATATGACCAAGCAGAAACAAGAGCAAATCATGGCAGGTAAGTTTTAGGGTCAGATCTTAACCAAAAGCACATTCGCAAAAAATTAAGGGATCAAATGCAGGTTCACATAAATTTTAGGTTCCTAGCTCAGACCACCCACTTTTACATTACAACATAACGATGTTGAAAAATAAAATCTATGGATGCTCATGTATTGATGTGTTACAAGAAAAAGAAAAAGGAAGAACAAATTTAGTATATTACCACATTATGTTGAATGTAGGTAGGCCTTCTAAGAGGAGATTCAGAAGATGGAGATGTACTGCTCATCCGAAACACATGACGAGAATGAACGTTATGGTTTGAAACATCATCAGCTTCAACTCCATCATTTTCACCAGCAAGATTAGCATCCAAGCCCATCCGAGGAGTGACAAGCCTCGTCATTGACCCTGAGTCATTTGTGGTTTCCACTTGAAGTGGAACGGCTGGACGATTCACTGCACCTTGTGTGCCATTTCTTCTCTTCAACTCCTCCTCTGCATTCAAGATCTATCAAGTGCTACCAATTAATTTCAGGAATTAAATTATTGGAAGACTGGTCTTCAATAGAAAGGCATTACAATTGAGGTTTACCTGCTTTAGTACTTGTACTAAACTATGCTTTTTTGCATTCAAAACCTGTAATTTCTCCTCAACATCCCTTTTCCTTTTTTCTTTTCCATTGAAATCAGTTATTTTATCGCTTACCTAGCAATCCACAATAAATCAAGAACATTTCAACAAACAAGAATAGAAGTTTTGCACAAACATAACACGGGAAAAAATCAGACTTGTTAGCACTTTAAAATCAACTAATATTCATCCATTCTCAACAGTTATGGTTACGAATTCACAAATTAAAATTTCAGGCTAGCAAAACATCAACTAGAAGAAAAAAAAAAGTAATCATAATACCTCTACATTTGTTTTAGCCTCCTCAGGCGGTTTCTCATCGACTCGCAAATTGACATCTTTCTCGGTCTGCTCATCTTCCGACTTCACCAAACAATCTCCACCGTCGGATCCTCCAACTATGTCCACCTTGACCTCCTGGAGAGGTGGTCCAGTTTTCAAACCCTCGGACGGTTCAGGTTCCAGTTTGGCTTTCAATTTCGGCTCAATAGGAGGCTCACAGGACACGGGAGATTGAATTTGATACTTTAAAACAAAGTTAGGGTTAGGGTTAGAAGAAGAAGAGGAACGGAGACGAGAGAGAGCTCTGTCGCGGCGGTGCAAGAGAGATTTGAAGTCTTTGAGAGAGATTTTGGGAGTCGGCATTAGCCAGCGCCGAGATACCTCCGGTGCTCTGTGGAGGTTCCCTCTGTACAAAGAAATCGCCACCATTTCTGTTTTAAAGGTTTCCCTCTGTTTTCTGTGTTTTTTCTGACTGTCAACTGATTTTTGTGGCAAAATCGAAAATAAAATTTTACGGTTATGGATATTATCTCAGGCTTTTCCGTAATAACCGCATTCAACAAACGACTGTTGCACGGCTTGCGAGAGCAAATAAACGTCAAATTTTGTTTTTGGTAAACTACACCGAATAAATTATACTATTTTTTTCTATCACTAAACTATTCCATTTTTCTTTTTTATCACTAGCTATTAAAATAGTAACGGGAAGCTAACCTCACAACTTTTAAATTTACTATAATGGCAATTTAACCCATAATATCTATATCTATACTTACTAATTATTATCTAAAATTGCTTATTTAGTTAACAAAACTAGTACAATAGAAGTTACTACATTGCTGTGGTGGCACTGCGAAACTATGCAAAGAGAATAATAAGTGACACTAAAGATTTATTTACACAATTTGGTTTCCCTATTGTTGAATATAACTTATATTTTAGTCAAATTTGATAAATAATTTTTCAGTTAAACTTTTTTTATTTGTTTCAATCAAACTCTGATTAGTCTAGATTATTTTATTATTATTTGACCTATGAATTTAGCTTATAAATAGACTCTTTTACAATCTTAAAAAATACACTCATTAGAGATTAAAACTCATAACACTTTTAAAAAATTTTGTATTTACATTTTGAGGGTTTTTTGTTTTTTCGGGTTTCGAGAATTAGTTTTTTATCTCCATCTTTGTACTCTTCGTTCTTTTGTCATTATAGTAAAATTATATTTTCCCGTGGTTTTTCATCCTCTTTGGAGAGATTTTTCCATGTTAAATTTGTGTGTTCAATTTCTCAATCTCTTCCGCTATTTTTACTTGTTCGTTGCTTAATCGGGTCAATCCCCAACAAGTGGTATCAGAGCTAGTTCGATTTTCGTAGATCAGCCTATTCAAAGATGGCAACAATAAGGTTTGACATTGAGAAGTTCAATGGTGTCACAAATTTCAATCTGTGGCAAGTTCGGATGATGACAATTTTAGTTCAGACCGGCCTGAAAAGGTTGTTATCGGGAAAAAAACCCAAGAATCTAGATCAGTCAGAATAGGAAGAGCTTGATAAAAAGGCCTTGTCTGCAATCTAGTTGTGGCTCGCAAATAGGGTATTGCAGAAGGTATTGATAGAGAAGACCTCATCCACATTGTGGAAAATGTTAGAAACTCTTTATGTGACCAAGTCTCTGGCTAACCGTTTAGTGTTGAAACAACGTCTATTTACGTTTCACATGAACGAATGTGAGTTTCTTAGAGATCACATCAGTCAATTCATTACCCTTTTAAATGAGTTAAATAATGTTGAGGTTTAGATTGACGATGAAGATCAGGCTATGTTATTATTGTATTCTTTACCCCCTTCATACCAATCTTTCATGGAGGCCCTGATTTATGGTAAAGAAAAACTCTCGTTCGAGGATGTGAAGGGTCATTTGTTGAGTAAAGATGTAACAGCTCGATTTTAGGGCTAGTCGGAACAGTGGTCTCGGGACCACTAATCTGAGGTTGAGGAAAATTATTTTGATATTATTTTATGTGTTGGAACATGTTTATAATAAAGCATGAGAATTTTGGTGCTTTAATTTTAACGATTGAATGCTTAATTGCGAAAAAGGACTAAATTGCATTAAATGCGAAAGTACCGTTTTATAAGCAAAAAGGTGTCTAATAGTTGTATATTTTAATTAGAGGTCCCTAATATGCAAATAGACCTTTCTAAAGTTAATAGCTGGTCATAGGGGACAAAGGAATAAATTTTCAAAGTATTGGGTGAGATTTTGGTGGTAATTTGTCTAGTAATATAATAAAATAAGGAGAAGAAAAGATATCATCTTTTCCCCTTCTTCTCACCACCGAAATTTCCAAAGAAAAACACCATGGGAGCTTGAAAATTTTCAGCAACTCCTTATCTCTACAAGTAAGTGATCTTAGTGCTTTTTATTGAGAATTTTTGTACTTTTGGAGTCCCCAAAGCTTAAGCTAGCTAATGATGGGACTAATTTGCAATATGGTTGAAAGTATAGGGACTTGCCATGAGAGAGTTTATGTTGTTTGCTGAGTTTTTATGGAAGAAAATGAATGTTAATGAGAGGAGAAACAACTTTTTTGAAAGGTGTTATCATTAAAACACCTAAATGGGACCAAGTTGTAAATGTTGTGATTTAGTGACAAATGCATGAAATAGTTGGATTTGAGAGTAGTTGTAAGAGGAATAAATGTTCAGCTAGGCTTGTTTAATGAGAAAATGTGATGAAAAATGATTTACAAGCCTAGGGGCAAAATCGTAATTTTGCCATAGTATAAGGGCAAATTGGTCATTTTTGCCTAAGTAGAGATTATGATGTATTATGATCATAAAATGATTGAATGAGTGAATTTTGTTGTTATAGATCAAGAAGAGCGCGGAATTAACCTTAACTGGGGAAAAGGCAAGGTTTCAGATTAAACCACAAAGTAACACATTTTGCACCGAGGTAAGTTTATGTGTAAACGATGCATCTTAAATACACATGTGATTGCTTATTGGTGCATTGTATGATTGAGAACACTTACGATTTGAATGGATGGAAATTTGGTAGAAAGTGAATAAACTTCGTATGAACGTTGAAGTAAATATGTAGGTGTGGAATATTATCCTAGTAAATAATGGTGGGCTAAGTGCGATACCACCTTAATTATTCTTGTTGGTGGGCTATGTGCGATACCACCTTATCACTTATTCATGATGGGTTGTGTGCGATACCATCGTTAGTATTATTATTTGGTGGGCTAAGTGCGATACCACCCTGTTAATAATAAATGGTGGGCTAAATGCGATACCACCAAGTGTTTGGTATTACTAAGAATGCTTTATTGTGTAATTGTGATGTGTTGTATCATGTGATCATGTGGTGATCAAGTGTAGGGATGTATGTTAAATAATAAGAGCATTTGGTTGTGATATGGTTGGATTGTGGTAAGAGATGAATGAGTAAGCATGATCTTGGATTGTGAAATGCTATTTACTGATTAGCACACGTTATGATGTTTATTGTTTACATGCAAACTTACTAAGCTTAAAGCTTACCCTTTTTCTTTTCCCTTGTTTTATATTGACAAAGAGTCGAGTTGGGATACGGAGATAATTGGAAGATCGCCCACACTATCAGTTCATCTTGGTATATTTAGAACTAGCATTTTTAGTATGGCAATGGCATGTATAGAAGCTAGAGTAGGTATATTGTTTTGTTATTTTGGCCAAATGTGTTGGCTCATTATAGATGAAATCTTTTGTATGGTGCCATAGTAAATGCCTCTTTACTATCAATCAATAGAATGAAAGTTTATTCATAAGTGTGTAGAGTATATGGTTGGGTTGTTTAGGTATGAATATACATGAATGTATTGATGGTAGAGGGTGAATTATGCTTGAGTGAGCTAGGGTGATGAAAGAGCTTGGCAAATAGCCTTGTTCTTGTCCACACGGGTAGGCACACGGGCGTGTGTTAAGGCCGTGTGTGACACACGGTCAATTTCACCGGTGTGTGAAAAGGCCGTGTGTCCCCTTGCATGCTAGAATTGCAAGTCAGTAAGCTCAGTAGTAAACACAACGGTAGAGGCACAGCAATGTGTCTCAGCCGTGTGGGAGGCATGGCCAAAGGCATGGGCGTGTGCCCAGGCGGTGTGAAGTCTGCACCTGAATTTAGGTGAAACCACAACCTCATTCAAACGACACTAATTCCCCTCCAAGAAAGAAAACTTGACAAGAAAAAGCTTGAAGATGATCCTCCACAACCTGAAAAGATTGTTAAAACTCTTCTAAAAGAAAACTTAAGAGAAATTCTTGAAAAGAAAAACTCAAAGAGAATTTTATTAACTCAAAAAGAGAAATTGTTGAATGAATATGATTCAATTGTGCACAATGAAGAGGCCTTTATATTGGTGACCGCTGCCAAACGTGCGGATATTTGGAAAAAAAATATTGCAGCAAAAGATATGGAAAGGAAATAGAGGTGTCGCAAGTACACAGGTCAAATTGTAATATAGTAAAGAATGTTACAATGAAACACTCCAGGAAGTATTATGAGGATTGTACTTAAGGGAGATTGAATAAAACTTAAAATAATTTTCTACACTAACAGGGTTAAATAATACTAATCTAAAATTATATTAAGAACAACCAAATTAAAAGTGATTAACAAAATAATATAAATCATATAAAATTAAGGCAACCAATTAACAATTGAAATTAAATCGAATTAAATAGACATAAGATTAACTCACTTTAGTGTTCCTAATTAACTTCCAAACTCAGGTTTTGTCAAGTTAGCTATTAATTAACCGGTTATTACCTTTCGTCCTCTAACTAATTAACTAATTAGCCAATACACGCTTATCTCTTGACCTCACTTTCTTGATCGAGGTAAATTATGATTTACTCGATAAATGTAACAACCCGTTTTTCAGTGGTGAAGGAGCAATGGTTTTGGGACCAAAAATTTCCATCTTGTTGGCCCGTAAATATTATTTATAGAATATTTATGGAGTCATTAGAGTCGTATTAGAATTTGGTCAAGAAATTGTAATGTTTAATTAGCTAATTAAAGAAAAAATGACTAAATTGTAAAAGGGGCAATACTTGTTAATTATTGCAATTGGATGATTGAATAGCTTAACTAATAAATGTGGGAGGACCAATAAGAAAATTAGACCTTATTAGTGAATAGAGGACGGTAATGGTTAAAAATTAAAGGAAAATTAAAAGAAAATATGGTTTAATGGCAATTTTGTAATTAATTCAAAATTATTAAAACAAATTGAATCAAAAGGCATTTTTTTTCTTCATTTTCTATTCTTCTTGGACGAAAACCACCATTGGAGACCTAGGGAGCTTTGCTCATCTCTTGGCTTTGCATGGTATGGAAATTTACCCATTTTCTTGTAATTTTTTTATGTTTTTGATATCGTTGCAACTAGGTACAGTTAACCCGTACCTTCGTTTTTGAACTGTTAAAAATTTAGAAGTTGTCATTGATGTATCTTGAATGTTTTTTATGATAACTATGTGTTTAAAGCTTTGATTGTGGTATTTGGTTGTTTTGTGAAGTGATTTTTGTTAGATTTTGATTTAAGGACTAAATTGTTAAAATGCCAAAATTTCAAGGTTTAAAAGTGAATTTGATGTTTAACAGGGACTGTTTAATTGCCTAGAATGTTCAGCTGTAATTTGATTCCAAGAAAATGGTCAATTTGATGATTTTCGGGTTAAAGGACTAAATTACAAAAGTTGTAAAAGTTAGGGGTAATTCTATAATTTTAAAAAATAAAAGGGAATAAAATTTAAAGTAAATTTAAATATGAAATGTAAGCTAATAATTGGGAATTTTATATTTTATATCAAGACCCTGTTGATTTACGTGGAAAATGTAACAACCCGATTTTGGGCCTAGTCAGAACAATGGTTTCGAGACCACAAATCCAAAGTAAGAAAAAATTTTTTATTATATTTTTATGGTCTACAATTTTACAAAATGATTTTATGAAAATTTAGTTCGAAAAGTTTGATGTTTAGACACTCAATTTAGTCAAAAGGACTAAATTGTAAAAAGTGCAAAAGTTGAGTTATACATGCTAGAGGTGTCCAATTGTTATGAAATTTTAAATTGGAGGTCCTTATATGGTAATTAGACCATTGTTTAAGTTGGCGGACAAAAATGGACATGGTTAGGCATGTTTCTACAGTTTTTCATTAAGGGCATTTTGGTTATTTAGTTATTAAAATGAATTAAAAACAAAATTAAAAGCCAATTTTTGTCCATCTTCAACCCCTTGGCCAACACATGCATGGAGAAACCATTTCTAGGGTTTTTCAAGCTTCCAAGCTCAATTGTAAGTCCGTTCTAGCCCCATTTTTAATGATTTTTACGTTTTTGAAATCCTCGTAACAAGATCTATCTATTTCTACCAATATTTTGAGATATGGTTAAAGTCTAGGGTTTTGAACCATGGTGAATATGTGTGTATTTTTGTGTTCAATGGTAGAAAATGCATGTTTATGGTTGGAGAAACGACTTTTACTAAGTGATTTTCGATGAAATGCCTAAAAGGACTAATTTGGAAAAATTATAAAATTTGTCATAAAAGTGTGAATTAGTGGAAATTGTAGGCTGTTGTAGTTATGAAAATAGTTCGACTAGGCTTAAAATACAAAGAAATTGAATGAAAATAATTTTACGGGCCTAGGGGCAAAAGTGTAAATATGATAAAGTTTAGGGGCAAAAATGTAAATTTTGCCAAAATGTGAATTTAGGCTAATTTGAGTAGTAGGATGAATAAATGAGTTAAATGTGTTGTTATAGATCAAGGAAAATGAGATTCGGACTTAGAAGGGGCGGAAATAAAGAATATGACGAATAAGTTCTTTTCACCGATTGTGCTACCGAGATAAGTGTGTATGTAAATAATACATTGTTTTTTTTTATTTATGTTTTAATATTTTGTTATATTATATGAGATATGGTTGAATATTGAGTAATTATTTGATGTAAATTATGAATTGTGATTGATTATGGATGAACTGGTAAAATGTTGAAAAGTGAGAATTCCCAGTTATACCTTCGGAATAGATTAGATACAAATGAGGTAGCTAGGTCACATGTGTGGTACTAAGTGTAGGCCACTATGTATACAAGAGAGCTACGATATGGTTTTAGGTCACGTGTGTAGTACTAAGTGCAGGCTACTACGTATACCAAACGGATAGGTTGCATGTGTAGTACTAAGTGCAGGCTACTATGCGTACCCGATAGCTTCGATCACATGTGTGGTACTAAGTGCAGGCCACTATGTGTAAGTGATGATTTTGATCACATGTGTAGTACTAAGTGCAGGCTACTATGTGCACCAGATAGCTTCGGCTACAAGGGTGGTACTATGTGTAGGCCACCGTGTATCTGTTGTTGTTCCGATGAGTTCAACGGAAAATTGACTAAGTGAAAATACATGTGATCATGTAACGACTAAGTGTAATTGAATATGACTATGTGATGAATAAGTGTAGGTATAAGTGTGAAAATTTATGAACGATGTGCTCGATATTTGATCGAACCTTCGGTAAGATGAAATGGAGTAAGTGAAATTATGAAAGAGTAAATTTAGCAACAAAATAGTTTTTGGACAGCAGCAGTTATGTGTTTTTGAAGAACCACCAAAAATGGTGGAAATTGAATTAGAAGTTGAATAAGATATGAAATTAAAGTTGAATGAGTCTATTTTTACATAAAAGAAACGGTGTAAACAAAAGAATTTTATAGTCTGTGATATTCAAAATTTTGTGAGACAGGGTCAGAATAATGTCGGAATCCCCTGTTCCGACTTTGGAAAATCATTAAAAATTGTATAAAAATAATTATGGTTTATAATTTATATTATTAAATTTTAAAATTGAGTCTAATTTCAAGAGAAATAAATGGGAACATTATCCAAATTCTGTACGATGAGATAATTAATTTTTAGTGAAGAGGGGTCGGAATTGTTGGACAGCAGAATAGGGGTGACTTTAAAGAAAAACTGTACTTATTGGCTAAATAAAAAATTCTGAAAATTTTATGGTAAGAAGATATGTGAGTCTAGTTTTAGGGAAAATTAGTGAATCTTAATTTGGACTTCCGTAGCTTAAGATATAAATATTTTAGTGACCGTGACTCGAGTAGACAGTTTGAGATGAACATGAATAAATAGTGGAACTATGTGCAATTATGATTGTATTATCTTGAGAACATATTGTGAAGATTTATAAAAGCCTGTTAATAAATCACTTATTTACTTACCTACTTACTAAGCTATAATGCTTACCCCCTTCCTTTCTTTTTTTTTTCCTATAGTGTCACAGATGCTAGCTCGAGTTGGAGGTCGTCGGAGATTCTATCACACTAACAAGTTATTGATTGGTATTGTATCAATGATCTTCAAGTATTTTTAAGTCTATGGCATGTATAGGGACTTGATTATGAGTATATGTTATTATGAGTTGTCCTAGAATGTTGGCCTATGCTATTTGATGGTTATTGTTGTATAAGGCCATTTAATGTGGCCAATATTTGTTATGTTATAAGTCTATGATGATGCATTTCAAGGATGTGTATGCTTGCATGTGAATGGTTAAGTGTGTGTGTGTGTGATTATGCATGATGAATGTGGTTTGTAAATGGTATGTGGATGTCTTATTGTGGATGTTTGAATGCTTAATAATACATGTTGTGTGATGATAAATTTGTATAAATGTATAAGTGTTTTGGGGTGGTAAAGGGCTTGGTAAATAGCCTTACTTGTGGCCGTACGGGCAGCCACACGACCATGTGCCCAGGGTGTGTGAAGTCTGCACTTGATTTTTGAAAATTTGAAACTCCACACGGCCTAACACACGGGCTTGTATCTCGGCTGTTTGAAGGACATGGCCTTGGACACGGACGTGTGCCCTTGTTTTTCAGGAAATTTTTAATGTTTTCAAAAGTTCTCGGTTTAGTCCCGGACCACTTCCAAGGTATGTATTGGGCCTCGTAGGACCTATTAGGGACTCAAAGATAAAAATTTAAAAATTTTTAATTTGGATGAAATTTTATGCCTCGGTTTAATACGTTTACAAGTGTATGTGTTCCGGTAATGCCTCATATTCTATTCCGATGTCGAATACAGGTAAGGGGTGTTACAGAAAAGGGAAAATTGCAGAATAGTCTCTAACCTTATACAACTATTACAACTTAGTCTAGATAAGTTCGTACGATTTATAATCTAATATCTATATGAATTGTATGATGATATAATATGATATGAAGGGTTTTAATTATTTATTTGCTGATGTAAAGTTGTTGAGAAAATGTTATTGAACTTTGATATTTAGGTAGGATGAACGCAAGATAGAGTACAATTGAATGACGGAGTGTTATATGGGAATTGGAGTGGAGATTGATGTGGTGTGCTTTATATGTTTTTCTCTAGTATACCGAGGTTCAACATTTGTTGCGAACTCTCGTGTTATACTATTTTGTTCTGGTGTGTTATGGGGGCAGATGTATAGCTCTTATGAGCATTTGGCGTGTTTACGTTTGGACTAGCTCTTATGAGCATTTGGCGTGTTTACGGTTGGATTAGCTCTTATGAGCATTTGGCGTGTTTACGGTTGGATTAGCACTTATGAGCATTTGGCGTGTTTATGGTTGGATTAACTCATATGATCATTCAGCATGTTATCGGTTGGATTAGCTCTTATGAGCATTAGGCGTGTTATCGATTGGATTAGCTCTTATGAGCATTCAGTGTGTTATCGGTTGGATTACTTGTATACTCATATCTGTAAGTCGTTCATCAGATCATAAATTATTGTACTATAACTTATATAATGACTTTGAATGGTTTGACATGTAAATGATATCTAAAATTGAATCTATTGTGGGCATATATATTTTCTCAGAGATTATTATTTGAATCTTAATTTGAATTATGCAATTCATTGGTTAACATTGAGGATGGTAGGAAACACATGTAGTTGAGTTATTATTGAATGAATTGTTGTATTTACTTCGGTAAGATTTATTGTTTCTGTACTCGAACTTACTAAGCTTCAATGAGCTTACTTGTGTTAATTTATGTTCTTGTAGATACTTTCGAAGGTTAGACGATAGGATCAGCACTCAATTCACACTATCCATCTGTATTTGGTAATTTTTGGAACGTTTGTTTTGGATTATATGGCATGTAATAGACTTGTTTTGACCTTACTTTTGTTTTGGTATGTATATGTATAAGGAATGAATACCATTCCATGATTTTGATGTTTGCTTGGCAAAAGTTTAGATAATGACTTGCTATGGAATGTGAATGATGGAATATGTTTTTGATATAAACTTATAGTACATTTATGGTTAAGAAGTCTATTTGATTTGTTGTGATTTGAGGTGCCTATGATAGGCATATTGGAGTTAAGTTGTGTGAATTGACATGTTTTGGTTGATGATTTATAATGTTGTATAATTGTGTATATTTGTGGTACCAATAAGGGTATATTGATTAAGCACTTAAGATGGTCGAAAATAGCATGATTTGAGCTTGTTTAATGTCATTTTGGATAGGTCTATTGGTTGGTAAATGGTTTGCTTAGTGTCCAAGAAAGTTTAAAATGGTAAACTTGTCATTTAAGGTCCATTTTGGTGCACACGCCCTGGGACACGCCCGTGTCACTTGGTCGTGTGTGTAACACCCCTTACCCGTATCTGACGACGGGATAGGGTACGAGGCATTTCCAAACTTATTCACAAGCAAACATTCAAACCTGAGACATGAATTTCCATTCAAATTTAAAGCTTTTCATAAACTTTCATATCGTCCCTAAAACGAGCCTACGAGGCCCAAAACATGCATTGAAAGTGGTTTGGGACTAAATCGAGAACTTTGAAAACTTTTGGAAAACTTAGAAAATTTTTCATGAAAAAGGGGTCACACGATCGTGTGGGTTCGGGACACGCCTGTGTGACCCTAAGACACGCCCGTGCTTCAGGCCCTGTGCAAATTAGGGAGATTTCTGTTTATGACGTCATCATCAAATTGAGGTCACACGGTCAAGTCACACGTCCGTGTGCTTAGGCTATGTGATCGATTATATTTTCATAATTTTTTCATAAAATAGGTGCAGACTTCACACGGCCAGGGCACACGCCTATGTTCGAGGCCGTGCCGTCCACACGGCTGAGACACATGCCCGTATCTCTACCCGTGTGCTCATTACTGAGCATTCTGTTTTGCAACAATTAAGGTGCAGGGGACACATAGCTAAAACACATGCCCGTGGGGCAGACTGTGTGTCGCACACAGCCTAAACACAAGCCCGTGTGTCTACCCTGTGGACAAATAAAAAGCTATTTACCAAGCCTTTTTGCCACCCTTCCATCACCAACCGACACAACAGAACATAGCACCAATCTAGGCATTTACTTTCAACCCAATCAGCCATACCCAAGGCATCCACATATCATTTACTTGCTATCATTTATCACATACAAATATCACATACTTAGCATCTCAAACCATGAAATTTCCCACATTCATGAAAACATCATCATATGTATATATACTTGACCAATATTAGCCAATATCAAATGGCCATTTACAAAATGAATTATCTACTATTGAAGCCAACACATAATGCCAAATCAATTATGACACATGACAAAAAGGCCAAGTCCCTATACATGCCATAACTCAAAATATTGTAATCATAAGTACCCAAAATGATAATTTGATAGTGTGAACGGATCTCCGATAGTCTCTGATCCCCGAGTTAGCTTGTTGAAACTATAAGACTAAGGAAAAGAAAAGGGAGTAAGCTTTAAAGCTTAGTAAGTTCCTATGCAAATAATAAGCATCATAAACACACATTTATCATGCAACTAACATGAAATAAATTAACATAGATGTCATTAAAAATCTCATAGTCCAACTTGGCATGGATATTATTAGAAACCTTAATATCATATCTTGCACAATCATAACCTTACCGAGAGATTCTTCACATATCGAGCTCATTAGGCATAAGTTTTACGTACATACCTGTACCAATTAGCAACATACCATGATCTTTCACAACGTTAACAGTTTCGTTATGTTTCCTATTGAACCGCTTGGAATACTAAAGGATACTCGGGAAATTTCACACACATAGTACCATACCAATGCCATATCCCAGATATGGTCTTACATGGGATCTCATATCGATGCCAATAGCCCAGCTATGGTCTTACATGAAATCTCACATCGATGCCATATCCCAGATATGGTCTTACACGTAGTCTTAAATAACCCTAATATCATGACATTTGTATCCTACCTATTCCTAAGGTTCAACAGGAATTTCTTGTTTGTCAAACTTTGTCGATTTCATTCAAGAGTACATCATAATTCATATAATAAAGCAATTAAAGCATAATTAAAAATGCATTATTTACATATGAACTTACCTTTTTCGAAAATAGTAGGAATGGGGCCTAATCGTCAAATACTTTGTTTTTCCCCTGATCAAGGTCCGAACCTCGTTTCTCTTGATAATCAAGCTTGAAAGATGACAAAACCCTAGCTATGGTGCTCTCCCAAGTTTCGACCAAGGTTGAAGGAAGATGAGAAAATTTTGGCTTTAATTTCCCTTTTTATTCTTTTATTTACCAAATGACCAAAATGCCCTTCACTTAAAACTTTGAAATTTTATCTCACCATGTCCATTTTTGTCCAATAACTTAACAAATGGTCTAATTACCATATAAGAACCTTCAATATAAAATTTCATGGAAATTAGACACCTCTAGCATGTAGAACTCAACTTTTGCACTTTTTATAATTTAGTCCTTTTTACTAAATTGAGTGCCCAAACGTCAAAATTTTCGAACGAAATTTTCGCGAAATCATTTCGTAAAACTGTAAACCATAGAAATGTAATACAAATAAATTTTTCTATGTCAGATTTGTGGTCACGAAACCACTGTTCCGACTAGCCCCAAAATCGGGCTGTTATAGTGTGCCACACACAGTCTGCGACACGGTAGTGTGTATTAAGTCAGTGTGTTACACGACCATATGTCACAAGTCAAGGAGTTACATGATCTGGCACACGGCTTGCGACACGGCCGTGTGGCCCAACTCATTGAGTTACACGGGCTGAGACACAACCGTGTGACCCTATTTTGAAAGTTACATGGCCTGGGGCATTCCACAAGGCTTGGCCACACAGCCGTGTGTCCCCTGTTTTAAAAATTTTCAACTTTTTCTTAAAACTTCTATTTTATTTCAATTTAGTCCTGAATTGTTTATACGCTATTTTTAGGGCCTTGAAAGCTCGATTTAGGGACCAAATGCTTATGTTTGATATGTTATTGAATGAGATTAAATTATTGAATGTTATGATGATAAATGTTTTCCAATTGATCGTAATGCTCCATAACCCTAATCTGGTGACGAAGACGGGTTAAGGGTGTTACATTTAGTGGTATCAGAGCTACGGTTTAGTCGGTTCTTGGACTAAATGTTGTGTGTATAATGTCTAAAATTACAGGCCATATAAACCTGTGATAGTCCGACGTGTTTGATCCGATCTAGCTTTTGTTATTCTTATAGATTGTAAAGATGTCAGTCGGATATGATCGTGCTTGTAACACCCCTAACCCGTATCCGTCGCTAGATTAGGGTTTAAGGCATTACCAGACAGATCGAAAACTTTTACGGACATTTCATAATACAATTCATCAAACGCAATCAAAGTGTCCCTTTTATAGGTCAACGAGACATTAATCATGCTTTAGAATAGGGTCGGGACTAAACCGAACACATATGGAATTTCTCATAAATTTAAAATTTTTTTTCTAAGTTATAGAGATCACACGCCCATGTGGGCAAGCCGTGTGCCTCCCACGGCCTCAACATGCTCGTGTGTCTAAGCCGTGTCAAAACAGGGCATACATACTGACTTGTCCACACAGCCGTGGACACGCCCGTGTGCCTCACCCGTGGTCGATTGACTTGCACCACACGGCCAGTCACACGCCCATGCGTCCAACCCGTGGTCGATCCTGACTTGTTTTGAATTACAACCACGAGGGACACGGCCGAGCCACACGCCCGTGTACTCAACCGTGTGGGCAAATATAGGCCATTTTCAAGGCCAAATTGTCACCCACACAAGGGTCATCCCTACAAGCAAAATACCAATTCATTTCATGCACAATTGACAACCAAAAACATGTCAAATAATCAACAAATCTTCACATTTAATCTCATTTCTAAACATGCTTATTTGCACAATCAATTCACATATAAATCCAAGCATAATTCATCCACAACTTCACTAAATCACTATGGCATCAATCCATCAATAAGCTTACCATTCATAAGGCCATTTCATTGCCATTAAGCCATATCAAAACATGCATCATATACCATATTTACTCATACATATTACCAACATTTAACTAGCCAAATCGCATGGCTATTTACATCTCAAACATATACCAAATAACTAGCCTATACATGCTATATTTAGTTATATACACATTCAAAGGTACCAAAGTTGAGTTTGATAGTGTGGTGATGATCCTCAATGATCCCCGAGCCTCTCATAGCTTTAACGATCTATAAAACAGAACAAACACACACAAAGTAAGCTTCTCAAAAGCTTAGTAAGCCATATACAAATAAACTTAACATAAATCATTCATAAGCATAATTATTTGAATTCATTAACATATCTTCAATTCAAGCACATAAATAAACTCTTTGGCTCACTTGGTTTACCATTGCTTACCAATTCATCACATCTCAAATATCTCATTTGTTCATATCCCAATCATACATATATCCCAAATGTTCATTTGCATTAATGCGCATACATACTCACCTTTCATGCTTATACAAAGCATAGATATATCAACGTACCTGAAATGGATGTACAATTCACATATTCATTCATTTCTCGGACTTGCCCATTGAACCGTTCGGAACTAAATAGGATACTTAGAGTGCTTAGAATAGTCGTACAATGCCAACGTCCCAGACGTGGTCTTACATGAAATCAAATATCGATGCCACTGTCCCAGATAGGGTCTTACATGAATCAATACGATGCCAATGTCCCAGACATGGTCTTACATGTAAATCTCATACCGATGCCAACATCCTAGACGTGGTCTTACACGAAATCTCGAATCAATGCCAATGTCCCAGACATGGTCTTGCATGATATCACATAACGGACACCTATGTCATGACATATGAAATCCTATCTATTCCTAGGCTCATACGGGACTTCTTGGACTTAATAACTTGTCAACTTATTCATAAACTTGGATTTCACATACATTCCATCACAATGGATATTCATAACAATTCAAATTTTCATATATACACAAATAGTTAAATTCAGATACATTTATTTGTATATCGACTTACCTCGGATTCGATTAACGGAAACGGATACGGCTACTCAATTACTTTCGATTTCCCGCGATCTAAGTCTGTTTTCTTCGGTTCTTGTTCTATACATATTCAAATTTAATCCATTTATTCACTAATTCATTAAATTCAATCCAAGAACACATATTTAGGGTAATTTGCAAATTAGCCCTCACATTTTCACATTTTGACATTTTAGTCCTTATTTCACAAAATCACAAAATACACCAAATTTGCTTACACCCATGCTCGGCCGAATACACACTATGGTCATATCAATCCATACATTTCATTTATTTCACAATTTAGTCCCTCAAAATATTATCTTCTCAATTTAGTCCAAAATACTCAATTTCATCAAAAATTCAAAGACAAACTATGTTAATCAAACACATATCTTTCATAATTCACCATCAAACATCCAAAAACTCACATGTTCATCAATGGCACATTACAAAAACATCATCAATTCACAAAATTGAAGCATGGATTTTGAAGTATACAAAGCAACAATTACAAAAACATAGAAATTATCAAAAACCGATCAAAAACACATACCTGATTATGCTTAGACCATGGTCGAATGCTTCAAAGGTTTTATCCCTATTGTCGAATGCTTCAAACATTTTATCCCTATTCTTTCTTTCTAATTTCGGTGAAACAAAGAAGAAGATGATGGCCATTTCATGTTTTTAGTTTTATTAATTAAACATAATTATCAATGTACAAAATTCACATTTAATACTAAATGTATAAAACATGTAATTCAAGGTCATTCTTGACCATAGCCGTCCACTCACTCTATTAGTGGAAAAATTTCCTTTTAAAGGCTCCATATTTAAAAGCCACAACAATTTGGCCCATAATCAAATAGAATGCTACTATTGCACTTTACGCGATTTAGTCCTATGCTCAAATTAAGCACACAAACAGACAAATTATTTCACAGAAATTTCACACATGCTAATTCACATATCATAGACACGGAAAAATATATTAAAATATTTTACTGACTCGAATTTGTGGTCCCAAAACTACTGTTCCGAATGGGTCTAAACCGGACTATTACAATTCTCCCCTCTTAGGGATTTTCATCCCCGAAAATCTTACCGTTAAACAGATTCGGATATTGCTGTATCATTGAATCTTTAGGTTCCCACGTAGCCTCTTCCACTCCGTGTCGATGCCACAACACTTTCACTAATGGAATTTTCTTATTTCTCAATTCTTTCACTTCACGAGCTAAGATACGGATCGGTTCTTCCTCATAAGTCATATCGGATCGGATTTTAATCTCAGATGGAGTAATCAAATGTGATGGATCAGATCGGTATCATCTAAGCATCGATACGTGAAATACATTATGTATCTTTTCTAGCTCAGAGGGCAACAACAATCTATACGCAATAGGCCCAACACGCTCGATAATCTCATACGGTCCGATGAACCTCGGACTCAACTTGCCTTTACGTCCGAATCGGAGTACTTTCTTCCACGGAGACACTTTCAAAAAAACTTTGTCACCGATTTGAAATTCAATCTCTTTTCATTTCAAGTCCGATCAAAGGCTTCTTTCAGACTGTCATGGATCATTTTCACTTTCTGTTCAGTGTTTTTTATCAAATCGACCCTGTGCATCTTATTTTCACTGAGCTCAGTCCAATACAAAGGTGTTCGACATTTACGTCCGTACAAAGCTTCATAGGGTGCCATTTTGATGCTTGACTGAAAACTGTTGTTGTATGCAAATTCAATCAATGGCAAATATTGTTCCGACGTACCATCAAACTCAAGGATGCAACATCTCAGCATATCCTCAAGAATCTGAATGAGTCGCTTGGATTGACCATCCGTTTGTGGGTGAAAAGCTGTACTGAAATACAATTTCGTACCTAAAGCCTCTTACAATTTCTTCCAGAACCTTGATGTAAACCTCGGATCTCTATCAGATACAATAGACAACGGCACCCCGTGAAATCTCACAATATCATAAATGTAAAGCTAAGCTAACTTATCAAGTGAGTATTCAGATCTCACAAGAATAAAATGGGCGGATTTCGTCAATCGATTAACTACGACCCAAATTGCATCTTTCTTTCTCAGAGTCAGAGGCAACCCAAAAACAAAGTCCATCGTCACTCTATCCCATTTCCATTCGGGAATTAGAATCGGTTGTAGCAAACCAGATGGAACTTGATGTTCAACCTTAACTTGCTGGGAAACTAAACATTTTGACACAAAGTCAGATATATCTTGTTTCATACCAGACCACTAATAATGTTGCTTCAGATCATGGTACATCTTTGTACTTCTCGGATGAACGGATAGACGACTATTATGTGCTTCATTCAAAATCGACTGAATCAACTCTGAGTTTCTCGGAACACATATTCGATCTCGGAACCTCAAGCAATCATTAACATCCACACGAAAATCAGAATCAGAGTTTGTATCACACTGAGCTCGTTTCGCTAGTATTTCATTATCAATCTTTTGAGCATCACATATTTGTTGTAAAAACAACGGTTCCGCTTTCAATTCAGCTAACACTGAACTATCATCAGACAGATCTAAATGAACACTCATTGCACGTAATGCAAACAGTGATTTCTGACTCACTGCATCAGCTACAACATTTTCTTTACCCAGGTGATAATCTATCACAAGCTCGTAATCTTTTAACGACTCTAACCATCTTCTCTGTCGCAGATTCAAGTCTTTCTGGGTCATCAGTATTTCAGACTTTTATAATCTAAAAACACGTCACATTTCTCACCAAACAGATAATGATGCCAAAATTTTAAGGCAAACACAATAGCAGCTAATTCAAGATCGTGAGTCAGATAGTTCTTTTCATGAGGTTTCAGTTGTCTCGAGGCATAAGCTATACTTTGCCTTCTTGCATCAGAACACATCCCAGACCATTCAATGAAGCATCACTATAAATCACAAACTCTTTGCCTGATTCCAGTTGTATCAACACTGGAGCTTTAGTCAAAAGGGCTTTCGACTGATCAAAGCTTTTCTGACATTTATCAGACCATTCGTACTTCACATCTTTTTGAAGCAATCTAGTCAAGAGAGTAGCTATCATTGAAAAGCCTTTCATAAACCTTCGATAATAACTCGTAAGTCCCAGAAAACTACGAATTTCAAACACGTTCCTCGGAGGCTTCCAATCCAGAATAGTAGAAATCTTGCTTGGATCAACTCGTATTCCAGAGGCTGATACAATATGTCCCAGAAAACTGATTTCATGCAACTAGAATTCACATTTGCTGAATTTCACATATTAGAGTTTGCAACACAATTCTCAGATGTTCAGCATGTTCAGTTTCATCTCGTGAATAAATCAAAACGTCGTCAATGAATACAACAACAAATCGATCTAGGTACGATCTGAAAATTCTGTTCATCAGATCTATAAAAACAGCAGGAGCATTGGTTAGTCCAAATGGCATAACTAAAAATTCGTAATGTCCGTACCTTGTTTTGAAAGTAGTTTTTAGAATGTCTGAGTCTTTTACTCTCAACTGGTAGTATCCTGATCTCAGATCTATCTTTGAAAACACAGTGGCTCCTTTTAGTTGATCAAACAAATCATCAATTCTGGGCAACAGATATTTGTTCTTTATAGTTACTTTATTCAACTGACGATAGTCAATGCACATTCTTATCGTGCCATCTTTCTTTTTCACAAACAGAACAGGAGCACCCCAAAGTGAGAAACTCGATCTCGCAAACCCTCTATCAGTTAACTTTTACAACTGTGACTTTAATTCTTTTAGCTCTGTTGGTGTCATTCTATACAAAGCTATCGAAATAGGTGTCGTACCAGGCAATAGATCAATACCAAATTCAACTTCACGTATTGGAGGCAATCCCGTCAATTCTTCAGGGAATACACCAGAAAACTCCCAAACAACTGGCACTGATTCAACTTTCTTTTCAAACACTTTCGAATCAATTACATAAGCAAAATAAGCTTCGTTACCCTTTTTCACATAACTCTGAGCTTTCAATACAGATATCACAGCAGGTAACCCATTCAAATCATTAGACTCAATACGAACTATTTCACCATCCAGGCATCTCAAATCAATAATCTTTCTTTTGCAGTTCACAACAGCATCATGCAATGTCAACCAATCCATGCCCAAAATTATGTCAAACTCATCAAACGGTAATAGCATCAGATCAGCAGGAAAACAAATATTTCAGAACATCAATGGGCAGTTCTTGCATACTTTGTCAATCAGGACACTTTTACGTAAGGGGTTTGATACTTTTATAACAAACTCAGTAGACTTTACAGGTAAAGTCTTACTGAATACTAAATTCATGCATATATACGAATGGGTAGAACCAGGGTCTATCAATGCAATCACAGAAGTATCATAAAGAGTAAATGTACCCGTTATAACATCCAGAGATGAAGCTTCCTCACGAGGTCGGATGCATATGATCTGGCAGGTGCTCTAACTTCAGATCTCGCAACTGAGTCTTTTATAACTCTTTGACTACCACAGATATTTCTTGTGTTTCGAGAAGGTCTACCTCTCTCTAAAACATTCTCAGATCTCATATTCTGAACAATCTCTTGCTCAACTGATTCTAAGCAATCACGAATGAAATGATCTAACGATCCACATCTGAAACAGGCTCGATCATTGAATCTACAACTACCCGGATGTCTTTTACCATAAACATTCAGGTCGCTCAGATCGGACATTCCCAACACTTGCCATCGAAGTCGCTGAAGCTTTAGTATTCGACTATGATCTAGCTCGATCTCTACTCAATTGTCCTACATTAGCCTTTGATCTACTATGCCCATCTCTAAATTTCTTCAAAGCAGAATGAAATGGTTTGCTCGAAAATCTCTTTCTCGTATCTCTGACTTCTAACTCACCTTTTCTTTTATCTTTCCCTAGTGCCTCAGCTTTGCACGCTCGATCAACAAGCACTACAAACTCCTTTATTTCCAGAATTCCAACTAACAAACGGATGTCTTCATTGAGGCCATCTTCAAATCTCTTGCACATTATTGCCTCGGTGGATATACATTCACGAGCATACTGACTTAGTCTCACAAACTCTCATTCATATTCCGTAACAGACATGTGACCTTGTTTCAATTCCAAAAATTCCTTTCGTTTCTGATCAATAAATCTCTGATTGATATGTTTCTTCTAAAACTCAATCCGAAAGAAATCTTATGTGACCCATGCTTTCGGAACAACAGAAATCAAAGTCTTCCACCACTGATAAGCTGCATCTCTTAACAAAGATACAACACATTTAATACTTTCTTCCGGAGTTAAAGACATCTCATCAAACACTCGGATAGTGTTTTCTGACCAAAATTCAGCTTTTTCAGCATCATCATCACTAGTAGCCCTGAACTCTTCAGCCCCATACTTTTGGATTTTGTTACCCGGAGGCTTATTCAACAGATTCAGATTCATAGTCAGAGGCATAGCAGATGTCTGAGGGGGATTAGACGAGGGCGGAGGTTGTGAAATAGCCGAATTATTTCTCACAAACTGAGTGAACCACTCACTCATCATCTGGAAGAAAGCTTGTTTAGCTTCTCCCTCTTGACCACTCATAGTCGGTCTCGAATCAGAGAGCGATGTCCCTTGAGCGGGAGCAGGCGCATTGCTTTCTACATTGTCAGCTACGACTCTTTCGAGATCCATTACTATATGTAAAACACATTTTACACGTTAGGATTCATCATACTATCACAGTTCATATATATGGCATGTATAACTAGACTCTCACATGCTACGTTAGTTCGAGAATCGGCTAAACCGTAGCTCTGATACCAATCAAATATAACACCCCTAACCCGTATCCGTTGTTGGATTAGGGTTAAAGGCGTTACCAGACAGATCAAAAACTCTTACGGACATTTCATAATACAATTCATCAAACGCAATCAAAGTGTCCCTTTTAGATGTCAACGAGACCTTAATCATGATTTAGAATAGGGTCGGGGCTAAACCGAACACATATGGAATTTCTAAAAAATTTAAAATTTTTTTCTAAGTTATAGAGGTCACACGCCCGTGTGGATAGGCCGTGTGCCTTCCACGGCTTCAACACGCCCGTGTGTCTAAGCCATGTCAAAATAGGGCATACATACTGACTTGTCCACACGGCCTTGGACACGCCCGTGTGCCTCACCCGTGGTCGGTCCTAACTTGCACCACACGGCCAGCCACACGCCCGTGTGTCCAGCCCGTGGCCGATCCTGACTTATTTTGAATTACAACCACGAGGGACACGGTCGAGCCATACGCCCGTGTGCTCAACCGTGTGGGAAAATATAGGTCATTTTCAAGGCCAAATTGCCACCCACAAGGGTCATCCCTACAGGCAATATACCAATTCATTTCATGCACAATTGACAACCAAAGACATGTCAAATAATCAACAAATCTTCTCATTCAATCTCATTTCTAAACATGCTTATTTGCACAATCATTTCACATATAAATCCAAGCATAATTCATCCACAATGTAACACCCCAAACTCAGCCTACAAGTTAGGCTCGAATCTGGCGTGTCACATTAAAGTGTTTTTGCAAAAACCTTGTTTTCATTGAAAACCCTTCTAGAGAAAAGTTAAGAAAAATCCAGTTTGCTTTCAAAATGAGGTGTAGCCAAAAAACATTTCCTTGTTACTATGTAAAATGAAATTCCTTTGACAGCGGAAGCTCATTCTTCAAACACAATTATTTACAAGAAAACTTGAAATATGCTTAAAAGAAATAAATCTAGGTTCTGTTTCAAAATTACAATGCATAGTGGAAGTAATGGAATAATAACTAGTGGGAAAACCTTATTACAATCCAAAAATAAATAAATAACTTAAAGTAACTAACTTAAAATCTAGAATTTAGACATTTAGAAAAATCAGTCTAGTCGTCTTGCTAGTTGGCCACCTCTGAGTCCCTCCATCCGTCGAATCGCCTACTGAGGATTACCTGAGAAAAATAAAAGAGGGAGTGAGTTTTCGAAAACTCTGTGTGTACGACCCTCATCAAACAAACAACATACATATCATAATAATAACATAATAATATCATACATGCAATGTAATACATACGCTCCCCAAATAATCCATCCGGTACACTTCGTCTCCGTCCAACCGAATAACCCGTATCCGTCGCCAGAACAGGGTTACGGAGCATTACCAGAGTTTACAATTCAAACAGACAGAAGTTTCAAACATTTCATATCATAGCAATAAACATATTAAAACCAAGTCAAATCATACATATTGTCCCTCATATGAGCCCTCGAGGCCCTAAATATGTTTTAGAAACAAGTCGAGACTAAATCGAATACTCAGAGAATTTTTCAAAAAATATTGAAAATTTTCAACATTGCAGGGGTCACACAGCCGTGTAGCCAGGCTGTGTGACTCACATGGCCAAGAGACATGCCCGTGTCTCATGCCGTGTGGGCATCCGAAGTAGGGACACACGGTCGTGTCCTAGCCCGTGTCCATGCCCTTTTAACTCTCTAACGTGGTCACATGGCCAAGCCACACACTCGTGTGCTATGCCGTGTACCCTTCGAAGTAACCTCACACGCCCGTGTGCTAGGTCGTGTATCAACCTGACTTCAACCCTTTGAAAACTACAGGGGACACACGGCCGTGTCACCTTGCTATGATCACACACGGCTGAGACACACGCCCGTGTGGATGAAAATAGGCTATTTTACAAGCCATTTTTCTCACCCAAATTAACATCAACCTATATCCAACATTGTGCATATAAATAAGCCATATTAAGGCATCCAAAACAAGTATAATCAAGACTTAAACATATGATATATTCACAGACAACCAATATGCCCTTAGGCACCTCAAATGACAATTCATAACATGTATAATTATGTACATAGTTTAACCAAATAAGCCAACAACCTTCCAAGCAATTTGCATCATTTCATGCCACTTAGCTTACTTACCAAAGCATACCAAAACTTCCTAATTGATACAAATTATACCATTCTAGACTAGCATCAATATACATATAAGCCTTCCACAACAAAGCACCAATTCAAAACAAACTATATGACATATCTAATGAGCACATTCAACAACTATTTCATTTTCCACATTTCAACCACAATCCAAACCACATATCAACCATATTAAGACAACTTATACACATCCAAAATATGTCAAACACATGCCAAATAAGTGGCCATAATCACAACAAAACATATAGGCCAACATTAGCCAAAATAACCTACATGCCAGTATAACCAAAATAAAACCAACCGAAAGTACCAAAAGAGTCGATGGGTAGTGCGATATAGCTTTGACAAGCTTCCAACCCGAACAAGCTTCCGATTCACTAAAAACATAGAAAGTACACAGAGTAAGCATTTAAGCTCAGTAAGTTTCTATAACATAGAATTTAGCTTACCATTTAGTTACAAATTAGGTAAGTAAACATAGCATATCCGAACTCAATTTGGCCAAATGCCTAAGCACATATTCACCAACATATTAGCCATGTAAAACACATATAATAGCCAATAAGCATGGATGAACATAACAACTAAGCAAGTTTCATATACATGTAGCATCCATTTCATGTTTCAATATATCATGTAATATCATTTCCATGTGTTTCATGTATATACCTGTAATAGTTTGTATCGAACTCATATCGTCTCATAATAGAACATTGCCCGTTGAACCATTTAGAATATCATTGGATACTCGGGATAGCTCACACATAGTGTGCTAAACTGTAATTCGTCAATTCCCGTACATGTATGCTCATACGAGCTATGATTCGGTATGCTCTTACGAGCTGTAAATCGGTAAGCTCATACGAGCTGAGAATCGATAAGCTCTCATGAGCTGCAAATTAATAAGCTCATACGAGCTAAGAATAGGTAACCCTAATGACATGTCATTTGTATCCTACGAATTCCTAAGGTCCAAACGGGACTCGGTAATCGTTGTACAACGTCAGATATGCGATCGATAGTTATACATGGCAGTTATACAAATCACATCCATATAATTCAATTAAAACATATAAACACTCAATTTAATTACACAACTTACCTCGACGAGTATACGTAGATACGGAGGCGATTAACCCGAGATTTTATCTTTGGCTCGATCTAATTCTGTACGAGATCTAACTGGATCTATACAGATAAATTTAACTCAATTTAACATTTAATTCATTCAATTCAATCCAAAACATATTTTTGGAAAAATTACCATTTGCCCTTATACTTTTAATTTATTTGCAATTTAGTCCCTAGCTCATAAAAATGGAAATTTACACAATTTCATCACAACCCACTATGGCCAAATATCAAATAGGTCCTTAGCATGCACTATACTTCAATTATTTCATACTTTAACCATGTAATATTTCCTATTTTTCAATTTAATCCTTATTTGACATTTTTATCAAAAATCACTTAACAAAAGTTGTTTATCTATCCATTTTCTTCCAACAAACATCATAAAAAAACCAATATATATATGGTGAAAGCTTAACCTTTTAACAGTTTTGCAAATTAGTCTCTAGGCTAGCTAGATTAAGCTACAACAACTCTAAAAACATAAAAATCATTACAAACGGAATGAAAATACACTTACATGCAAAGGAGAGAGATGGTCGAATGTTTGAATGCACAACAATGATGTTTTCTTAGGTTGAAAATCGGCTAAGGAAGAATAACAAAGATGATAGCCTTTGTTTTATCATTTTACTAACTTTAATTATTAATTTACTTAAATAACCTTTAGTTAAACCTTTAAAAATCACTTAAATTATGTCCATCTTTGTCCAATAATAATACTAATAGTCTAATTACCATTTAAGGCCACTTATATTCAAAATTCATGGCAATTTGACACCTTTTACTTATAGAACTCTAATTTTGCACTTTATGCAATTTAGTCCTTTTTATCGAATTAAGCATGCGAACGGTAAAATTTCTTAACAAAATTTTTATACGATATTACTATCATACTATAGGCAGTAAAATAATAATAAAATAAAGTTTTTATATTCATATTTGTGGCCCCAAAACCACTGTTCTGATTTCACTGAAAACTGGCTGTTACACTAATCTACTAGGTCAAAGTGTGATAGTTAACATAGTCTATCGCAAACGTCCACTGAAAATTAGAGGCCTGCTAATTTGATGTTATTACCCTTTCGAGAATTTGATGGTACTCTAGGTATGGATTGGTTATCACTACATGATGATGTGATAAACTGTAGACAGAAATGGATTGATTTGAAATGCCAGACGGGGGAAATGATTTCTGTTGAATCTGACACACCGAATAGTTTTGCTAGAATTATTTCAGCTATGTCTGCACATAGATTGGTATGTAAAGGAAATAAGGCATTTCAAGCATACATACTTGATACCAGAGATTCAGAATTGAGGTTACATCAGCTACCGGTTGTTAATGAGTTTATTAATGTATTTTCTAAAGACTTACCGGGTTTGCCTCCTAACCGTGAAGTTGAGTTTGTGATTGATCTGGTTCCTGGAACTGAACCGATATCGATATCACCGTATCGTATGGCACCAGCTAAGTTAAAAGAGTTGAAAGCACAGTTGCAAGAATTGTTAAACAGGGGGTTTATTCGACCAATCGTATCTCTCTAGGGTGCACCTGTGTTGTTTGTGAAAAAGAAATATGACTCCTTAAGATTATGTATAGACTACAGATAGTTGAATAAAGTCACAATAAAGAACAAGTACCCCTTGACACGTATTGATGATTTGTTTAATCAATTAAAAGGTGTCATAGTGTTCTCAAAGATAGATCTCAGATCTGGGTATTATCAGTTGCGAGTTAAAGAATGTAATGTGTCAAAGACTGCTTTCAAAACTTGTTACGGTCATTATGAGTTTCAAGTGACGCCATTTGGATTAACAAATGCTCCTGCTATTTTTATGGATTTAATGAATCGAGTTTTTCAGCCTCATTTGGATAAATCTGTGGTTGTGTTTATTGATGATATATTGATCTATTCCAAGATAGAATCTGAACATGCTCAACACTTGAGAATTGTATTACAGACTTTGCGAGAAAAATAGTTGTATGCAAAGTTCAGTAAATGTGAATTCTGGCTTCGTGAGGTTGTATTTTTGGGGCATATAGTATCAGCTAATGGCATTCGAGTTGATCCAAGTAAAGTTTCTATAGTAATGAATTGGAAAACTCAAAAAAATGTTTCTGAAGTGTGAAGTTTTGTAGCGCCCCAAAACCCGGCCTAGGAGTTTAGACAGAATTTCGACGGTCACATTGATCACCAAAGTGATCGAGGGAAATTTTAGTTTAGCAACCTGAAAAACATTACAGTATTAATAATAGAACTTACAGTCCAAAATCGTTTACATAAAACTCAGATTTACAGAAAACACTTTATTAACTAGTTTTAAAAAAAACGTGATGCTTCTGAGACCTCCGCATACCGAGTCCAACATCAGAAAATGTAAATGAACCTAAAAGGAGAAAACACTAAAGGGGTGAGCTCGTGTGAGTTGGACACTTGACTAAAAAAAATTACGGAACTCAATTCAGTAGCGAAACATACTCACAGATATATCAGAAAGTGAACTAGGAACAAATGTCCCAACAGAACGTAACAACTCAAGCGCACCAAGTCACACTCAGTCAAAAGTGTTATTTAGTCAGATAATCTTACACCGAGAACACTCAAACAGATGCTTATGGCTGCAGTCAAATAACAAAATCCACCCATCCAGCCAAAATACCACTTTGTCCCCCGATCACACCCATCCAAACACACCACGTAGGACCTCGAAAGGCCCATCCAACCCTACACACCATGTATGTGGACTAAGCCACTCAGGTAATAATACGAAGCAGGGTTGGCGTATATGTAGTGCAATGCAGTAATCCGCTGTACAAACATGTAGTTTAAACTGCCATATCAGATAATGGTACGTAGCAAAGCTGACGTATGTGTAGTACAATACGGTGACGTATGTGTAGTAAATACGGTAAACCATTGTACAAATAAGTTACAGTAAAACTGCCAAATCAGATCAGAATTAGTCTTCCTTCTCTTTACAACCAACCCTAAAATTTCTTTATGCAAGCGCATGTATGCTTACAACCTCACAGAAACAATGAACACATTGACAGACAGAAATATATATGCACACACACCCAGCTAACCGAGTTCAAGATCAGACATCTCACACAACAGTCAGAAATAACACATAAGTCGAAGCCCAGATCAGAGTCTTAACTACCATCACTAAAGCATAGCCAAGGGTCAAAACACACAGACATATTTTCAGATAAAAAACATACACAAAACTAAAATTGGTGACTTAGGACAACACGACCGTGTGCTCTGGCCGTGTGGAAATGCCTAAACCATGTGGGGGTCAACACGCCCATGTGGGGGGTCAACATGCCCGTGTGGGAGGAGGCACATGGCCTTGTGGATGAGGCACACGCCCATGTGGGCCAGGGACATGGCTATGTAAACAGGCCGTGTAACTTTTTGTCCATTTGTGCTAAAATAGAGTACAGGCCAGACATGGTCGTGTGTCCAAAACACATGCCCCTATGGGATCCCTAAATCCTCAAATTAGCCACACGATCATGTAGCCAGGCCGTGTGGCACGAAATCGCTAAATCCCTAATTCCCAATCACACACGGCCATATGCCCAGGGGACACGACAATGAGAAAATCGACTAATTTCCCCAAATCAGCCACACAGCCGTGTGGCACCCAATTTAGCCTAGAAACCCTAATTCCCAATTGTACACGACCATGTGAACCACCCATATTGGGGCACACGCCCGTGTGGCCACCCGTGTGGTCACGAAACCACATCGAAACTTGTCAAAATCTTAATTTTGCAACATTAGAACAAACCCCAATCATTAACCACTCTTGAAACAATAGAATCTTACAGAAATCGTCCAGATTCAACAATAATTTCACGTAAAAAATAAGCAGTTCAGAACACACACAATTTGTCGAATTTCACAGCAATTTGGTACCAATTACCCAATTCAGCACACACTCGAAATCATCAAATACTACAAAATTTGAGACAGTGACCGATCGTTCGAATTGAAAATAGAAGAGAAGAGGTTCGAAACCCACACCTGATTTGTGAGATAAGCACTCGAATCATTCGATTCGCTCCCCAAGCCAACACAGTGACCCACTGATCACAACGACGATGATAAACCCAGAATTAATTGGGGAACCAGTAGAGGAAAAGAAAGAGAAGAAAATCTCTCGATTGAAAAAAAACCAAAAAAGGGAGAGAAAGGAAACGTCCAAGGAGAAATAGAAGGAAACGTGTAAAACTTTTTTCCAAAACAAAAAAAAAAACATAAACCAATCAAAATAACAAAAATAAAGTTAAAATTTATAACTATCTTTAACTCCAAATAAATAAAAGGTACAAAAATAATTTCCCACTAACACACTTGAAGACTCGAACCCGAGACCCCAGACTAAACTAACACACAACCAAGCACCAGACCAGCAGGCCCATTCTGACACTAGAATATGGAAACAAACTCAATTGCCTGATCTAGCCACTGACCCTTACCTACAAATCTCAAAAGTTCTAACCCCAAAATCTGGGCATTACAAGTTTTCTGGGTTTAGCAAGTTACTACCATCGTTTTGTTAAAAACTTTTCAATCATTGCTTCACCGATAATGGGTTACTACAGAAAAACCTCAAATTTGTTTGGTCTGATAAGTGTCAACAGAGTTTTGATCAGCTAAAAAATATGTTTACAGAAGCTCTAGTATTGACTCAGCCTGAGTCTGGGGTAGCATATGTTGTTTACAGTGGTGCATCTCTTAGTGGTTTGGGTTGCATGTTGGTGTAGGTAGGGAAAGTAGTAGCTTATGCTTCTCGATAGTTAAAGCCACATGAAAGAAACTATCCGACTCATGATTTCGAATTGGCCGCGGTTGTTTTTGCTTAAAGATATGGGGGCATTATTTATACGGTAAGAAATGTCACGTGTATATTGATCACAAAAGTCTAAAGTATTTAATGACCTAGAAAGAACTGAATTTAAGACAGCGAAGTTGGTTAAAACTACTGAAAGATTATGATCTGGTTATTGATTATCATGTAGGAAAGGCTAATGTGGTTGCAGATGCACTTAGTTAAAAATCATCATTGTTTGCACTTTGAGCGTTGAACGCTCATTTAGCTCTGAATGATGATGGTTCTATATTGGCAGAGTTGAGGACTAAAATCTTGTTTCAACAACAAATTCAAGAATTACAAAATGATGATTCGAAGTTGATAATGAAATGAAACTTGTTTCAGGATAATTTGACTACTGAATACAGTATTAGTGATGATTGTACATTGCATTATCGTGATAGAATTTGTGTTCCAAATAATCTAGATTTGAAACGTGATATTCTATTAGAGGCTTATAGTAGTATGTATTCCATTCATCCTAATAGCACGGAGATGTATTGTAATTTGAAATATATGTACTGGTGGCCAGGTATGAAACGTGAGATTTGTGAGTTTATAGCTAAATGTTTGATTTGTTAGCAAGTAAAAGCAGAACATCAGGTACTGTCAGGATTATTATAGCCTGTTATGATTCCTGAGTGTAAGTGGGAACGAGTCACGATAGATTTCATATCTGGTTTGCTTGTAACTCTGAGAAAGAAAGATTCAATTTGGGTTATTGTTGACAGATTGACTATATCGGAACGCTTTATTCCAGTTAGAAAAAATTATTCACTTGAAAGATTAGTAGAATTATATATATCAGAGGTTGTAAGATTACACAGAGTTCCGACATCTATTATTTTTTATCGTGATCCGAGGTTTACATCGAGATTTTGGAGTAAACTTCATGAGGCTTTGGGCACTTAACTCAACTCAGTATCACGTTTCATCCTTAAATGGACAAACAATCAGAACAAGTAATACAGATTCTGGAAGATATGCTACGATGTTGTATACTCGAGTTTGAAGGCAGCTAGGAAAAATATTTACCGTTAGCTGAATTCGCTTATAACAACAGCTATCAGTCTAGTATCAAAATGGCACCGTTTGAAGCTTTATACAGAAGAAAATGTAAAACACAGTTGTATTGGCCTGAATTGAGCGAACCCAAAATGGTAGGAATTGATTTGATTCGAGAAACTGAAGACAAGGTTCAAATTATTCATGATTGTTTGAAAGCTACATCTGATCGTTAGAAATCGTACGCAGACTTAAAAAGAAAAGATATAAAGTTTGTTGTCGGCGATCATGTATTTTTAAAAGTTTCTCCATGTAACACCCCAAACCCGGTCAACACACCACGACCGAATTTGGTATGTCACAGGAGGAAACGATTTCTAAGAAAACAATTTGTATATTTAATTTTGAAAGAAGGGGGTCCTTATTTAAAACGAGTTGTTTGATTTGGTAAAAACATGGTTTGGAAAGTTGTGTGTAGTTTCTTATTTTAAGAAAACCATTGGTTTTTATTGAAAAACCGAAATAGTTTTAGCCCAGTTGTCAAAACCGTTTGTAGTTTTTAAGAAAACTGAGTTAACCTATTGATGCTACTTGTTTGTCGTTACCCGATGGTAAAGTTTTAGAAACCCGATAAGTTGTGAATTTTAGAAAACTTCCATTCTAAAGGTTATTTAAGCATGCCATTCCGTTTAACTTATACAAAATCCTCGTGATAACCTAAGCAGATAGATAAACTTCAAAGTGAAAGTTAATGCCCTTACTACAACCCGAAAACCAAATTAAAAGTAAAGCAAAATCCAGATTATAATTTAAATCAAAACCCAGAGCAATGAGCATGGCCACCTCGAATCTGTCCCGGCTCCACATCCGCGATCTACGAATCATCTGCAAAATGTAAAGGAAGGGGTGAGTCACCGAGACTCAGTGTGCAAATCCTCATCCCGAAATTATCAATGCTCTTACACAATTTCATAAGCCAATATGCAAGTCATGCAACCCAACCTAACCATCCGAACTCATGTATCTACCCCGTGTGGTCAAAACCACTGGTGGTCAAAACCATTGATGACCGTAGTCACAATTAAGATAAGTGTGGTCAAAACCACTGATGACCGTAGTCACAAAATAATATGGTGGGGCCAACCCACCTTGTGGTCAAAACCACTGATGACAATCCCGTATATCGATATGTGGGGCCAACCCACTGTGGTCAAAACCACTAGGACGAGTCACAAAGATAGCAATATGTGGTACCAAACCACTGGTGGTCAAAACCACTGAGACTTAGTCACAAATATAGAAAGCGGGGCCAACCCACTGTGTGGTCAAAACCACTGATGACAGTCTGAAATCATCCTTCCCCCTCCTCTCATCATACCCTCATCAATGAACATACTTTTCATGGCATGAATGTCAAGCTTAGCATACAATAGTCACATATCATGGCATATACAGCTTTTAACCAAGGCATTTAACATCGAACAAATCAGAAGGGACTTACTCGGAGTCCTCGCTTATACCCATGAGGGTACCACATCATAAAACATCGTTTTACGCCACTATTCCGGCATTTAACAAATCACATAACAAAGTCATATTAACCTACGAAGTGTGTAAGAGTTACACACCTGATTACGCGCAAAACTACACTTTCTACGTCGGTACCATCGTTAATCGACACAACCACGATTTGTCCACTCTCCTGCTCGGATGCCGGCCCACACCCCGGTAGCTAGTCACGAACCGCCGAGACAGCCCTCTTCTTGAACTTCGGGGCTGGGGTCTCAGATCTAACCTCACCTAACGCTTGGTTAGCCTTTGAATCCATAACACCCTTTATCACTAAGTCGAGTTAAAGCAGTGAACCAAATCACAAAGTACTAGAACCCGAAGTTAGATCCCTTACCTAAGTCGATAAATCCCGAAAGTTCTAGGCCTGACTCACGACCAACAAATCCCGAAAACTCCACACAAGATGGCGTCAACACCCCTTCCTGCATTCGGCCAAGCATCAAATAACATGGGGTATCTGCCTTCGGGATTAACAAAATAAGAATTGATTGTCGACAGGAACACTTACCACACTACTAACGAAATCGATTGAGAGTGAATAGTCAATCGGCGACAATCCACAGAAACCTCGAGTCCAACGAGAGAGTTTGAGCGACAAAGCTTCCGGCTTTTCTCATTAAAGCAACCAAGATAGAAAAAAGGAAAAGGGATGAGAGTATGTCAGGGAGATTCGGTCATAAGATCAAGAGAAGAGAGAAAGAAACGAAAACAATGGAACCTTACCTGCCTATAGGTTGAGATTCGGCTATGAGAACCCAAAGGAATAGAAGATGGATGATGGGATTTCGGCACTTGCTGAATCGATTGAAAGAGAAAAGAGACAATAGGGTACTCAGGAAGATTCGGCTATGGCTTTGAGGAAGAAAGCAAAATGGTTGCAACACAAATGATGGATGAAGATCAAAGTAAATTCAGCCAAAACGAAATGGAAGAGTAGGAAAGGTTCAAGAGGACATTCGGGTTTGAGTAGATGGAAGAAAAGAAATATGAAGGAAGGATATAGAATGAAGGTAACTAGTTTCGGCCAAATACCCAAAAGAAGTAAAAAGAAAAGGAGGAGAAAGTGCTTAGAAGAAGTTTTCGGTTTTGAAACATGAGAGGAAAAACGACAAGGATGCTATGGGGTTTCGGTTTGCCACAAAACAATGTGCAACAAATGAGTGCCTAGCCGAAAGTGCTCTCCTAAGCTAGCTATTGGAAATCGGCACCCCCTAAGCCACCAAAACCGATTCCCCCTTCTCTCTTGCCATTCGGCCAACTCTAAGCTCCCATGCCCAACTTCCACAAATTCCTCCTGGCCACCCATTCAAATTCGTTTGAATGAGTCAAACTCCCCAGATTTCTCTTCTCCACCCATTTGAACCTATTGACTTGTTCAACATATATCCATCAGAGTTCAACCTAAGCACAACTCCTCTCAGTTCTGGCGTCAAAAAGAAATACCCAAAGAGGGATTCCTGCAGCTCGAACCAAGGCTCCTTCCCCCTGCATGTGGCGTCACTTCCATGCCTTAAGTGGCGCCCTCCTTGCCACTTTACCACTTGGTTTCTTGTGCCAAAACTTACTATACAATTCTCTTAACACTTAGCTCCTTCAGCTCCCCCTATCAAGTACCCAAAAATAAAAATTTTGCTATGGCTCGGGCCTACCCTAAGCTCATGCCTGGACCCCAAAACACCCTAAACTAGCACAACAAACATGCTATCACATGCAAAACACAAAACTACAGAGACCCCGATTTAAGGATGTTACAGTTCTACCCCCTTAAAAATAATTTCGGCCTCAAAATTACCTGGTCAGAAGAGTTGAGGGTATTGCTGCCGCATCACATCCTCTGGCTCCCACGTGGCCTCTTCCGTACCATGGTTCCGCCATAATACCTTTACCAATGGAACCGTCTTCTTACGCAACACCTTAACGTCCCGATCCAGAATCTGCACTGGTTCTTCTTCGAAGGACAAATCCGGACTCACCTCAATCTCCTCCACTGGCACAACATGTGATGGATCTGATCAATAGCGCCTAAGCACGGAAACATGAAACACGTCATGGATCTGACTCAATTCTGCTGGCAACTCGAGCTGATAAGCTACTGGTCCCACACGCTTCAATACTTTATACGGCCCGATAAACCTAGGGCTCAGCTTGCCCTTCCGACCAAACCTCAGCACCTTCTTCCATGGCGATACCTTAAGAAAGACCTTGTCACCCACTGCAAACTCTATATCCCTTCGCTTGAGATCAGCATAAGACTTCTGCCAGTCTGAAGCCTCTTTCAGACGAGCTCGAATCAGCTTAACCTTATCTTCTGTTTCCGTCACTAACTCTGGACCCAATATCTGACGCTCACCCAACTCTGTCCAACATGTAGGAGTACGACACTTATGCCCATACAGTGCTTCATACGGTGCCATCTGGATACTTGCCTGATAGCTATTGTTGTACGCGAACTCTGCTAACGGTAGATATTCTTCCCAACTACCCCTGAAGTCCAAAACACAACCCCTCAGCATATCCTCTAAAACCTGGATTACCCTTTCCGACTGCCCATCTGATTGCGGATGAAATGCCGTACTGAAATCCAGTCTTGTACTCAAAGCCTGATGCAACGCTTTCCAAAACCTTGACGTGAATCTGGGATCCCTATCCGAAATAATCAATACTGGTACTCCATGCAGTCTCACTATTTCTGCCACATACAACTTAGCCAACCTTTGAAGCGAATAATCCACTCTAACCGGTATAAAATGAGCTGACTTAGTCAAACGATCAACAATCACCCAAACTGAATCCTTCTTGCTAGGCGTAAGAGGTAACCCAGTAACGAAATCCATCGTAATCCTTTCCCATTTCCATTGCGGAATCTTGATCAGCTGCAACAGACCTGAAGGTACCTGATGTTCAGCTTTGACTTGCTGACATGTCAGACACTTACCCACAAATTTCGTTACCTCACGCTTTAGCCCCGGCCACCAAAATTGTTCCCTCAAGTCTCGATACATCTTGCTACCCCTAGGATGCATAGCGTATGGGCTGCTATGTGCCTCCTGGAGAATCTTATGCCTTAACTCAACGTCCTTCGGCATACAAACTTTCCCTTGGAAACACAACACTCCATCGCTACTCAAGCTGTAACCCTCCAATCCACCATTCTGCACTTGCAACCTCTGAGCACTCAGACCCTCATCTACTAGCTGTTTCTCTTTAACCTGATTTACCCAAGTCGGCTTTACCTGCAATTCTGCTAATAGACTCCCGTCGTCATACAGACTGAGATGAGCAAACATCGTTCTCAAGTCTGACACTACCTTATGGCTCAACGCGTCTGCCACCACATTGGCCTTGCCCGGATGATACTCAATTGAACAGTCGTAGCCCTTCAGCAACTCGACCCACCTCCGCTGCCTCAAATTCAAGTCCTTCTGAGTCAAAAGGTACTTCAAACTCTTGTGATCTGTGTAGACTATAGACTTCTCCCCGTACAAATAATGCCTCCAAATCTTCAGGGCGAAAACCACTGCAGCCAACTCCAGATCATGTGTCGGGTAGTTAACTTCGTGCGATCTCAGCTGTCGAGACGCATATGCCACCACTTTCCCTTCTTACATCAGAACACATCCTAAACCAGTATGCGATGCATCACAATATACCGTAAACTCTTTTCCTGCCTCAGGCTGAATCAAAACCGGAGCTTCTGTCAGAATCCTCTTTAACTTATCAAAACTTTCCTGCTGCTTGTTTGACCATACAAATGGAACTCCTTTCCTCAGCAACTTGGTCAACGGTGCTGCTATCAAGGAAAACCCTTCCACAAATCTTCTGTAATACCCTGCCAGACTCAGAAAACTCCGAACTTATGCTACCGACTTAGGCGGTTTCCAGTCCAACACTGCCTCAATCTTCCGAGGGTCCACCTTTATCCCCTCAGCTGACACCACGTGGCCCAAGAAAGTCACCTCCTTCAGCCAAAACTCGCACTTATTAAACTTGGAAAATAGCTGCTTCTCCCTCAAAATCTGCAAAACCACCTGCAGATGCGCATCATGATCCTCCTCAGATCTTGAGTACACCAATATGTAGTCTATAAACACCACGACGAACTGGTCCAAGTACGGCTGAAACACCCGGTTCATCATATCCATGAACGCTGCTGGCGCGTTGGTCAACCCGAACGGCATTACCAAGAACTCGTAGTGCCCATACCGAGTGTGAAACGCCGTTTTATGGATATCAGCCTCCTTTACCTCAAGCTGATGATATCCCGACCTCAAATCGATCTTAGAGAAGACTGAGGCCCCTTTAAGCTGATCAAACAAGTCGTCTATTCTCGGCAATGGATACTTGTTCTTGATCGTCAACTTACTCAGCTAGCGGTAGTCTATACACATCCGCATCGTACCATCTTTCTTTTTAACAAATAGCACAGGCGCTCCCCAAGGCGAAACACTTGGCCGGATGAAACCCCGGTCCAACAATTCCTGGATTTGCGCCTTCAGTTCCACCAATTCCTTTGGCACCATCCTATACGGGGCAATAAACACTGGCGCGGTTCCGAGTAACAGATCTATCCCAAACTCAACCTCACGATTTGGGGGTAAACCCGGAAGCTCTTCTAGAAATACATCTGTAAATTCCTTTACCGTGTGAACATTCTCTACCACTGATTCCTTAGCCTCCAAAGCACAAACATGAACCATGTACGCCTCACATCCTTTCCTCACCATCTTCTCGGCCTTCAAAGCGGACACAACATTGGATAGATAATCTCTTCTATTACCTACCATTACCACCTCTTCACCCTCAACGATTCTCAATACCATACGCTTAGCTGTGCAGTCCAGACTCGCTTGGTACTTTACTAGTCAGTCCATCCCTAGGATCAAATCGAACTCCCCGAATGGCAATTCCATAAGATCAGCCAAAAACACGACCCCTTAGAGTTCTAGGGGTACATCCCTATAAAGTTTGTTTACTTCTACAGAGTGACCTAGAGGGCTAATTACTGTCATCTCCCTAGAAGAAATCTCAAAGGCTAAGTTTAAAGTTTCCATTATGCTACTGGTAACATACGAGTGCGTCGAACCAACATCAATTAAAGTAACATAAGGTAGTTCAAAAATTAAGAATGTACCGGTTATGACGTCCGGTGCGTCACCCTCCTCTCGACGCCTCGCTGCATAGACCAATCCAGGCTGTCTTGCATCTATATTCCCGACACCTCTGCCCGGTGCCCCGCGACCTCGTTCATTACCATTACCACCCCTGACTAAACCTCGACCCCTCTGAGGTGGCTGTCCATCCCTCCTAAATTGCGTATGACCTTGACCCTCAGACTGAATCCTAGCTGATCTTCGCAGACAATCCCTTACCCGGTGTTCTATTGACCCACACTCGAAACACCCTCTATTTTCGGTCCAACATTCTCCTTTATGAAACTTCCCACAACGAGCACACCGTGGCGGCCACTGAGTAGTAACAGCAGGCTTTGCAGCTTGATTTGGCCCACCAATACGAACCCTTTTCTGTGAATTCCCAACAGACCCTGATGACCCAGAACTCCTCTTAGACCAATTCCTATCCTGGTTCCGTCTCACTGATTGTTTCACTTCCTCAGCAATCTTAGCCTTCTCTACCAAGACCGCAAATTCTCTCTCCTGCTGTGGTGCAATCAACATTCGCAGCTTATCTCTTAACCCATCCTCAAATCTGACACAACGCTCATGTTCCGTAGCCACAATACCCCGAGCATAATGACTTAACCGAAGAAACTCTGCCTCATACTCCGATACTGTCTTACTCCCCTGGACCAAATTCAGGAACGCCTTACGCTGCGCATCAATGTAACTAGACCCAATGTACTTCTTTTGATAAGCTACCTTAAAGAAATCCCAAGTGAGATCATCAGCTATCGCACCATCCCGAACCGTGAGCCACCACTGATAAGATTCATCTCGGAGAAGAGATACTATCCCCTTCAGCTTTTCTTCAGCCGTAAAGTCTAAGTCGTCCATGATACGTTCTGTCGCCTCTAGCCAATACTCAACCGTATTGGGAGCCACTCCAAACACACCCCTGAATACCTCAGCTCCATTAGCCCAAAGTCGTTCAGACACAGATTTCCGAGCTCCCGTTCCTCCACTTGCTCTAGCTACTCTCTCCAGAACCCGGAGCATCGCCTGTGACACCGCGTCGTCACCACCCATATGATCCTGAAACTCAGCGCCCTCAGCCGGTGGCGGTGGTACCTCATTCTCCAACCCATGGCTTGACCTTACCGGTTCCGACACTGTCATCCTACCTCTACCACGTCCACGTGTATTACGCCCACGACCTTGAGTACTCATGACCACGATTCCCGAATTAATCTGATTTAAGAATTTTATGCATTAGACTTATTCCTCTGATATTACAGCACAGTCTTATGAACAGTTGTTATAGAGATTGTTTTCGGAAGTTCACACAATCCTACGGGTTTCAGTCTCTAAAGTAATATCCTACTACTATTACTCATATCACAAACATCATAATCAAGTACACAGCAGTTAGGGGTACTTACCTGGGCGGATCGGTGCTGGAGACTCGGTGCCATGCTTCCCAAAATCATGCATTTCTATTTAAAACCATTTTGTAAACTAATTATTAAAACATTTTGGGCCTCGGGCCCACAGCTGAGCTTTTGAACTTAGCTCTGATACCACAATTGTAACACCCCAAACCCGGTCAACACACCACGACTGAATCTGGTATGTCACAAGAGGAAACAATTTCTAAGAAAACAGTTTGTAGATTTAATTTTGAAAGAAGTGGTCCTTATTTAAAACGAGTTGTTTGATTTGGTAAAAACATGGTTTGGAAAGTTGTGTGTAGTTTCTTATATTAAGAAAACCATTGGTTTTTATTAAAAAACTGAAATAGTTTTAGCCCAATTGTCAAAACTGTTTGCAGTTTTTAAGAAAACCGAGTTAACCTATTGATGCTACTTGTTTGTCGTTACCCGATGGTAAAGTTTTAGAAACCCGATAAGTTGTGAATTTTAGAAAACTTCCATTCTAAAGGTTATTTAAGCATGCCATTCCGTTTAACTTATACAAAATCCTCGTGATAACCTAAGCAGATAGATAAACTTCAAAGTGAAAGTTAATGGCCTTATTTCAACCCGAAAACCAAATTAAAAGTAAAGCAAAATCCAGATTATAATTTAAATAAAAACCCAGAGCAATGAGCATGGCCACCTCGAGTCTGTCCCGGCTCCACATCCGCGATCTATGAATCATCTGCAAAATGTAAAGGAAGGGGTGAGTCACCGAGACTCAGTGTGCAAATCCCCATCCCAAAATTATCAATGCTCTTACACAATTTCATAAGCCAATATGCAAGTCATGCAACCCAACCTAACCATCCGAACTCCTGTATCTACCCCGTGTGGTCAAAACCACTGGTGGTCAAAACCACTGATGACCGTAGTCACAAAATAATATGGTGGGGCCAACCCACCTTGTGGTCAAAACCACTAATGACAATCCCGTATATCGATATGTGGGGCCAACCCACTATGGTCAAAACCACTGGGACGAGTCACAAAGATAGCAATATGTGGTACCAAACCACTGGTGGTCAAAACCACTGAGACTTAGTCACAAATATAGAAAGTGGGGCCAACCCACTGTGTGGTCAAAACCACTGATGACAGTCTGAAATCATCCTTCCCCCTCCTCTCATCATACCCTCATCAATGAACATACTTTTCATGGTATGAATGTCAAGCTTAGCATACAATAGTCACATATCATGGCATATACAGCTTTTAACAAAGGCATTTAACATCGAACAAATCAAAAGGGACTTACCCGGAGTCCTCGCTTATACCCATGAGGGTAGCATATCATAAAACATCATTTTACGCCACTATTCCGGCATTTAACAAATCACATAACAAAGTCATATTAACCTACGAAGTGTGTAAGAGTTACACACCTGATTACGCGCAAAACTACACTTTCTACGTCGGTACCGTCGTTAATCGACACAACCACGATTTGTCCACTCTCCTGCTCGGATGCCAGCCTACACCCCGGTGGCCAGTCACTAACCGTCGAGACAGCCCTCTTCTTGAACTTAGGGGCTGGGGTCTCAGATCTAACCCCACCTAACGCTTGGTTAGCCTTTGAATCCATAACACCCTTTATCACTAAGTCGGGTTAAAGCAGTGAACCAAATCATAAAGTACTAGAACCCGAAGTTAGATCCCTTACCTAAGTCGACAAATCCTGAAAGTTCTAGGCCTGACTCAAAACCAACAAATCCCGAAAACTCCACACAAGATGGCGTCAACACCCCTTCCTGCATTCGGCCAAGCATCAAATAACATGGGGTATCTGCCTTCGGCATTAACAAAATAAGAATTGATTGTCGACAGGAACACTTACCACACTACTAACGAAATCGATTGAGAGTGAATAGTCAATCGGCGACAATCCACAGAAACCCCGAGTCCAACGAGAGAGTTTGAGTGACAAAGCTTCCGGCTTTTCTCATTAAAGCAACCAAGATAGAAAAAAGGAAAAGGGATGAGAGTATGTCAGGGAGATTCGGTCATAAGATCAAGAGAAGAGAGAAAGAAACAAAAACAATGGAACCTTACCTGCCTATAGGTTGAGATTCGGCTATGAGAACCCAAAGGAATAGAAGATGGATGATGGGATTTCGACACTTGCTGAATCGATTGAAAGAGAAAAGAGACAATAGGGTACTCAGGAAGATTCGGCTATGGCTTTGAGGAAGAAAGCGAAATGGTTGCAACACAATTGATGGATGAAGATCAAAGTAAATTCGGCCAAAACGAAATAGAAGAGTAGGAAAGGTTCAAGAGGACATTCGAGTTTGAGTAGATGGAAGAAAATAAATATGAAGGAAGGATAAGGAATGAAGGTAACTAGTTTCGGCCAAATACCCAAAAGAAGTAAAAAGAAAAAAAGGAGAAAGTGCTTAGAAGAAGTTTTCGGTTTTGAAACATGAGAGGAAAAACGACAAGGATGCTATGGGGTTTCGGTTTGCCACAAAATAATGTGCAACAAATAAGTGCCTAGCCGAAAGTGCTCTCCTAAGCTAGCTATTGGAAATCGGCACCAAAACTGATTCCTCTTTCTCTCTTAGAGTTTGCCATTCGGCCAACTCTAAGCTCCCATACCCAACTTCCACAAATTCCTCCTGGCCACCCATTCAAATCCGTTTGAATGAGTCAAACTCCTCAGATTTCTCTTCTCCACCCGTTTGAACCTGTTGACTTGTTCAACATCTATCCATCAGAGTTCCACCTGAGCACAACTCCTCTCAGTTCTGGCGTCAAAAAGAAATATCCAAAGAGGGATTCCTGCAGCTCGAACCAAGGCTCCTTCCCCCTGCTTGTGGCGTCACTTCCATGCCTTAAGTGGCGCCCTCCGCCACTTTACCACTTGGTTTCTTGTGCCAAAACTTACTATACAATTCTCTTAACACTTAGCTCCTTCAGCTCCCCCTATCAAGTACCCAAAAATAAAAATTTCGCTATGGCTCGGGCCTACCCTAAGCTCATGCCTGGGCCCAAAACACCCTAAACTAGCACGACAAACATGCTATCACATGCAAAACACAAAAATGCAGAAACCCCGATTTAAGGATGTTACACTTCATGGAAGAAAGTGCTACGATTTGGCAGGAAATGAAAGTTGAGTCCGAGATTTATCGGACCGTAGGAGATTACTGAAAGAATCGGTCTTGTAGCTTATAGATTAGCTTTGCTTTCTGAACTTGAGAAAATTCACAATGTGTTCCACGTTTCAATGCTGAGATGGTACAGATCTGATCCTTCACACGTGATTCGTCATAGTGAGATTGAATTACAGCCAGATTTGACATATTCTTAAGAACCAGTGAAAATTTTGGCTCGAGAAGTCAAAGAACTTCGGAATAAACAAGTACCGTTAGAAAAAGTCTTGTGACATTGACATGGTACTGAAGAAGCAACCTGGGAAACTAAGGAATCGATGGAACTAAAGTGTCCGAATCTATTCTCAGGTAACAATTTCGAGGACAGAATTTTCTAAGGGAAGAGAGTTGAATAGCCCGTTTTTCAGTGGTGACGAAATAGTAGTTTTGGGACAACAAATTTTTGTCATGTTGGCCCATAAATATTATTTATAGAATATTTACGGGGTCATTAGAGTCATATTAAAATTTGGTCAAGAATTTTAATGTTTAGTTAGCTAATTAAAGAAAAAGGACTAAATTGTAAAATGTGCAAAACTTGTTAATTATTGCATTTGGTTAATTTAATAGCTTAACTAATAAATGTTGGAGGACAAATAAGGCAATGAGACCTTATTAGTAAATAGTGGACGGTAATGGGTTAAAAATTAAAGGAAAATTAAAAGAAAATTTGGTTTAATGGCAATTTTGTAATTAATTCAAAATTAATAAAACAAATTGAATCAAAAGGCATTTTTTTCTTCATTTTCTCTTATCCTTGGCTGAAAACCACCATCGGAGACCTAGGGAGCTTTTCTCATCTCTTTGTTTTACATGGTATGGAAATTGACCCGTTTTCTTTTAACTTTTTATGTTTTTAATATCGTTGCAACTAGGTCCAGCTAGCCCGTACCTTCGTTTTTGAATCTATTAAAAATTTTAGAAGTTGTCATTGATGAATTTTGAATGGTTTTTATGATAACTATGTGTTTGAAGCTTTGATTGTGGTATTTGGTTGTTTTGTGAATTGATTTTTGTTAGCTTTTGAAGGATTAAATTGTTAAAATGTAAAAATTTCAAGGTTTGATGGTGATTTTGATGTTTAATAAGGATTTTTTAAGGGCCTAGATTGTTCAGCTGTAATTTGATTCCTAGAAAATGGTCAATTTAATGATTTTTGGGTTAAGGGACTATATTGTAAAAGTTGTAAAAATTAGGGCAATTATGTAATTTCAAAAAATAAAAGGGTATAAAATGTAAAGTCAAATGGAATATGAAATGTAAGTTAATAATTGGGAATTTTATATTTTAGATCAAGACCCTGTTGATTTACGTGGAAAAAGGAAAATTACGGAATAGTCCCTGAACTTATACAACTATTACAACTTAGTCCAGGAAAGTTCGTACGATTTATAATCTAATATCTATATGAATTGTATGATGATATAATATGATATGATGGATATTAATTATTTATTTGATGATGTAAAGTTATTGAGAAAATGTTATTGAACTTCTATATTTAGGTTGGATGAACGCAAGATAGAGTACAATAGAATGACGACGTGTTATGTGGGAATTGGAGTGGAGATTGATGTGGTGTGCTTTATATGTTTTTCTCGAGTATACCGAGGTTCAACATTTTTTATGAACTCTCGTGTTATACTATTTTGTTCTGGTGTGTTATGGGGGCGGATGTATAGCTCTTATGAGCATTTGGCGTGTTTACGGTTGGATTAGCTCTTATGAGCATTCGGCATGTTTATGGTTGGATTAGCTCTTATAACCATTTGGTGAGGTATCGGTTGGATTAGCTCTTATGAGCATTCAACATGTTATCGGTTAGATTATCTCTTATGGTCATTTGATGTGTTTTGGTTGGATTACTTGTGTACTCATATCTGTAAGTCATTCATCATATCGTAAATTATTATACTATAAGTTATATAATGACTTTGAATGGTTTGGCATGTAAATGATATCTAAAATTGAATCTATTGTGGAATATATATATATTCTCAGAGATTATTATTTGAATCTTGATTTGAATTATGCAATTCATCGGATGACATTGTGGATGGCATGAAACACATGTAGTTGAGTCATTATTGAATTAATTGTTGTATTAACTTTGGTAAGATTTATTGTTTCTGTACGTCAAACTTACTAAGCTTCAATGAGCTTACTTGCGTTAATTTCTGTTCTTGTAGATACTTTCGAAGGTTAGACGATCAGATTAGCACTCAACTCACACTATCTATCTATATTTGGTAGTTTTTGGAATTTTTTTTTTTGGATTATATGGCATGTAATAGGCTTGTTTTGACCTTACTTTTGTTTTGGTAAGTATATGTGTAAGGAGTGAATACCATTCCATGATTTTGATGTTTGCTTGGCAAAAGTTTAGATAATGACTTGCTATGGAATGTGAATGATGGAATATGTTTTTGATATAAACTTGTAGTCTATGTATGACTAAGAGGTCTATTTGATTTTTTGTGATTTGAGGTGCCTATGATAGGCATATTTGAGTTAAGTTGTGTGAATTGACATGTTTTGGTTGATGATTTATAATGTTGTATAATTTTGTATATTTCTGGTACTAATGAGGGTACATTGGTTAGACACTTAAAATGGTTGAAAATAGCATGATTTGAGCTTATTTAATGCCATTTTGGATAGCTCTATTGGTTGGTAAATGGTTTGCTTAGTGTCCAAGAAAGTTTGAAATGGTAAACTTGTCATTTAAGGTCTATTTAGGTGCACACAGCCTAGAACATGCCCGTGTCACTTGGTCGTGCCACACACGGTCTACGGCACGGCCGTGTGTATTAAGTTAGTGTGTTACACAGCGTAGCACACGGCCTGCGACATGGCCGTATGTCACAAGTGAGAGAGTTACACGGTCTGGCACACGACCTGTTATACGGCCGTGTGGCCCAACTTAGTGAGATACACGAGTAGGGACACGGACTGAGACACAGTCGTGTGTCCCTATTTCGAAAGTTACATGGCCTGTGGCATTCCACACGGCCATGTGTCGCCTGTTTTGAAATTTTTTAACTTTTTCTTAAAACTTTTGTTTTGTTTCAGTTTAGTCTCGAATTGCTTATAAGATAATTTTAGGGTCTCGATTGCTTGATTTAAGGACCAAATGCTTATGTTTGAGATATTGTTGAATGAGATTAAATTATTGAATGTTATGATGATAAATGTTTTCCAATTGATCGTAATGCTCCATAACCCTAATCCGATGACGAAGACGAGTTAAGGGAGTTACAGTAAACTTATCTCTTGATCTCATTCATCCTAAATTACTTCATAGGGTCATCATTTTTTTATGGTTTAATCGCACATAATTTAAACTAACTCAGATCTAACCCTAATTCATTTGTTAACTAGTCACACATCTGCTCATTTATCTCCTTAAGGAGATTAGCCATTCATTGATTTAGATGCAATAATCCCTAAATTCATATTCGACATACAAAATAGTAAATTAAATAAGAAAATAGAATACAAAAATAAATCTATTTCAATGTCAAATTGTGAGCGAAATTTGACTTTTCTCTAACAGTTGCGAAGATAATTTTGATTGCAATTGGAAACCGAAAAGAAATGAATAAGAACTATTTAATTGAAATCTTGGATCGAAATCGAATCCATGTCAAACAAGAACAAAAAATGTTTAGGAATAAATTGAAGAAAAAAATTGAAATAGAAACCCTAAAACTAAGGACATATTTAGGTTCATCTACTAATACAAGCTATTTTTCTATACTACGATCCGACCATTTGATAACTCTTAGTTTAGTTAAACATTTAGACAACTAATGAGCAACATTTGCTTCCATTGTACTTTACGTGCAAAAACCATGTGAGGACAATAATACAAATTATATTAATTTCATTCATGAATAATTTTACTAATAAATCTATTCGAAAAAATTTCAAGTTTACAAACGAATATACTATACCGAGGGCACCAAATCCAACAGTCTTACACTTGCCCTAGTGAAGTAGATGAGCCATATTCTGTATTCCAATACTCTCTACGTGTTTCTCATAACTATTAGCTAGTAGAGTCTTGGTAAACGAGTCCCTAAGGTTGTCCTCAGATGTGACATTGACTACATCCATGATTTCGTCTGCAACTGCCTCACTTATGATATGATACTTTTGATCAATATGTTTTGTCCTCTTGTGGTGTCTTGTATCTTTGGTATTAGCTATTGTTGCATTGTTGTCACAATACAGTATGACAACTTTTTCTATACTAGGAATGACTTCAAGATTTGTGAGGAACTTTCAAAGCCATATTGCTTCTTTGGTAGCCTCAGAAGCATCTGCATATTCGGCCTCCATAGTGGAGTCAGCAGTAGAAGTCTACTTTACACTTCTCTATACAATGAACCTATCGCCTAGGACAAAAACACAGCTTGATGTCGATTTCCTTGAATCTCAACACATTTGGAAGTCAAAATCAGTATATCCGATAGGAGTAAGGTCTCTTCCAGAATACACAAGCATATAATCCTTTGTTCTTTGTAAATAATAGAGTATATGCTTAACTACTTGCCAGTGTCTTGGACCTGGATTCACCTTATATCGACTTACCAACCCCACTGCAAAACGGTTATCTAGGCGTGTGCGTAGCATAGCATACATGAGACTTATTACTACCAAAGCATAAGGAATCTTTCTCATTTTTTCTCTTTCTTCTGCTATTTTAGGCCAGTCTTCTAAAGAGATATGAAATCCTGATACGGAAGGTTGATTTCCTTTCTTCAAATCAGTCGTTGCATAACGCTCCAATATCTTGTCTATGTATGAAGCTTGAGATAGTGCTATCAATTTATTTTTTTATACCTTAGGATTTGAATACCTAAAACAAAATTAGCTTCTTTCAAGTCCTTCATGTTAAACTATTGGGTTAACCATAGTTTAACTGATGGCAATGTCCCTATATCATTTCTAATTAGTAGAATGTCATCAACATATAGAACGAGAAAGATCACCTTTCTATCCCCTAAATGTTTGTAAACACAAGGTTCATCTATGTTTTGTTCAAATCCAAAATGATCGCTTGATCAAATCTTTAATTCCATGAGCGAGATGCTTTCTTACATCCATACATGGATCTAACCAGTTTGCAAACGTTTTGCTTGTTTCCTTTAGCTATATATCTGATGGGTTTCATCATGTATATTCTCTCTTCAAGATAGTCATTCAAAAATGTTTTCTTAACATCCATTTGCCAGGTCTTGTAATCGAGAGCCGCCGTAATGGATAGTAATATGCGGATTAATTTGAGCATGGCAACCGGAGAGAAGGTTTCTTCATAATCGGTACCTTCTTTCTAAGTATAACCTTTTGCTACAAGTTTGGCCTTATAAGTTTCCACTTTTCCATCCATATTTCTTTTCCTTTTGTAGATCCACTTACACTACATGGGTTTTATCTCTTCTAGTAAGTCTACAAGTTCCCATACTAAGTTGGAATACATAGAATCCATCTCAGCTTTCATAGTTATTTCTCAGAGCTTGCAATCAACACTCTATATTGCTTCATCATATGTAAGCGGGTCATCATCTTCCTGTTCGGCAAACTCAGTGTTAAAAACACCTCAGCCAGATTGGAAGAACTCAAGCCGACAAGAGAGCCTCCCACTACAATGAAGCTCCCTATGATGCTAATCATTTGCATGTCTACTATTAGGGGTTGATTCTGGAACCGTTTCCATAGAGTTTTTAATATTTCCTGAAAGCTCTTTGAATATCTCTTTACTCCGAGGTTTGAAGTCATTCATGTAACTTTTTTCAAGGAAAGTAGCATGAGTTGAGGCTATAATAGTTTGCTCTTTTGGGTTATAAAATAAACCACCCTTTGTTCCCTTTAGATATCCTACAAACATGCACAATTTTGTCCGTGAGTCCAACTTCCCCGCATCTTTATCCAATACATGGGCTGGGTATCCCTAAATCTTAAAAATGATAACGATTCAGCTTCCTACCATGCTACAATTCGTATGGGGTTTTTGATGCTGCCTTAGTTGGCGCATCATTCAGAATATAAAACCCATTTGTATCCCCAAAAAGAGATTGGTAGCTTCGAATAACTTAACATCGAATGTACCATGTCTAACAACATTTGATTTCTTCTCTTTGCCACACCATTCTATTGTGGAGTGCTCGACGCGGTTAACTGAGATAGAATCTCATTCTCTATGAGGTACCATAAGAACTCATCAGATAAACATTCCCCACCTCGACCAGACCGATGTGCCTTTATGGGTAAACCTAGTTGTTTCTCCACTACCGCTTGAAAATCTTTGAATTTATCAAAGGTTTCACTCTTGCGATGCATCAGGTATACATACCTATATCTGGAATAGTCATCAATAAAGGTTACATAATACTCATAAACACCTCTTGCACTAATACTCATAAGGTTACATATGTTAGTGTGCACAAGTTTTAAGGGTTTTCTGACCCTTATTCCTTTTGCATTAAAAGATCACTTAGTCATCTTACCTTTCAAGTAAGATTCACATTGTGGATGATCAACTTCTTTAAGCGAACTTAAGGTGCCGTCTTTCACAAGTCTAGTGATTCTTTCTCAGTTAATATGACTAAGTCTCAAGTGCTAAAGGTACGCCTCATTAGAGTGAGAAGTTTTAAGCCTTTTATTTGATATTTCAGTCTCAAGCAGTGCGTACATCTTTACTTTGAAAAAATAGAGATTATTTGACATCCATCCATAACAGATAAGATTACAATTTCTAGATATTGCAATTCCATCATTAAAAGTCACGGACATGCCATTTTTGTAGAAACATAGAACAGAAATTAAGTTTCTTTTGAAACTTGGCACATAGGAAACATCTTTCAATTCAATCTTCCTAAAATTATCAAAATAAAGATGTACATATCCCACTACTTTAGCTTCCACACTTGTCCCATTCCCGGTTTGCAATGATAAGCTCTTATCTCTAAGATCTTTTGTCTCCTCAACCCTTGTAGAGAAACCCAAAATAATCAGTGGCTCCCGAATCAATGACTCAGTGGTCTATTGAATCTTCCACTAAACAAGCTTTTATCATCAAGAGTTCTATACCTTTACCTTTGGTAGCTAGGTATTCCTTTCACTCTTTACAACTTGCCTTGAAGTGCCCTTTCTTGCTGTAAAAGAAGCATTTGGACTTAGATAAGTCTTTTGGATTTTAGGTTCTATTCCTTTCCACTTGTGGTGGCCCAGAGACCTTAGCCTTGCTTTTCTTAGTGTGCTTTCTCTTCCTTTTTGAGGAAAAAGTGACAGCTATATTTGCTTTTACTCTTCGGACCTGCTGGCCGTTATTCAACATCAACTCATAGGATTGTAACTCCTTTATGAGTTTTGTAGGTATCAAGTTTTTGTTACCAAGGTTATATGCAACCAGAAAACTAAAAAAAATCTTTTGAAAAGCTTTTGAACACCATTCCAATTTGAGTGTTCTGGTCCAGATTAGCCTCAATGTCCGCGGCCTCGACAGAGTAGCCTATAAGAGTGATCACATGGTTTTTGACCAGAGTGTGTGATCATATGGTTTTTGACCAGAGAGTCAGGCTTTTGCTAGGATTCATCAAGCTAGTTATGGCAGATTGTTGAACCAAGGCAGGTTGGCCTCCAAACATGTCTTCTAGCTCATATAGAATCGCTTTAGAGTCTTATAACTCTCCAGTTGCTTGTACAGAATACTAGTCATGCTTGTTAGCATAAAGCAATGAGCTATCCCATCAGACTTTTCCCAATGTTTTTTAGCCTCAGCTTGAGTGGCCGGTGGACACTTATTATCAAGAACTATTTTAAGTTTCACATAGCTCAGAACAATTATCAGGTTCCTTTTCCATTTCTTATAGTTATTTCCATTCAATTTGTTTTCAATAAGTATGTTCAATAAGGGAGTTGGAGTAATTTTCAAAGAAATAGAATGACGCCACTAACAAGTTAGATAAGTCAAGCTGAGTCTTAGCAAAAATAGAGAGTTGAAAAAAAACTCAAAAATGTTATAAACATTCAACAATGAGCAAAAAGTCTTCACAACATAAAATTGGCTAAGTATTTATAGCTAAACATCTAGCTACCCAAATAGGCACTTAGGGAGCTGAATGGGCAGCAAATATTCAGCTTAAATGAGCTGAAATTCTTGGCAACTTCCTAGAACGTCCCTTGAAGCTTCCTTGAAGTTTCCTTAAAGTTTCCTAGCATGGAAGACGCCAATGGTCGTTAAAAAAACTAAATGGACAACTCAAATCAGCTTAATTAAGCTGAAGTTTCCTTAAAGTTTCCCAAAAATGTCCAATGGTGTGAACAGCCTTTTAACAAGCTGCTTTGATCAGTTGAATGGTTTTGAAGGTGTTAAATGATGTCTTGAGTGCTCCAATGGACGTTAGGTGTGAAACTGAATATGAGCAGCCCTCAAGTGTGAATGCACAAACCCGAATGGTCATCAAGGTGAAAGGAATTTTCTAGCAATGTGAATGTGTTTATTCCTTTCTTGGGAAGCCAAAAATGTAACAGCCATTTTTAATGGGAATGTGACGCATGAACAGCCAAATTGGTGTGAACACTTGATCTCCAACAGCCTCCAAGTGTGAATGGACGAAAATGAATAGCTCCCATGGTGTGAAAATGTTTTGTGAGCTGAATGGTCTTGTGTGAACAATTCCTTGTCCATTGCTCTTCACGAACAACCCCTTAGAGAAGAGAAACAACTGCTAGACTTTAATTTAGCTTAATGCTCCAGCTCCAAACACATGTGCCCATTAATGCCGTCCATGCAATAGCTGAATTCAGCTGAATGATCACCTAAACCCATCAATTAAAATTCGGTAAGGACACATTAACTAGCTTAATTAAGTTGTCTAAGTCTAAGACACTTTAAATGGTTGTTTGAGCTAAGACAAATTAAATAGTTTTCAAGCAAATTAAATGGTTGTGCAAATTGATACAAATTAATTAACTAAGACATATTTAATGCTAAAAATACTTAGACATATTAATTAACTTAAAACACATTTAATACTTAAACTAAATAACTTAAACTAAATTAACTAATATTATTTGAAGTTTATTCCAACAACTAAAGTGCATAAATTAAAAAGATGGAACGAGCTCAATGAGCTAAAGTTGAGCTAGATCAAGCTCAATGAGCTAAAATTCGAGCTGAATCAAGCTCAATAGGTTAGGATCGAGCTGATCAGCTTGCAAAAGATTGCTAGCCTCGCTTGGTGAGCTGGACCAAGGGCGTTCCCGGGGCGTGGCCTTATCAACAAGTGAGACTAGAAATGCATGGTCATGCTCAAATAAGTTGATATGAGATGTCACACTTATTTGCTTATTGTAGTCTACTCAGAATATCAAGAAATATGATATTGGACAATACAAGTTTGACTATACCATGACTTGTTTCCAATCTAGATATAAAGGATAAAAGGATATAATATATGAAATGTTTATCACAGAAAGTTTATGTCGAATCATGACTTCTTGTAACATGGGTAGCAATGATGCATTGCTAGATGGCACTCATTACTTGTAACATTAGAAATATTCTAGTATTACTACTAATGTTACAATAACCTACAGGGTCACACCCTATGGTTAAAACGAACAGGCTTTACGCAAATACGTTGGGCGTATACACTCCTACATACATCTTTGGCAAACTGTATCGCCTCACGGATAGTATCATCTGGTAGACAATATCGCCTAGCAAATATGATTCGCAACTACTTTACAGAGTTAATATTTATGGAAGTTGATATTCTCTCTGAAAAATTTAAGAGGTCTAGCAGGTAATTTTGAATTCTCTCTAAAAAAGTTCAAAAATTTTTATTGTTCATGCTTAACTAGGTAGACTATGTAGAGGCTGAGACGATTCTGTTGCGACTTGGAATTGACACCCCGTAAGAAATCAGGTCGCTAAAGGTATATTTCTAATCCTATTCCAACCCAATTCTTTCCTCATACTTGGATCCTTGGTTGATGATCGTCAGAATATTTTTTCGCTGAGCCACGAGGCGTACTGACGATCCAACAATAAGCTATCTTTCTATATTACGATTTGACCACGTAATACCAGTTAGTATTAGTTAAACATTGGACAACAAGTGAGCTAATATTTGCTTTATATGCAAAAACCATATGAGGACATTATACAAAGAATATTAATGTAATCTATAAAAAAAATTATTAATCAATTACTCGAAAAAATTATAAGTATACAAACGAATATACTACACTTAGGGCACCAAATCCAACAGTTTCCCACATGCCCTAATGAAGTAGATGAGTCATATTCCACATTTCCATGCTCTCCACATGTTTCTTAAAATCCCTCGCAAGTAGTTTTTGTAAACAGTTTGCAAGGTTGTCCTTGGATTTGACTTTGACCACATCCACGATTCCATCTACAACTGCCTCCTTTATGATATGATACTTTCTAGCAATGTGCTTTGTCCCCTTGTGGTTTCTAGTTTTCTTGGAAGAAAGAGAAAACATGAGAATGGTTCCTTATGCTTATACAGTAGGAAGTCTCATTTATGTTATGTTGTGCTCACATCCATATATCTATTTTGTAGAGGGGTTGGTGAGTAGATATCAGGCGAATCTAGGTCCAAGACGCTAGTGAGCAGTTAAGCATATAATCAAGTATTTACAGAGAGCGAGAGATTATATACTTGTGTAACCAAAAGGAGATCTTACTCCTATCAAGTATACTGATCATGAGTTCGAAATGTGTAGGGATTCGAGGAAATGGACATTGGGCTATGTTTTTGTCCTAGGCGGCGAGTTCATTGGGTGGAGAAGTGTCAAGCAGAGCTATACTGTTGACTCCACTATAGATGCCGAATATGTGGTTGCTTCTGAGGCTACAAAAGAAGCAAATATGGCTTTGAAAGTTCCTTACGAATCTTGAAGTTATTCTACAAAAAAAGCTATCACATTGTATTGTGACAATAGTGCGTCAATAGCTAATACCAATGAAACTAGAAAGAAAGATGAAATCCCGATACAAAAGGTTGAGTTCCCTTTCTTGAATCGATTATTGGATAACGTTCTGATTACTCTAGAATATAGAGTTATCATTAGTACTTTTAGACTAATAATTCATGCAAATTTTGAGCGATTGATAACAAATTTCATAATTTTTATTGCAATTTTACCTTGTTGGATAATATTAATGATTAGATGTGAGAGTAATTAATGAAAGAATTAGGGTTTGTTTTTGAGTTAGTTGGCTTAAATTATGTATGATTAAACCCTAGGATTGACGGTCCTAAGAAGTAATTTAGGATAAATGAGGTCGAAAGATAAATTTACCAAGTAATAATTTATCTAGGTCAAGAAAGTGAGACTGAAAGATAAGTGAGTATTGGTCGATTAATTAATTGGTTAAAGACCGAAAGGTAATAACTAGTTAGGTAATAGTTAATTCGCTAAAATTAGAATTTTGAAGTTAATTAGGAACACTGACATGAGTTAATCTTCTACTTAATTAATTGAGTTAATTTCGATCGTCAACTTGTCTTCTTTAGTTTTACTTACTTTATGTTATTTTCGTTACTTAATTTTGATTAGGTTTTTCATACTATAATTTTAGGTTAATACTGTCTAGTTAGTGTAGAAAAAGCGAATTTTAGTTTAATTCAACCTCCCTTGGGCACGATCCTCAGAATACTTCTCGGAGTGTTTCATTGTAACACTTTACTATTTACAATTTCACCCGTATGCTTGCGGACACCACTACTTAATTATTTATCTTTTTATTGTAGTATTTCGGGTCGAAATGTTTGCACGTCTGGTGGCGGTTAATATTTCATTTGGACATATGCTAAGAGTTGGATAATAAAATTTTGATTTGATAAAATTATTAGTAGATATTTTAAAATATATTTAAAAAAATATAAAAATTACTAAATATTAAAAATATATTTAAAATATGAAAATTGATATAAACCTATAAAATATTATAAAAATATTATAGATATTATAAAAAAATTCTAATAAATTATAAAAATATATAACATATGTAAAATATTTAAAATTTTGTAAAAGCATATTAAAATTCTATAAAAATCATAAAAATATTAGAAGTATTAAAATTAAAATAAACTTATAAAAATATTAAAAAATCATAAAAATTTGAATTGGACTAGACCAGACTAACCAATTGGACCAATTAGACCGAAATCGGTAAGGGTATCGGTTCGGAGAAAGCCATTAGACCGGTTGACTTGGGAATAGGTCGGTTGAACCAATTTTTCTATTTTTAATATGTTTTTATTTTTTTATTTTTAATATTTTATTTAATTGAACTGGACAGATTAGTCGAACTGGTAAACTGATGGTTTGATTGGTTCAACCACCAGTCCGATTCTGGAAACCTTGGTTAGAATATTTCATTCTAACATATGTGAATAGTTGGATAATAAAATTTTGATTTGATAAAAGTATTAAAAAATAAAAATTGGTTTAATCGCTTGATTCCTAGATAAACCGATCTAATGGCTTTCCCCGAACATGTTGATTTCGGGCTAACCAGTCTAGTTCAAGTTTTTATGTTTGTTTTTAATAATTTTTATAAATTTATATCAATTTTAATATTTTAATATTTTATTATTTTAAAAAACTCTCATACATTTTTTTATAATTTTAAATAAGTTTTATTAATTTTATAATTTTTTTATAATTTCTTAGATTTTTTATATTTTTATAATAATTTAAGTTTTTATAATTTTAATAAGTTATTTCAATTTTAATATTTTAAATATTCAATATTTATTTATATATATTTATAATTGTTATGATTTTTTAATATTTTTATAAAAAATATATTATATTAAACCATAGGTAGTCACGTGTTATCATATGATTGGTTTGTTAATTCAACGTAGCCAATTATAAAAACCGTTATTGGTGTGATTTAATATAATAACTTAATTATTTTTTATATTTTCTTAACGACTTTTTTAACATATAAGTTTTTCTTTTAATTAATTTTTTTAATTATTATTAAATTGAATAAATAAAAAATATATATAACCAATTCCATCATCATTCAATTTTTATAACATTCCACCAATGAGTTCTCCCCCCTCCCTCTCCTCCAAGCTAAATAGTAAAATCTCATTTAAGATGCCGTCAAATGAGCATCACCAGAAAAAGGTGTTCAAAAAAGCGATTCTTTTTCATTTATGATTTCCAAATCCAACTTAAATAGCTCTATTAGTCCTTTACAAAACCCCTTTCACATTCTTATACATCAATTTTTCTTCTTTTTTCCCCCTCTTTTCATTTTACTACCTGCCCAGTCAATCACAAAACCCGAAACCCACTTCAAGAAACATGAAGTCTCCTCTCGAGGTCTCTCTTTTTCTCCTATTTCTGGTTTTTTCAGCTTATGTCTTCAATTACAATGAATCTACCCAAGTAAGTAAAAAAAAAAAAAAAAAACTTGGTTTGGATTGCATTGATTCCTTTGCTTTTCATGTCCAATATTTGAGCTTTTTGTCTATTTTTTTATAGATTTAAAGTCGGTTTCTTGATTTGAAGGTAAATGAGTCTTTAGAACTGGTTCCATTGGTGGACCACAAGATGGTGAAGATGATGATGTTTAATGAAAGCAGAAGAAAGTTGGGGACTTTCCAGATATGTGCTGCTTGTACATGCTGTGGTGGAGCGAAAGGTGTTTGCTTGCCATCCCCTTGTTGCTATGCCATCAATTGCAACATTCCAAACAGACCTTTTGGTTTCTGCTCCTTCACTCCCAAGACCTGTAATTGCTTTGGATGCCATCTCTAGTTTCAAGTTTTATTTTATCTATATTTCGTAATTTTGGCTTGTTTTTAACTAAGGAGTTTTTTTTTAAAAAAAAAAAAAAAAAAAAAACTCTTGATTCTGTTGGGAGTGTGAAAGGGGAGGAAGAGAATATCTGGATTTTTTTATATATATATAAATTTTATAGGAAGGTTGGTGTGTCCAGGTTAGTTTTTTGGCCATCTCCAGTGGGATGTCTATAATTTTTGTTCTCTCGAGGAAGTAGCATTGCCTGGAAATAGATATTCTAAGCATTAGAGCACAATATATGGATAGTTAAGGAACCATTACCCTTGTTTATTAAGTTACTGGGTCTTGTGATAAGATTTTATTTTTTATGAATAAATTAATGTTAGTGTTCAAAGGTGTGGAAGTGTTGCTAATGACAAAGATTCAAGATGTCTATTATTTTACTATTGTCTTGTTCACTTTTATAGTTATATAATCCAAATGTTCAGTGTATTACTTGGGTGTTATGCAGAATGCACCTCGGAATAACAATGTAAATAACACTTTCTTTTAATATCAATTTGCTTTTGGACAGTGTTTGTGCTAATGTTTCCGCTGCTTCAGTTATGCTTCATACTTGATCTTGCACAGCATCTTAAGCCAGAGTAGTTCAATTAATAAATAACCTAGGTGATGGTGCTCAAGGGGAAGTGAGTGACTAGAGCCTAGTAGTTTGGCTTCTTGTCCCTACCACGTTTTGAAGTATTCATCAAGTCGCACTTTTTAACGCTTGGCTATGTGGTTCTGTTGATTATATTGATGCATTTGGGTGTAGCAGCTAGTAGAAATCTTAGACTCGGGGTTGATTTTTACTTTGCTACAAATTGTAAGTTATGCGACTCACACTCTTCATTTATTTTAAAAGTGTGCTTTTGATATGGATGTTGAGATATTTCGAGATCTAGTAGTGTGTTTCTCTTCATTTCTGTCAATTTTGTCATAGATTACAGTGCATCTATTTTTCTTCTTAAAAATCAAAATTATGTTATAAAGCATGGAATTATCATTAGACTTTATTGTTGTTTAGGGGTGAAAGATGATATAGACATGACAACAGGGTATAGAGGCACATTTGTATTTGATGTCTTGAGAAGAGTGTTCAAGGAATCTCATTGACCTTATTTTGAGAAGCAGCCCATGTGCTGCTTGCAAAATGCTGTTATTCTTTATATACAAACAATTGGATACGATGATGTTTAATGAGATTGCAACTCTGAAACACCTGCTTGGCTGCTTATCTTTTCTCCTATTCCCCTTTTTTTTTTGGGGGGGTCCGAAAAAGCTTTGACGCAATGGTTAATCTGTCATACTTTTAAATCTTTTAATTTTCTTTATCATTTTTAAATTACTTATGGAAGTCCCCATATATCGCCAATTGGATAAATAATAGTCTTGTCATCATCAGCTAACGATGGTAATGGTTAATTGACGGAAACTGTCAGCCGAATAGCTTGTTTGTTGAAATTTGAAAACTAAGAACTAAACTGTCTACGGGTTTGGTCCGATTGTGGTTTAGTTTCAAAAATGTTATATGCCCGTCCTTGAGTTGATTCAGTTCGGATTTTCGACTTGTTTTATTGTTTAAATATTAATAAAATATTAAAATTATATTTTTCATAATTAAATTTAAATTGTAAATACTTTTATATTTTAATGGAATTCGAACATGCTGGGTTGAAATATGAAAGTCCTAATCCAAGTCCGCCCCGATCTGCTACCAATGATTTTTTTTTTCGATGTTGTTCATGGTCTTTTACACCACTTGGGGTTTAAATATATATCTTTAAAAAGGATATTTTTCTATATGTATAAATATAAAAAATAATTAAAAAGATTATTTGTAACTCCCTACTTAAGAAAAATTCTAAAATTGGATGAGTCCATCCGCTCTAATGTAATAGAAAAATTATTATAAAAGTTGTAATTGTTTGGGTAATTAGTTAATGTTGAATGTGGATCATCTAGTAATTAGATTTAAATAACTATTATAATTAGTAAGTCTTACTAATTACATTCAATTATACTTTTCAGTCTTATGAATTAGAATTAGAGTGATTACGCACATAATTGTGAACATCTAGAATCAAATTCATTTATCCTATAATTTTTCGAGCACACCTTACATCATTTAAATTTAAGGAGTTATTTAATAGAACAACAACAATATTTTAAGTGTCGGATATATATATTATTTTTAAAATATAATTGTATGTATTTTACAATTATGTTTAAATAATCTAAAAATTTTATTGAACAAATATAATTTTTCATACATTTTCACATATTAAATATTTGGTTATTATAAATTATTGATACTAATTTTAACTAAGTTACATAATAATTATTATTAGTTATTTGTACTTGACTAAGGACCAATCAATGATGACAATGAGTATATGTCTAATGGTAGAGAGAGAATAACCCAAACAAATATGAAATTTTAGACTAATTAGTTAAAATTGCATATGATATTTATTTTTCTTGTTAATTTTATTTATAATCGTATTGTGAAATACGAGAGAGAATAATATTGATACAAATAATAAATTAATGAGATTAATGAAAGAGATATAAATAAAAGAATAAGGGAGAGAATGCTTATTGATGAATCAATTTAATAACATGAACTGGAAACATTACTGGAAACATTCTCCGCTCGCAATTGTCTCAACTTTGGAATAGAAATTTTTCGGCTAAGAAAACATAAAAGCAAAAACTCTAATTTACTGAAAGCTAAACTGAAATTTCTGTAAAGAAATACGTAGAAAAGTCCCATAATCTATTGTTTTGAGTTGATATATATAGTAGTTGTATAGTATGACCTCATTAGGTCAATTACAGGTTGATTAACAAGTTAAATATGATTGCACGAACAAAAACACATTTTGGGTCTTGTCGAACTGGTGTCGCAACACCCAATAGTTGGTGTTGCAAAATTGCACGTTAAATGCTCCCCTATCAGTTTGAAGTTCGTTGTCGCGACATTGAGTGGTGGTTGTCGCAACATCAGTGGCTATATGTTCCCCTTCTCGGTTTCGAAGTTCGTGGTCGTGACATCTCCTCTAAATGTTGCAACATCCAAGGCAGTTTGCTTACTTATCGACCTAAAATGTTGTCCTGCATACTCGATCAACTTGTTAGTTCTTCTTTAGGTTCGAATCGACCTAAGAGTCATAAAACAACAGTAAAACCTTAATTTTATTCAATCTAAATTAAAACTAAATAATTTTAGAAATAACCATAAAAGACATAAAAATACTTGAGTAAGAGCTCCTTAAGTAATGAAAAGGCTTAATTTGTCACACTAAATTGTGGCAGATTAAATTATCCCACACTTCAGTATTTGCTTATCCTCACGCAAACCAATCCTATGTTGGAAAACTCCGGTTTGAAAACGGTTTTCTTACATAACAAAAAATTAAAATTTTGAAAACTGACCCGATTTGTGATATTTATAACAATAAACCTTAGTACAAAATTGTAACACCTCAAACTCGACCTCATCGCTGAATATGGATTTTAGGGTGCTACACTCAAGGTCTGAAATTACCAACATATTCTTAATAAATATATATTCTGCCATTCCTAATTAATTCAATTTGTATTAAAGTACAACTATCCATTAACCCTCACCATATACATTCGAAATTCATATTTTCATAGGATAAGTATTATAGAAACACAATTATCTAATTAGCCTCGCAATGTATAAGAATTTACTTCTAATTACACACTTTAATCTAATATACATAATAGTTTGCAAGGTAGTCTAATCTTTAACATGCTGATTATTTGTTTAAAGTTGAAAACATGTTCTAATTGCATCTATTTACGAACTTGACTATGAACTTGAGGCTCTACCTCTAGGCCACCCCACTTTATACATAGTACGAATAAGAGACAAATCTGTCGTAGCTCGGAGGATTCTGGCTTGGTCCCTTATTGAACTCTCAAATTCTCTTTTTACCTGCAATACATATTAACACATGCGTAAGTTCTAATGAACTTAATGAGTTTTCATACCTCACCAATACTACGTTAACACGCTTGTATTTTACAGCTCAATGTTCAAGTCTGACTTGTCTAAATTAGGATGGCTTGCCAATCTAGTGGGTGTTCCCATCGCTCAAACAGACTCTCTTGTATTTGGTACACTGTCATAAACAATCATAGCTTATTTACTTACATATTCGTGGCGAATAAATAATCTTGCTTGATTAGATTTGGCTACTATTGATGGTACAAAGAATGAAGATTTGACCAACCATACAAGGCCTAGCACACCTAAGTTTTCCTTTGACAAGATTTCATAGATATAATTCCAAGATGTCGATTTATATACATCTACTCCCATGCTAGGGATTTCTTTCGGATTATCACTTGTGGCTTATAAAAGACAGCCCATAGATATCACCCTAGTACAATTTGCGCCAATAAATCCAGATAACCACATAAGACAGACCTGAGGAGTAATTCCTGTTACGATCTTCTATTAAAAGCTTGTCTTATGGACTCAAATTCATTTTACAATACTTCTGGATTCATGCTTAGACCCATGTCTATGGAATCACACCTTGTGAAAAAAGTCGACGGACTTATGAGGAAAATCACCAATTTTGGATAAATAAAGATCTACTCATCTAAACCTGAAGACTAATCTGGAAGATCCTCGCTTCCTGCTACTGTTCACAACAACAGATAACTCATTCATAGGTCCATTTTAAAAAACAGATAACCTATAGATGGATTCTTAAAAGTGAATCCCTTATATGCAGAATTATACTTGCAAGATAGTCCTGGTAGGCTACCATACCTTTCATACCCCAACTCGTATAATCAGTTTGTAACAACCCGTTTTTAGTGAAATCAGAACAGTGGTTTCGGGACTACAAACTTGATGTGAGAATAATTATTTTATTATTATTTTAATGTCTACAACATGTTGATATTATTGTATAAAAATTTTGTTAAGAAATTTTACCCTCTTTACATACTTAATTTGGTAAAAAGGACTAAATTGCAAAAGGTGCAAAACTTGAGTTCTATAAGTTAAAGGCACTAAATGGTTATAGAATTTAAATGTATGAGTACTTGGATGGTAAATAGACCATTTAAGTGATAGTAGACATTTATGGGATTGGTTTATTTGAAATTATAATGTTTTTAAAGGGTATAAAGGTAAATAAGTAATTAAGGTTAAGATTAATAAAACAAAATCTAATTCCTTTATCCATCTTCAACCTCCACTGAAATTTGAAGGTTAGAACACCATTTTTAGGGTTCAAAGCATTCGACCAACTCATTTGCTTGCATGTAAGTGGTTTTGGTCCTGTTTTTAATGATTTCTATATTTTTGAAGTTGTTGTAGCTTAATCTAGCTAGCCTAGTGACTAATTTGCAAAACTGTTAAAAGATTAGAGTTTTCCATGAATGTATACATGTTGCTTGTGATGTTTGATGGAAGAAAATGAACCTTTGTTGTTAGATAAACAACTTTTGTAAAGTAATTTTTGATGAATTTGTCAACTAGGGATTTATTGGAAAAATGTGTAAAATATGTGGTGAAATTTGAGAAATAATGAAATGTATGAAATGTTATGAACCTATATGAAATTTAGCTAGCTTGGGTAGGGATAAAATTGCATGAATTTCAACTTACAAGTTTAAGGATTAAATTGTAATGAAATTAAAATAATAGGGGAAAAAGCGTAATTTTGCAAAAATATGAATTTGGATTGAATTGAATGGAATGGAATGGTTATTAAATAGATTGAATTTATTAATTTAGATAAAGATAGACCTCGCACAACTTTAGATCGGGGTAAAAAAAAAGTTTTGGATTAGTCGACTCCATTTCTACGCCTTTATCGTCGAGGTAAGTTCGTATAATTGCATAGTGTTTGCTTTCTATCGAACGAATATATATATATATATTGTGAATTGTTATGTAAATAATTGTTGCATATCCAACGATGTTACGTTGACTACCGAGCCCTGTTTGAACCTTAGGAATTCGTAGGATACAAATGACATGTCATTAAGGTTTACATGTTTCGAGTGTTGGTCTTGAATGTCCCATCAGTGGTTGAGTTCTAACATTTGTTGTGGATACTTGATAGCTTGTGAAGTAACACTGTGTAGCTACGTTCTGACCCACAGCTCATGTGAGCAGGCCCATTTCATAGCTTGTGTGAGCATACTCTTTTTATAGCTCGTGTGAGCATATATGTAAAGGAAAGGAAAACTACAATTATATGTTTAGCACACTTCGTGTGAGCTATCCCCCGTATCCAATGATATTCTATTCGGTTCAACGAGCATTAATTCACAAGGATATGGTAAGAGTTCTATATGAACCAAAACATGAATGTATGAAAGACTTTGAAATGGTGAGCTACATGGAAAATATGCTTTGTTGAGGTGGATGACAAATCCAAATGAATCATGTTTAAGTTTAATGGCCATCCATGTTTAATTGCCTATAAATTGTGTTTAAATATGCTAACATGTTTGTGTTGATGCTTAGGCTTTGGCCAAGCTATTGGTTGGTTTATGCCATGCTAAATTTTGATGTTATGTAATGAAATGGTAAGTTAAGTTTTATGCCATATGAACTTACTAAGCATTATATGCTTACTTTGTGTTCTTTCCCATGTTTTATAGATTATCGGAAGCTTATTTCGGTTGGAAGCTTGTCGGAGACCTATCACACTATCCATCGGCTATATTGTTAAATTTTGATGTTTTTGAGTCATGGTTATAATGGCATGTATAGGTGTTTTGTGATTGATGAAATAGCCAATATGTTTAGTTTGTTAATAAGGTACTTTGGTTGATGACATTTTGGCATTTTGGTGCTTGTTGGCTAATTTTGAAATGGTTAGTGCTGATATGTTTTGAATGGCTCTTTTGGTATACCTGAATGTGATCTTGGTGTGTGGCCATTATGGTAGGATTTGGTATGGAATTAAGTTGCAAATGTTGAGTTGATAAATGGCTAAGTTATATGTTTAAGTATATTTAATGTTATGTGAATTGAGGTGCTTTTTGGCATATTGGTTGTATGAATAGGTACCATATTGATCTAGTTTGATTATGCATGTTTTAGGTATTTTTTGAATGCTTGAAATGGGTGCAAATGGTTTGTACGTGTGTGCATGATTTGGGTAAAGGAAATGGCTTGAAAATGGCCTATTTCTTGTCCACATGGTCTAAGACACAGGCATGTGTCTCAGCCGTGTGTGACACATGGCCATGCAACATGGCTGTGTGTCCCCCGTAGGTTTCAAAGGGTTGCAAGTTAGTCAGTTACGCGGCCTAGCAGACGGCTTGGCACACGGGCATGTGAGGCCATTTTGGGCATGTGACCCAAGTTAGAGTGTTGCACGGACACGAGCATGGGCTGGGACACAGCCATGTGTTCCTACTTCGAATATCCACACGACTTGAAATACGGGAATGTGTCTCAGCTGTGCGAGTCACACTGCCTGGCCACACGGCCGTGTGTGTAACACCCCTTACCCGTGCTCAAAGCCAGAATCAGGTTTAGGGATTACCTAACTTATCTCACTTAAACGTCTAAAATAGGGCTATAAAATTTCATTTAAACCCATCACTAGCTCATTCTTGGCCCACGAGGCCCTAAACATACCTCCAAGAGGTTTTGGAATCTATCCGGGAACTTTTACAAGCTTGGAAAACTTTTCTTCAAAATAGGGGCCACACGCCCATGTTGGTCTAGGGATACGCCCGTGTGCCCCTAAGACATGCCCGTGTCTTCTACCCGTGGTCGAGCCTGACTAAATTCACACGGCTAGACACATGCCCGTGTCTTAACCCGTGTGCCAAAACCTTGGCATTCTGACTATGACGTCATCATCTCACTAAGGTCACACGGCCAAGGCACACGCCCTTGTCCTTAGGCCGCGTGTCGAATTATATTCCACAATTAACGTGCAGACTTCACACGGCCTGGGTACACGCCCATGTCCTAAGCCGTGTCTCCCACACGCTGAGACACATGAACGTGTCTCTGCCCGTGGAGCAAACTGACTTGCAAACCTAGCATGTAATGGGACACACGGCCGATCTACACGCCCATAGGGCTGACCGTGTGTCTACCCGTGTAGACAATTAGATGGCTATCTACCAAGCCCTTTTCCACCCTACATTACACACATACATATTGCAATTCAAAACATAACAACTCATAACCCAAAGGCACATCTAAGAACTCATTAAAACATTCATACGCAAGGGCATACACTTCAAGAATATCATCTTCATTTAACATCAGAATGTACCAAGTATCGGCCTAACTTAAGACCATTACAAAAATGACTTTAATACCATACAAAGCCAACACTTTGGCCAACAATTACAACTTAACAAAATAATCGAGTCCTATACATGCCATACTCAAAATAAGTCTAAATTGTTATACCAAAGTGGTGTTGATAGTGTGATTTCCGAACTCCGACGTCCGCAACCTCTCGAGTTATCTTGGCAACACTACAAGGAAAAAGGGCAATGAAAGGGGTAAGCATAATGCTTAGTAAGTTTGTATGGAAATAAATAGCAACAATAAGCTCTTAATATAGTCCATCCATGGAATTAACAAACCATACACAAGTCATAGGCTTCTTGCCATACTTACTCACCTTTGCCCTTAATAAGCACATATCATGCCACATATCGTAATCGTGACTCATTCACGAGTACCTGTATTCACTCATTCACATGACTTTAGTACTAATCTCATTTCTACTTCCATCTCATCTACTTATCCCATTAATCCCTAGGGATACTCAAAGATGCATATTCATCATTATTAATGTAGGTATGAAGCCAATGCCACACCCCCGAGGTGGTCTTACATGGAGTCACCTCTAAATGCCAATGCCATATCCCGGATAAGGTCTTATATGGACTTTCACATTAAGTATTGATGCCATATCCCGAATATGGTCTTATACGTTTCTCATATTCATTACTGAAGCCATATTCCGAATATGGTCTTATACGAAAATCTCAACTTGGTACTGAGGCCATGTCTCAGACATGGTCTTATACGGGACCTTATCTATTTCATATCTCGATGATAGCCTTTTCATATTCATTATAGTCCACTAGGACTTCAACATCATATTCAACATCAATCACTCAATTTAGTATAGTATGATGCATTAATATGATACCAAGCATTTTCAATTATGCTAACATAAATGTTGCATTAATCACATACAAACTTACCTCGTTTTCAAAATGAGCCAACTCGTCGGTCTAGTCTGAGACTTTGTTCTTTCCCCGATCGAGGCAGATTCTCAGTTCTTCTAGCTCTAAAACAACAATTTAGCTCATTTTAATCACCACATTAATAAAAACATTTCAATAATCATGCTTAGGCAAAATTACTATTTTGCCCATAGACTTTGGTAAAATGATCATTTTGCCCTTATGCTCGGAAATGAATTCTAATCATATTTCTACCTTCAACAAGCCTAGGTGAACATTTAATACTCTTATAGCTATCATCAAAACTCAACATTTCACATAATTACTACAAATTGGTAACCTTTTCATTAAGGTCCAATTAGGTGTTTTCAAGACAACACCTTTCACAAAAGTTGTTCATCTAACAACTAAGACTCATTTTCTTCCATAAAAATGCAGTAAATAACAATGAAAGCTCTCATTGAAAAACTCTAAACTCTTCACCATATTACAATTTAGTCCCCTCGTTTAAAAGCTTAAGCTTTAGGGGTCTCAAAAGTATAACTATCTTTAAGAAAAGATCACTAGAGCACTTACTTGTAAAGAGATAAGTGTGCTGAAATATTTGAAGCTTTCTACCCCCTATTTGCTGCTAATTTTTGGTGGAAGAGTGAAGAAGAAAAGATGATATTTTTTTCTTTCCTTATTTAATTAATACTAGTCAAATAAGTCACCAACTATCACCAACTTTGTCCATCTTTGTCTCCTAGGGTAGTCTATGGCCGGCCAAGCCTTTCCAAAGGGCTAAATTACCTTTTAAAGACCTCAATTTAACAATCTATGACTATTGGGTACCTTTAGCCTATAGAATGGGACTTTCGCACTTTATGCGATTTAGTCCTTTTTTCGCGATTAAACAAGAACTTGCTAAAATTAAAGTACCAAAATTCTCATGTACATATACCATCATGCTCTAACTCATAATATGACATGAAAATAAATTTCTCTAATCTCAGATTAGTGATCCCGAGATCATTGTTCTGACTAGCCCCTAAATCGGGCTGTTACAGTGTGACCCTGTAGTATGAAAAATTCTATATTTTTCCATGAAATTCCATATGTTTCTGATTTATTCTCGAATCATTTCAATGTGATTTTAAGGTCTCGAGGGATCAAATAAGGGATGATATGCGAGTGTTTAAATGGAATATGATATGCTTTTTATAATGATTGTAATTGAATGTTTTAAGCTAAAAATTTTCGGTAATGCTCTATAACCTTACTTTGGTGATGGATTCGGGTTAGGGGTGTTACACAGTTAGTCTGCACTTATTAATAGATTGTAAGAGAATGAATTCATTTCTGACAGACTCATACAAACTGATCCCTTTGTTGTAGAATCCCATTTGTAAAATGACCTTGACGGATTTCCTATTGTAAGATAGTCCTAACAGACTTCCACATTTACGGTAATGTCATGGCCATGGACTTCCATTTCACATATACGACTTAAAGCCTCAGACTCCCAGAGTCTTATACTACCCATTAAGGGCTTTCGTATACTAGGGTGCACTTTTCTCCGTATAGTCCGCCCTTACCTCTACAAATTCTCCTTGTTAATTTGAACACATAAGTGTTCCCCTGCAAGGATGGGGTCATTCACCAATTCTGGTTTGGATTTACATGCCCTATCGGAGGTAAATCACATATCATTTTTGCTTCTTCGTCTTCCAACTCAAACACATTTTGGCAGCCTTCCATAACTCAGCATAAATCATACACATGCATTTCATGCACAAGCATATAACCAATACTACTATTCTTACATGTCACACATTATGCCAACCATCTCATTCACACCTCACAGATAGACTTACAACCAATCATATTTTCATATCTACACATGACATGCATCACAATATAACACCATTCAACCAAAGAATTCATCGTCTTAGGACAGAAGTTACAAACCTAACAACTAATTTTCAAAATGTAAACTCATTCATATGTCCTTTGCTACACGAGCCTCTAGCTTACAAACATAACAACCATTTCATAAATCTAGTGAAGATAGTTTATCATCATAAGAATCATTCTTTGCTTGCATGCAGAGGCCATTTAAATAATTAACTATAATCCTCGACCAAAACAGAACAAATTTGATGGATAACTAAAATCCTTAACCTATTTTCCTTTTTCTTAAATCCGTTAGCATAGAAAGGTTAAAAAGGTTAAAAAGGTTAAGAAGCTTACCAGCTTATGAAATTTCCAGTTTCTAAGACTCAAACCTTTGTTCCCTCCTCCATGCATGCACACATGCTCCTTAAGCCTTCTCTCTCCCATGGCAAACTAGAGGGAAGATGGAGGAAAGAAAAATGAAAGATCAATCCCAGAGAATAACACCTCTCCTATATAAATAATCCTCTCGTACATCCTTTACCACCACCAAATCAGCAACCACCTGAAATAATATTAATAATCTTGTATCCTACTAAGAACTATCTAGATCATAAGTAACCGGACTAAGGTTGAAATCTAACTTTTTCTCAACTAGCTCACTAGAAACTCTTATTTATAAAAGGAACTTGCCAAATTAGAAAACTTTTCAATTTAATACGCAAGTTTTACTTGCAATTTAAGACTTTAGTAAGTTCCGGTGTGACAGAAATCGTACATGTGTTTTCAAATAAGCTGATCCTTGATGTTTTCCTGAATTTCAACCAAACGATCTTCTCCGCTATTCTCGTACCACGAACTGCTTCGAGTGTGGGCTCGAATCAATTGAATCAAAACACAGAAGTAGAAAAAGTTTTCTTTTCTTTTTGGTGAAAATGAAAATTATCTCTTCTTTAATAGAAACTAATTGTTGTTTTGGAAAAATATATTAATAGTTGAGAATAAATTCTCTCTATTTTTTGACAAAGTAAAAATCTCTCAAATTTGTATATTATGCCCTACCGGAGCCATCTATTTAGAAGAAGATAATATATAACCCTTGTTGAATTCTAGAAGTTTATTTCAACTAGAAAAACAACTTCCTACTTAGAGTAGCAGTAGGGTGGACGACATCCCCTAGTATTACTACTAGGGTTGTCACCCCTTCATATTCCATGAGGGGATTTTTGGGCCTCTCTCACATCAGGTCCAATTACGAGTATTTCCCGAACTTTTTGACCCGTTACTTTGTAATTTGATCCAACTCAATTCTATTTTTCTATTTCCCAATGTGAAATTTAATATTTTGTATTAAATAATTTTTTCATCCCAATTTTACCCCCTGTAAAATTATGACGATTTTACCCCGATAAAATTTTGAGAAAATATGTTTAATATTTCACCACTCAACATGTTCACTACGACTGAATGCTTTATTTCATTTTTGGGCTTTAAAATAGCTAAAAAACATAAACTCACTCTTTTGATCATTTCTTAGTAATCCATGTACATTTGCAAATGTATCATTTCTCATTTCCATTTCCATTTTCATTTCCATTTTTAGAAACCTATATTCATTTCCAAATGATTCCGTTTCTCCATTTCGGTGAAAATCATAATCATTCCTAAATTTTTCCCATTTCTCTATTTTTATTGATTCCGTTCATTTTGATTTAAACACGCAATTCATTTCTAGTTTCAACGAGCTAGCAGCGGCACCAATTGGACATATGCAACTAGGGCTCAAATGATTTATAATTAAGTTCTTAATTTTTTTCTTATTAATTATAAACTCATTTAGCCGCAAAGTCATTTCACTATAGTATCGTGACTGAGCTCTCCCCAAAAACATACCATGACAAAAGTAACTTGATCAGTGCTCCCAATGACCTTGTCATAAGTATGTTACCCTCATAGGATATCCTTAATCTCTTTGGGATAATATTCATTCTCCCAATATGATCTTATTTTATCTCATGGCAACCATTAGATCTTCCTTCATGAAAGTCAATTACTATCAAATAGTAATAAAATCATTCATCACAAAGACAAACGAGTCGTGATCACGTTTACTTTTCATCTACCATGTAATTCCAATGAGGTGATATCATTTACCCATGTCTCGAGCTATGAATTCCACTGTTGTGAATGACCCTACGTACTATAGAAGTCGTACACCTAACGCACCAGCTTTTGGTTCCTTATCTATTCGAACTCAGGCTTTTACTTACATCAAAGTGTATGAGTCACACATACATAGTTCGCTATCCACTCAGGATTTAGGTATGCCATACAATGAACATCACAAGTGAATAAATCCATAAATAGATTCAAGACCTATTCTGCTTGGGTTTAGTTTGATGTACTGTCAGTACAGTCAGTCACATCTACGTCTCTATCTTTTGGGAGTCATCCGCTCTAATGCTTCAGACAAGGCATCTCCCCAATTGGTATGTTAGTCTTTCAATCGATTTTCTTATTTATGGTTAGACTAAGGATATGTTTAGGTTCGTCTACTAATACAAGTTGTCTTTCTATATCACAATCTAACCACGTGATACCTTTCAGTATTAATTTAAACATTAGACAACCAATGAGAAACATTTGCTTCCATTTTGCTTTGCGTGAAAAAATAATGTGAGGGCAATTATACAAAGTATATTAATGTAATTAATGAATTTTTTTATTAACCAATCTATTAAAAAAATTACAAGTGTACTTAGATAAAAATACTACATTTAAGACACCAGATCCAATAGTCTAGACACACAACATGCAGAACACATCTATTGGATTACATTACTACTACGAAACATGGTTAGGAAATATTAAAGTTATATCGACTCTATCTAACATGCAACTTAATCTTTGATAAATTGATAACTTGAAAGTTTCTAAAGTAAATTTACGTAGTTTACAAAGTTAAATAACTAACAAACTTAGATGTAACCAAATGAAAAAATATTTAATTATATCACCATCAATATAAGTCATACAAATATATATAATAGATACAACCATGGGAATTAAAGAACTGTAACACCCCAATTCTAGCGAGTACAAGGTTTGGCGTATAGCCCTAAAGTAGTATGATTGGCGGAGTAGTATTCCCCCAAGTAAATCTTTTGGCATATAAAGTGGGCGTATACAATTATGTGTTTAAGTTAACGAAGGTTCTATATCATATTTCTATGTTAGTTGGAATAAGATAATGGCTAAGTAAAATGGTATGGAGGGCAAGAGTTCATGTCAGAAGTATAGTGCTGTAACGACCCTATAGTCACGGGTATCGGAAAGTGCATTCTCGAGACTCTGTTCCCGTTAATTGGACTCGTAAATATTTATTAAAATATTTACGAAGTTAGTTGTGTTGTTAATTAGATATAGGTTAAGTGAATTTGCATGAATTAAGAGTTATTATAGTATAAGGACTAAATCGCGTTTAGAGTAAAAGTTGAATTATTTTTACAAAATCAATTAAAGGATTAAAATGGTAAATATACCTTTATATTATGTCGTGGGCGACATTAATGGGGCATATATGTATATATAATAGTTTAATATATATAAGTTATATATTATAATTAATAAAATGAAATTGATATGTATATATGTATTATATAATAATGATACTTATTATAATAAAACAAAACAAAAAGAAAGTAAGAGAACATGCAAATTAAATAGGAAAGAAAAGAGAGAGAAAGAAAAGAGGAGAAAGACGCACGGCTATAGGGACCTTAGGATTCAAATTCAAAATTGGTTTGTCAATTTAGTCCATTTTATTATAATTTTTATATTTTTGGAATTTCGGTGTTAAGTACTACCTGACACATGTTGAAATTTTAACATTGATTAAGATTTTAGATATTGTTATTGTTGAATAGTTTTAGTATTAGTGATTTAATTGATAGATTTTTAAGCTAGAAATGGAAAAGGATTAAATTGTAAAACAAATTGTAAATTTTGAGAATAGGGACTAAATTGTAAAAATTTTAAAATTTAAGGGTTTAATTGAAAATAAAGAGCTAAATTTAGCTTAAAGTGAAATTAGTATAAAAATATGGGATTAAATGTGAAGAATAAAAATTAGTCTCGGTTTAGAGACTAAATTGGAAGTTAAGCAAATATTGAATTGTATTTCTATAATCCGAACCTAGTTGTTAATTGTTGTATTTTGATTTAATGCATATGGTAAGTAGTTGAGGTGAGTATTTTCTCACTTTGATAGTGAATTGAAATTATAGTTGATTGAAATGGATTGAATTGATATATACATTATGAATGTATTGATTATTTGAATTGAAATGGATATATGTGTAAATATGATAATGTGCAAATATAACTATTGGATATTGGTTGTATTTGAAAAGTGAAATGAAACCCTATTAACTGTATCGGGCCGAGTCGGATATAGATGGCATGCCATAGGATAGGAAGAGTTCAAGGATTTCTTCGACTTCGAGTTGATGAGGCACTGGGTGTCAATTTGCTTTGGTTTAATCGATGAGACACTGGGTGTCAATTTATATAGCCCTGGGCGCCATTATTACTTCAGATTTATCTAATGTGGCACTGGTTGCCAAACTGGTGTGTTGGTTGGATCCGTGTATCCGTCTGAGTCCGAGTTCGAGTCGTGTTAATAGGGGTAATTAAATAATAAAGTTCTATAATCGATATTGAATGGCATGATATGTGTAATGGAAATGAGATAGTGAATTGAATCATGAAAAATGAGATATGTTGTGATTAAATGAAATACATGAGTTATGTACTCGTGAATTGAGTATGGAATGGATAATGCCATTGTATAAAAAAATGTGGATTGATATGTGAAAACTATTTATATAGCAAGTGATGTGAATTGAGATATTTGTTAAACAAATCAAATATGATAGCATGTGAAAATTGAGTATAGTATAAAATGATATGGTAATATGCATGAACTTGAAATGACGATATATGGTAATGGTAAGCTTAGACAATAGTATGTTCGTAAAATTTAAATTATGCATTCTTGTATCCTTATGTCTTTAATTGTTCAGATTGTAAAAATATCACTGAGTTTTACTCAGCATACGGTTTTGTTTTTCTTGCGCAGGTTAGGTACTTCTCTTTTGATCACCGACTCAGCATCCAATAATGATTTCGATCTCAAATATGGTGATGTTTACCATTTGTGATGACATGCATCTAGGTCTTAGTTAATAGTTTTTTTGTGAATGGATTGTAATAGAGTTATAATTATAATGTTGGTTTGTGTATATATAGTATATGTTTATGTTTGGAGCCATAATTTGGCATGTTGATTTGAACCAAGATTTGTTAGGTGTTTGTGAATTTAAGTTTGATAATTTAGGTAGATATAAGCTAGGCCAAATTGATTGATTTTGGCATGTTTAAAACTTTTATTTGAATGATGCATGGATGATATGTTTTGATGATATAACTTGTGTAACACCCTAAACCGGCCTAGACGTTATGGCCGGATCTGGCATGTCACATTGAAGTGTTTTTTCGAAAACCATGTTTTCATTGAAAACCCTTCTTGAAATTTAAAACTTCTTACCATTTAAAACTTGTACAAAACCTTAGTTTGCGTTTGTTTATTTACAATTGTGGTTTATTAAAAAGTTATTCCCTTTTAAAACGTTATTATCTTTAAAACCTTATTTTTTGCGGAAGCTTAATTTAAAACAAATGATTTATGAAAACGTGATATTTAAAAATTGAGTTGTGGAAACGCAGTGTTTGAAAATGCTATTGTTTTGGAAAATCGTGTTCTATTTCTAGCAGATATAAATCACAATCAATAAAATCCCAAATTTAAAATCTAGAAATTATAGAGGCCTTATTACAACCTGAATAAAAATCAAAGTGCCTAAGTAAATGAGCAAAACAGAAGAAAACATGTGCAGTTGTGTGGCCCTCTCCGAGTCCCTCGCAGCTCCGAACCTTCTAATGCTGGTGGTTACCTGAAATGTTAAAAATGGGGTGAGTTTGCGAAAACTCAGTGTGTAATCCCCTTATTAAAGAAACAGTCAGTATACAGAAACAAAATCAATATGGACCTGAGACCTTTAACAGTAACAGTATATTTCAGTTTAGAGCATATATGGTCCAAAGCCCAAAGCAATATCATTTGGGTCACAGCCCATAACAGAATCAATTGGGTCTAGCCTATCATAGTAACAGTCTCAGTATGAATGATGCATGATGCATGCAAACCCATCCAACCCTGCACTTGCCTCCGTCCAACCCTGCACTACCTGTGGGGAATAAATCACCCACGCAATCCCTACACTTACATGTTAGCACTGGTTGCAGCACTAACTGAAACCGCAACAAAGCTGCTAGTATATATGCCACCTTAAGCCTTAGTAACGGTCTCATAATTGGTGCATAGCCATCGGTAACTATAATAAGATCAGCACATAGCCATCAGCTACAGTAACATAACCGTCACACAACCCTGGGTAAGTACGATCGACACAAAGTTATTAATAATTACGATCGACATACAACCATGGATAAATATGATCGACACAAAGTCATAATCAAGATGACTCAGAGTCATAATCAGATTATCTGGCTTAACGCCATCGGTAGGTCCACTGTCCTCTCGTGCGACCCGTACGACCTTAACAGATCATTACTGGGTTCACAATCGTCTCGTGCGACCCGTGCGACCCTATCAGAATAGTACTTCCTCCATAACCAATATCCCAACCCCATACAGTATGTCATGTATGCAGAATGTCTGTCCCACAAATCATCATATCATTCACAGTTAAGTTAATCAAATCATAGTCATACACTGGCCCACAAATCATCATATCATTCATAGTTAAGTCAATCAAATCATAGTCATACAATCACAGTCAAATCAGTCAAACCATAGCACAAGTCAGTCATTTACCCTCGACGGGCAAAATAGTCATTTACCTTACAGGGACATTACAGCCATTTTACCCTACAGGGGTATTACGATCATTTTACCTTAACAGGGGCATTACGATCATTTTACCCTACAGGGGCATTACAGTCATTTTACCCTATATGGGCATTACGGTCATTTTACCCTATAGGGGTATTACGGTCATTTTACCCTACAGGGGTATTACGGTTATTTTACCTTAACAGGGGCATTACAGTCATTTACCCTACAGGGATATTACGGTCATTTTACCCTACAGGGGTATTACGGTCATTTTACCTTAACAGGGGCATTACGGTCAGTTTACCCTACAGGGGTATTACGGTTATTTTACCCTACATGGGTATTACGGTCATTTTACCTTAACAGGGGCATTATGGTCATTTTACCCCACAGGGGTTTACGGTTATAACGGTGTAAATGGGCCAAGGCCCAATATTCGACCCAAGTGGGCCCACATGCTCATGTGGCCCATTTAGCCTAAACTCAGTCACGGCTATGCGAACTACATAGCCCAGTCCAGTATTTGCTACTTAATGTGAATTTTATCCGTGTGGTGCCCACGAGCCTATTAGACCCACACAACCATTTCAGCCAAACGAGGCCGAAGATCACGAGAACGCTTGTAGTGGCCTCTACAATCTATCGCCCATATTTGTGGGCTCGGTTTACCACACGAGCAATCGCATGCTCGTGAGGCCTCGAATGCCGAAGTTTCGGCTTTTCGGCTTTTTCCGATTCACAGCAGAGATAGTGTGATTACACATCTTTTTCCGAAAGCCTACGAAACACCCTGAGCACCAACCTACAATCATCCCAAGTAATTAGCCAGTCCTTCAACTGTTAACATTCTCAAGAACTAAACCACAATGTAACGATCACCACCTACCACGATTGGATGATCTGGAATTAATCCTTCCAAAATCGTAGGCCAAAATCAATCCCTTGCACCTAGTGATTAACTTAATGAAAGATGAGAGACAGAAAGATTTCTATGGCTACAAGATCACCTTACTCCACTAAGATCCCCAGAACCATCGTATATTGTACCGCAGAGAAAGAATAAGAATCAAAGTTAGAAAATATAAGAGGAAAACACAACATTCGGCTTCCCCCAATAAAAAGTTTCAATAACAGGTTGAACACATACTGGAATGACCAAATAGCAAAAAGGGGGATCTTACGGGTACTTATCGATTGTCAGGATTCTTATGATACCGAAACCATTACTCCCCAGTGCACCAAAATGATCCACCAAACACCGAGTGGCAGACAAGAAACCGAAAGAGAAGAAGAGGGAATGGTCAGCTCAGAGAAGACTGAAAGAAATATTGAAATAATTAGGGAAAAAGGAAACTATATTCGGCTAAAAGGGGAAGATGAAGGAGAATTAAGAGGAGGAGATTAATTTTGGAAAAAGGGGAATTTGGAAATGAGAAAAGAAAATGAGAGGTTTCGACAATTGACACCTTTCGGCAAAAAGAGAATAGAAGAGAAAAAGACCCGAAAGGTACAGAGAGGCACTTGACTTACCAGAAATTGACAAAAGTGCAAATTACATCGTCAGAAAGCAAAGGTATAACTGAAGTCAAGACTACCCAAAGAAAAACTTTGCCGAAATTCTGACTAGCTAGACACCCAAATTCGGCACTACTCTACCCACAATCAAACTCCTTGGAATCCTCCACAAATTTCTCCCCTTATCTCTCCACGATCCACTCCCAAGATCACTCATCTATTCTCTCTTCAACAACCTCACCCATTAGAATTCCAATACAACTCAACCACTAGCCGAACCCATTTGCAAAATAAATACCTCATTTGTGTTGGGCCACGCTCAAACCTCAGACCTCAAGGTTCCCTTCCACGCCACCTTGCCACCTGACCACAAGGCTTTTTGTGACTTAACACATGCACAAATATTTATAAAGCCTATGTGCTTGTGTCCAGATTCATTTAAGAGCAAAAACTAAAAATTTTGTTGAAGCCAAGACTTGAACCCAGGCTTCTCAAACACTCCCATACGCACCTAAATCACTTAGCCATTAAAGCAAACAAGCAACTTGTGTCATTTTTCTTGCACACATAAATATTTATGTGCAGTCTCCTAGCTGATCCCACGCTCAAGGCCCATTCCTTCTAGGCCCAAATTAGGGCGTTACAACTTGTGGTACCAATGAGGGTATATTGGTTAGGCACTTAGAATGATTGTTTTAGCATGTTTTGAGTATGTTTGATCATGTTTTAAATAGGTTAAACGAATGGTTTTTGAGTTGCTTAATGCTCAAGCAAGTATGAAATGATAAACTTGTTGTTTAAGGTGCATTTTAGGTCCACACGGCCAAACACACGGGCGTATGACTTAGCCGTGTGAGACACACGGCTGGGCGACACAGCCGTATGTCACCTGTGGGGTGCTTGAGAAGTAAGTCAGCTTGTACATGGGCGTGTGAGGCCATTTCGAAAGTTACACGGCTTGGCACATGGGCGTGAGGCTTAGTCGATGACCCAAGTCAGAGAGTTACACGGGCATGGACACGGGCTGGGACACAGGCGTGTGCCCCCTATTTCGAGAGTTACACAACTTGAGACACGGGCGTGTGTCTCAGCCGTGTGAGTCACACGGCCTGGCCACACGACCGCGTGACCCCTAAAGTTGAATTTTTCTAACTTTTTCCTTAATTTTCAAATGTTCCCGATTTAGTCCTGAATCATTTCTAAAGTGATTCTAAGGCCTTGAAGGCTTGAATAAGGGATGATATGCATGCTTAATGATGGATTATGTTGTGATTACTGAAATGTTTTGAAATGAATGATTTAGGTTACATTTATTTGGTAATGCTCTGAAACCCTATTCTGGCGACAAATATGGGTTAGGGGTGTTACAAGTATGCCATTTTACTGTAATATTGTACAAGTTAAGTTGCAAGGTAAGCTAGTTAGGAACCAACTGAATATGAGCCAAGATAATTAAAAGATAAGGGGATACTCAAGTAGGTTTCTTAGAAGTTGTAGATCTTTGGATAAGACAATTCAATAAGGATGTGACATTTGTCAAGGCCTGATAAAGACTTAGATTACATTAATGGATAATCAGGTTAAAGAAAGAGGGAGTTTTCTTCTTTCTTCTTCAGGAAGCACCGCTATAAAATTTAAAGAAAAACCTAAAGTGTTACCTTCTCTCTAAGTTGGAGCTGCAAATCAGGATCTTTGTTAGTGACTACCCCATGTCAAGGCAAGTATTATGACTCTGTATGTTAAATTTATGAAAGATTAAGTTAGAATAAGTTCATGAATAATAAGATTAAGAGGTAAGGTTTTATAAAGGTTATCTGGGTTTGTGATGATGGTAAAGGTTACAAATGAGTTTTGATGGTGTTCTTCTGTTTTATAAGCAGTGGTTAATGCAGTTCCTTGTTGGATTTAGAGTTCAAGCTGTTATCTGTGGTTGTTAGGTGATTATCTAAGTTGACTATTGCATGAATAATGTTCATATAAGATATTTCTGTGGAAATTAATCAAACTATGAAACCTAAGCTAGAAAGTTATAGCCTGATGGTTATGTTATTGTATGAATGTTTGTTGGGGTTAACATGTATGATTTGTATGGAATTTGATATGTTTAAACATGCGATAAGTACTATGATATTGAGGTATAGTGGTATGGGTACATCTGGAACGTATGCTATGAGACGTGTGTTAGTTTGGATGTATGTTAGTGAAGTAAAATTAAGAGTCTTAAATGCTGTCAAGGCATGAAAGGTCTGTTAAGTGAGTCTGTGTCTGTTCATCATTGTGGAGTCTAAATAGGTTTGTTAGGACTAAAAAAATGATCTTTGATATGAATCTTGAAGGAAAAGTCCATGGCCATGACATGTAACACCCTAAACCCGGCTTAGAAGTTAGGCCCGAATCCGGCGTGTCACATCAAAGGCATAATTCAAACGATTTTGCTAATTAAAAATTTAAGGCCCAAAAGCCCAAAATCCTTGAGTCTTGTTAATTAATGGAAAAAAAACCCATTTTATAATTTTAAGTACTTCGGTAACCAAGTTTAAACGTAAGAAATTTACTCAGGTTTAATAGTTAAGTAAACAGTTGAAACAACAAAACCCAAAGTCTAAAGTCAAAACGGAGTACAAGGCCTTATTACATCCAACGAAAATAAGCAATTAAAACTATGTCTTTGAAACAAATAAATAAAATTTAAACATCATCTTGTAGTGTGGCCATCTCCGAGTCCTCTCCCACGTCGAGCCATTTACTGAGGATCACCTGAAACATTAAATAAAGGGTGTGAGTTTCGAAACTCAGTGTGTACAACCCTTGGCATTCAATTCATTATATAATTATCACATTGGCCTGAGCCCTATCAAAATCGGTGGTCTTGGGCCTTGGCTCACAGTGACCTCATATCATATCATATCAAATCATATCATATGCAAAACAAGGCAATGCAAAACCCTCTCCAAAAATCCATCCGCTACACACCATTTCCCTTCCAACCCTACACACTTGTGGGGATTTCTAAATCGACCCACCCGTCCTCTACACACCAAAGGTAGCACTCACAGCGGCACTACTCAACGTTGCAGCAAAGCTGCTAATCATATAATGGGCTTAAAGCCACCAGTGGATCCATGGTCGTCAAGTGACTATGCGATCCTCAAATCTTCCTCTGTACCATAATTCCCACCCATATGCATCCTAATCAGAATATCATATGAATGCAACATGCACATGAGTAACATCCACAAAACTTATACTCATCACATAGGGGTATTTTCGTCATTTCACAACCCAAGGATATTTTCGTAAATCTACTCTACAGGGGATTTAGGTAATTTTGCAAAATAGAGGTACTTTGGAAATTTTGTAAATCAGGGATGTTTTGGTAATTCTGCAAACCAAGGGTATTCTGGTAATTTCACAATTCGGGGCTATTTTAGTGATTTTACAAATCTAAGGACGTTTTGGTAATTTTCAAACTAAAGGTATTTTGGTTATTTTCAAATCAGGGGTATTTTAGTAATTTTACAAATCTAGGGGTATTTGGTCCCTCTCGGGTTTTAGTTATGAACTTTGGCCCACTAACAAGTCCTTGCGGCTAAAGTGCATAGACACTATGCACCAGGTAGGATTATAGAGAAGAGGGGGTGGGCCGCTAGGGCCGCTTAAGTACCAAGCTCTCCCTAGATCCAATCCTAGACATGCACATGCCCGTTACCACACTCTAACCTAGAGACTTGTCCACACACATGTTTAATTATTAGAAAGTCTTATACAGTTTAAGAGTTGTTCAGTACTAAGCCTAAAGTCCATAAAACCCTAGCATGCTAGTCTACGTCCCCATAAAGCCCATCAACCCATTTCACGTTCATATAACCCATAATGGCCACATCACTTTCTTATGGCCCACTAGGCCCAAATCTCAGTCATATGACCCATTAGGCCCAAAACAAATCCAGATTATGTAACATGCATGTCTGACCCAACTCATATAATCAAATTAATCCATTTCATCAAACTTAGCCTCACGGCCCACCGGGCCCATTTAGCCACTTTCTGCTTTTCAGCATTGGCGATTTTGTGTGTGCATAGTGTTTGTACACACCTGGTTACAACGTTGTGTTACAACGCGTGCTGTAAACCCCTTAATCACGAACCTACAATAGTCACCACTTAACGATTAGTCTTGGCTTAATACACACTTTATCAAAAACTGAAACCTCACCGTAACCTTACCGTGTGCCACACGTTCTAGTAGCCCTTCCTTAGCTACTATTAGCAAATATCCCTAGATCTGCACCCAAACATATATCATCAAAATCGAGTTACTCATTTTTCACATAAGTCGCCCCTATAAGCCATACCTACATTCGGCCATCCATTAATCCATAATTGAGATGAGTACACTTGCCACTTTGCTAATGATCCTTACCACGCTTGCGACCTCTGAACCCTACCCTTGTTAATACCAGGTTAACAATGATGAGAAGTTAAATAGCCCTTCGGCTTTTACTGAACATACTAAAGGGAAAATTGACTAAGTACTTACCCAAGGAGTAATCTACCCAGGAAGCTTTCGGCTTTTGAGACTAGTATGGTGACAGAGACAATTCGGCACCAATAGGGAGAAGAAGATGAGAAGTGATCAGCTAGAACTAAAGGTGAACAAGAGAAGGAATTTAAGGGGAGAAGGTATGTGGAATTCGGCTAGAGAGAAAACCAAAATTTTGGCAAAGGAATGATGGTTTTTTTTTCGGTAAATGGAAGAATTCGACTAAGGGGGAGAAAAAGAAATGTAATGGAACCCAAGGAACCTCTCAAAGGAATTCGGCACCTCCTTTTATAGCCAACAGCCGAATCCTACCTTCCCTCATAGTCTAATTCGGCACCAACTCTTCCCACCTCTCATCTCCTAATTTTTCTCCATGATATCTCCCTTATCTCATCCGAAATTCCCTCATTTATCAGCTCACAAGACTAATTCAAACACTTCAACAAAAGAGTCCAAATTCCACACAACTCTTACCGTCCACTATGCAAAATAAACACTCCAAAACACCTTACCACTACTCGAACCTTAGACCTCTTCAGGCCACCTTGTAGCTCCCCTAGTGACACCACCTTGCCACTGGACCCCAGGCCAACTTATTTCCTATTTTCCCCTTAATTTGCTTAAGAGGCCTAATGCTTGAGACTAGGGTCCATTACAACAAGAAAAAATAAAATTTTCCCTATGGTCATCCCTATCTCTAAGACTTCAAATAATCCCGATAATACCTTAAAATTAATACTCTAAGTGCTACTCATACATACCAACCTCAGTGCATAGAAATTTAAAGTTTCGAGATTTTTGGGGCGTTACAACCCAATAGGCCCAAATCTACTAGGCCTAAATTCGGGGTGTTACATGACACCTTCCGATAGGAACTAAAGGATAGTGATTATCGAATGGGGTTCTCTGCGTGTCCCAGAACGATGATGGGTAAACCTCACATAACGTGAGTTTAGGCAAATCCATATCATAATCACGTCAAGAAAGGAAAGTCTTTGTGGCAAAACATGAAAGAAAAGCCTTTATGGCGAAATATGAAAGAAAAAACCTTTATGGTGAATTATGAAGGGATAATCTCTGTGGTGAACCTTGCAATGATAACCTTTGTGGCAATAATTTGGGAGATAAGCCCTTGTGGCGCACTTTAAAGGACCAACTTACATGGCGAATTATGAAAACAGTGCCCTTATGGCGTATCATAGTAAGACTCAATGACGTATCCGAAAAGAATGATTCTTGTGGTGGATTCTATATTAAATTGTTTTGGCGGGTTCAGTATGGTTCACAAGTGTAATAAGAAAGATCAGTAAGGCACAATTTCTCTATGGGTTACAATAAAATATTATACAAGACCATGATTCAATTGCGAATAATGAATTGAAAAGATATAGAGAGGTCATGGGTTGACATAAGTGTTTTTTGAGTATATTAACAGCCTGATTTTGGGCCTAGTCGGAACAGTGGTTTCGGGACCACAAATTCGGCATAAGAAAATTTATTTTTATTATATTTTTATGGTCTACAATTTTACGAAATGATTTCGAGAAAATTTTGTTCGAAAATTTTGACGTTTGGGCACTCAATTTAGTTAAAAGGACTAAATTGTAAAAAGTGTAAAAGTTGAGTTCTACATGCTGGACGTGTCCAATTGTTATGAAATTTTAAATTGGAGGTCCTTATATGGTAATTAGACCTTTGTTTAAGTTGGTGGACAAAAATGGACGTGGTTAGGCATGTTTCCAATGTTTTTCATTAAGGGTATTTTGGTCATTTAGTTATTAAAATGAATTAAAAACAAAATTAAAAGCCAATTTTTGTCCATCTTCAACCCCTTGGATGAAACTTGCATGGAGAAACCATGTTTAGGGTTTTCAAGCTTTCAAGCTCGATTGTAAGTCCGTTTTAGCCCCGTTTTTAATGTTTTTTACGTTTTTGAAATCCTCGTAACAAGATCTATCTATTTCTACCACTAATTTGAGATATGGTTAAAGTCTAGGGTTTTGACCCAAGATGAATATGTGTGTATTTTGATGTTTAATGGTAGAAAATGCATGTTATGGTTAGAGAAATGAATTTTACTAAGTGATTTTTGGTGAAAATGGCTAAAAGGACTAATTTGTAAAAGTTATAGAATATGTCATAAAAGTGTGTTTTAATGGAAATTGTTGTAACAGCCCGATTTAGGGGCTAGTTGGAACAGTAATCTCGGGATCACTAATCCGAGATTAGAGAAATTTATTTTCATGTCATATTATGAGTTACAGCATGATGATATATGTACATGAGAATTTTGGTACTTTAATTTTAGCGATTTCTTGTTTAATCGCGAAAAAAGGACTAAATAGCATAGAGTGCGAAAGTTCCATTCTATAGGCTAAAGGTACCCAATAGTCATAGATTGTTAAATTGAGGTCTTTAAAAGGCAATTTAGCCCTTTGGCTTGGCCGGCCATAGACTACCTTAGGAGACAAAGATGGACAAAGTTGGTGATAGTTGGTGACTTATTTGACTAGTATTAATAAAATAAGGAAAGAAAAGATATCATCTTTTCTTCTTCACTTTTCCACCGAAAATTAGCAGCAAATAGGGGGTAGAAAGCTTCAAAAATTTCAGCACACCCATCTCTTTACAAGTAAGTGTTCTAGTGATCTTTTCTTGAAGATAGTTGTACTTTTGAGACCCCTAAAGCTTAAGCTTTTAAATGAGGGAACTAAATTATAATATGGTGAAGAGTTTAGAGTTTTGCCATGAGAGCTTTCATTGTTATTTGCTGCATTTTTATGGAAGAAAACGAGTCTTAGTTGTTAGATGAACAACTTTTGTGAAAGGTGTTGTCTTAAAAACACCTAATTGGACCTTGATGAAAAGGTTACCAATTTGTAGTAATTATGTGAAATGTTGAGTTCTGATGATAGCTATAAGAGTATTAAATGTTCACCCAGGCTTGTTGAAGGTAGAAATATGATTAGAATTCATTTCTGAGCCTAGGGGCAAAATGGTCATTTTTGCCAAAGTCTAGGGGCAAAATAGTAATTTTGACTAAGCATGATTATTGAAATGTTTTTATTAATGTAGTGATTAAAATGAGCTAAATTGCTATTATAGAAGAAGAAGAACCGAGAATCCGCCTCGATCGGGGAAAGAACAAAGTCTCGGACTAGACCGACGAGTTGGCTCATTTTGAAACGATGTAAGTTTGTATGTGATTAATGCAACATTTATGTTAGCATAATTGAAAATGCTTGGTATCATATTGATGCATGATACTCTACTAAATTGAGTGATTGATGTTGAATATGATGTTGAAGTCCTAGTGCACTATAATGAATATGAAAAGGCTATCATCGAGATATGAAATAGATAAGGTCTCGTATAAGACCATGTCTGGGACATGGCCTCGACACCAAGTTGAGATTTCCGTATAAGACCATATCCGGAATATGGTTTCGGTAATGAATATGAGAAATGTATAAGACCATATCCGGGTATGGCATCGATACTTGATGTGAAAGTCCATATAAGACCTTATCCGGGATATGGCATTGGCATTTAGAGGTGACTCCATATAAGACCACCTCGGGGATGTGGCATTGGCTTCGTACCTACATTAATAACGATGAATATGCGTCTTTGAGTATCCCTAGATATTAATGGGATAAGTAGATAAGATGGAAGTAGAAATGAGATTAGTACTAAAGTCATGTGAATGAGTGAATATAGGTACTCGTGAATGAGTCACGAAGAAACGATTACGATATGTGGCATGGTATGTGCTTATTAAGGGCAAATGTGAGTAAGTATGGCAAGAAGCCTATGACTTGTGTATGGTTAGTTAATGCCACAGATGGACTATGTTAAGAGCTTATTGTTGCTATTTATTTCCATGCAAACTTACTAAGCGTTCATTGCCCTTTTTCCTTGTAGTATTGCCAAGATAACTCAAGAGGTTGCGGATGTCGGAGTTCGGAAATCACACTATCAACACCATTTTGGTATATCAATTTAGACTTATTTTGAGTATGGCATGTATAGGACTCGAGTATTTTGTTAAGTCATAATTGTTGGCCAAAGTGTTGGCTTTGTATGGTAGTAAAGTCATTTTTGTAATGGTCTTAAGTTAGGCCAATACTTGGTACATTCCGAAGCTTAAATGAAGATGATATTCTTGAAGTGTATGCCCTTGTGTATGGATGTTTTAATGAGTTCTTAGATGTGCCTTTGGGTTATAAGTTGTTATGTTTTGAATTGGAATATGTATGTGTGTGGGTGGCAAAGGGCTTGGTAGATAGCCATCTAATTGTCCACAGGGTAAAAACACGGGCGTGTATCTAGGCCATGTGTGACACACGGTCAGCCCTATGGGCGTGTGGATCGACCGTGTGTCCCATTACATGCTAGGTTTGCAAGTCAGTTTGCTCCACGGGCAGAGACACGGCCATGTGTCTCAGCCGTCTGGGAGACACGGCCTAGGACATGGGCGTATGTGCCCAGGCCGTGTGAAGTCTGCATGTTAATTGTGGAATATAATTCGACACACAGCCTAAGGATACGGGCATGTGCCTTGGCCGTGTGACCTTAGTGAGATGATTACGTCATAGTTAGAATGCCAAGGTTTTGGCACACGGGCTAAGACACGACCGTGTGTCCGAGCGCGTGAATTTAGTCAGGCTCGACCACGGGTGGAAGACACGGGCATGTCTTAGGGGCACACGGACGTGTCCCTAGACCAACACGGGCGTGTGGCCCCTATTTTGAAGAAAAGTATTCCAAGCTCGTAAAAGTTCCCGGATAGATTTCAAAACCTCTCGAAGGTATGTTTAAGGCCTCGTGGGCTAAGAATGAGCTAGTGATGGGTTTAAATGAAATTTTATAGCCCTATTTTAGACGTTTAAGCGAGATAAGTTAGGTAATGCCCTAAACCCAGTTCCAGCTTTGAACACGGGTAAGGGGTGTTACAATTGTGGGCTGTTATAGTTATGAAAATGGTTCATCTAGGCTTAAAGTACAAAGAAATTGAATGAAAATCATTTTACGAGCCTTGGGGCAAAAGTGTAAATATGACAAAGTTTAGGGGGAAAATGTAATTTTTGCCAAATATGATTTTTGGGCTGAGTTGATTAGTATGATGATTAAATAATTTAAATGTGATGTTTTAGATCAAGAAAAACAAGGTTCAAATCTAGATCGGGGAAAAATAAGTAATTGACGAATAAGTCCTTTTCACCGATTTTGCTTTCGAGGTAAGTTTGTATGTAAATAATGCATCATTTTTACTTATGTATTTATGTTTTGATATATTTTATGAGACGTGGCTGAATATTGAACGAAATTGACAAAGTATCGAAATGTGAGAAATTTCCCGGTTGAACCTTAGGAATAGAATAGGATACAAGTGACATGTCACTAGGGACCTATGTGAAATCAATGTGAAATTGTGACTAAGTGAATTCGGGTGCTGGTCTTAAGTTCTACCAGTGGCTGGGTATACCGGCATGTGTTGCGGATACTTGACAACTTGTGTGGGCAGCACTGAGTAGTAACGAATGGCTGACAACTTGTGTGAGCAAACCTGTGAAAGTGAATAGCTCGAGAACGAGCCTCTATGTGAAAAGTGATTTGAAGTAGCTTTAGCTACAAGTGTGGCACTTATGTGCAAAATTCCGATGTATCCAATAATATTCCGATGTGTTCAACGGGAAAATGACTAAGTGTAATTGAATGTGATTATGTGATGAACAAGTGCAGGTACATGTGTATATATATTCATGAGCAATGTGATCGATATGTGATCGAACTTTGGTAAGGTTGATATGGAGTAAGTGTTATAATGAAGACTTGTAAATATTTTATGATGACTAGCTATTGGCATGGCAAATTATGGATATACTTTAGTGTTACATGTGTGTAAATGAGAATTAATACAAAGAAAACATGATAGAGTAAAATTAGCAATAAACCAGTTTGGACAGCAGTAGTTGTATCACTTTGAAAAATTACCAAAAATGGTGGAAATCGAATTATAGGTTGAATAAAGTATGAAATTAAAGCTTATTGAGTCTATTTTCACATAAAATAAGTGGTGTAAGCAAAAGAATTTCATATTCTAAGATATTTGAATTTTTGTGAGGCAGAGTTAGAATGATTTCAGAATCCCCTGTTCTGAATTGGGAAAAAATTTAAAAATTGTAAAAAAATAATTATGGGTTATAATTTACATGCTTAAAATACTTCATGAGTCAATTTTCAAAAGAAACAAATGGGAACATCACCAAATCTCGTACAAGGAGATAATTAATTTTTAGTGAAGAGGGGTCAGAACTGTCGGATAGCGGAACAGGGGTGACTTTAATGAATAAACTATACTTATTGGGTAAACCAAAAATTCTGAAAATTTTATGATAATCAGATATGTGAGACTAGTTTCAGGAAAAATTAATGGATCTTAATTTGGAGTTACTTAACTCAAGATATAAATAATTTAGTGACTGTGACTCGAGTAGACAACTTGAGATGAACATAAGTAGATAGTGAAATTTTGTGCAATTATGATTGTATTACCTTGAGAACATATTGTGAGAATTGGTGAAAACATGTTAATAAGTTGCTTATTATTTTGATACGGGCTTACTAAGCTATATAGCTTACCCCCTTCCTTTCCTTTTTCCTATAGTGTCACAGAGGCTAGCTCGGGTTGGAGATCATCGGAGATTCTATCACAATATCAAGCTTTTGAATGGTATCAATGCCTTCAAGTAAGTTAAGTCTATGGCATGTATAGGGACTTAGTCATTTTGTGTATGTGTTATTACGTTTTGGACAAATGTATTGGCTTGTAATGGTTAAAGGTTATTGTAGTATGTAGCCATGCTAATTGGCTTATATTGGCTAATTGATTGTAAGCATATATATATTATTTATATGCCAATGTCTTGTGATGTGAGCTGTGTTTGCATGATACGTGATGAGTTGTGGGTTATGGCCTAAATACCTAATGGTTGAATGTGCTAGTAGTCTTGATGTCGAATGTGTAACGACCCGAATTTGGGCCTAGTAGAATTGGGCCCATTGGGCCTTGGCCATGGGAGCGTTTAAAATTGTTGAGAACAAGAGAACGACACTAATGCAAGTTGGACCTATTAGGTGAGTGATTTTGGAAGGTTAGGGGGCTTCCATGAAGTCCCAGGATCAAACTTGGGCTTTGGAAAATTTTGGGAGTTAGTAAGTAGGCTTTAAGAATAAAATGTGGAGAAAAATGACACAAAAGGAGTTGTGGTCTAGTGGCAAATGACGCCACATATGAGACAAGGGAATGATGCCACAAGGAAGCAAGGGGTCCAAGGTTCAAGTCTTGGTGCTTGCATTTTGATTTTCTTTTTAAATGGAACTTAGACTTTGGCCATGGACTTATATTTAGTTGCGCATGTTTTAAGACAACAAGGAGCTAGTTGGTAAAGTGGCTAGCGGCGTGGATTATGTGACAAGGGAGCCTGGGTTCGAATCTCATGACAAATAAGGGAGTATTTATTTTGCGAATTGGACAGCCAGAGTTTGTGTTGGATTTAAACTTACTGAAGGAGGGATCCCACATCGGAAAGCTAGCAAGAGGGAAGGTGAGAAGCTAGCTATAAATGGAGCTGTCTATGAGGAGAGGAAGCATACCTCGGTGGGCGTTTGGGCATAAGAGCATTCGGAGCGCGGATTAGCTTCAAACTCCTATCAGGTGTGTATTTCGCCCTACTCTAGCTGTAGAGCGGCAAGTGCCAAAATGCCGGTCACACGGCAATGGTAGCCACACGAGCGTGCGAGCGCACGTGTGGGAGCTTCGACGCGATAGTTGAGGCCACCATGAGTATTCTTGTGGGTTGATATTGTTTGGGCCACGATGGGCCGAAAGGGGCTAAGTGGGCCCATATGATTAGGTTGTACGATTGTGTAGTGGATGTTGGATTAGACTATGTGAACCTCATAAATGTGGTTAGATTTGGGCTAAACGGGCCACACAAGCGTGTGGACCCATTTGGGCTGAGAATGGGCCTTAGGCCCATTCGCATTGTTATCTCTGTTTAGAATACCCTTGGTTTACAAATTTACTGAAATACCCCTATTTTACGAAATTACTAAAATACCCCTGGTTTACGAAATTACCGAAATACCCCTGGTTTGTAAAATTGCCGAAATACCCCTGAGTTGCAAAATTACCGAATACCCCTGGTTTGCAAAATTACCGAAATACCCCTTGTTTTCGAAATTATCGAAATACCCTTGGTTTGCAAAATTACCGAAATACCCCTGATTTACAAAATTACCGAAATACCCTCGATTTGCAAAATTATCGAAATACCCTGGATTTGCAAAATTATTGAAATACCCCTGATTGGGAAATTATTGAAATACCCTCGAATTGCAAAATTACCGAAATACCCTTAGGGTGTAATTATCGTTTTACCCCCAAACGACAAATGACTGTTGTACCCTCGTGGCAGTACTAGTGTGGAATGTGTTAATTGTGTGTTATGTTTTGTATAGGTGAAGGCGCTAGTGATTATTTAGTACTCTACGTAATCAGGTGTGTAATCTCACACCCCTACTTGTTATGTTATGCATTATTCTGTGAATCAGTCAAAAGCTGAATTACCCTTGGTGGGTAAAATCACCGAAATACCCTTAGTGGGTGAATTATCGAAATGCCCTCGATAGGTAGAATTATCGAAATACCCCAAAGGGGTGAACATGACTGTTATACCCTTAAAGGTTGATTAGTATGATCGTGTGTATTTTGTTTATCTGATTATAGTAGTAATTTATTTCATACATCATTTTGATATGGGCTTTGCATACATGACATTCTGCATGGGATAGGGATTTTGTATTTAGAGGAAGTGATAGTTCTGTTAGAGTCGCATGGGTCACCCGAGACGACTGTGGACCCACTGATTCGATTGTTAGGTTCGCACGGGTCGTCCGAGACGACTGTGGACCCACCGATTCGATTGTTAGGGTTGCACGGGTTGCCCGAGACGACTGTGGACCCATCGATTCGATTGTTAGGGTTGCACGGGTCACCCGAGACGACTGTGGACCCACTGATTTGATTGTTAGGGTCGCACGGGTCACTCGAGACGGCTGTAGACCCACCGATTTGATTGTTAGGGTCGCACGAGTCACCCGAGACTACTGTGGACCCACTGATTCGATTGTTAGGATCGCATGGGTCGCCCAAGACGACTGTGGATCTACCGACGGCTTTAAGCCACTTATATTCTGGCAGCTCAGCTGCGTTCTTGGTGTGTAGGGCTAGGTGGGCTGACTTGGTCCCCATAGGTGTATAGGGCCGGTACGGGGGTGTGTAGCGGATGGATTATTAGGTTGGGCTGCATGCATTATCTGCTTTATCATATTAATAGGGCTAAGGCCCACATTGTACTGAATAGGGCTTCGGCTCAGTCTGCTTCTGTATGGGCTTCGGCCTAGTTTGCTTCTATATGGGCTTCGGCCCAGTCTGTATCCGTATGGGCTCGGGCCCAATTGATGACCGATTAGGGGATTACACACTGAGTTCTCGTAACTCACCCCTCTGCTTTAACCTTGCAGGTAATCACCAGCGTTAGAGGATTTGAAACGACTGAGGACTCTGTGGTGGCCATACGTCGAGAACATTTCTCATGACTTAGTAAATTTTCATTTTTTCTTATTTTAAAGTTATTTAATTTTGGGTTAATATTGTTGTAATAAGGCCGCTGGTTTAATTTCTTTTAAGTTTCCATTAATAACCGTTAGATTTATAAATACGTAGTTTTCTTAAAACGACAATAATTGTTTTTTCAAAATATCACGTTACCGCAATTTCACACTTAAACTTCATTAATAAACAAAGTTTTCAAAAGCAATAATAACATTTTTACAAGACACAATTAAAGCAAGTTTGAATTTCACAAACAACTAGGTTTGGAGTTTCGAAAAGATTACGAACTTTTAAACGTGCGCAAGATTTTCAATTTTCCCTTCTATGTGACATGCTAGATCCGATCGTAACGTCTAGGCTGGGTCTGGGGTGTTACAGAATGGCTAAGTTTGGCTCAATGGTATGGTATGATAATTAGATATAATTATGCATGTATAAGAGTTGTTGATGAGTGTGACCCTGTTTTGAAGAAAAAATTTTCTAAGTGTTGTGAAATTTTCCAAAGTTCTCGGTTTAGTCCCGAACCACTTCCAAAGCATGTTTTGGGCCTCGTAGGTCCATATTAGGGACTCTATGATTGAATATGAAAAGTTTTAAATTTGGATGGAAATTTGTGACTCAGAAATGATCGGTTATAGGTGATTAAGTCCGTTAATGCCTCATACCCTATTCTGGCGATGGATACAGGTAAGGGGTGTTACATTTAAGTGGTATCAGAGCTAGGTTTAGTCAGTTCTCGGGCTAACGTAGCGTGTGTGAGAGTCTAGCTACACATGCCATATAACTTGTGATAGTGTGATATCTCTCGATCCTGATGAAATTGTCTTGTTAAGACAAAGATGCCTTCCAATTGAGCTATTTTGACAATGCTGAAAGTAGTACTAAGATATTCGAAAATGTGTTTATGATGAGTCGAAACTTGACAGGGTATGAATAAAAATTCATGATTTGTATGTGATGATATGCAAAATGAAATTGGAATGAGCTGAGAAACATGAAAAAAGGTGAAATGGAATGAAAGTTTATATTGTGATAAGCTTGTGTTTGCTTGGTAATCAGATGATGTTATGGGCCGAACTTGTTTGATTAAGTGAATGTGATAAGTGATCTTTATTCAAAATTGAAGGAATGTGTGTTTATGTACACTTGTTTGAATAAATGCAACCAGTAAGTTTGTGTGACATAAATATGTATGTAAATTTGCCTGAAGTGAATTATATGATTGTGATGATATTATGTTAATGATGGGTGCTAAGTCATATGTGTGTAATCATGAGAGTCGAGTTAGAGGCTTTATGACCTCACCCCCTTACCAATAGAGCTATATGCCATAAGAGTTATGAGATTTATATTGAATGAACTCATAATTGTGAAACTAAAGAGATCAGTGGTGAACTGATTAGTAATGCTATAACGGTCTAATTTTGGGGCTAGCCGGAATAGTGGTTTTGGAACCACTAATCCGAGGTCGGAGAAAATTATTTCAATATTAGTTTATGTGTTATAGCGTGATTACATGAGTGCATGAAAATTTTGGTGAATTAATTTTTAATGATTGCATGCTTAATTTTGAAAAAGGACTAAATCGCATAAAGTGCAGCATTTTTGTTTTACAAGCTAAAGGTGTCAAATAGCTATAGAACCTTAAATTGGAGGTCCTTAATGTGCAATTAGGACCTTAAGAGAGTGTTGGTCGGCCATAGGGGACAAAGAAATGAAAATTGGTCAAAGTTGGTGGAATTAGGTGACTAAATTGATGAAATCATCCTTTTCATTCTCTCTTCTTCTCCATTGATTTTCACTTAAGGAAAGGGCCATAGAAGCTTGAAAATTTCAACAACCTTTAACCCTTGCAAGTAAGTCATCTTGATGGTCATTTTTGATGATTTTTGTGTTTTTGGAACCCTTGTAGCTTAATCTAGCTAATGTGGGGACTATTTTGCACTATGGTTGAAAGTCTAGGGTTTTTCCATGAGAGCATTAGTGTTGTTTGCTGAATTTTTATGGAATAAAATGAATCTTGGTTGTTAAATAAAAACTTTTGTTAAGGGGTTTCCATGAAAACACCTAAAATGAACCTTTTTGTAAATGTTGTAAAATAGGTAGTAAATGTGTGAAATAATTTGATTTGTGAGTTGCTATAAGTTTAAAATAGATTCAGCTAGGCTTGGTTAATGAGGAAATTTGATGAAAATTAGGGGAAAAATTGTAATTATGTGAAAGTTTAAGGGTAAAATGGTAATTTTGCCAAAGTAAGAATTTTGGAATGTCTTGATTTATGTAGTAATTAAATAAGTGAATTTATCATTATAGATCAAGAAAAACAAAGTTCGGACCTAGACCAGGGGAAAACCAAGCTACTAGACTAATTTAATCTAGTCGTGCACTTTTTGTATGCCGAGGTAAGTTGTACGTAAATAATACAACTCTATTGTTATTATGCATTAAACAATTGTTATTGAATAAAATTACTGATTATTGTTATGAATATGCATGCCGAAATTTGATATGGTATACTCCCGGTTGAACCTTAGGAATAGATTGGATATCCAAGCCATGACATTTGGTCGATATGTGTGCTAGTGTAAGGCCATGTCTGGGACATGGCATCGGCCACATTATGAGAGCCAGTGTAAGACCATGTCTGGGGCATGGCATTAGCGTTGATATGTGAGTGCCAGTGTAAGACCATGTCTAGGACATGGCATCGACATTGAGAAGAGAGCTAGTGTAAGACCATGTCTGGGACATGGCATCGGCATTTTACCCTCTTGTGTGAGGCTTGTCAGGTACCCTTTGGTATTCCAATTGGTCCAACGGGAAGTTTAAAGTTTGTTTCAAATGTGAGAAAAGTACAACTATGTTGTAAGTGATACAAGTACCTACACGAAATTCTTGAGAAATGAGCTCGATTTATGTTATATGATTAGCAAGGATGAAAATGAGTAAGTTATGTCTTTAATTATCTGAGAATTTGGTGCAAGTTTATGATATGATATAAGTATGATAGTGCATGGTAATTGTTGTTAATTATTTACCTACGACTTACTAAGCTTTGTGCTTACTCCCTTTTCTTTCCATTTTCTTATAGTATCGCCAAGCTAGCTCGGGGACCAAAGGACGAAGGAGGCTCGATCACACTATCAAATGAAACATTTGGTATAGTTAGATTCATCATGTAACATCCCGGTTTAGGGCCTAGTCAGAATAGTGGTGTGAGACCACAAATCCGAGGTATATGAATGAGTTTTTGAGGTTTATGCTATGTTTGCATGTTAGTGTGAAAGTTTCATGAAGCAATTTTGTGAAATTGCGGTTGAATTGTCCAAAAGGACTAAATTGCAAAAGTTGAAAAATGTGAGATTCTAGATGCTATTTGTGTGAAATAGCTTTAGAATATTAATTAGAGGTCCTTAAATACCAATTTACCCAAATTCTAATTTTTGGACAAAATTGGGCATGGATGAGTTAAAATAGAAAGTTTATCAAAAAGGGCATTTTGGTCATTTAGCAATTAAATGGTTAAAATAGGAGAAAATATGACAAAATTTATTCATCTTCTACTCCAAGGCTGCCAAAATTTTCAAGAGCCATAGTTAGGGTTTTTCAAATTTTTCAAGCTTGCTAGTAAGTGCATCCAAGCCCCGTTTTTGATATTCTTCGTATTTTTGAAGTCCTAGTAGCATGAGTAAGCTATTTTTAGCTATTTGATGAGCTACAATGGATGTTCAAAAATATGCCTATGTATGACATACATGTATTTTGATGTTTTATGGAAGAATATGAAAACTTGATGTAGTAGAAACATCTTTTGCTAAGTGATTTTCCATGAAAATGCATGTAGGGACTAGCTTGTGAAAGTTTTGAGTTTGGTCATACATGTATGATCTAGTGAGAGTTGATGAATGCTTTAGTTGAGTAAGTGATTCGGCTAAGCATGAAAGGCTAGAAAGTTGAATAAAAATCACTTTACGAGCCTTGGGGCAAAAGTGTAAGTATGAGAAAGTTTAGGGGCAAAATAGGAAGTTTGCTAAGTATGAGATAAGGGTCAATTTAGTCAATGCGTGTATTGAATGAGCTGATTTATTCATTATAGATCACGAAAAACGAAGCCCCGATCAAAACCGAGGCAAGAGCAAAGTGGTGGACTAAATTGCACGTTTCTATACTTTTAAGTATCAAGGTAAGTTTATGCATAAACAATGCATTCATACTTACAATTTGTAAATGCTAGCTAGTGTATAGCATGATTGAGAATAATTGAGAATGATTGAGAACCTATGTGGGATGAATGTTTAGAATTTGTGAATGGATGTATGGTTAAGTAGATATGTGAATGTGTAGTGAGAATGCTAAATGGTGGGCTAAGTGCGATACCATCTTAATGCATATTGATGATAAGCTGGCCATGTGCGATACTATCATTAGGTATATCGTCTAGTCGGCTATGTGCAAAACCACTATGATTATCTTTGTGGTAGGATAAGTTCGATACTACCTTATTAATTGATTGTGGTGGGCTAAGTGCAAAACCACCGAGAAATTAGTTGTGTGGATGAATTATCAATAAATGATGTGTGTTGTATATTGTGTATATGTGATATTGAATGCAGGGGTGCATTTCAATGGTTATGAGTATTTGACTCATGATGTGTTGGGAATATGGAAAGGGATAGAAAGAGTAAGCATAGCTGTACATTATATGTTAGTATAATGCTAATTGTTGTTTAGCTTATACTATGATGCTTAATTGTTTATGTGTAAACTTACTAAGCTCAAAACTTACTCATTTTCTTTTCCCTTGTCTTATAGAGTGAAAGTGTTGAATCAAGATACGTGGATCAATTGGAAGATCGCCCACACTATCAGCACCCTCTGGTACATGAGACTTAATGTTTTGTATATGGCATGTATAGAGGCTAGACAAGTTAGTGAATTTTGTTGTAAATGGCTAGGATGTGTTAGCCCATAGTTGGATAATCTATTTTGTATAATGCCATAGTTGTTGGCTATTATATTATATGAAAAGATGTAGTTATCCATATGAGATTGTGATTTCATTTAAGTTGATTATGGATGTGTTGAACGAGTGCATGTTGTGTATGCTATAAGGGTGAGAAGGGCTTAGCAAACAGCTTTGTTCTTGTCCATGTGGATAGACACACGGGCGTGTGTCTCGGCCATGTGTGACACACGGTCAGCCCATGGGCATGTGACTTGGCCGTGTGTCCCCTGCATGTTGACATTTTAAGCTAGGTTTGGCCACGAGCTAGCCACAGGGGCGTGTGTCTAGGTTCTAGGCCGTGTAAGTGAAGTCAGTGTTCACGACGGTTGGAGAACACGGGCCTGTACCCTAGTCGTGGGGCATTGGCAGAATGCTTGGGTTTTCATACACGGGTTGAAGACATGGGCATGTGTGTTTACACACGGGCGTGTGAGCCCTGTATAAAAGAGAAAAAATTTAAGAATCGAAAAAGTTCTGGAATAGTCTCGAGAGCCCTCGTGTGTATGAGTGAGGCCTCGTAAGTCGAGAATGAGGTTGATGAAGTGACTTAAGAGAGTAGTCATGATGAGCCTAAGTGGCGATCATGAGGTTTTAATACGGTAACTCCTCGGGCCCAGTTCTGGCGTAGAAACAGGGAAAGGGGTGTTACATTTGTGGCATCAGAGCTATGGTTTAGTCAGTTCTAGGACCACCGTAGCGGGTGCAAGAGTCTAGCAATACATCCATAAGTGTACAATGATAATGTGGTGGTTTCTGATAATTTAAATCTTGTTTTATATAGTATATGGATCCCGATCAATCTGCTGCTGATGAAGCAGCTAGTAATGTACCGGCTCCTGCGCAAGGAATTGTACCGGTACAAAATGGACTCGATGCTAGGGGTCAAGGGGAAGAGGCACGGGAAGCCTTTCTCCAGATGATAAGTAATTGGTACTCAGACTATGTTCGAGCGAACCCTAATGCTCAACCTCCTCCACCCCCTCCTATACCTCAGCCAAATCCAGTGGCTCCTCAAGGTATGGATTTAGTGAGGATATCGAAACCCCCGGTGGATAAGATTACGAAACACGGGGTTGAGGAGTTTAGAGCTAAAGTAGATGATGATCCTAAGAGGGCGGAGTTCTGGTTAGAGAACTCGATGAGAGTGTTCGATGAACTCTCATGTACACCTGAAGAGAGCTTGAAGTGTGATGTATCCTTGCTAAGAGATTCGGCATACCATTGGTGGAAAACATTGACGTTAGTGGTCCTGAAAGAGCGGGTGACGTGGGATTTCTTTCTGGAGAGTTCTAGAAGAAGTATATAAGCCAACTATTTACTGATCGGAAAAGGAAGCAATTCCTTGAATTGAAGCAAGGAAGAATGTCAGTAACAGAATATGAGCGTGAGTTTGTTAGGCTTAGCAAATACGCTCAAGAATGTGTGTCGACGGAGACCATCTTGTGTAAAAGGTTCGAAGATGGACTAAATGAGGACATCAAACTCCTAGTGGGTATTTTGGAGTTGAAAGAATTTGTGGTGTTGGTTGAAAGGGCAAATAAGGTTGAAGAGTTGAGTACATAAAAGGGAAGGGCTGTGAGTGAAGCCTGAGATGCTAGAAAGAGACCGATGGCCAAATCGTATCAAGTCCGGTCGAAAAGATCCAAGGAAGTGAATCCTGGGGTGACAGCACCAGTGGGTTTTCGCATCGAGACTTGGGCAATACTCATTTGGGTTCGAGAGTCCAAGCCACCTCGATGGAAAGTGTGGGCAATTTGAAGAGGAAGCCGGGGTGTCCAAGTTGTGGTAGATATCACACCAGAGAGTGTTGGGAGTCGAAACTGTTATAAATGTGGTTCCCCCGACCACTTTATCCAGAACTACCTCGAGAAGGATGATAAGGAAGAGAAGCAAGAGATGAGATCCAGTGATGTGCCTACAAGGGGTAGACAACCAAGAAATTCGAGAGGCGGGAATAGTGGTAGGGGTGCGTCCAGAGACTCTGCTGTGAGACCGGAGGGTCGGGCACCTGCGAGGACGTATGCTATTCGCGCTCGCGAAGAGGCATCCTCCCCAGATGTGATAACGGGTAATTTTTCTCTCTTTGACACCTTTGTTATTGCTTTAATAGATCCAGCGTCTACTCATTCTTATATTTGCATGAGGTTAGCATCTAGTTTGAGTATGACCGTTGAGTCTACGGATATTGTGGTTAAGGTGTCAAACCCATTAGAAAAGCATGTGTTAATGGACAAAGTGTGTAAAAATTGTCCTTTATTGATTGAGAATCATTGTTTTCCGGCAAACTTGATATTGTTGCCGTTTGATGAGTTTGATTTGATCCTAGGCATGGATTGGTTGACTACCCATAGTGTTTTAGTGAACAGTGGTAGTAAGTACATTGAATTGAAATATGAGAGTGGAGATGTAGTTCGGGTTGAATCAGGTGGATCGGATAGTCTACCAGTGATGATTTCTTCTCTAGTGGCTGAGAAATGTTTGAAAAAAGGATGTGAATCCTATCTCGCCTTTGTGTTGAATACTCAAGAGGTTGGAGTGAAGTTGGAAGCAATGCCAGTAGTACACGAGTATCTGGATGTATTCCCGGAAGAGTTACCCAGATTACCTCCAGTGAGAGAGGTCGAGTTTGGGATTGAGTTAGTTCCGGGAACGGCACCTATTTCAATTGCTCAATATAGAATGGCACCTTTAGAGTTGAAAGAACTGAAGGTTCAGTTACAAGAGTTGACAGATAAGGGTTTTGTAAGATCGAGCTACTCACCGTGGGGTGCTCCGATATTGTTTGTGAAGAAGAAAGATGGGTCTATGAGGTTGTGTATAGATTATAGACAACTCAACAAGGTGACGGTGAAGAATAAGTATCCTTTACCAAGGATTGATGATCTTTTTGATCAACTGAAAGGAGCTACAATGTTCTCTAAGATAGACCTAAGGTCAGGTTATTATCAGCTCAGGGTGAAAGAGCAAGATGTGTTGAAAACTACATTTTGAACGAGGTATGGCCATTATGAGTTTTTGGTTATACCGTTTGGTGTAACGAATGCACCTGTGATTTTTATGGATCTGATGAACCGTGTTTTCAGACCGTATATGGACAAGTTTGTATCTTCATTGACGACATATTGATCTATTCTCGGGATGAGAACGATCACGAAGAGCATTTGAGAATTGTCTTGCAAACTTTAAGAGATAAGCAGTTATATGCTAAGTTTAGCAAGAGTGAGTTTTGGCTCCGAGAAGTCGGATTCTTATGACACATTATGTCGGGTGATGGTGTCAGAGTTGACCCAAGTAAGATTCCGGCTATTGTGGATTGGAAACAGCCGAGGAACGTGTCGAAAATTAAAAGTTTCTTGGGATTAGCGGGATATTACAGACGTTTCGTAAAGTGGTTCTTTGTGATTGCTACCCCGATGACGAAACTATTGCACAAAAATGTCAAGTTTGAATGGACTGAGACATGTCAACAGAGTTTCGAGAGACTGAAAATAATGTTGACTGAGGCATCGGTTTTGGTTCAACCAGAATTGGGGAAAGAGTTCGTGGTTTACAGTGATGCGTCGTTTAATGGTCTCGGTTGCATGTTGATGCAAGAGGGTAAGGTAGTCACTTACGCCTCGAGGCAGTTAAAACCGCACGAGAAGAATTATCCGACTCATGTTTTGGAGTTGGCCGCGATTGTTTTCGCATTAAATATTTGGTGACATTATTTATATGGTGAGAAGTACCGAATCTTTACAGATCACAAGAGTTTAAAGTATTTGATGGATCAGAAGGATCTGAATCTGAGACAGAGGCGGTGGCTTGAGTTGCTGAAAGATTATGAGTTAGTTATTGACTACCACCCGGGAAAAGCGAATGTGGTTGCGGATGCCCTGAGTAGGAAATCCTTGTGTGCTCTAAGAGTTATGAGCACGAGTTTAGCATTGTCAGATGATGGTACTGTTTTAGCAGAGTTAAGAGCTAAGCCATTATTTGTTCAACAGATATGTGAGGCTCAGAGGAATGATAGTGAGATGCAAGCTAAGAGAGCTAAGTGCGGATCAGAAAATGATTCTGATTTTTGGGTGGACTCGAATGGTTGTTTGATGTACCAAGACAGAATTTGTGTACCTAGAGATGAAGAGTTAATCTGAAAGGTTTTGTATGAGGCCCACAGAGGATGTTTGTCAGTACATCTGGGCAGTACAAAAATGTACAACAACTTGAGGAAGTTTTATTGGTGGCCGGGCATGAAAAGAGACATTTCAGAGTTTGTGACAAAGTGTCTGATTTGTCAACAAGTCAAAGCTGAGCACCAAGTGTAACACCCCATACCCAAGTCCGAGGCTAGGACCGGATACGAGACATTACTATGCTTGAACTTGCTTAAACTTGTATTTACGGGCTATAAAATTTTGTTCTGAATTTAAAAACCTCTCTTTCTTAAACAACTCATACTTCTCATAGGCCTACGAGGCCTTAAACACATATCTGGAAATTTTTGGAACTCAATCGGAAACTTTTCGTTAAAACAGGGGTCACACGCCCATGTGGTTTGGGACACGCCCGTGTACTCCTAGACATGCCCGTGTCTTCCACTCGTGGTCGACATGACTAGATTCACACGGCCTTGACACGCCCGTGGGCTTAGACCGTGGTCGACACTGACTATATTCACACGGCCTGCGGAACACGCCCATGTTCCGACCGGGTGTCACACACGACCTAAACAAACGGCCGTGGGATTAGCCCGTAGTTTAATCTAACTTAAAGTGCTAAGGTGCAGGGGACGCACTGCCTAGACACACGCCCGTGTGGGCACTTGAAGGCTATTTACCAAGCCAATTGCCACCCTGAAATCAAGATCAATCTCATATTCAATCCAACAACTCAAATTACTACATCTTTCATGAACACAACTACATGTTTCATTGATATCGATAAACATACATACTTAGTCAATCTTGGCCAATCACTTAGCCATATACAAAAGAATAATAAACTTGATGGCCCATACTTTTGCCCCTTTTTTTTAGACATTCTCAAAATGAAATGTTCCTATACATGCCATACTTAATATAAACATCTTGGCCATACCAAAATAGCGATTGATAGTGTGCTTCGAGTTCCGATGACGATGATCCACGAGATTAGCTGGGCAGGACTACATGGAAAGAAAGAATAAAAGACGTAAGCATTTAGCTTAGTAAGTTTGCATAAAATTCACATAACATTATACTTGTTTAACATAACCCATTTGGCATAAACAATGGCATCATAATTTTAGCTATTTAAGCTTACTTTCTCTTACTGATTCTTACATATCTCATGATACTTACTAGTCTCATGCTCGTGAGGTAAACAAGGTACCTATATCACTTGATCACATAGATCAGCATACTTTATTATAATAATCATAATCTCTAATTCATCATTCATAACATGAATAATACTCATTTCCAACTTGATAATAGCTTTGCTTACTTAATTTTCTTGCTATCTCATTTAAGCTTTACTCATTTGCCCGATGAATTTCTATGAATAACCAAGGATACTAAATCTCATTCCACATATAACTCGATGCCAAAGCCATATCCTAGATATGGCCTTACATGGGATCTCTCATCTTGGTATCGATGCCATGTCTTGACATGGACTTACTCAAAGTCTTCCTTGTGTATTCCCTTAGGAACTTACCATTGCCATGTCTTGACATGGTCTTATTTGGTATCTTTACTCATGAACTGGTCAATGCCGAGCATTGGCTTGGACTTACTTGAAATCTTCCTTGTTACTCACAATGCCATGCCTTGGGTTGGACTTACATGGGATTTCTATCTCATGATAGCTTTTCAATGCGAAGACTTGTCTTGGACTTACATGATATCTTTGCTTGGAGACTCACCAATGCCATGCCTTGGCTTGGGCTTACATGAGTCTTCATCTCATAATAACTCTTCAATGCCAAGACTCGTCTTGTACTTACATGATAACTTTGCTTGATTGCCGATGCCATGCCTTGGCTTGGTCTTATACGGACTTTTTTATCTCATGTGGTAGATCGAGTATCCTAAGTAATTCAACTTCAATCGGGACTTTCTCATGCTTAATCTCATTGATTTCTTTATTTAACACAACATTAAGCATTTCTATGGTAATAATGTACATTATACTAAGCAATTCATTGATAGTAATCATAAAGCTTAGAAGTCATACAAACTTACCTCAAAATACAAAATATATGTAGATATGTAATTTAGTCCTCGACTTTGTTCTTACCTTGGTTTCAATCCGGGCTTCATTTTTCTTGATCTATAATAATAATTTAGACCATTTAATACTCACATTGACTAAATTGACTCTTAACTTATATTTTGGAAAAATTACTATTTTACCCCTAAACTTTCTCATAATTACACTTTTGCCCCTAGGCTCGTAAAATGATTTTCATTCAAGTTTCTTAAACATCATGCTTAGCTGATTCATTTTCTCTACTACAACAATCATCAATTCTCACTATTTCTAGTATGTATGACCAATTTCATAACTATTACAAATTAGTCCATACTATCATTTTTCATAAAATTCACTAAGGAAAAGATGTTTATCTAACATCAAACTCTCATAATCTTCTATAAAATATCATTTTACAAACATGTCATACATGGGTAGATTTTTGAACATGCATCTAATCTACTTTTATAGCTAAAAATAGCTAATTCATAATACGAGAACTCCAAAAATACGAAGAATATGAAAAACGGGGCTAGGATGCACTTACTAGCAAGCTTCAAAAATTTTAAGAACCTAGCTATGGAGCCTCTCCAATTTTCGGCACAAAGAAGAAGATGAATAAGAATTTTTATCATCTTTTCCCCTTTTTAATCATTTAATAGATAAATGACCAAAATGCCCTTCTCATTAAACTTTTACAAATTTCTAACTTATGTCCAATTTTGTCCAAAAATTATAAGTTGGGAAAATTGCTATTTAAGGACTTCTAATTAATATTCTAAAGCTATTTCATACAAAAAGCTTCTAGAAACTCATATTTTGCAACTTTTGCAATTTAGTCCTAATAGACCCTTTTATGGAAATTTCCATAAAATTTTTACATGAAACTTTCATATCATCATGCAAACATCTCAAATACTTTAATAACTCATTTTACTACTTCGGATTTGTGGTCTCGCACCACCATTCCGACTAGGCCCTAAATCGGGCTGTTACACCAAGTGCCTTCGGGATTGCTTCAGCAAGTGTTGGTACCCATATGGAAGTGGGATCAGGTTACCATGGATTTCATAACGGGGTTATCGATGACTCCGAAAAAGAAAGATGCTGTGTGGGTTGTTGTGGATAGACTAACAAAGTCGGCTCACTTTATTTTAGTACGTGTTGATTATTCACTGGATAAATTAGCTGAGTTGTATGTTGCAGAGATAGTGAGATTGCATGGTGTGCCTATGTCTATTATATTGAATAGAGATTTGAGATTTACTTTGAGAATCTGGAAGAAGTTGCAAGAGGCCATGGGTACGAGGTTAAATTTCAGTACTGCGTTCCATCCGTAAACTGATGGTCAGTTTGAAAGAGTAATTCAGGTTCTTGAAGATATGCTTTGATGCTGTGTGTTAGAATTCATAGGTAGTTGGGAGAGATATCTACCTTTGGTCGAATTTGCCTACAACAACAGTTATCAGTCGAGTATACAGATGGCACCGTATGAGGCTTTGTATGGTCGTAAGTGTCAGACTCCTCTGTATTGGATCGAACTTAGTGAGAAGCAGATCCATGGAGTTGATCTGGTAAAAGAGATCGAAGAGAAAGTGAGAGTAATCCGTAATAGTTTGAAAGCTACTTTGGACCGACAAAAGTCATACACGGATATGAAAAGAAAAGAAATTGAGTTTAAGGTGGGTGACAAGGTGTTTCTGAAAGTGTCCCTATGGAAGAAGATTATGAGATTTAGACAAAAAGGGAAATTGAGTCCAAGGTTTATAGGGCCGTATGAGATTACAGATAGAGTTGGGCCAGTAGCTTACCAATTGGCTTTGCCGGTAGAGTTGGAAAACATTCATAATGTGTTCCATGTGTCGATGTTGTGACGGTATCGCTCCGATCTTTCACATGTGATTTCTTCGACGAAAATTGAGATAAGACCAGATATGTCTTATGAAGAGGAGCCGATTAAGATATTGGTTCATGAAGTGAAACAGTTGAGAAATAAGAGCATAGCACTACTGAATGTGTTATGGCAGAAACACGGTGTGGAAGAGGCTACGTGGGAAATGGAAGAATCTATGAGAGAGCAACATCCAAACCTCTTTACTGGTAAGATTTTCGAGGGCAAAAATCTCTAAAGGGGGGAGAGTTGTAACATCCCAGTTTAGGGCCTAGTCTGAATAGTGGTGCAAGACCACTAATCTGAGGTATATGAATGAGTTTTTGAGGTTTATGCTATGTTTGAATGTTAGTGTGAAAGTTTCATGAAGCAATTTTGTGAAATTGCGGTTGAATTGTCCAAAAGGACTAAATTGTAAAAGTTGCAAAATGTCAGATTCTAGAAGCTATTTGTATGAAATAGCTTTAGAATATTAATTAAAGTTCCTTAAATAGCAATTTATCCAAATTCTAATTTTTGGACAAAATTGGGCATGGATGAGTTAAAATATAAAGTTTATCAAAAAGGGCATTTTGGTCATTTAGCAATTAAATGATAAAAATAGGAGAAAAGATGACAAAATTCATTCATCTTCTTCTCCAAGGCTGCCGAAATTTTCAAGAGCCATTGTTAGGGTTCTTCAAAATTTTCAAGCTTGCTAGTAAGTGCATCCAAGCCCTGTTTTTGATATTCTTCGTATTTTTGAAGTCCTAGTAGCATGTGTAAGCTATTTTTAGCTATTTGATGAGCTATAATGGATGTTCAAAAATATGCCTATGTATGACATGCATGTATTTTGATGTTTTATGGAAGAATATGAAAGCTTGATGTAGTAGAACATCTTTTCCTAAGTGATTTTCCATGAAAATGCATGTAGGGACTAGTTTGTGAAAGTTTTGAGTTTGGTCATACATGTGTGATCTAGTGAGAGTTGATGAATGCTTTAGTTGAGTAAGTGATTCGGCTAAGCATGAAAGGCTAGAAAGTTGAATAAAAGTCACTTTACGAGCCTTTGGGCAAAAGTGTAAGTATGAGAAAGTTTAGGGGCAAAATAGTAATTTTTCTAAAGTATGAGATAAGGGTCAATTTAGTCAATGTGTGAGTTGAATGAGCTAATTTATGCATTATAGATCAAGAAAAACGAAGCCCGGATCGAAACTGAGGCAACAGCAAGGTTGTGGACTAAATTGCACGTTTCTATACTTTTAAGTACCAAGGTAAGTCTATGCATAAATAATGCATTCATACTTACAATTTGTTAATGCTAGCTAGTGTGTAGCATGATTGAGAATAATTGAGAATGATTGAGAACCTATGTGGGATGAATGTGTTAGAATTTGTGAATGGATGTATGGTTAAGTAAGTAGATATGTGAATTTGTAGTGAGAATGCTAAATGTGGGCTAAGTGCGATACCATCTTAATGCATATTGACGATAAGCTGGTCATGTGCGATGCTATCGTTAGGTATATCGTCTAGTCGGCCATGTGCGAAACCACTATGATTACCTTTGTGGTAGGCTAAGTGCGATACTACCTTATTAATTGATTGTGGTGGGCTAAGTGCAAAACCACCGAGAAATTAGTTGTGTGGATGAATTATCGAGAAATGATGTTGTGTTGTATATTGTGTAAATGTGATATTGAATGCAGGGGTGCATTTCAATGGTTATGAGTATTTGACTCATGATGTGTTGGGAATGTGGTAAGGGATAGAAAGAGTAAGCATAGTTGTACATTATATGTTAGTATAATGCTAATTGTTGTTTAGCTTATACTATGATGCTTAATTGTTTATGTGTAAACATACTAAGCTCAAAACTAACTCATTTTCTTTTCCATTGTCTTATAGAGTGAAAGTGTTGAATCGAGATACGTGGATCAATTGGAAGATCGCCCACACTATCAGCACCCTCTGGTACATGAGACTTAATGTTTTGTATATGGCATGTGTAGAGGCTAGACAAGTTAGTGAATTTTGTTGTAAATGGCTAGGATGTGTTAGCCCATAGTTGGATAATCTATTTTGTATAATGCCATAGTTGTTGGCTATTATATTATATGAAAAGATGTAGTTATCCATGTAAGATTGTGATTTCATTTAAGTTGACTACGGATGTGTTGAATGAGTGCATGTTGTGTATGCTATAAGGGTGAGAAGGGCTTAGCAAACAGCTTTGTTCTTGTCCATATGGATAGACACACGGCATGTGTCTAGGCCATGTGTGACACACGGTCAGCCCATGGGAGTGTGACTTGGCCATGTGTCCCCTACATGTTGACATTTTAAGCTAGATTTGGCCACGAGCTAGCCACACGGGCGTGTGTCTAGGTTCTAGGCCGTGTAAGTGAAGTCAGTGTTCACGACGGTTGGAGAGCATGGGCGTGTACCCTAGTCGTGGGACATTGGCAGAATGCTTGGGTTTTCATACATAGGTTGAAGACATAGGCGTGTGTGTCTACACACGGGCGTGTCTCATCTTACACGGGCGTGTGAGCCCTGTATAAAAGAGAAAAATTTTAAGAATCGAAAAGGCTCCGGAATAGTCTCGAGAGCCCTCGTGTGTATGAGTGAGGCCTCGTAAGTTGAGAATGAGGTTGATGAAGTGACTTAAGAGAGTAGTGGCGATCATGAGCTTTTAATACGGTAACGCCTCGGGCCCGGTTCTGGCGTAGAACCCGGGTAAGGGGTGTTACATATCATTTTGAGTATGGCATGTATAGGGACTCGGTCTTTTGTCAAGTGTCATATTGTTTTGGCCAAATGTGTTGGCTTGTCTTGCAGATGAATTCGTTTTGTACAAGGCCATGGATGATGGCTAATACTTATTATTGATATATGAAAATGATGATGTTTATCATGGATGTGCAAATTGCATTTTTGAGTATTTGGTATATTAATGCATGAATGAATAGGTTATTTAATGTGGCTTATTTTGGTGCAAGTAGGGGTGGCAAAAAGGGCTTGGTAAATAGCCTTGTTATTGTCCACACGGGTAGACACACGGGCGTGTGTCTAGGCCGTGTGTGACACACTGTCTGCCCCATGGGCGTGTAGTTCAGCCGTGTGTCCCTCTGCACCCTAAGTTGGCAAAATGCCCAGTAGTAACCACACGGGCTGAGGCATGGCCGTGTGTCTCAACCGTGTGGAAGACATGACCATAGGACATGGGCATGTGCCCAGGCCGTGTGAAGTCTGTACTTGAATTTAGGAATTTAATTCACCACACTGCCTAAGGACACGGACGTGTGTCTTGGCCGTGTGACCTTATTGGGTTGATGACACGAGTTTTTACACACGGACGAAGACATGGGTGTGTCATGGCCGTGTGAGGGACACGAGCCATAGACACGAGCATGTGCCCGGCCGTGTGAAAATCCCTGTAGGTTTGAATTGAGAAATAAATCCACACGGACACGGGACACGAGTGTGTCCCTATATGTTTAGGCCGTGTGCGTTACACGGTCCTTCAACATGGCCATGTTATTAGGTCACACGGGCGTGTTGCCCTTCCACAAAGGCCTGTGCCCCTGTTTTTAGTGACATTTTGCAAAGTTTTCTAAAGAATTCGTTTTGGTCCTGAACCGTTTCTAAAGTGTGTTTTGGGCCTCGTAGGCTCATATTAGGGATTTTAAGACAAAGTTTGAACGGTTTTAAATTTGAATGAAGTCTTGTAACTCGAAATTGTTTGTATGCATGTTTTTAAGAAAGGTAACCCCTCGTACCCTGTATCGGCGTCGGATACGGGTAAGGGGTGTTACATTTAGTGGTATTAGAGCCAAGTTTAGTCGATTCTCGGACTAACCTAGTGTGTGTACGAGTTTAGCTATACATGCCATATATGAATTATGATAGTGTGACGACTCTTGACAATTTAAAATGTGTTTTTATATAGTAAATGGATCCCGACGGAGCAGTGGCGGATGATGTCGGGAGTAATACGCCGGCTCCCGCAGAAGGGACCGCGCCAGTCGAAAGTGGGCCCGAGACACTGAGTCAGGGTGGAGGGCTAGAGAAGCCTTCCTCCATATGAGGAATGTATGGTATTCAGAGTTTGTTCATGCAAACCGGAACGCTCCACCTCCTCCACCCCTTCAATTCCCCAGCCTGCCCTTACAGCTCCCCAAGTAGTGGAAACGATTAGAAGAGAAAAACCTCTGGTAGATAGAATATTAAAGCAAGGGGATGAGGAATTTAGAGCGAATATAGATGATGATCCAGAGATAGCAGAATTCTGGTTAGAAAATACCATTAGGGTATTCGATGAGTTGTCTTGCACACCTGAGGAGTGCATGAAGTGTGTTGTATCACTCCTGCGAGACTCGGCCTACCAATGGTGGAACACCCTTGTGTTGGTTGTACCAAAGGAAAGGATAACTTGCGAATTCTGTCAAGAAAAGTTCAGTAAAAAGTATATTAGCTAGAGGTTTATAGATCAAAAAAGGAAGGAATTTCTAAAATTGAAGCAAGGTCGAATAAAAATAGCAGAGTATGAGCGTGAGTTCGTGAGGCTCAGTAAATACGCTCGAGAGTGCGTATCCACCGAAGTCATCATGTGTAAGAGGTTTGAGGACGGATTAAATGAGGACATCCAGTTGTTTGTTTGTGTTTTAGAACTGAAGGAATTTGTTGTACTGGTAGAGAGAGCTTGCAAGGCCGAGGAATTGGCCAAAGAGAAAAGGAAAGCTGATATTGAGTCTCGTAACTCAAAGAAAAGATAGTTGGGGAAATCATTCCAATCCTCATCCAAGAAATTGAGAGAGTTCACTACTCGATCAAATGCTTCAGTGGGATTCTCGAATAGAAATAGGAGTAAGCAGTACTCGGCATCTAAATCTCAAACCACTTCTATTGCGAGTGTTGGTAGTGCTCAACCAAATAAACTGGAGTGTTCGCAGTGCGGTAGAAGACATTTCGATGAGTGTCGAGGAAATGATAGAGGCTATTTCAAGTATGGTTTACTAGACCACTTCATTCAAAACTGTCCTGAGATGGAGGAAAAAGACAGAAAGCAAGATGTAACGCCCCAAATTTTGGGCCTAGATGAATTGGGCTTTGGGCTTTAGGTCTCAGAAAATTTTTAAGTGAGTGAGAAAATGACAACTGGCATGTGGGCTTTGAGGGTTAATGAATTTGGAGTGTCTAGGGGTGTTGGAGATGTCCTGGGATCAAGTAAGGGTATAGGAAAAATTTTGGTTTTAGCCCCAAGGGAACTGTAACTTCAGTTAGTTGGCCTTTAAAATAAATGAAGAAGAAAAATGACACAAAAGAGCTTGTGGTGTAGTGGCAAAGTGGCGCCACTTAGGGAGCAGGGAGATGGCATCATTGGCAGGCAAGGGAGTCCAAGGTTCGAGTAGTGGCATGGTATTTTATTGGGATAATTATTTTGCTGTCAGGACGGCTAGAGTTTGTGTTGCAGTGAAAGTCTGATGGATGAGAGGATTGAAATGGTCATGGAGAGATTGTAGGAGCTTATCTTGGAGAAAATTTAGGATGAGATTGAGGAGTTATCAGGGAGAAAAGTTAGGAACTAAGAAGTGTGAAGAGTTGGTGCCGTTTAGGGAAGTGGAAAGTGTATAAATTTGGCTTAGGAGGGTAGATGAGTGTCGTTTTTGGGTCTTTTAGGGGGTATTACGAATTTTCATTATGGTTTTCAGCATTTGGAGAGTTTTGCAAATAGGTTAGGCTTTCTTTCATTACCAAATATCCTGTAGTTACCCTCACACAAGCACATTTGATCTTTTTCTTTTCTTCTTGTTACCTTTTCCAAACCGTCTAAAGCCAAATAATTCCACCCTCCCTTTGCCGAAATTCTTTTTGTGGTGTCACTATTTCTTCAACCTAGCCGATTCTTGTGTAAGTACTTTACTCTTTCAATTGATCTTGCTAGAATCGACTTCTCCTCTCCCTCACTCTTTCTAAGTCGATTTTGGTAGGGGATTGATATTGAATCTCTGTTCTTCAGATCTCTGTCAAATTACTCTTTATGCGTTTCGAGATTTGGGTAAGTATTCTTCACTTTCGGTTTTGAGGGTTGGCCGAATGGTCGTAAGTAATGTAAGGGTGACTTAAGATGGGTATAAGTCACTTATGGTTTAGGTTTTAATAATTAAGATTTAGGAAGATTTAGGAAGTACTCGTGATTAGTGGTCGAGGAAAAGCTATTAAGGCCTGGTGTTTCAAGTAAAGTTAAGGTGAGACTTCGGCTTTTGGTAAAGTATTCGATAAGCATATGTGATTAATCATTGAGTGACATCGTTTGTAGGATCATGGCTAAGGAGATCGTAGCGCGTTTTGTTATCAGGTGTGTACATACACTACACACACATTAGATCGGCAAATCCTGAAATGTCGAAAAGCCAAAAATTTTGGCTACGGTAGTCTTGCGAGTGCATGAACACTCGTAAGGGAAAATCGATACGTTATCAGAGGCCCCATGAGCGATCTCATGGACTTGGACCGTGTTTTGGCCAATTGGGCCAAAATGGGACAAATGGGCCCGATGGGCCGTAGGCTCAAAATAGGGAAATTTGATGATTTGGTAATAAGTGATGAGCTAGCCATGCTAGTTACATGGCTTGGAATGGATTTGGGCCAGATGGGCCATATGAATGTGATTTGGGCCAAATGGGCCATATGAATGTGATTTGGGCCTAATGGGCCATACGGATGAGATTGGGCCTGGTGGGCCATATGAATGTATGTGAATTTGTTTGGGCTTTGTAAGGGGTTTTGGGCTTAGTATTTGGTAAATTTCTTAACCTTGCATAAAACTTTAATAATTTATTAAGTGCGACTGTGAACAAGTCATATGGTTTAAGTGTGGCAATGGGCATATGCATGTCTAAGATTGGATCTAGGGAGAGCTTGGTACTTAAGCGGTCTTAATGACCCACCTCCTCTTCTCTGGAATCCTACCTGGTGCGTAGGGTCTATTCACTTTAGTCGCGAGGACTTGTTGACGGGCCAAGGTTCGTAATTAAGACCCATACTGCTAAGAATTACTGAAATACCCCTGTAGGGTAGGATTACAGAAATACCCTTGATTTGTGAAATGACTAAAGTACCCCTATGTGTTGAATGTAAGATTTATGAATGTTACATGTACATTTGCTGCATTCATATGATATTCTATTTAGGATGCATATGGGTGGGAATTATGGAATAGAGGAAGTATATGAGGATCGCATGGTTGCTTGACAACTGTGGATCCACCGACGGCTTTCTAAGCCTATTATAGGATAAACAACTGTGCTGCAACGTTTGGTAGTACCACAACCGGGCTACCCTTGAAGTGTATTGGATGGGTGGGTCGATTTAGAAATCCCCACAAAAGTGTTTCGATTGGATAGAGACGAAGTGTATCGGATGGATTATTTGGGTAGGGTTTGCACAACATTTCATGTATGATATTGTTATGTTAATAATATGATATGTATGCTATTTGTTTTGACGAGGGACTTACACACTGAGTTTTCGAAAACTCACTCCCTCTTTTATTTTTCTCAGGTGATCCTCAGTAGGTGGTTCGACAGATGGAGGGACTCAGAGGTGGCCAACTAGCAAGACAATTAGACTTGTTTTTCTTAATATCTAAATTCTAGATTTTAAGTTATTTATTTTAGGTTATTTTATTTCGGATTGTAATAAGGCTTTCCCTCTCGTTATTATTCCATTACTTCCACTATGCATTGAAATTTTGAAACGGAACCTGGATTTATTTCTTTTAAGATTATCTCAAGTTTTTGAAAATAATTGTGTTTTAAGAACGAGCTTCCGCTGTCAAAGGAATATTTTTCTTTTACACAGTAACAAGGAAATGGTTTTTGGCTACACCTCGTTTTGAAAGCAAACTGGATTTTACTTAACTTTCTTTAGAAGGATTTTCAATGAAAACAAGGTTTTCGCAAAAACACTTCAATGTGACATGCCGGATTCGGGCCTAACTTCTAGGCCGGGTTTGGGGTGTTACACAGGATGTGTGAGTGAGTAATGCACTATCGAGGGGTAGACCACAAAAGAACCTAGAAAGCGGGGCTAGCAGCAGAGGTGCGCCTAGAGATTCCACCATTAGGTCCGAGGGCCGAGCACCTGCAAGGACTTATGCCATTCACGCTCGCAAAGAGGCATTGTCACTAGATGTGATTACGGGTACTTTTTCTCTTCATGATATCTCTATTGTTGCTTTGATTGATCTGGGGTCTACCCATTCCTATATTTGTATGAAATTGGTGTTTAGTATGAATATGCCTGTTGAGTCTACAGAATTTGTGATAAAAGTGTCAAACCTGTTAGGCAAGCATGTGATAGTTGACAGAGTGTGTAGAAACTGTCCTTTGATGATTAGAGGCCATTGTTTTCCAGCTAACCTCATGCTACTACCGTTTGATGAATTTGACCTAATTCTTGGCATGGATTGGTTGACTGTTCATAACGTGTTAGTAAACTGTGGTAGTAAGTTTATTTAACTGAGATGTGAAAATGGGTATATTATTCGGGTTGAATCAGGTGAACCGGATAGCTTACCTGTACTGATTTCTTCTATGACTGTTGAGAAATACATGAGAAAAGGGTATGAGTCCTATCTTGCATTTGTGTTGAATACCCAAGAGTCAGAAGTAAAGATTGAGTCAGTGCCTGTAGTATGTGAGTATTCGGATGTGTTTTCGGAAGAGTTGCCCGGATTGCCTCCAGCTAGAGAAGTTGAGTTTCATATTGAGTTGGTCCCTAGTACGATACCTATTTCGATTGCCCCATATACAATGGCACCGTTGGAGTTAAAAGAATTGAAGGCTCAGTTACAAGAGTTGACGGATAAAGGTTTCGCAAGATCGAGTTACTCTCTGTAGGGTGCTCCTGTACTTTTTGTGAAAAAGAAAGATGGGTCGATGAGATTATGTTTAGACTACCGACAGCTCAACAAGGTTACAGTTAAGAACAAGTAACCTTTGCCAAGGATCGACGCTTTGTTTGACCAATTGAAGGGAGCCACAGTGTTTTCTAAGATAGACCTGAGGTCCGGTTATTACCAGCTAAGAGTTAAGGAACAAGATGTACCGAAAACTGCATTCTGGACGAGGTATGGCCATTATGAGTTTCTCGTCATGCCCTTTGGCTTAACAAATGCTCCCGCCGTGTTTATGGATTTAATGAATCATATTTTCCGACCGTACTTGGATAAGTTCATTGTTCTTTTTATTGATGATATATTAATTTATTCTCATGATGTGAGTGAGCACGCATAGCATTTGAGAATTGTTTTGCAGACTTTAAGGGATAAGCAGTTGTATGTTAAATTTATTGTACGCTAAATTTAGAAAAAGTGAATTTTGGCTCCGAGAAGTCAGATTCTTAGGACACATTGTGTCGGGCGATGGAATTAGACTTGACCTGAGTAAGATATCGACTATCATTGATTGGAAATAGCCGAGGAATGTGTTAGAGATTAGAAGCTTTTTGGGCTTAGCGGGATACTACAGACGATTTGTTAAAGGATTCTCCATGATTGCTACACTGATGATAAGGTTGCTACAAAAAGATGTTAAGTTCGAATGGACAGAGAAGTGCCAACAGAGTTTCGAGAAACTAAAAGCATTGTTGACTGAAGCCCCAGTTTTAGTGCAACCGGAACCGGGAAAGGAATTTGTGGTGTATAGCTATGCGTCCTTAAATGGATTGGGGTGTGTACTTATGCAAGAAGGTAAGGTAATAACTTATGCTTCGAGATAGCTGAAGCCACATGAGAAAAATTATCCGACTTACGATTTAGAGCTGGCCGCCATAGTGTTCGCACTGAAGATTTGGAGACACCATTTGTATGGCGAGAAATGCTGAGTATTCACCGACCATAAAAATCTAAAGTATTTGATGACTCAAAAGGAGTTAAACCTACGGTAGCGGAGATGGTTAGAGCTGATAAAGGATTATGAGTTGATAATTGACTATCACCCTGGAAAGGCGAATGTGGTCGCTGATGCTCTGAGTAGGAAGTCATTGTTTGCCTTGAGGGCTATGAATACTCAGTTGTCTATGACTGACGATGGTTCGATTTTAGCTGAGTTGAGAGTGAAACCAATGTTTTTGCAAGAGATCTGTGAAGCTCAAAAAGGTGATAAAGAATTGTAAGCTAAGATAAATCAGTGCGAGACAGGTATAGAATCAGATTTTTGGATTGGTTCAGATGGCTGCTTAATGTTTCAAGATAGAATTTGTGTACCCAAAGACGACGAGCTTATCTAGAAGATTTTGCATGACGCACATAGCAGTTGTATGTCTATCCATCCGGGTAGTGTAAAAATGTATAATGACTTGAAGAAAATGTATTGGTGGACAGGAATGAAAAGAGACATCTCAGAGTTTGTCTCTAAGTGTTTAATTTGTCAGCAAGTGAAAGTCGAACACCAAATACCTTTGGGTTTACTTCAGCCGTGATGGTTCTCGAGTGAAAATGGGACCGTATTACCATGGATTTTGTGTCTGGATTATCGTTGATGCCAAAGAAAAAAGATGTTGTATGGGTTGTGGTCGATCGGCTAACTAAGTCGGCTCATTTTATACCTGTGCGTACTGATTATCCACTTGAGAAATTGGCTGATTTGCATGTTTCTAAAATTGTGAGACTTCACAGGGTACCTTTATCGATCATTTCGGATAGAGATCTGAGGTTCACATCTCGGTTTTGGAAAAAGTTGCAAGAAGCGTTGGGGACGAAACTGAATTTTAGTACTGCTTTCCACCCGCAAACTGACGGTCAGTCGAAAAGAGTAATTTAGATTCTTGAAGATATGTTACGGTGTTGTGTGCTCGAATTTTAAGGCAGTTGGGAAAAGAACTTACCGTTGGTAGAGTTTGCTTACAACAATAGCTATCACTCGAGTTTGAAAATGGGACCATATGAGGCTTTGTATGGATGTAAGCGCCGAACGCCCTTGTATTGGACCGAACTCAAAGAAAATCAAAAGTGATTCGTGGTTGTTTGAAAGCCGTTTCAGATAGATAGAAATCATACGCAGACTTGAAACGGAAAGAGATTGAGTTTCAAGTTGGTGATAAGGTATTTTTGAAAGTATCCCCATGGAGGAAAGTCCTCAGATTCGGTAGGAAAGGCAAATTAAGCCCACGTTTTATTGAACCTTATAAGGTGACTAATAGAATTGGACAGCTAGCATACCGATTAGCCTTGCCATTCGAGTTAGAAAATATTCATGATGTATTCCATGTGTCTATGTTGCACCGTTATCGTTCTGACCCATCACATGTGATTTCACCAACAGAGGTTGAAATTCGACCGTATATGACCTATGGTGAAGAGCTAGTTAATATTTTAGATCGAGAGGTCAAGCAATTGAGAAATAAAAGTATAGCACTTGTGAAAGTACAATGGCATAGACATGGGGTTGAAGAGGCCACATGGGAGCCCGATGAGACCATGAAAGACCAATACCCGAACCATTTTGCTGGTAAGATTTTCGAGGACGAAAATCCCTAGGGGGAGAATTGTAATGGCCCGATTTTGTGTCACAATCGTGTGGAAGACACGGCCATAGGACATGGGCATGTGCCCAGGCCGTGTGAAGTCTGCACTTGAATTTAGGAATTTAATTCACCACACGGCTTAAGGACACGGGCTTGTGTCTTGGCCGTGTGACCTTATTGGGTTGATGACGTCAGAAATAGAATGTCAAGGTTTTTACATACGGGCGGAGACACGGGCGTATCATGGCCGTGTGAGGGACACGGGCCATGGACACGAGCGTGTGCTAGGCCATGTGAAAACCCCTGTAGGTTTGAATTGAGAAATAAATCCACACGGGCACGGGAAACGAGTGTGTCCCTATTTTGAGTGACATTTTCCAAAGCTTTCTAAAGAACTCTGTTTGGTCCTGAACTGTTTCTAAAGTGTGTTTTGAGCCTCGTAGGATCATATTAGAGATTTTAAGACAAAGTTTGAAAGGTTTTAAATTTGATAACCCAGAATTGTTTGTATGCATGTTTTTAAGAAATGTAACGCCTCGTACCTTACATTGGCGTCGGATACGGGTAAAGGGTGTTACAAATGCATACAGAGATGAGAATAGTTTGGAAAGTGAAAACAGTTTTGGGAAGAATATCAGGATATTTTAAAGATTATACTGATTATGCAATGTCACGTATAACGAAAAGTTAGTCTTGGTTAATCGACTCAATCATGTATGATGTTTAAAGTACTTATTTGCTGGAAATTCTCCCAAATCAGTTGTCGTTAGTGAACGGAATAATACGGGGTTCATGATGACAGAATTAGTCAGAGAAATGATATTGGAGTTGTAAAGATGTCTGTGTGTGACAGTTACAGTTGAGTAATTATGACTATCTCTTCTGGATATTCTATGTGTTCATGCATTCTCAGAGGCATATGTAATTGCTCATTTTCTGATGAAATTCTTATTGTATGAGAATGCTAGTTAACTAAAATGTGAGATGAAAACCCTGTTGGTCTGGTTTGTTTATGATCAGCATTTCTTTATCTTTTTGGGTTTCTATTCTAATACGTTGGAATAAAGTCATGGTAAAAAAAATTATATGAGACTATTCTTCTGTTTCTACTGATTATGGTTTTGTTTTATATATTCGAAAAATATATTATCTCTATTACAATGGAATTCCAGAGCCGGTAAGCATTGCTTTCTTCTGGTTTTCTTTGAGGAATCATCAAATCTTTATTATTTCTTATGAGTTATGTTCTCGAATTTCTGGTGTGGTATCATATCTTGGATTTCTTTATCTCGGTTTTTCCTATTATTCTTATTTCGTGAACTATCAACTATGGTTTATCTTTAAGGTGTGTTCTCCGACTTGTGATAATTATGTCTATTATGATTATATTTTTGGTTTGATTCTAGGAACGTGGTGATTCTGGTATCTAGATTTTTCTAATTTTCATGTAAGGAATTAACATTGGCAAAGGTATAAATGATGGAAGCTCAAGCTCAAATTGTATGATGGTTCTCTTTTCACAGGTAAGTTTGATTAGAGTCAATGCAATCGGTCAGGATATTTGTTTTCTTGAGCTAATACAGTTGTAAGGATCTTTGACTAGCTTGTTTGGGAAATTTTGAAAGATTGTGAGTAATAATCGATATACCTTTGGAAAAACAAGTACAGTTGCGGATGCTTGATTGGAAAATCTTGATTATTTTGTGAATATTGGTCATGTGATTGATTTTATTTGGTGACGATCTGATTCAGATAAATTAAAAACTAATGCGATGTTTTCTCTGCGAGTTTGAGAAGCTTATAAATGTGTTAATGAATGGTAATCTGAATGAGTTCAGAGTGAATCAACTTTGATTTTAAATTTCAGGAGGGACCTGATTTCTGTCAGTATTATCATTGTTCTAAAATAGAAATTGCTTATAGAAGAATCCAATGATTATGCAGAAAATTTTGTACGAGGTTCAGTAGTAGCTCGTTTGTTCAATTAGAGAGTAACAAAATGTACAATTATTTGAAGTAAATTTTCTGGTGTATGTGTAACATCCGAGATTTAGGGGCTTTGCATTTATTTTGTATCTGTGTGTTTGGTATACTTTGTATGTTGTTTGAGTGTGTTTGGGGTCTCCGGGAAGGCCCGGGGTTAAGTCGGAACCTTGGCCAAATTTTTTAATTTTGGGCACTTTAGGAGAGAAGCTGACTGGGGCAGGACTTAAAGTTTATTGCTTGTGGTTGTTGACACAAGAAGAGAGATGGTAAAGTGGCAAGGAGGCGCCACTTAAGGAGCAGGTAAGTGACGCCTCAGGGAGAGCAGTGAGGGAGTAGGTTCGATTCGCGTCGTCAGCAATGTGGATTTTTATTTTTTGCTTATGCGCCTAAGAGCTTGGATGATGGATTCGGTTGGGAGCCTTAAAGAGTGGCGGTGGACTTAGTCAAATATTTTTGAATGGTAGGCCAAGAGAGAAAGGTGGGTTTTGAATGGTTCAAATTTTTCAAATGGATGAATGGGAGTGAATGTAGGAGGTAATCAAGGAGTGGTGGCTTGTTGGGAGCTTGTTGGCCGAATTTTGAAGGTCGGTAGGGGGAGAGTTTCGATTTTGGAGCTAGAAGGGTGGTGAGCCGAAATCTTAAGGTTAGTAGGTCTAGGTCCCTCTCTTAGCAACGGTTCAATCGGTTTTGAGGTGCCTAGAGGTGCCGATTTCTCCTTAGTGTCACTTTGAGCATAAGGTTGGAAACCTAATGGGGAAACACTCTCTTCTCTCTTTTGTTTGAACCTTTCTCTTCATTTCATTGATAGCCAAAACCAAAACCTGTTGCCCTCTACTCTATTCTTCTTTTCTCATTTTTCTCTCATTATTCATTTATCATATCTTCTTCTCTCTTTTTCTTGTGCTGCCTAAACCTCTTGAACTTTACCGAATATCTCTTTTTCTCATTTTTGGTGCTTTCATTTCGTTTCCATTCACCCTTGATCATTGCCGAATCCCCTGCCTAACTCTTTTTCTTTTCACATCGTTTCACTTGTGCCTAGTAAGGTTATCTTCTTTTCATCTCATTTGAGCACTTGACCAAATTATCTCCTTCAACCATTCACTTCTGTCGACACCCTAATACCTTAGCCTTCCCTCCTGTTTCTTTTTTCTTTCTTCACTTTACTGTAATTGTTCCTGTACCAGCTATCCCTTGTGAGCCGAATCTAAGCCCTTGCTACCGATTATTTTCCTTCGTTTTTTATTTCAAAGATCTGTTGGTAGGTAGTTGATCGTTCCCTTTTATTTTCTTCCTTCTCTCTTTCCAAGGCCGAATCTTTTCTCAAGGCCGAACCTCTGAATGTTGTTTTCTTTTTCTTCTCTAGAGATATTATCTGTGTTAGCCTAACATGGTGGAACGAAGTGATAAGAATCTGCTTCGGATCTCTAGTCATTTTGGTTTATTAAGGTAAGAGGAACCCTGTCACCATGTTTTGTTCTTCTTTCGGTTTTTGTAGCCAAAGCCGAATGGCTAATTGGCTTGGTAATGCTATTGTGTCGACTCATACTCTTTTACTTTCTTGTCTCTAGGAGGGCGCCTATTCCGGGGAAATATTGCTAGCCGAATCGCTTGAATCCCAAGTCTAGGAAGCAGTCAATCTTTGAAACCTATCTCTCTTTTCGGGATCTCAAGGTAAGGGTTTTCTCTTTAGATATTTGATCGGATTCTCCTTTTGTTATTCGCTACCTTAACTCTATGTTGTTGTTAAACAACCGCTGTTTCATTATAGTATCTTCTGACCAAGATCGTTTTTATGGAATCGAGTACCAGCCAAACAAAGGAGGGGGTTGGACACTCAGTCCCTACCCCTAAATTCAAGAGACGTGCAGTGTCAGCAGTTCGGGACTGGCCACCGGGTTGTGGGCCGGCTTCTGAAAGGGATAAGCAGATCGCTGTTATCCCTGCGAGTGAGGACGTTAGCGAGATCGATAGTGTAGTCTTGCGTGTTTATAAGTGTGTAATTACCACACTATCTCCTTTTGTATATAAATCGTGTATGTGTTATGTTTGAAAGCCAAAAATTTCGGGAATGGTGATTTAGCTACCCAGGGTGGGTAAAACCGAAACTTCAGGTCAGTATAGCATGATTTTACTTCATAATTGTTGTTGATAGCATGACTATGTGTATACACTAAATATTGCATGGATGACATTATATAACCTGCTATTATATTATGTTGCATGTGCATGGGATTTGGGATATTAACGTTATGAAGGGGAAGTGTATATCGGTGACACTGTTACACTAAATGATGGCTTGGTGCCTCATTTTTGTATTGGTGATTTGATCACATGGTGATCGGTGGCTAGACCACATTGAATTGACTTTGAGCAATATGTCTGTCAGCATTACTGCCAAAGAGGAGTGTAGACGATGGAGGGTTGATTGTAGAAATCCCCAGGTGTGTTGAGGATGGACATATGGAGTGGAGTGTAGAGGATGGAAAATTAGGCTGGGTTGGGTTTTCATATGGATTATTTGGTTATGCTGTGTGGATTGGGCTTCGGCCAATGGTGCTTTGGGGCTAAGGCCCATTTGTGGAGTATGTGGACTAATTGCACACTGAGTCTTGTGACTCACTCTTTTGTTTAAACAATTGCAGGCGATTCTTAGCTTTATGGACTGGGTTAGAGGGAACTCGAGGTGGCCACGCATGGGTTTTGCTATTAAACTTTATTTCATTTATCATTTACCACTTTTGAGGATTTTTCTTTGCTGTAATAAGGCCATCTCAAATTTAGTAATTTTCTTTCGGGTTTTTAAACTATGGACACATTAATTACAAACTGCTCAATGGGACGTTTTAAAATTAAAATACAAACTGAAGTTTTCTTTACAACCTGCTAAACAACGTTTCTTATAAAAAGGGATTCTATTAAAAACCTAATAATCGAATAATCGGTAAGTAATTTCAAATGTCACCTAATCAGGAGGCTCAGCTAATTAAAATTTTAAGTTAAATGAACAACGGGTTTTCAACTGAGCCACGAAACTTGAGATTTCATAATGACATAGAATTCTTCTGAAACTTGTGAAACTTTCTAAACTTTTTCCTAGTGAGATGCCAGATCCGGTCGTAGTGTTTGGGTCGGGTTTGGGGTGTTACAGTACGGGTATGGAAACCGATATTTCTAATTCTGTGTTCAGATGTTGATTTGTGAACAGGTTAAAGTCGAATAACAAGAGCATTTAGGACTATTACAGTCAGTGATAATATTGGTGTGTTGTGAGATAGAGTTACTTATAGATTTCATATCGGGATTATCTTTATCGCTGAAAAAGGAAAATGTTATTTGGATTGTGGTAAATCATTTATTAAAAGTCTGCATCATCATTTCGGCATGTACGGATTCCTTATTTTTACTGATCGGTTGAGTATATGTGTTTTTGAGAAAGTAATCCAGACCTTTGTTAATATGCTCTGACACTGTGTGTTAAAGTTCAAAGATGATTAGAAAGAGACTTATGAAGTTGATTTGATTCGTGATTTTGAGAAAAGTGAAAGTAATTTGTGAAAGTTGAAAATAGCTTCAGACCGACATGACAGATATGCAGAGCAGTGTGTTTCTGAAATATACTACCTTGAAGGAGAATCTTCGATGAGTTAGAAGAAACTATGAGTAAGATGCTCTAATCTCTTGTCTGGTAAGATTTTCGGGGACGACAATCCCTAAAGGGGGGAGAGTTGTAACAACCTAATTTTAGGCCTAGTCAGAACAGTGGTTTTGGGACCACAAATTTGACATAAAAAATTTATTTTTGTTATATTTTTATGGTCTACGATTTCACGAAACGATTTCGTGAAAATTTCGTTCTAAAATTTTGACGTTTAGGCACTCAATTTAGTCAAAAGGACTAAATTGTAAAAAGTGCAAAAGTTGAGTTCTACATGCTAGAGGTGTCCAATTGTTATGAAATTTTAAATTGGAGGTCCTTATATGGTAATTAGACCATTGTTTGAGTTGGTGGACAAAAAGGACATGGTTAGGCGTGTTTCCAAAGTTTTTCATTAAGGGTATTTTGGTCATTTAGTTATTAAAATGAATTAAAAACAAAATTAAAAGCCAATTTGTGTCCATCTTCAACCCCTTGTCCGAAACTTGCATGGAGAAACCATGTATAGGGTTTTTCAAGATTCCAAGCTCGATTGTAAGTCCGTTCTAACCCCATTTTTAATGATTTTTACGTTTTTAAAATCCTCGTAACAAGATCTATTTCTACTACTTATTTGAGATATAGTTAAAGTCTAAGGTTTTTACCCATGTTGAGTATGTATGTATTTTTATGTTTAATGATAGAAAATGCATGTTTATGGTTAGAGAAATGACTTTTATTAAGTGATTTTCGGTGAAAATGCCTAAAAGGAATAATTTGTAAAAGTTATAAAATATGTCATAAAAGTGTGTTTTAATAGAAATTGGGCTGTTATAGTTATGAAAATGGTTTGTCTAGGCTTTAGGTACAAAAAAATTGAATGAAAATCATTTTACAAGCCTAGGGGCAAAAGTGTAAATATGACAAAGTTTAAGGGCAAAAATGTAATTTTTGCCAAATATGATTTTTGGGCTAAGTTGATTAGTTTGATGATTAAATAAGTTAAATGTGATGTTTTAGATCAAGGAAAACAATGTTCAGATTTAGGTCGGGGAAAAATAAGTAATTGACGAATAAATCCTTTTCACTGATTTTGCTTTCGAGGTAAGTTTGTATGTAAATAATGCATCGTTTTCACTTACGTTTTTACGTTTTGATATATTTTATGAGATGTGGCTGAATATTGAACAAAATTGACAAAGTATCAAAATGTGAGAAATTTCCCAGTTGAACCTTAGGAATAGAATAGGATACAAGTGACATGTCACTAGGGACCTATATGAAATCTATGTGAAATTGTGACTAAGTGAATCCGGGTGCTGGTCTTAAGTTCTACTAGTGGCTAGGTCTACCAATGGGTTATGGCCTAAATACCTAATGGTTGAATGTGCTAGTAGTCTTGATGTCGAATGGCTAAGTTTGGCTCAATGGTATGGTATGATGATTAGATATAATTATGCATGTATAAGAGTTGTTGAAGATGCATATTGAGTGTGACCCTGTTTTGAAGAAAAAATTTCTAAGTGATGTGAAATTTTCCAAAGTTCTTGGTTTAGTCCTGAATCGCTTCCAAAGCATGTTTTGGGCCTCGTAGGTCCATATTAGGGACTCTATGATTGAATTTGAAAGTTTTAAATTTGGATGGAAATTTGTTACTCGAAAATGTTCGGTTATAGGTGATTAAGTCCGGTAATGCCTCGTACCCTATTTCGGCGACAAATACGGGTAAGGGGTGTTATAGTAAAGATTCCAAATTTGATATTTGAAGGAGGTTTTTGCTGTTTGTGTACATGATTATTCATGAATTGTGATAAAATGATGACTTAGAGTTATGTATTTAAGAGTAACGGTGTTTAGGTTGTATGAACCTTTGGAAAGGAAATGGCTATATATTTATGATAGACTAGATTTAAGAATGTAAGTGATGTATCGAAGATGTTGATAGGTAATAGTGAATGAAGAATGAAATTTGAGAAAAGCATTCACCAGAGACAAGTTGAAGGACAAGAACAATAAGATTGTCATAACGATTCATCAATAACAATGAGCAATTATTACACAGCTAAAAGATGTTTCTCTCACTAAGTTCTTATGAGCTTACATGAGTTTATACTTTTGTTTTAGGTTGAATGTGAGTATACGCCAAGAGGAACGATGCCATAACTATGCCAAAGGAAATGGTGTATCAAGTTATTATGCATACAAAGCAAGTTTGGTGGCGCATTCAAAGTATGAATTGTCACTGAGAATTCTATAATTGGGTGTATGTAATAGATTAGGATTTCAAATCAAATATTGTTGTATTTTGATTTCCACATGTTGTAGTTGTATTTACTTTTTGTACATGCTTACATATTCAAGTTAGACATTTTGTAATCAAGTCGTAATTGATTGTAATTCGTATAAGTAGACTAAGTTTGTGTCTGTATTTGTTAGCAATGCCCAAGATTCGAATCTGGAAAATCAGATTGGGTTGAGGGTGTTATAAGAACATTCACCAAGTTTAATTATTAGCAATTTCAGAAAAGTATGCAGAGAGAATGCGTAAGTCACATAGGTATTCTCAACTTGTAACATTCTATGGCTTAGAAAGGTATGAGTTTAAAGAAATTATGACTCAAAACGATTTAAACACTAGGAATAGTAAGCACATGACTTTGTTCCCTTTCTCGCCCAGTAACATATTTAAGGCTCACCTCCTTATTTCTCCTTCTCTCACCTTCCTTTTGTCTCCGGATATTAGATATTAAGACACAACACAATATTCATAAATGTAGTACCTTAACAAGTTGTAATGCAATATGAATGAAAAATGTGCTAATCATATATGTGATTTTTATTTGATCACATTTTAATTATTTCCTATTTTTCACTCACACTGCTTTTAACCTGTTCCATGCTTTTATTTATTTCACTTGTTTTGCTTTTAACCCTCACAATGCTTTTGTTCACTTAGCTAATTTTTCATTTTAAGCACCATCTTCTAAGAGTCCTATACTCATTCAATTGTACCATTTCTTACTTTTTTCTGTTCAATTTTATTTTGAAACCACCGAGATGTCTATACCTAAACCCTGAATATACATGGCCTGATGTCTATTTCTTAATGTAATAAAGGACCAAATATAAGGAAATGTGTAACACCCCTAACCCGTAACCATCTCCGGTCTAGGGTTAAAGGCACTACTGTACAAATCAGATCTTTTACGAACATTTCACATCATAACTTAGTCATTCAAATCAAAGCGTCCCTTAAATAGGTCTACGAGACCTTAAGCATGCATTAGAAAGGGGTTGGGACTAAACCGATCACATATGAAAATTTCTAAAAATTTAACATTTTTCAAAGCTACAGAGGTCACATGCCCGTATGGACAAGCCGTGTTCCTCACACGGCCTCAGACACGCCGATGTGTCTAAGCCTTGGCAAAACATGGTATACATACTGACTTGTCCACACGGCCTGAGACAAGCCTGTGTGCCTCACCTGTGGTTGACACTGACTTGCACCACACGGCCAGTCACACACCCGTGTGTCCAGCTCATGGTCGAAACTGACTTGTTTTGAAATACAACCACGAAGGGCACGGTCGAGCCATACACCCGTGTGCTCAATTGTGTGGGCAATTATAGGCCATTTTCAAGGCCAATTTGCCACCCACACTTTGGGTTATACCTACAAGCACAATTAAGCATCATTCCAAGCATCAAAACATGCTAAAATTTACCATCTTTCTAACCATTCAAAAGCATATTAAACAAACCAACTTATGTACCATTTAGCTCAATCAAATCACAAGCATTTCTAAGCAAAAATCATCTATAAACTTACCAATTCATGATGGCATCTTTTCATCTATAATATACTAACTTTGTATTATAAAACTTATCATAGATTTGACCATCTCATTAGCCGACCATTAGCCATCAAACCATACCAAATTATGCAACATATAACATGAAATACTCATTCATATCATATTCATTATCAAGCCATATCACATGGCTATTTTTACACCTTTCAAAACATAACTAAAATTCTCTGGACTATACATTCCATACTTTAATATATACACTTTCAAAAGGTACCAAAATATGATTTGATAGTGTGGTGACGATCCTCGACGATCCCCAAGCCTTCCTTAGTTTTAACGATCTATAAAACAATGCAAACACACACAAATTAAGCTTTCAAAAGCTTAGTAAGCCATATACAAATAAACTTAACATATCAACATTAATAATCAAATCAAATATAAGAACATTAATATATATCATTTGCAAATTCATAATTCTTATTTGGCTCATTTGTTTAGCCATTGCTTACCAACAAATCATATCTCCAACTATCTCTTTTGTTCATAGCACATTCATTCATATTCATCATTTTGTCACAACAAAGCTTAGCACATATCTCACTTGTGCACATTCACATATACATAATATCTCACTTGTGCACATTCACATATACATACCTTTCATACTCAATCATCTTATACATTTCAATGTATCTGAAGTGATTACACATTTCACATAGTCTTTCATTTCTCGAAATTGCCCGTTGAACCATTTGGAATCAAATAGGATGCTCGAATAACTCAAAATACTCGTACAATGGCAAGGTCCCAGACATGGTCTTACATGTAATCAAATATCGATGCCACTATCCCAGACAGGGTCTTACATGAATCAAATATGATGCCAATGTACCAGATATGGTCTTACACGTAAATCTCAAATTGATGCCAACGTCCTAGAAGTGGTCTTACACGAGATCACATATTGGAAACCTATGTCATGACATATGTATCCTAACTATTCCTATGTCTTCCTCCATCATAAATTGATTATTATCTACTATCAGTCAAGGTTAAAAGCTGAATTTAGGTCGCAAGATTGAAAGTGGATTTGGTAAGTATTCAGTTAACCTTTCTTGTACGTTTTGCTAAAAGATGAAAGGCTATCTAACTGTCCTGTCGTTAACTCTGTGATAACAAGGATAAGGTTCAAAGATCGCAAGCGTGGTAGAATCGTTAGCAAGGGAAAGTGTACTCAACTCGATTGTGGTTTAAGTAAATGGCCGAATGTGTGTATGATCTATAGGGGTGACTTGTGTGGATTATGAGTCACGAAAATTTTGATGGTGTATGTGTGAGTGCAGATCTAAGGGCTATTAGAACCCGGTGGCACACGGTAAGGTTACGGTAAGGTTTCGACTTTTAGTAAATGTTTTGATTTAGTGATTGATTGAAGGTTGGTTGGTTGTAGGTTCAAGGCTAAGGATATGATAGCACGTCCCAGTAACCAGGTGTGTACAAACACTACACACACATGATATTGGCAATGCCGGAAAGCCGGAAAGCCGAAAGTGGCTAAATGGGCCACGTGGGCCCTGAGGCTAAGTTTGATGAAATTGTTTGGTTTGGTTATACGAATTGAGTTAATCATGCATGTTACATGATCTGGAATTGTTTTGGGCCTAATAGGCCATATAGATGAGATTTGGGCCTAATGGGCCGTAAGGCTGTGATTTGGGCTTGATGGGCTTTATGGGGACGTAGACAAGTATGCTAGGGTTAATGGACTTTAGGCCTAGTTCTAAACAACTCTTAAACTGCATAAGACTTAATCTAATAATTAAACATGTCCATGGACAAGTTGCTGGGTTAGAGTGTGGCAACGGACATATGCATGTCTAGGATTGGATCTAGGGAGAGCTTGGTACTTAAGCGGTCCTAGTGGCCCACCTCCTCTTCTCTGGAATCCTACCTCGTGCATAGGGTCTATTCACTTTAGCCGCAAGGACTTGTTAATGGGCCAAAGTTCATAACTAAAACCCGAGAGGGACCAAATATCCTTAGATTTGTAAAATTACTAAAATACCCCTGATTTGGAAATTACCAAAATACCCTTAGATTTGTAAAATTACTAAAATACGCTTGATGTGGAAATTACCAAAATACCCTTAGATTTGTAAAATTACTAAAATACCCCTGATTTGAAAATTACCAAAATACCTTTAGTTTGAGAAATTACCAAATACCCTTAGTTTGAAAATTACCAAAATATCCTTAGATTGGCAAAGTTACTAAAATACCCCCTAAATTGTAAAATTACCAAAATACCCTTGATTTGCAGAATTACCAAAACTGTAACATCCTGAATTAGGGGTTGTTTGAAAATTTAATTATTTGTTCCCATGTGTGTGTGTGCTTGAAGAAATAAATATTATGATTTATTTGGCATGTTCTAAGGTTTAGAATTAAACCCGAGCTAGGCCTGACTTAGTATTAAAATTTCTTTTTAAGTACCTAAAAGGAGGGAGCTAGGTGAGATAGGGCTTTAAAGAAATTTGGGCGAATTATGGCACAAAGAATAGGCTTGGCACAAGTGGCTTGGTGCGCCTAAGGGGGTAACAAGGGAGGAGGTTCGATACGTGGAAGTAACAAGGGGGAAATGTTTTATTTTTGGGCTTTTGGCGTTAAAGGAAAAAGGGGGGCCAGGAATGAGGGTCTTAAAATTAATTGGTGAAGGTTCATGGCATGAATGGCAGGTTGGTGGAGTGGCTTGGGGCGCCACTTAAGGGCCTTGGTATGAGGTCTTGGGTTCGAGACATGAAGGAAGCAAGGAGTTTTATTTTTGGGCTTTGGCGTTGAAGGAGTAAGGGCCAGGAAGAAGGCCTATATTTAAATGGTGGGGTAAGTTGACATGAAAGTCAATTGGGAGAGTTGGAAAGGGGCGTTAAGGGAGGCTGCTGCTGTTGCCTTCACCAGGTCGCTGGTTCGAACCCCAGGGGCTGCACTTTGGTTTTTTTTTATTTTTTTATTTTTTTATTTTTTTATGCTGCTGGAGTGAATGGGAGAGTGTTGGTTCAATTTTGGACTCTCAAATTTGGCTGGAAAGGTGTTGTAGTAGTTTATTTTATTTTGAATTGTTGAAGAGGTGGATAGGAGATAAATATTAGTATTTTATTATTTGAAGAGGTGATAAAAGTAAGAGATAAATATTATTCTTTTTGGGTGATAATTAAGCTGGAATTATCACCAAAATAAGAGGGTGTTTGCCTATTGTTGGACTCCTTGGGGGCTGTCCATATTTGATTTTGTTACAGCATAGAAGTTCCCAAAATTTCCAGCAAATTCTTTTCTTCTTTCTCCCTTCATTGTGCTGCTGAATTCTCCCTTAAACTCTTAGCCAAAATTGTTCAGAAATTTCCAGCATTGTTGGTTTTTCTAAGCCGAATACACCCTCCTCCTTCACTAAAATTCCAGCCCTTCCAATTGTGTTTATGCCGAATCTTTCCCTCCCTAACCAAAGGTGCTGCCGAATTCAATAGGTGTGGTAAGGGACTCTCTTGTGTTAAATCTTTGTTCTTGTTATGGCTTACCGTAATCCGGCATTTATTGATGGTGTGGTTAACTATTTCTCTTCATAGGAACCGATTTCCCATAGGGTACTCCGCAATTTTGATGTACTCAATACAACCCTCTAGCAATCGGTTTTGGGACTAATTAAGGCTTCGGGATTTGTTTGGAAATCAAATCCGTTCAAGGTAAGAACTTTTGGTATGGAGTAGATAGGGCCGAATAGGCCTTTGGTATTAACATTGACAATTGGCCGAATGTAGGGTCAAGATCTAGCATCGTAGATCGGCTTTTCGGGATCTAGGAATTACGATAGTAACAGGTGTGTAAGATCTCTCTACACACTTTATTAATTTACATGACGTTATTGTTTGCCTTAAATCTTTTGGTTGTGGTTAGCTTGTGGCATAATCATGGATTTCGGGTAAGTCCCCTAACTTGTAATTTTTGATATATGTTTGCATGCCATCACATGATGATTAATACTATGACATGATATATGAAATTTGATGTATAAGCATGTGAGGGTGGGATTGATGAGAGGAGGGGGATGAATTATGGACTGTCGTCAGTGGTTTTGACCACAAGATGGGTTGGCCCCATCAGACTATTTGTGACCTATGGTCATCAGTGGTTTTGACCACAACGATTGATTATTTGTGACTAAGTCCCAGTGGTTTGGTACCACCAGTGGTTTTGACCACATTTGATGTATTGTGACCTATGGTCATCAGTGGTTTTGACTACACGGGGTAGAAAAGGAGTATGGATGGCTAGTTGGGTTGCATGAGCATGTTTATTAATGAATTGTGTATGAGATGTATTTTCCGGGTGGGGGATTTACACACTGTGTCTTGGTGACTCACCCCTTCCCTTTACATTTTGCAGATGAGTAGATCGCGGAGGTGGAGCTGGATGGACTCGAGGTGGCCATGCAGTGGAAATTTTAATTAGATGAACTTGGATTTTGTTTCATTTTATTTTGATGTTGGTTTTATTTTAATTAAGTTGTAATAAGGCCTCCTAGATATTTTTTTTTTATTATTCTATGTTTTGGGATTAATTTGTTTAAACTATTTCTTAACATTAAATTAAGTACACATGTTTTCTAAAATTTAATCGCAAAATGTTTTATTGTGCCATCGGGCACACCTGAATCGGTAACAATCTGACTTAATGAATATTTTTAAAATAAACCTAAGTATGGTTTTTATACTCCTCAAATGCTATAAATCGGACACTATCTTTTATCAAAAAGTTAATTCGGCTTAAAGGGATTTTCGAAAAAAAAAATACTTTCTCTGTAGCACACCAAATTCGGTCGTAGTGTTTGGGCCGGGTTTGGGGTGTTACAAAAACATCCCTGATTTACAAAATTTCAAAAATACCTCTATTTTGCAAAATTACATAAATATACCTATAGAGTAGATTTACGAAAATATCCTGGGTAGTGAAACGACTAAAATACCCCTAAGTGCCGACTGGGTGGAAATATGTATGTCGCATTCAAGGAATATTTGTTGCACTTGGGTGGGTTTTGATGATACGTAGGAAGATTTAAGGATCGCATAGTCGCTTGATGACCGTGGATCTACCGGTGGCTTTAAGCCCATTATAGCAGCTTTGCTGCTACGTTGAGTAGTGCCGCTGCTGGTGCTACCTTTGGAGTGTAGGGATGGGTGGGTTGATATTTATATCCCCACAGGTGTGTAGGGTTGGAAGGGAAATGGTGTGCATGGTTGGATTTGGGATGGGTGCATTGCATACATGTGATACAGATGTGATATGAAGTCGTTGTGGGCTGAGGCCCAAGACCACTGATTTTGATAGGGCTTAGGCCCAATATAATATTTGCATGTTGATTGGATTGCCAAGGGTCGTACACACTGAGTTACGAAACTCAAACCCTTTTTATTGAATGTTGCAAGTGATCCTCAGTAGACGGCTCGACGTGGGAGAGGACTCGGGGATGGCCACACTACAAGATACTTAGACATTTTATTTAATTGTTCAAAAGACATGATTTTAAATTGCTTTATTTTCGTTGAATGTAATAAGGCCTTATACTCCAATTTGACTTTAGCTTTTGAGTTTTGCTATTATTGTTTCAATTGTTTACTTAGTTATTATACCTGAGTAAATTTCTTATGTTTAAACATGGTTTCTGAAATACTTAAAATAATAAAATGGGCTTTTATCAATACTTAACAAGATGTTCAAGGATTTTTGGGTTTTTAGGCCTTAAAATTTAACTTAGAAAAATCGTTTTGAAATATGCCTTCGATGTGACATTCTCGGTTTCAGCCATAACGTCTGGGCCGGGTTTAGGGATGAAATCGTCATTAATTAAAACTTTAGGGCAAAATGGTAATTTTACCTGAGATGTGAATTGGACTGAATTGAATATGAATTGTATTAAATTGATTTAAATTTACTCGTATAGATTCGGATAGAAAAAATTTGGAGTTAGAGCGAGAAAAAGCAAAAGTGTCGAAATAGTAGATTTTACGTACACAAACATTTATTGAGGTAAGTTCGTGTAACTAAATTGTATATTTATGTGTTATGCTTGATATATATGTATGTGATTCGAATAATTGTTAAGTATGAAAATAAATCACATATCCGACAATGTCTGACAAGAAATAAATCCTGTTTGAACAAATGAAATTAGATGGATACATGGTTCCCGGAGTGGTTGTGGTTCTCCATATATTGGTGGCACACCATAGCTCTTATGAGCATTCTGTTATAAGACCTCTCGAGCTTCCTTTTTCATGGTTCCTGTGAGCATCCTGATCGGTAGTGATCCTGCATGTGTTGCGGACTATCGCAGCTCTTTGTGAGTCCTTTTTTATGATCGGTTGTGATCCTACATATGTTGCAGAGACAAGTGCAACTCTTTTTGAGTGTCCTAATATGGCTCGCTTGAACTTCACGATATATGGCTATCTGGAGCTCCTGATTAAAGGCTCTTTATGAGCTTCCTGATTAAAAGTTCTTTGTGAACTTCCTGATTATGGTTCTTATGAGCTTCCTGTTATATAGCCTGGATAAGCTTTCTGATCGGATCTTTGTGAGCTTTATGATTAATGGCTCTTTGTGAGCTTCCTGTTACATGGATTGAGAGAGTGCTTCCTGATTTTGTGCCTTAGTGGATACCCCTGAATATGAGTTGACGGATTTTTGATTTGTACACTTCGAGTGTACTAACTGTGTATCCATCGATGTTTTCAATGACTCAGCGGGCAAAATCCTGACATGAGAAAATATGAACATTAAATGAATTAATACATGAATCTGCCTGAAATACATGAAAATTGATGATACATGATATATAGAAATGATATCACCTGATATATTGAAGCTTGACATGCTTGGTACACGAGTGTAGAGCATGCTTAATGACTTTGTTTATACTTAATTTGGTATATGTCTGAAATACATGAAACTAATGTTACAACACATGTTGAAATACGAAAGGATAATATATGAACATGGAATTTGTTTGATGAATATGTTCATTCATGATTATAGATTTGTACACCTTGAGTGTATTACCCGAGTGACATTGACATTTCAAATGATTTAATGGGAAAAGTTCTGACATGAAATAATCTGAACTCGAGATGAATTATTATGAAAATGTACTTAAATACAAGGATATGATTTGTATATGTTATATGAATACATGATGTGGAAAGTACATGTATTTGGAAATCTAATTATTGTTAAGCCCATACATGTTTCTTGATATTTATATGAAATATTTGACTAACAAGGGTGATGAGGATATCTGTTAGGGCTTGTGACTAAATTGGTTGATTGTGTCTTGCATGTTTATCTTGAACATGAATTAATGGTAAAGTTAATTACCATGTTATATGAACTTACTAAGCATTTCATGCTTACTTTGTTTTATTTTCCCCTGTTCTATAGCAATTCGGAAGCTTATTGGTTTGGAAGCTTGGCGGAGATCACTCACACTATCCATTGGCCCATTTTGGTATATATGGTAAATCAATTATGGTTATAATGGCATGTATAGGTTAATTAGCCAAAATTGGCATGTAAATGTTTTGGTTATAACTAGCCATTAGAATAGTTTATGATGAACATGTTTTGATATGTATAAATGAGGCTATGACATGTTTGGTGTGTGCTTAAATGGTTGATTGATAGAAATCCTGTTGGCATATTGATGATTAATTTTAGCATATTTGGTAAAATATGCATATAGGTGAATTTGATAAGTTAAGTAAGTTTGTATATTTGGTTACATGATGGTAAAGTGTCATCTGATGTACTTAAGAGTACATGGGTTGTATGTGATGATATGTCATGCATGAGACTCGGCTTTGACTTGAATTAATTATTTTAAAATGGCTTCTGAATATGTTAGTATTGGTGTAGGAGGGAGACAAAATAGGTGAGAAATGTGGCTTGGAAAATAGCCTATTTTTGTCCACACGGGCAGAGACACGGGCGTGTGTCTCAGCCGTATGTGACACATGACCTAGCACATAGGCGTGTGTCCCCTGCATCTTTAAAATGTCAAAATAGCATGCTCAGAATTGATCACATAGCCTAGCACACGGGCATGTGGATTTGCCGTGTGACCCCTGTACCCATACACAACCTAGCACACGGGCGTGTGGATTGGTCGTGCGACCTAAGTCAGAGAGTTACAAGGCCTAAGAGACAGGCATGTCCTCACACAGCCTAACCACATGGGCGTGTGACCCCTGCATTTAGGAAAAATTTTGAGATTTTGCAAAAAAAATTCTTTAAGTACCCGGTTTAGTCATGACTCGTTTCTAATACATACTTTGGACCTCAAGGGTTCATATAAGGGACTTTATGATTAATTTCTGACATGAATACTGTATGGTGTAAAGTATATGTTTATTTAATCTGCAAGTTCTAGTAATGCTCTGTAACCCTATTTAGGCTGCGATTTCAGGTTAGGGGTGTTACATTTATTGGTATCAGAGCTACGATTTAGTCGATTCTCGGACTAACATATTGTATACAAGATTAGCTATACATGCCATTATATAACCTGTGATAGTGTGATATGTCCTGACTCTGATGAGAATTGTTTTATTAGTAGACAGAGATGCTTTCTAACTGAGCTAATTCCGATTACTGAAAGCAATACTCAAGTGTCTGAGTAAAAATAACTTAAGAATCAAAAGAAATTAAGTAAAAAGGTAATTTATTCAATTTATAAATAACTACTTGAAGTGTAATATATTAAAAATTGTACTGTAAATCTAACTTTTCTGTAACCTTATGTTGTTTAAAAGAGATATTAGATTTTTCTAAAGATTATTCGAGATACGCAATGCCATTATTAAGGAAGAAGTTATTCATGAGTAATTGACTTATTCAGGTATGGTATCTACAAAACGGATTAACTGAAATTTTTTTCAGGATTGGTTCCTTTAGTGAACTGAATAATGTGAGATTATTAATGACTTTATTAGTCAGTGGAATAATGATGAAATTTCAAAGATATCTGAATCCAGTTGTTATAATTGTGTATTATACAGTGATTTCCTCTGGGTATTATATATATATTCTTTGACGTTCAGAGATATATGAAACTGTTCATTTTTAGATGTGATTCTTATCACATAGAAAGGTTGGCTAATCATGATATTAGACGGAATTATTGTTAGTCTGGTTGATTTATGATCAACATTGCTCTATCTTCCTCTGGTTTTCTAAACTATTATGTTTGATAGAAGACTTGATGAAAAGATCCATATGATACTATTTTCTACTTCTACTAGTTGAAGCTCTAAATTGCAAATATGCAATTTATATTGTCTCTATCACAGCTGTTTCTAGTGCATATGTTCAATATTACTCTTCTGGATTTTCTCTGGGATATCATCAATCTCTTTATCATTCAATACGGGTTGTATTCTCGAAAATTTAGTAAACTTTTACATTTTGGATTTCATTATCTCGGTTTTCTTGTTATTCTTATGGTCTGACCTTATCTATCAAACATGATTTATCTGTAAAAGATATTCATTAGCTGGAGGTAATTACATTCATTGTTATAAATACTGACTCGATCATGTAGTTTGGTGATATGGATCACAGATTTTAAAAATTGTATTACTGCACTGGTTGTTATTGGGGCCACTTTCGGTTTTCCTCTTCTATTTTGGAGTGCACTATTGATGTTGAGGTATTATTCTATATATACGGTTGAAATTTTGGTCCTATTATAGCACAATGGTTTTTAATCTGAATGATGGTTGTGGCTTTAGAAAAATTTAAAGCTTCGATGTTAATAATTGAAATAGTTACATCGATGACACAGTTACTACAGAAAGATGAAAGATTTGAATGGTTTGATAAGTGTCAACAAAGTTTTGATGAGATAAAAGCCCTATTGGCCGAAGCATCAATTCTGGTTCAGCCTGAATCAGGTAAGGAATTTTCGATTTACAGTGATGCATCATTGAATGGGTTAGACTGTGTTTTGATGCAGTAAGCAAAGTAATAGCCTATACTTCCAGATAGCTAAAACCGTATGAAAAGAATTACTTGATACATGAATTAGATTTGACAACTATTGTATTTGCACTAAAATTTTCGTGACATTATCAGTTTGTGAAAAATGCTGTATATTTACTGATTATAAAAGTTTAAATTATATGATGTCGTAAAAAGATTTGAATCTGAGACAGAGTGGATAGCTAGAGCTATTGAAAGACTATGATTTAATAATTGATTTTCATTTGGGAAAAGCAAGTGTAATTGCTAATACTATGAGTAGAAAACCTCTGTTTTCTTTACAAGCAATGAATACCCGATTATTATTGTTTGATGATGGCTCAATTTTTAGCTGAGCTTAAAGCTAAACCGACGTTTCTACAACGAATCTGTGAAGCTCAGAAAAATGATAACATGTTGCAAGTTAAATGGATACAGAGTGAGTCCACCTCTGATTTAGAATTTCAAAATGGATCTGATAATTGTCTGCTATTCAGAGGTAGAGCCTGTGTATTGAAGGATTCAGAGCTTGTACAGAAAATCTTACACGAATGCTCACAGTGGTACTATGTCTATTCATCCGGGGAAATAATAAAATGCATAACGATTTAAAACAAATATATTAGTAGTCTGGAATGAAATGTGGTACTTTTGAAATTGTATTTAAATATTTGATATGTCAGTAAGTTAAAGCTGAACATCAGATACTGATACCTTCAGGACTGTACAGTCAATGATGATAACGAAATGGAAATGGGATAAAGTTACTTTGGATTTTGTATCAGGATTACCTTGTCTCTAAAAAGAAAAATGTTACTTGCGTAATCGTCGATCATTTGATGAAACCTGCATTTTTTATCCCAATATGAATGGATTTCTCACTTAATAGATTGTCTAAATTATCTGTTTCTGAGATTTTCAGATTTCATGGTATGCCAATGTAACAGCCTGTTTTTAGTCAAATCGAAACAGTGATTTTGGGACCACAAATCTGAAGTCAAAATAATTATTTTATTATTATTTTAATGTCTACAGCATGATAGTATACTTGTGTAACATCCCTAACCCGTAACCATCGTCGGTCTAGGGTTAAGAGGCATTACGGGACATTCCGAAACTTTTAAGATCATTTTACAACGAAAAGTACAACATCGTCACATCATAGCAAAATACAAGCATACAGTCCCTTAATGAGGTCTACGAGACCTTAAACATACATTAGAAATGTAACAACCTTATTTAGACCCTATTCGGAACGATGGTTTTAGGACCACGAATCCGAGTTAGAAAAATATTTTAAAATTATATTTTGTGTTTATTATGTGTGAATTTATTTGTGTGAAATTTTTGTACTTTAATTTAGTTGTTTGAGTATCCAATTAAATAAAAGGATTAAATCGTGAAAAATGAAAATTTAGTGGTTATTTTTAGAAGGGCCGAATAGTGGTTGTTCTTTTAATATGGAGGCTTTATGTTGTAATTTAGCCATTGATAAAGGTAGTGGACAGCATTGGACTAAAGTAACCTTATTATATATGTTTTATATATTAATTACTAAAGGTTAATTAGGTAAAATAATAATAATGTTAATATATGTTATAATATATCACAAATTAAAAGTCGTTATCATTTTTTCTACTAACCGAATGTAAAAGAAAAGAAAAAGAAAAGAGCAAGCTTAGGGTTCGGCCATTGTTGAAGCTTGATTCAAGGTTAGTCTTAGTTCGATTTTTGATAATTTTTACGTTTTTGTAATTGTTGCTTCAAATACTTCAAGACCCATGCTTGAATTTTTTATTTTGATGAAGATTTTGAAATGTGCCATTGATGAGTTTAAGGGTTTTATGATGTTAGTTGATGAATTATGAAATATATGTGTTAGATTAATATGTTTTGTCTTTGGATTTTTGATGAATTTGAGTAATTTGGACTAAATTGTGTAAATAATATTTTGAGAGACTAAAATGTGAAATAAATGAAATATATGGATTAGTATGATGCTTATGAATATTCGACCCTAGCATGGTATATGCAAATTTTGTATATTTTGTGTTTTATGCAATAGGGGTTAAATTGCAAAAAGTGTGAAATGTCAGAGGCAAAATGGTAATTTGCCCATTTATGTGTTTTTGGATTAAATTGAATGAATATGTGATTAAATTAGTTAAATTTGAATTTATTTAGATCAAGAATGAAATAAAATGAAATTAGATCGGGGGAGATCGAAAGTAGTCAAATAGTCGATTATATCGTCCGTCGACGTCCGAGGTAAGCCTATAAGCACATAAATGTTGTTAAATTTTGATAATATATATGTTACATGATAAACTAAATTTTGTGAAATTAATTTGTGTTGGCCGAATGTGATTTGAGCAAGGGAGATGTATTTTGAGTTCAATTCGATCAAGTTTCAATGTCCGAAAGCCCCATACGGACCCTAGGAATAGTTAGGATACATATGTCATGACATAGGATTTTCGATATGTGTTTTCGTGTAAGACCACATCTGGGACGTTGGCATCGACTTGTGTTTACGTTTAAGACCATGTCTGGGACAGTGGCATCGATATGTGATTACATGTAAGACCACGTCTGGGACGTTGGCATTGTACGAGCCTTCTGACTATCCGCGTATCCTTTTTAATTCCAAAGGTTCAACGGGCAATATGAAGTAAAGACCGAATGTGAAATTGAATTATAGGTTCAAGTATGTGATAGCTAAATGTTTATAAGGAAATAAGGTAAGTTGATTACTTGAAATGATATAAGTTATGTGAATATGGATTTTGTGTTAGCATAGTTGAACATATAAGTGATTTGGCTTATTGATGTAATTGTGATATTAAAAGTGAAAATATATATGTGTATATGATTGTTTATAATCGGCCATATGATATGTATGTGTGATTAAAGTATGACATTTGTAGTAAATGATATTTTTGAATTGAAAATTATGTGTCATGTTAATATGTGTAACACCCAAACCCGGCCTATGCGTTAAGGCCAGATTCGACATGTCACGAAATAAATATACTTTGATCCCTTTTTAAGTAAAACAGCTTTCAAAATTTATATGAATTATTTATTGATTAAAAGATTTGATTGATAAATCGACAATTTGAAATGTAAAATATTATAAATCGTAACTTTGAAAATATCGTTAACCGTTCGAGAAAATTTTTAAAAGGAATTAAAAAAAATATTTTCGAAAAGAATTTATGAAAAATCTTAAGAGTAAATTTCCGAGTTAAAAATATGAAAAAATTTTATTATGAAATCCTTGTTATATGTTCATTTTTGAATAAAACGTTACTTTAAGTTTAAAGAAAAATAAAATCTCAATTTGAAATACTCAAAGCAGTTTATAAATTCATCAAACAATAAACAAAACAAAATTTAATCCAGAGGCCTTATTACAACCTTAATTCAAAATAGCAAAGTAATTAGAAATACTAAAAGAAATCCAAATTCCAAATTTAACCGTTTATGAAGTATGGCCTCCACCAAGTCATCCACGGCCCAAGTCTCCATCACTGATCATTACCTGAAACGGATAAGGAAAACGGGGGTGAGTTACTAAAACTCAGTGTGCAACCCACTTACCGATGTCCACTGGGCCAAATAGTCCATTAAGCAAATACTTGGGCCTAAGCCCATATACAATATTAACAATGTAATATTACATGAATATGAAATGCAATTCCCAAACCAAGCCTAGTATTTCCATCTGCTACACACCACCCGAACCAACCATCACACCTGTGGGGAGCTTTAGTCACCCACCCCGCCAACACACCAAATATAGGCATTAAGCCATTAATATCAAATTTGTGGACAAGCCACCAGATTAACAAAATTTACATGACATTGCCATTTTTCATAGTTGTGGCAGAGACACCAGAATTATGTAGGAGAGCTACTAGAACTTCTCTTCATCATTATCCCATCCCATGCAAATCATGTATATAATGCATAGCCATTCACAAAAATTTATTCAGATATTTCTTACAAACATTATGGTCCATTATGACAATTTATCAAGTTGGCCAATTAAGCAAATTATCATCTTGGCCCATTTAGCAATTTATAACAAATCGACCCATATAGCAAATATCAAATGGCCCGTATAGCAATTTATCAATTTGGCCCATATAGCAAATATCTCAATTTGGCCCATATAGCAAATATCTCAATTTGGCCTATATAACAAATACCAAATGGCCCATTAAGGGTATTTTCATGATTTTCACAGTCTTAATACCGATTTCATAATCCTTACCAAAATAGTGATAACTATGCCATTTTACCCAATTTCACCAAAATGTGATTTAATCAAACAATTTACCATTAACACGTTTTAATTATCTAACCCATGAAATACGGTGTGAGATTACACACTTGATTACGGTAAGTACTACGCTCTCTCGATCGTTGACACCTAAAATATTACAACGCTCGATTAGACATTACTCACTATTTAATAAATCTACTCTAAAACAAACGATCTAAGATTTTACCCTCGGGATCGCGAACAACTACGATTTGTCGGTTTTCCTCAGTTGACGGTCTACAACCCGGTGGAAAGTCCCGAATCGCTGATGCCTCACAATTGCAAACAACCTCGAATAGTTGATTCTCACCGGATGAGGGTCCACAACCCGGTGGAAAGTCTCGAATTGCCGAAATAGTCCTTCGTTTGAATTTAGGAGTTGGGATCGTAAATCCGCTCCTCTTTCGATCACCAATCACTACCCCTTTTGATTCGATATTGTTTGCCTCCATTGAAAACAAATGTTAGTCCAAACTAATACTACGTTATTATGAACGATTGATCTTACGAGTAAGGTTGGCTTACCACAAAATCTGAGTGATCCACGAATAAATCCCTATAATATAATCGGTTACTCCTTTCCATTCTGATAATCTTCTTAACTAATAAAGGATGATCATGAAATTCGTGAAGAACTCTTACCTTAGAGATTTTTGAACCGAATCCTAGCGATTGCGAGATGACTTCGGAAGAATGATGGTTCGGCCTTCCACTATCTCACTACGAAGAAGAAAGGGATCTTGTTTAAGAGAGAAAATAAGTGATGATTTCGGTCAAAAGACCTTCCCAAACCAACATATAGATTCGGCCATAGAAGGAAGAAAATGAAAAGAATTGAAAGAGTTCTTACCGATTGTTCAAGAGGTGAATGACAATCCGAATGAAAGAGAAAGATCAATAAAAGGATGGAAGATTCGGCTATAGAGGAATAGTGGACTCAATATTCGGCTATGGTGAAAAATATTAGAGTGGAAGTGATGCTTGAAGGATTTTGCGAAAAGAAAAGAAAAAGTAGAATGGTGGATTAGTTTCGGTTTTTCAAGAATGATGAGTGAACAAAAGAAATGGTTTCAAAGTTTGTGTACATTCGGCAAGAAGAAGAAAAGAAAGAAGAAAATGTGCACGCTCAAGGTTCCAAATTTTGGTAAGAAGGAAAATTTGGAGAGAATAGAAAATATCACAAAAGTTGCATAAAGGTGTTTTGGCCAAAAACAATGCCCAAATTTTTAACAATTACTAAAGACAAATTCGGCTAGAAGAAAAATGTTTTGGGAGAAAATAGCACACTTGATACTAAAGCAATTTTTACCAAAACAAACACTAAAATTTTACCTAAACACCATAGGAAAATTCGGCTATCCCCTCCCCTAATACACAAAACTGTCCACATGCATTACAAGGTTGGTTAATACTTGGCCATCCATACCTTCCAGAACAATTACCACGAATTTAGCCCTTTGTTCCCTCTACTTGCCTTTTCCCTTTTGATTCCTTTCCCCAACCTCAACCTTACCCTATTTCTTAGCCACCTTGCCAAAAATAAAGAAGTCAAATTTGTCATATTTACTCCTTGGCCGACACTTAAGGAAGGAATGCAAAAATAAAAGTCAAGAATTGCACAGAAGGGATTCAAACCTTTTCCCTCAAGGTACCACAAGTGACGCCATAACATCTTTACTATTTGTTCAATTATGCTAGTTACTTATTCAATTATTTCCATATGCTTCAAGGTCACTTACTCCATTTCTTTAAAGTGCTAAATAACAAAAAAATTTACTATGTCCAAATAAACCCCGAGCCTTCTCAAGACCTCCTCAACATACAAAATTAATAATCTAACTAGCTTAACACCAAAATAATGCAACACATAAAATTCCAATTCTAGGATGTTACAATTCTACCCCTTAAAGAAAATTTCGTCCTCGAAATTTACCTAGTTAAAAGAGGTGAGGATATTGCAGTCGAATCGCGTCCTCAGGTTCCCATGTAGCCTCCGCTCCGTGATTACGCTATAGAACTTTGACTAACGATATTGACTTCTTTCTTAGCACCTTAACATCTCGATCTAAAATTTGCACTGGCTCCTCCTCGAACGACAAGTCAGACCTTATCTCAACTTCCTTTACCGGTACTATGTGAGACGGATCCGATCGGTAACGCCTTAACATAGAGACATGAAATACACTATGTATCTGGTTCAACTCTGGAGGTAACCCAAGCTGATAAGCCACTGGTCCTACACGCTTCAGCACATGGTACGGTCCGATAAACCTAGGGCTTAGCTTGCCTTTCCTTGCAAATCTGAAGATCTTCTTCCAAGGTGAGACCTTTAGAAAGACTTGATCCCCCACCACAAACTCAATATCCTTACGCTTCAGATCCGTATACGATTTTTGTCTATCCGAAGCTTCCTTTAACCGTGTCCAAATTACCTTTACCTTCTCCTCCGTTTCTGATATCAGCTCAGGACCCAATAACTGTCGCTCCCCCAATTCAGTCCAACAAGTAGGAGTACGACACCTACGACCATACAACGCCTCGTAAGGTGCCATCTGGATGCTGGATTTATAGCTATTGTTATACGCAAACTCTGCCAATGGTAGGAAATCTTCCCAACTACCCCTGAAGTCAATCACACAACCCCTTAGCATGTCTTCCAGAATCTGGATTACTCTCTCCGACTGACCATCTGACTAAGGATGAAATGCTGTACTGAAATTCAACTTGGTTCCCAAAGCTTCATGTAAAGCTTTCCAAAACCGTGATGTAAACCTAGGGTCCCTGTCCGATATAATAGACACTGGTACCCCATGTAACCTCACGATCTCCGCTACATACAACTTGGCCAACTTCTGCAATGAGTAATCTGTACGAACAGGTAGAAAATGGGCAGTCTTCGTCAACCAATCCACTATTACCCAGACGGAGTCGTTCTTAGTAGGTGATAAGGGTAGCCCACTAACGAAGTCCATCGTTATCCGTTCCCATTTCCATAATGGAATCTTTACCGGTTGCAACAATCCCGACGGTAATTGATGTTCCATCTTCACTTGCTGACATGTCAAGCACCTACTCACAAATTCAGTAACCTCCCGTTTCAACCCTGGCCACCAATACTGCTCACGGAGGTCTCGATACATTTTATTTCCCCAGGGTGCATAGCATATGGGCTACTATGTGCCTCTCACAGAATCATTTGCCTCAATTCCGAATCTTTGGGCATACAAATTCTTCTGCGGAAACACAGTACTCCATCGTTATTCAATCCAAATTCCCTTATCACACCACCTTCCATTTGCTGAAGTAATGAACCCAACTTTTCATCTGATGACTGCTTTAACCACACAGGCTTCACCTGAAGTTCGGCTAGCAGACTACCATCTTCATATAGACTGAAATGAGTGAACATTGCTCTCAAATCTGATATCACCTTACCACTCAACGCGTCTGCCACCATGTTAGCCTTTCCGGGGTGATACTCGATTGAGAAGTCATAATCCTTCAACAGTTCTATGCACCTTCGCTGTCTTAAGTTCAACTCCTTTTGGGTAATGAGGTACTTTAGACTCTTATGATCCGTATAAATAATCGACTTCTCTCCGTACAAGTAGTGCCTCCAAATCTTCAAAGCAAACACCACTGCAGCCAACTACAAATCATGAGTGGGATAATTCACCTTGTGCGGCCTTAACTGACGAGATGCATAAGCCACCACTTTTCCACCTTGCATTAACACACATCCCAAGCCTATGTGTGACGCATCACAGTAAACAACAAACTCTTTTCCAGCCTTAGGTTGAATCAATACTGGTGCTTCCGTCAGAATCTTATTCAATTTCTCAAAACTCTCTTGCTGCTGATCTGACCACACAAATGGTACTCCCTTGCGCAACAATTTAGTTAGAGGTGCAGCAATCAACGAAAACCCCTCAACGAAACGCCTGAAGTAACCAGCCAACCCTAAAAAACACTGAATTTCAGCCGCTAACTTCAGTGGTTTCCAATCCAACACAACCTTTACTTTCCGGAGATCAACTCTAATTCCTTTGGCTGACACAACATGCCCTAAGAAAGTCACTTCCTTCAGCCAAAATTCACACTTAATGAACTTGGCATAAAGTTGCTTTTCCCTCAATATTTGCAATACCATACGCAGATGTGAATCATGCTCTTCTTCATTCTTCGAGTAAACCAAGATGTTATCTATGAACACCACCACAAACCGGTCTAAATAGGGTTGGAAGACCCGGTTCATCATGTCTATAAATGCAGCTGGTGCATTGGTCAACCCAAACGGCATCACCAAGAACTCATAATGTCCATAACGAGTTCGGAACACCGTCTTATGAATATCTGCCTCCTTGACCTTAAGTTGGTGATAACTCGATCTCAAATCTATCTTGGAGAAAACAGAAGCTCCTCGCAACTGGTCAAACAGATCATCGATTCTCGGCAACGGATACCTATTCTTGATTGTCAACTTATTCAACTGCCTATAATCGATGCACATACGCATCGACCCATCCTTCTTCTTGACGAACAAGACCGGTGCTCCCCAAGGTGACACACTCAGTCGAATGAATCCCCGATCCAAAAACTCCTGAATTTGAGCTTTAAGCTCCGCTAACTCCTTCGACGCCATTCTATAAGGAGCAATGGACACCGGAGCCGTTCCTGGCAATAGCTCAATGCCAAACTCTACCTCCTGGTCCAGAGGCAATCCAGGAAGTTCTTCGGGAAAGTCGTCCGAAAACTCCTTTACCGTTCTAACGCCCTCCACTGACAATTCCTTGACATCCAACGCACTAATGAAGGCTAGGAATGCTCCACACCCTTTTCGCACCAACTTTTCTGCCTTTAAAGCATATACCACATTTGATAGATAATTTCTCCTTTCACCTATCATCACTACTTCTTTATCTTCTGAATTTCTTATCGTCATCCGCTTTGCAGCACAATCTAAGTTCGCACGGTGTTTCATCAACCAGTCCATGCCCAAGATAAGATCGAACTTGCCGAAAGGTAGTTCCATCAAATCCGCCAAAAATGTTTCTCCTTGCACTTCTAAGGGTACATTTCTAAACAATTTATTTACTATCACAGATTGTCCTAAAGGACTAATTACCGTCATCTCTCTAGCAGTAATCTCAAATCTAATGTTCAGATTCCCAGCTACATCAGTAGCAACATACGAATGGGTGGATCCGATATCTATCAAAGCAGTAACAAGTACATCAGATATGAAGAACGTACCGATTATCACATCAGGTGCATCACCATCCTCTCGGCATCTGACCGCATAAACTAACCTTGCCTATCTCGCCTCCGCGTTACCCCTGAAGCCATTGCCTCTACCCGGTGCACCTTAACCTCGACCTGCGCCATTACCACCTCGACCTGGTCCACGACCCCTCGGTGGCTGCTGAGCGCCTCTAGCTAGCTGTGCGTCATGGTTACGAGCTTCGAGCTTCCTGAGTTGGAGCAGTCCGTCGGGGACAATTCTTAAGCTGATGGTTCTTAGAACCACATTTGAAACAACCACCGGTTCTCTTCCAGCATTCACCAGGGTGTCATCTTCCACAGTCAGCACATGGTTGTATCTGATTGGTAGCAGCAGATGCTCTAGCTTGAGCTGGCTCATCATTCCTGGGCCTCTTCTGAAACTTTTTAGCAGGACCCGAGTACTTAAAGTCCCTCTTGCCCTTGCCTCTATCTCTTTCTCGGTTTTGCCGCTCTGAGTGCTTAGCCTCTTCAGCTATCTTTGCTTTCTCCACCAGTGTGGCAAAATTCATTTCTTGTTGTGGGGCTATCAATACCCGCAACTCATCACTCAACCCGTCTTCAAAATGCACGCAGTGTTCGTAGTCAGTTGGCATAATACCTCGGGCATAAAGACTCAGAAGCAGAAATTCTGCTTCGTATGCTGCCGTAGTCTTACTTCCTTGAACCAGATTAAGAAATTCCTTCCTTCGGGCATCCACATAGCTAGCCCCGACATACTTTCCTTGAAATGAAGTTTTGAAGAAATCCCAAGTAACACGATCGGCCTGGGTGCCCTCCCGAACAGTAAGCCACCATTGATACGCCTCATCTTTCAACAAGGACACAGCTTTTCTACTCAGTGGTACACTCCAAATCATCCATGATCCGTTCCACTGTCTTGAGCCAATACTCCGCTACATTTGGAGCTACACCCGAGACACCCCTAAAAACCTCGGCACCACTTGATCTAAGTCGTTCCGAAATTGATCCACGAGCTGCTGGCCCAGTTCTAGCCCCAGCAACCTTTTCTAAGACTCACAACATTGCTTGGGTCAATGCAATGTCCTCCCTCATACGGTCATGTGATCCATTCTCAGTCCTGGGTGACGCAGGTGCGTCCATTTCTGGTATATGTCCCGACGCTTCAGATGCAACTCTAGCGCCTCGGCCTCTACCATGGCCTCGTCTACCGCGTCCATGTCCTTTAGCGCTCATATTGAGTAATTTGATTTAATCTGATTAAAAGTCTTATGAATCAGTATACTATTTCGATATTTATTAAACAATATCTTATGAGGTACAAGAAGTAAAGTCATTTTTGTAAACGCGTCCTATAGTCTCAATCTCTATAGTTTCAACACCTAAAACTAAAAGTTCTAGAGTGTTCCTATAGTCATATCATAACAATCATAATCATATAATAACATACTTACTTGACTTGGTGCCGGATACCCGTGGTGCCATACTTCCTTTTTGAAACATGCATTTTAACTTTACAATTCAAAACAACTTTGGAAAACGTTTTTGAACCCAAACCACAGTCGAGTTTTGAACCGGACTCTGATACCATAAAATGTAACACCCCAAACCCGGCCTATGCGTTAAGGCCAGATTCGACATGTCACGAAATAAATATACTTTGATTCCTTTTTAAGTAAAACAGCTTTCAAAATTTATATGAATTATTTATTGATTAAAAGATTTGATTGATAAATCGACAATTTGAGATGTAAAATATTATAAATCGTAACTTTGAAAATATCGTTAACAGTTCGAGAAAATTTTTAAAAGAAATTAAAAAAATATTTTCGAAAAGAATTTATGAAAAGTCTTAAGAGTAAATTTTCGAGTTAAAAATATGAAAATCTTTTATTATGAAATCCTTGTTATATGTTCATTTTTAAATAAAAAGTTACTTTAAGTTTAAAGAAAAATAAAATCTCAATTTGAAATACTTAAAGCAGTTTATAAATTCATCAAACAATAAACGAAACAAAATTTAATCCAGAGGGCTTATTACAACCTTAATTCAAAATAGCAAAGTAATTAGAAATACTAAAAGAAATCCAAATTCCAAATTTAACAGTTTATGAAGTATGGCCTCCACCAAGTCATCCACGGCCCAAGTCTCCATCACTGATCATTACCTGAAACGGATAAGGAAAACGGGGGTGAGTTACTAGAACTCAGTGTGCAACCCACTTACCGATGTCCACTGGGCCAAATAGTCCATTAAGCAAATACTTGGGCCTAAGCCCATATACAATATTAATAATGTAATATAACATGAACATGAAATGCAATTCCCAAACCAAGCCTAGTATTTCCATCCGCTACACATCACCCGTACCAACCATCACACCTGTGGGGAGCTTTAGTCACCCACCCCGCCAACACACCAAATATAGGCATTAAGCCATTAATATCAAATTTGTGGTCAAGCCACCAGATTAACAAAATTTACATGGCATTGCCATTTTTCATAGTTGTGGCAGAGCCACCAGAATTATGTAGCAGAGCTACCAGAACTTCTCTTCATCATTATCCCATCCCATGCAAATCATGTATATAATGCATAGCCATTCACAACAATTTATTCAGATATTTCTTACAAACATTATGGTCCATTATGACAATTTATCAAGTTGGCCAATTAAGCAAATTATCATCTTGGCCCATTTAGCAATTTATAACAAATCGGCCCATATAGCAATTTATCAATTTGGCCCATATAGCAAATATCTCAATTTGGCCCATATAGCAAATATATCAATTTGGCCCATATAGCAAATATCTCAATTTGGCCCATATAGCAAATATCTCAATTTGGCACATATAGCAAATATCTCAATTTGGCCCATATAGCAAATATCTCAATTTGGCCCATATAGCAAATATCAAATGGCCCATTAAGGGTATTTTCGTGATTTTCACAGTCTTAATACCGATTTCTTTATCTTTACCAAAATAGTGATAACTATGCCATTTTACCCAATTTCACCAAAATGTGATTTAATCAAACGATTTACCATTAACACGTTCTAAATATCTAACCCATGAAATACGGTGTGAGATTACACACCTGATTACGGTAAGTACTACGCTCTTTCGATCGTTGACACCTAAAATATTACAACGCTCGATTAGACATTACTCACTATTTAATAAATCTACTCTAAAACAAACGATTTAAGATTTTTCCCTCGGGATCGCGAACAACTACGATTTGTCGGTTTTCCTCGGTTGACGGTCCACAACCCGATGGAAAGTCCCGAATCGCTGATGCCTCACAATTGCGAACAACCTCGAATAGTTGATTCTCACCGGATGAGGGTCCACAACCCGGTGGAAAGTCTCGAATTGCCGAAACAGCCCTTCGTTTGAATTTAGGAGTTGGGATCGTAAATCTGCTCCTCTTTCGATCACCAATCACTACCTCTTTTGATTCGATATTGTTTGCCTCCATTGAAAACAAATGTTAGTCCAAACTAATACTACGTTATTATGAACGATTGATCTTAGGAGTAAGGTTGGCTTACCTCAAAATCCGAGTGATCCACGAATAAATCCCTATAATATAATCAGTTACTCCTTTCCATTCTGATAATCATCTTAACTAATATAGGATGATCATGAAATTCGTGAAGAACTCTTACCTTAGAAATTTTTGAACCGAATCCTAGCGATTGCGAGATGACTTCGGAAGAATGATGGTTCGGCCTTCCACTATATCACTACGAAGAAGAAAGGGATCTTGTTTAAGAGAGAAAATAAGTGATGATTTCGGTCAAAAGACCTTCCCAAACCAACATATAGATTCGGCCATAGAAGGAAGAAAATGAAAAGAATTGAAAGAGTTCTTACCGATTTTTCAAGAGGTGAATGACAATCCGAATGAAAAAGAAAGATCAATAAAAGGATGGAAGATTCGGCTATAGAGGAATAGTGGACTCAATATTCGGCTATGGTAAAAAATATTAGAGTGGAAGTGATGCTTGAAGGATTTTGCGAAAAGAAAAGAAAAAGTAGAATGGTGGATTAGTTTCGGTTTTTCAAGAATGATGAGTGAACAAAAGAAATGGTTTCGAAGTTTGTGTACATTCAGCAAGAAGAAGAAAAGAAAGAAGAAAATGTGCACGCTCAAGGTTCCAAATTTCGGCAAGAAGGAAAATTTGGAGAGAATAGAAAATATCACAGAAGTTGCATAAAGGTGTTTTGGCCAAAAACAATACCCAAATCTTTTAATCAATAAATAATTCATATAAATTTTGAAAACTGTTTTACTTAAAAAGGAATCAAAGTATATTTATTTCGTGACATGTCGAATCTGGCCTTAACGCATAGGCCGGGTTTGGGGTGTTACAATATGCCTATGTTAATATATATGTTTTTACTTATGACTTACTAAGCTTAAATAGCTTACCGTGTGTGTGTTCTTGCTTACCTCTGTTTTATAGATTTTGGAGTCAAGTTACGAGCTCGGGGATCATCAGAGAAATCTGTCACACTATCGACTCTTTTTGGTATTTTTTTAAGTCTGAATTTGATCTTATGGCATATATAGTATAGATGAAATGTTTGATTTTGGGATGTATATATATAGCCATGCGAAAATGGCTTGATCATTATGTTTAAGTTCAGTTTATTGTGTTCTTGGTTATGTGCATGATGTGTTTGGTTTTAGCAATTTGGCCTTGGCTTATTATATGCGAAACACGGCTGCTAGGTTTTTGTTTGTGTGTATGATCTCGGTCAAGGTGAGTTTATGTGTTACTTGTTTAATATGCTTTGCTAATGATAGTTGAATTAAGTCATGTGTTTCGGCAATAAGGTAAATGATATATGCTTGATGTATTTAGTAAGAAGAAATAATGTTAAGTGATTTTGGCTATGTGATATTTATATATATAATGAAGTATGTATATGAAGGTTGGAAGCTAAAGCTATCTATAATTCGGTTTAGTAATCTGATAAAAGGATAATTATATGTTCGAATGTGTATAGGATATTTTGATTCGGTTTGTAATGACGATGTATGCACCTTTATTATGCTTGAATGGTTGGCTATATAGGTTCAGTTGCTATTGGTAAGTAATGAATATGTTTCATGATTGTTTTGGTACGAATCCAAATGGCAAGTGAAATTGTATGGTTTGGTTACGATATTTGGTTCATTATGATATGCATATAATCTTGATAATGATATGATCGAATCAATGACTAGTTAATAGGATAAAATGTGAGTTTAGGTATACTAATATACACATGCGAATTTGGTGTACATTGAAATGTTATTTATGTGCAAATGTTAAATGTGACTTTTGTTTATAGGGTAAAGTGTGCATTATATTTATATATAAACATCAATAGTATGTTCGGTCATGATGTAATGTTACTATGTTTGTATATACATTTGATTATTAAATGGTATAATATGATTCGGTTGGTTTAATATACACATGTATTGAAGAAATATGATTGAAAATCAACTTATGTTATATTTGTTTATATTTGTTTTGATTTATGTTTGATATATGTTATATAATGATATATGTTGGGATATGTATTAAATGTATAAATGCCATTAATGTTTAAGTCATGTGGTTCGGACATTTTTATGTATTAAGTACTTGTAATATAACTTGTTGTACATTGTTTAATTGAATATGTTGTAATGTTATATGAATAAAAAAAATTTGGTAGAAAAGATCATATTGCTTTGTGCTTGAATTCAAATGAATGTCTGTTCCAGATTGTGTTTTGTTCGGTAATACCTCATAACCCTAATCGTGCGACGGATACGGGTTAAGAGTGTTACATTTGATTGGTATCAGAGCTATGGTTTAGTCGATTCTAGGACTAACGTAGCGTGTGTGAGTCTAGCTATACATGCCATAATTTTTATACTTCTATAGTGTGATGATTCCTGACATCTGAAAATGTGTTTTCGTATAGCATATGAATCCCGATCGAGCTGTAGCTGATGATGTCGAGAGTATAGCACCCGTTCCCGCGCAAGGGATAGCGTCGGTTGATTCACGACCTACTTTGAGTAATCAGAAGGGAGAGGCTAAACAAGCCTTTTACCAAATGATGAACGACTGGTTTCCTCAATATATCCAGACTAATCCAGCTGCACAACAACCTCCACCCCTGACTAATCCATCTTTGAAACCTGTTATACCTCATGTGAGTGATCCGTTGAGATTGCTTAAGCCTCCTGTTGATAAAATCAGAAAACATGGGGCTGAAGAGTTCAGAGCCACTGATTATGATGATGCTGAGCAAGCTGAATTCTGGCTCAATAATACTATATGTGTAACACCTCTTACCCGTATCCTATGCTGAAACCGGGCACGAGGCATTACCGGACTTAATCTACTTAATCACACAACTTTATTCCCAACATGACATCTCTCTGTCACCATCACAATAACCTCATTAAGGTTTTACGAGGCCTTAAACATACATACGAGGGGTTTCAGAACCCAACCAAAAACTTTCGTGATCTTAAAAATTTTCACCTAAACGGGGGCCACACGCCCGTGTGATATGGGACACGCCCGTGTAGTCAGGCCGTGTGGTCACACACGACCATGTCCCTACCCCGTGTGGGATTTATTTTCACTTCGAACCTACAGAGGTTTTCACACGGCCGAACACACGCCGGTGTCCTTGGCCCATGTGCTCCACACGGCCTAGACACACCCGTGTCCTCGCCTGTGTATAAAAACCTGGGTATTCTATTTGTGACATCAGCCACCTTGTAAGGGTCACACGGCCTAGGCACACCCCCGTGTGGCTAGCCCGTGGTCGACACTGACTTATAACACCAACATGCAGGGGACACACGGCCAAGTCACACACACATGGGACTGTCCTTGTGTCACACACGGCCTAGACACATGCCCGTGTGCCTACCCGTGTGGACAAGAACAAGGTTATTTGCCAAGCTCTTTTCATCCCTCTGGCTTACACAACATGAATCCATTCAACATATCACTAAACAACTCATATTTTGCAATATAAACTTCCATGAATAACTTCATATTTTCATATATATAACAATGAGCCAACAACTATGGCTATATACACAAGAGTTTCTCAATAAATGGGCCAACACACTCTTGGCCAAAATAACAAAGCAATATACCTAGTCTAGCCCCTATACATGCCATACTCCAAAAACACTAAGTCTAGATATACCGATGTGAGCTGATAGTGTGGGCGATCTTCCAATTATCTTCGTATCTCGATCCGACTCTTTAACTCTATAAGACAAGGGAAAAGAAAGGGGAGTAAGCTTTAAGCTTAGTAAGTTTACATGTAAGCAAATAACATTATAGTATGTGCTAAACAATAAATAACATTACATACTAAGCAAGAACAATCCACATTCATAATCATGCTTACTCATTTCCTTCCTTGCCACATTCCAACCATATCACGAGTTTAATACTCACATCCGTTAACATACATCCCTGCACTCATCACCACAAAGTTACATGATACAACACATCATAACTTCTCAAAAAGCCATTCATACTACCAATCACTCGGTGGTTTCGCATTTAGCCCACCATCAATTACTAATAGGGTGGTATCGCAGATAGCCCACCAAAAAGGATTGTTACGGTGGTATCACACATAGCCTACCAATGATAAATAGATGTTGGTATCCCACACGGGCCATCATAATTAAGTAGTACGGTGGCACACTTAGCCCACCGTCAAGTGTTGTCATTACACATCTACATATCTATTTCGTAATTCATACGATAATTATTCAATAACTACCAACTTCAATCCACTTAAACCATACATGTTATCAATCATGCCATGCACTAATTAGCAACAACAATGTGAATATAAAATGCATCGTTTACACATAAACTTACCTCGGTGCAAAATGTTTAAATTTGCGGTTTAATCCGTAGCCTTGCCTTTTCCCTGGTCAAGGTTAATTTCATGCTCTTCTTGATCTATAACCATAAAATTCACTCATTTAGATCATTCTATGATCATAATGCATCAAAATCTACACTTAGGCAAAAATGACCATTTTGCCCTTGTACTAAGCAAAATTACGATTTTCCCCTAGGCTCGTAAATTATTTTTCAACTCATGTTCTCAATAAACAAGCCTAGTTGAACATTTATTTCTCTTACAACTACTCACAATTTCAACTATTTCATGCATTTATGACACAAATTAAATCTTTGCATTTAAGTCCTAATTAGGTGTTTTCATGCTAACACCTTTCACAAAAGTTGTTTCTCATCACCTAACATTCATATTCCTCCATAAAAACTTAGCTAACAACATAAACTCTTTCATTGCAAGTCCCTAGACTTTCAACCATATTGCAAATTAGTCCCTTCATTAGCTAGCTTAAGCTTTGGAGACTCCAAAAGTTCAAAAATTATCAAATAACACCACCAAAATCACTTACTTGTAGAGGTAAGAAGTTGCTAAAAATTTGATCTTCAAAAACCCTATTCTTGCTTGAAAATTTCGGTGGAGGAGAAATGGGAGAAAGATGATATCTTTCTTTCTATTTTTCCTCTTATTAATTCTTTAATCACCTACCACCACCAACTTTGACTAAATTAGGCTCCTTGTCCCCCCTATGGCCGGCTAGTGCATTTAAAAAGGTTTAATTGCACATTTGAAACCTTCAATTAAGATTCTATGGCTTTTAGACACCTCTACCTTGAAAAATAGAACTTTCGCACTTTATACGATTTAGTCCTTTTTTACAATTACACATACAATTGTTAAAATTAAAGCACCAAAAATTTTATGCATCCATATAGTCATGCTACAACACATGAAATAATATGAAAATAATTTTCCTCAACCTCGGGTTAGTGGTCTCGAAACTACTATTCCGACTAGCCCTAAAATCAGGTTGTTACAACTCTCTTCTCCTTTAGAGATTTTCGCCTTCGAAAATCTTACCGGTAAAAAGGTTTGGATATTGCTCTCTCATGGCTTCTTCTGGTTCCAACGTAGCCTCTTCTACACCATGTTTTTTCCATAACACTTTTACTAAGGCTCCTTATTCCTCAACTGTTTCACCTCTTGAGCCAAAATCTTAATCGGCTCCTCTTCATATGTCATATCCGGTCGTATCTCGATTTATGCTGGAGGAATCACATGTGAAGGATTTGAGCGATAGCGCCTTAACATCGATACATGGAACACATTGTGTATTTTCTCTAACTCCTCCGACAAAGCCAATCAGTATGCCACTAGCCCAATCCTTTCGGTAATCTCATATGGCCTTATGAATCGCGGACTCAATTTCCCCTTTCAACCAAATCTCAATATTTTCTTCCACGGGGATACTTTCAGAAATACTTTGTCACCCACTTGAAACTTGATTTCTTTTCTTTTCAAATCAACGTACGACTTTTGTCGGTCTGAAGCAGCTTTAACTAGATCAACCCCATGAATTTGCTTCTCGCTCAACTCGGTCCAATACAAGGGAGTCCAACACTTGCGACCATATAAAGCCTCGTACGGTGCCATCCGTATGCTCGACTGATAACTGTTGTTGTAGGCAAACTCAACTAAAGGTAGGTATCTCTCCCAACTACCTTCGAACTCTAACACACAGCATCGGAGCATATCCTCCAGAACCTGGATTATTCTTTCAGATTGACCATCAGTTTGAGGATAGAATGCAGTACTAAAATTCAACCTTGTACCCAAGGCCTCCTGTAACTTCTTCCAAAACCTCGAAGTAAATCTCGGATCCCTATCCGAGATAATAGATACATGCACTCCATGTAATCGCACTACCTCAGCAATATATAACTCGACCAACTTATCCAATGAATAGTCAACACGCACCGGTATAAAGTAAGCTGACTTCGTTAGTCTATCGACGACAACCCACGCAGCATTTTTCTTTTCCGGAGTCATAGGCAACCCCGTCACAAAATCCATGGTGATCCGATCCCACTTCCACTTAGGAATCGTCATCGGCTGAAGTAATCCCGAAGGTACTTGATGCTCAGCTTTCACTTGTTGACAAATCAGACATCTTGTTACAAACTCAGAGGTGTCTCTTTTCATACCCGGCCACCAATAAAATATCCTAAGATCATTGTACAATTTTGTATTGACTGGATGTACTGACAAATAACTGTTATGTGCTTCATTTAGTGTAACAGTCCGATTTAGACCCTAGTCGGAATAGTGGTCTCGGGGACCACAAATTCGAGTCATAAAATATTTTAATATTATTTTCATTGCTTCTTATATGTGAATTAGTATGTGTGAAATTTGTGTGAGTTAATTTTTCTGTTTATATGTTCAATTTGAGGAAAGGATTAAATTGCATTGAATACAAATTTCACTATAGCAAAACAGGGCTTTAGCGGCATTTTTAGTGGCGTTTGAACGAAAAACGCCGCAAAGATTATACATTAGCGGCGTTTTGAAGCTAAAAACTGAGCAATAGCGACGTTTTTACCGCTAATAAACTAAGCAATAGCGGCGTTTTTGTACAAACGCCACTAATGAACTGAGCAATAGCGGCGTTTGTAAAAAAATGCAGCTAATAAACTGAGCAATAGTGGCGTTTTTGTACAAACGCCGGTAATAAACTGAGCAATAGCAGCGTTTTTGTACAAACACCGCTAATAAACTGAGCAATAGAGGCGTTTTTTGTACAAATGCTGCTAAAAGTTGAGTAGCCATTTTTGTGTAGGGAATCGTTTCGATTTGATCCGATTTAATTTTCATATTTTTTTCTTATTCTTGCTTTGAATTATATTTTATTTTGATACATTCACTTATTATAAGCAATGAGAATGTTTCATTTTAGTTACTTAATTATGAAAAGTTACAAATTTCTAGCTAAACAATTTAGAAGTTTTCATTTAAGTTACAAATTAAGCTATTAAAATTGATTTAGGGTTTAATGTTTAGTATGTTAATTTTATGGTTTAGGGTTTGTTATTTTGGGATATGGGTTTAGTGTTTTAAAGTTTGTTATTTGGGATTTATTGTTTAGGGTTTAAGATCTTAGTGTTTAACGACATTAAGGTTTAAGTGGTACTGGTTAGGGGTTAAGGTTAAGGGTTTAGGGGTTTAGGGGTTAGGGGTTAAGGGCTTATGTGTTAGGGGTTATAGTTTAGGGTTTAAGGTTTTGGGTATATGACCCAAAATCTCGAAACCAAAATCCCTCAAATCGGTTTCCCCTAATTCAAATCTCCAAAATCCCTAGAATCTTATAACCACGAAGTTGTTGGATCCAACCATCGTTTACTGATCCATCCTTTTATTGTGAAACTGTCTTCCCATAACCCCGAATGGTATATGTATCCATTACCCCAATGTTTATTTCTTTAAGATAGGTTCAAATTTTTATCCTTAATTTATATATTAAATAATTTATTATATAACTGTAAAATAGATAATATGAATTTTAATATTAAAATTATCATTATATAGTTTGGGGTTGGGATTATATGTTAGAGATTAGGGTTTGAAGTTTGGATTTGGGGTTATGTACTGGGGTTTGGGGTTAAGTTTTTTAATTTATATATTAAATAATTTATCATTATAGTTTTTTAAACCTTTTTTATTTCATATTTTGAAATTTTCTGCTTTTTGTTTTCTTACATAAAAAAATTATATAAAAATTATGTCATGTATCTAATTCTTTTAAATATTACTCAAAGTTTCAAAAATTATTTATTTAAAACTGATATGAATTATATAATAATTAAATATAAAATTGTAGTAAAAGTCAAGCACTCTTCCATCCTCTTCTTATTATTTAACTAGTTTAATTATATTAACTAAAATGTAATATTTTTAATTTAATATTTAAATTATTTAGAAAAAATTAATAACACGTAGAAAAAATTTGAAACAAATTATAACATAGAAAAATATATGTTAAAAATGAAAAAAATAAAATACTATTATTTAAAATAAATTTAAAGATTTATGGGTATATGACTGATATATTTTAAATTTATATATATTTAAAATAATTTTAAAGTTTTAAGTTTTAATGGTTTAAGGTTGACGTTTTAAATTAATTAGTGTTAATAATATTAAGGTATTGGATTAATTAATAATAGTATAAAAATATAAAGAATAAATGATATTAAAAATTACCGGTGTTTTTTACAAAAACGCCACAAAATCCATCAATAGATTCGAAGATGGCATCGTTTGACACTTTGTTGTATGAATTAGTGGCATTTTTGAATAAAACGCCACAAAAATATATCATTACAATGCAAGACATCGTCGTTTAAAGCTAATTGTTAGTGGCGCTTCCGGTAAAACGCCACAAATATCTGTCAAGTATTAGTGGCGCTAGTCCTGAAAAGGCCGCAAATATATATAGACATTAAGCTTCACGACGTCGTTTTATCAACAATATAATGTGGAGTAAGGTGGATGACGTCCTTTTCTCAACAATTAGTGGTGCTATTGTATAAACGCCGCAAAACAGAAATTGACTTTGAGCAAAACATCATCATTTTGCTGTGCTCGGTTTTACCCCCCTCCCATCCCCAAAATCCCTAAGTGTTTTCTCCCAAAAGTCTGTTCCCCCATTTTTTCTATTTCCCGAAATCCCTAAGTTCTTCATCCCCTTCTGCATTCCCCTCCCAATCCCTAATTTCTTCTTCGATTCTGGTGCAAAATACTTCCCCAAATTGATTACTTCCCCCATCAGGTATTTATTTCTTGTTTTTTAGCAATTTGATTACTTCCCCCAAATTTTATTTATTTGATTCTAGGCATGGGTTTCTATTCCAGTTTTGGTTGAGTTGATACATGGTTTTCCATCTGGTGTTTTTCATTCTGAACACTCATACAGGGCAAGGAAATTCGGTTTTGCATTGGAATATATATATATATATATATATATATATATAAGTTAACAGCTGTTTCTTCTTCATAATCTGTAAATTTTTTTCTCAAGATATGCATTAGGCCGGAAGCTAACAGAGCTGTGAACCCTTTCAATCTTTTTAATTGTTTTCTGAGAAGAATGGGAAAGAGACCTCTTCAAGTGCTTTTAGATCTGGGCATTGCATTCTTAGGTACTTTTTGCTTCATGGACCCCGATCTTAAAAGATGCATTTTTAACTTCCTTTTGTTTGAATTTTTTGTTGCTTGCTATCATTAATTGTGCCACCAAATCTGGGTTGTTCCCCACTTTGTTAAATACACTGTGACATATTGGAGTTTTGCATCTTTAGTTGAATTGAAGATAGACAAGTTAAAACTCCTTCAGATTCTGCTTATAGATAGATCATGGATCCTTTTTCTTTCTGAACAAAACTTTTATTCCTTCCATAAAGGTTCTTCTTTGTTTAAAACTAAATTTTTATTCCTAATATTTGCTATTTTATCATGATGTCACTGACCCACAGGTTGATGTTGAATTCTTTTACCTATATGATCAACCCTTGAGTTTCAACTGTATGCAATATATTGTTTTCTAATAAAACAGGATGAAAGTTGCCTATTTTGTCAAGCATTGTTTCATTAATAAGATCTAATTACTTTCTTGAGGCTCTCTATTTTTGGTAAATAAACTCCATTGTATCAGTTGCCTTCTTTGTTTTTGAAAATTTCATTTCCTCCTTTCAAAAAAAAAAAAAATCATTTCCTTTCTTTTTCGATCATTTAAAATGTTCTTGCATGGTTTTGATGATGACAACAAGTCATCAGTTTTGATAGCAGAGTCTATTATTGAAGAGGTTTTTGTAGGTTAAGTAGCAAAATAATTTCTCTTGGAAGAGCATTTCATAATTAAATTTCTTATAACATTATCCATTAGTGGCCAGGATCTTAATCATATGTCAATTTAGCAAAAATGACTTAAAGAATATCCTAATATATTTAAGAGGTTTTAAGTATATCTTTTTGTTAGTTTTGCTTGTGAAAGGGAGATAAATTATTTCCCTTCTTTCTTTATTTAAATAATAAAGATTTTTCTTAACCCTAAATGGCTTATTTTTTTATTATTGCATTTTTTTCTCTCACTGATATTTCAAGCTTAATTTGTCATTGAATGTATCTTGATTATTCTCTAATTATAATCACAACGATTATTTCATAACCCTTTTCTGTATTTGGTCTATCTTTCTCGTGGTTTCAGGCTTCCATTGCTATAATTCTGCTGCAAACAGTAAGCAAGTGTTTAAAAAAAATATTTAACATTTACTTGTGAAAAAGGTATTACCCAATTAGGAAAATATTCATTTTTGAGCATATTTATTTAATTAATATGAATTTTCTTTCACTACAAAGCATAATCATACTTGTATTTGTTTTTAGTAAATAGCATTTTCTAATTAATCAATAGCATTTGTTAATTCATATGTTGTTTGTATTTCAGTTACTGCTTCCTACTACTCCTGCAACTGTTGGATTGAATTTGGTGGTAATAACTTAACGGGTATAAAATCATTATTATTCTTATTTATATTCATTTTATTGATTTATATTCATTTGATAGAAAAACATTAGATATCCAATTGTTAGTCAAGATTATTAATCTTTTGTGATTCACCTTCGATATTTCCAAGTACCCTTTTATTACATTAACATGCAAACGTGTGATTAAATATAATTATATTTTCTTTATATATTGCTTCTTAACAATGCACCTTAAATGTCGAATACCCAAAGTTGTGTAACTCCTTTTCATTCTTAGAGAGCTTTTCCTCATATTTGGTTTTTAATATTTTACACTTGCACCAATACTGCTAAATCAGAGATATGTACGTATTGTTGGTATCCAATATAGTTATTTATAATTTTTCATCATTCATGTTAATGCTTTTTTTTATTTTCTGTTTTTTTTTCAATTTAAAGTATTAGTGAGTTAATGTTGTTTGTATTTCTAACTGCAGCCCTTGTTTCTTGGTGAGAGTGGAGTAGACCATCTTCTTGAAATTCTTAATGTATATTTTAGTTCAAAATTCTGATCAGTAATAGTTATATCATGATGAGTTTGTCCAAATTGCTGTCTAAATTGCTATTTATTATCCTGCTTAGTTGGTATATATGATGTTTATTATACTGCTGTCCAAAAAAAAGATTCAAAGTATATAGGCTGGAAACCTAACGGGTTGCCTTATATCTCATTGTAAGATATAACGGATCCTCCCCAGGTGTAACAATGCCACGTATGATGAATCTTAAAAAATTTCTGTCCAAATTGCTGTTTATTATATTATTTGAACTGCTATATATTCTTTTTAATATGTTGCTTTTTATTATATTGTTACAACTGATATAATATTATTAATTTCTCTCCCTAATTGCTTTGGTTTAATTTCTTATTGAATTGAACAAATTGGATTTTCATGTGATTCTGTAAAAAGGATGCATACTGATCATCCTAAAATAATAATAATTTTGAGCTTGCATGTATGTACAAGACACCAAATTATAACTATTGAAACATGCATCAGTGTAAGTCTAGCAAATCATTTTCCTAATTTCTGAAATTTTGTTCAAACAACAAATTCTTACCTTTTTCAAAATTTTAAAATTCAATTCTAAATCAGTTTGATAGTATTTTTCATTAAAATGTATTGATATATAATTTAATTTTTTTAAAAAAATCTTTTCCCAGAATTTATAGCAAATATGATTGCATTATATCTTCAGTAATTGTGATAATTATGAAAGAAATAATAGGGATACTATCACATTTTTGTATTTGCATTTTAAATTGTAACATTTAATTTCTCACATTTTTCGGAATTAATTTTTTTATATTAAAAACACTGTTTGACAAATACTATTTACAATAATATTGTTTTTAATTTTAAAATACTATTTTAATATTGTTTGTAAAACAATTTATAAATATTCTTTTAATTATTCTAAAAATACAATTTTAACAATATTAAAATACTTTGTAAAACACTATTTTAATTTCATATTTATTGTATGAATTAGTGTAATTAATACCTCTAAGTGATAATTCAAATAATTATCCAACCCATGAACACTTCTAACCACACCCTTACTTTGCATGTAAAATGTAAAATTTCTTAAATAATTTACATGTTATATTTTGTATAAACTAATAATCACTGCAGCACTACAACAACATAAAATTATCATTCTTCTGTTTTAAATCTAAAAGATGAACATCGTCAATAAGTGAAGTAAAATCCAAATTGATATTTCATAATAATAATAAAAATTAACATTGTACATATTTCATTTATTATTGTTAATTTATTTGAAATCATATATTTTATTATTTATTATATGTTATTTTAAAATAAAAATCGATATTCTAAATAAATAGCGTGTGATAGAATTTGTAATATTATTAAACTTTAGAAACTAATTCTAACCTTGTTTAATTTATTTCAAAAGTAGAAAAAGAAAAAGAAGTTGGCTTTTGTAGCCTAGAGGGACCTGCCTGGTTTTGCAATACAATAATTTTCTTGCACTTATAATCATTTTTTTTAAATGTGAAAAATTAAATGTAAAGTCTCAAGTGCTTTTCTTTTTCCATCCTTTATTGCGTGATTAAGATCCTCTGCTGGAATTTGCTAATTTATCAAAGGTTTAATTATGACTTCGTTTTTATTTTTAAATATTTAAATTTAAAATTCTTTAGTTTTTATTTAGTTTCTCTATTATTTTAATTTTATCTAAATAATAATAGCATTAAAAATATTTTGGTAAATTTTTAAAATTAAAAGTGGAATAAGCAAATAAAAACGTTTTTAAAAATGCTTGAAAGAAAGCTGATATATATTTTTTATTTGCTTTATACATAGATCCTAAGTGGTATTTTAAAAATATTACATAAATTGATTTAACAAAATTAAAAGTAGAGAGATGATATAAATAGTAAAAGCATAATTAGCTTTATCAAAAAGACATTGAATCCAGGGCAAGTATAAATGAAAAATTTTCTATTAGATTCATGAGATTTTAATATTCAATATTTTTAAATGTTTTTAAAACTTGTAATTTTCTTTATCAATAAAATAATAATAACGATCATTATTTAAGTAGCTTACATAATTCACATAACTCACGTAATATACATAACTTACGTAACTCACATAACATACATAACTTACATAACTCAGATAACTTACATAATACATAACTCAGATAACTTACATAATACATAATACATAGGTTAAAGATCAAATTTCATAGCTTTCACCAAATTATTTAACTTACATAATCCATAACTTACATAATTTTAAGATCAAACTTCATAACTTACATAATTTACATTGTAACACCCCAAACCCGGCCCAAACACTACAGCCGAACCTAGCATGTCACTAAAAAGATTCTGTAAAAGATGTGGCAATTTCGGGAAATATTTTCTTGTATTCAATCTTTTATTTGGGAAAACTTAATAACTTGATAAATTTAAATAATATATAAATTTCATTTGTTGTTTTATGAATTAAAAACCAAAGCCTTAGTTTAATTAAAACTCAAGTGTCTAGCAATAATGAAAGCCCAAAATAAAACCCAAAACTAAGTATAATAGTCTAGTGGCCCGTGGCCTTATTACAACCATATTTAAAACCCATTTAAAATAAAAATATAAAGTAATAAACTAAAGTCTTTTTGCTGAATCCAAATGTTCTTTTGCATGGCCACCTTGCTCTCCTCTCCAGCCCAGTCCGAAACACTAAGTGTCACCTGAAATTGTTAAATTAATAAGGTGAGTCGCGAAACTCAGTGTGCAACCCTCGTGCACCATCAGTTTGGGCCTTAGCCCGCAGATCAGAATATAGCACATAGCATAATAGATAACATACATAAAACCCAACCCAATCCTAGGTTTCCATCCGCTACACACCACCCTTACCTGCCAATCACACCATTGGGGATTTCTACAATCAACCCACACCGCTACACACCATCGATGGCAGTCATGCTGCAGTTAGCTGCTCATCGTCAGAGTTGTGACAGAGTCGCCAGGCTGAAATGGCAGAAGCCACCAGAAACAGAGTTGTGACAGAGTCACCAGGCTGAAATGGCATAAGCCACCAGAACAGAGCACTTCCCCTTTTTCATCAATCACCCAACCCCAAGCATACATAGAGATCAACATACAGAGCATATCGTTTTAACAGGAACATTCACTGATGAATGACAGAAATACTAACCTGATGATTAGCCTTTACCCTCCTTGAGTTTTTAATCGTTATGTCGGGATTTCGGCATTTAACAGAGTATAGTAGATTTATACATATATATTAGCAATCAATCTAAAGGTGTGAAAGGTTACACACCTGGTTATCGTTAGGATGACACTCTCTATGTCGACACTATCAGAAGCTGCTAAAACTGCTATCTGTCTAAGATTTTGTTCGGATACCGATCCACAACCTACTGGCCAATCCCGAACTGCTGACATTGCTCACTTTTTAAACTTAGGGATTGGTTTTACAGAGCCAATCCCCTCCTTTGCCTGATCTATATTTGATTCCATCGAGGGACCTTATCAGTTGCTACCATCATAACATGTGGTTGTTAATCCATAACATAGGGTTAAGATTACGAATACGATAATCTAACGTAACGAAAATCTAGAGAAAACTACCTTACCTTAAAATCCTGAAAAGAGGTATGATACTTAGAGACTAACAATTTTCGGCTTTTAGATCTAGACGATCAGGTCTCCTTCAAATCTCGGAATAACGCCCTCAACACAGGGAATTCAGCTAGCACTTGGGGAGATTTCGGTTTTTTGTAAAAAAAATCAGGAAGTGAAGATGATTCAAAGAAGTCTTATGATGATTCGGCTTTTAATGAAGAAATCAAATGGGGCCTATGATTTCGGCTTAATGGAGAAATCGACACAAGAGAAAAAGAATGAAGAAGAGAATGGAATAAAAGGTTTCGGCTTCTGAAGAATTCAAAAGAAAAGATTGTAGAAAGCAACTAAGGTTTTGGCTTGTAGAAGAGAATGAGAGAAAAGATTGAGAGAATGAGGTTCAAATGCCGGAATTGAAGAGGTATCCTCTCTATTTAAAGAGAATTTCGGCACCCATATATATACTAAAATAAATAAATAAATTGATAAATAAATTAATAGATCTACACTCCCTAATCGACTCAAACTTAACACCAATTAAATTCCTTTATTATCTCAAAATTGTATCTTCATCCCCATCCAAAAATTCCTTTATTTATCCAAAAATCCAATTTGAATTACATTCAAATTGCCTTCCCCGAACAGCAGCCGTTCTTTCGGTGTTTCGGTCCACTTCAACCACCTTACCCACGCCTGCAGCAAAATAGAAAATTATTGTGCACAAGGCAACTCGAACCCGAGACCTCCACGCACAACCACACGCTACCAGCCACTGCACCAGAACTCTTCTTGTGATATGTTTCGTTCTCAACTTCTTTTAAGGCCTATTTCACAGCGACCAAATCATCCAAAGAAATCCAAAAAATATTCGACAACACTGGGCTTCGAACCTCCAACCTGTTCACTATGGTACACGCCCCTTGCCACTGCGCCGCGTATTTTATTTGAGTCATATTTCCTCCCTACTTAGTTATAAACCTTCTGTCGCACTCCAGGTTTACTTAAAAAAAAAACACAACATTTAGCGCGCGCCGCGGCTAGAACCATGCTCCCCCTACTACTCCTAACGCCTTTGCCACTGGGCCAGGCGTTTCCTTGTGTCATGAAACAGTCCCAACTAATTATAAGGCCTAAACTCTGGCGTTTATACCACTTCTGCGCAATAAAAATATTTTTTGCCAAGTCCAGGACTTGAACCTCTAACCACCAGCTTATTCCAAACACCCCAAGCCACCAGACCACGTACTTCTTTGTGATATCTTTTAACCCAACAATATTTTAAAAGCCTTATGACTACCACCAACCTCCCTAAAAAAAACAACATTTTTGCTAAAGCCCTAGATCGAGCCTAGGACTTTTCCAACACTACCAACCCTTCCTAAACCTCCTAAAAATTAAACTAAACATGCAATAGTAAATTTTTTTAAAAAAAATGTCCATTCAAACTTTTCATGATAAAATAATTTATTTCTGTTTGAATAATATTTTTAAGAAAAATTAACTATTAAAATGTATTAGTGACATTATAAAAGTAGAGGGACAAACTATGTAAAAAAAAAAAGTAAAGCATATAAATCAAATCCCCAAATTTTAGCATAATCTAGGGGTCAATTAAAAATTGACCATTATCTTATTTTAGTATAAACCACATATTAATTTTTTTTAGTACATTCAAATTATATATACTCATATTGTATATTAACGAAAATTTAACGATAGAAATTAATATTATAAAAATATAAGAACTGAATTATATTAAAATATAAAAATTAAATCGAGAATAATAGAAAACTTCGTTCATCACACTGATAACATAAATAAAATAATTAATTATATGACAAGGAAAAAATTATGGAAAATATTTGATAAATTGATGCATAAATTGACTACATAGAGTTTAATATTATGCCACATTAAATTTTATTATAATTCAGTTAATATATCTAAAAGGGAGGAAAAATTAGTATACGATAATTACACATTAATCTAAATCCAAACAACAATTACAAGTTTTTTTTTTTAACGACAAAATCCATTCTCTCGACACACGAACCCATTTATTTTAGGCCCAAATTCAGGGTGTTACATACATAACTTACATAATACCTGTATAGATAAACAACTTACCCGTGTAATTTACTGTCAACTTTAGACTTCAACAACTACAAAATGGATAGAACTTGGATGAATTTGTCAAGGGTAAGCAACGGCTATCAATATGGAGTAGAAACTTTTTTAAATTTTGCATTTCAAAATGCAAGCCAAAAGAATATGATTCTTTGCCCGTGTAAGAAGTGTTGCAATATCAATTGGCATTACCGTGAAGTTGTCTACGAACATCTAGTTGTTGATGGCTTTGTTCGGGGGTATAAAAATGGATTTTCCATGGAGAGTATACATCTAGTAGAGCCTCTTCATCGATGAATCTGGGCTATCATCATAGTGCTTACAATCAGAATGTTAGAGAAGATGACATGGATGGCATGTTGCGGGATGCATTTAATATGCGCGGTGATGGTTTGCAATCATTTCCACCTGACTTGGGTGCAACCGATGATTATAATTTTGGTAGAAATACTTTCACCGGGGAAGAAGTGTACCTGATGATCAGCCAAATGAAGAAGCAGCGAAGTTCTACATGTTACTTGGTGAAATGAACGAAGAACTGTACGAGGGATCTAAATTTTCAAAACTGTCTTTTTGTATTCGTCTTTTTCATTTAAAATGTTTGGGAGGGTGGACCGAAAACTCTTTGACAATGTTGTTAGAGTTTTTGAGAGATATGTTCCCGTTTGTGAAAATCCCTCAATCTTCCAAAGACATGAAAAAACTGATCAAAGATTTGGGCCTTGGCTACAACAAAATTCATAGTTGCCCAAATGACTGCATATTGTATTGGGGTGACCGGAAAAACCAACAGTGCTGTCATGTATGCGGTCAATCCGATTAGATGAATAGAAATACAGAGGATGGTAACGAGGATGAAAACGATGCACAGTCAAGGAAGCAGCCAGTTAAGATTTTACTGTATTTTCTGCTAATACCAAGGCTTCAAAGACTTTTCATGTCGTCGAAAATAGCCGAGTCAATGACGTGGCACCGTGATGGACGAACCGATGATGGATTGTTAAGGCATCCTACAGATTATTTAGCCTGGAAATCATTTGACTCCAAATTTCCAAGCTTTGTAAGCGATCCTCGAAATGTGAGGCTGGGGATAGCATCTGATGGGTTTAACCCTTACAAAATCATGAGCACTGCGTATAGTACTTGGCCTATGGTGCTTATTCCTTACAATTTGCCGCCATGGGTTTGCACAAAACAATCATCCTTTATCTTATCTATGATTATCCCTGGAGAGAAAGGGCCCGGAAATGATATTGACATATATTTGCAGCCACTTATTGAAGAGTTAAAACAATTATGAGCTGGTGTTGAGACATACGATGTACTGAGAAAGGATAACTTTAATTTACGTGCGGCTTTGATATGGACTATTAATGACTTCCCGGCCTATGCCAATTTATCTGGTTGGAGTACCCAGGGATGTTATGTTTGTCCTTGTTGTGCTGCGCAAACATGTTCGCAATGGTTATATAATGGGAAAAAGTTCTCTTACATGGGGCATCGTCGGTGGTTACCGGAAAATAATAGATTTAGATTTCAGAGTACTCAGTTTGACGGTACTGAAGAGTTCAGAGAAGCTCCTTCGCAGACCGATGGATCTGAAATATTGTTCATGTTGAAATATATGAATTTCATTTATGGGAAGATGAATCAACCGCCCAACACGTAAAGAAATAGAAGATCAAGGGATGAATCTGATGATGAATCTGATGAAGAGGATGATCCTAATGAGCCAGACTTGTGGAAAAAAAGAAGTATTTTTTTTTGAGTTGCCTTATTGGGAGCATCAGATTTTACGACATAATCTTGATGTCATGCACATTGAGAAAAATGTCTGCGAGAACATCATTGGGACTATTTTGAATGTCGATGGAAAATCGAAAGACAATCTTCAGAGTCAACATGATTTAGTCCACATGGGAATTCGGTGCGAGCTTCATCCCCAAGCACTTCCGAATATGAAATATCGGTTGCCGCCAGCTATTTTTTCAATGTCGAAGACGGAGAAAGAAGTGTTTTGTATGGTGTTAAAGGATATAAAGGTCCCGGATGCGTATGCATCAAATATATCTTGATGTGTGAGTCTTAAAAATCGAAGACTATATGGCTTAAAATCGCATACATCTTGATGCAAGACTTACTGCCAGTTGCTATGCGGTGTTGTATGTCAAAAAATGTGACGTCTTGTGTAATTGAACTGTCCAATATAATGAAAGGCATTTGTGGCAAAGTTTTGGATGTTCAAGAACTTGAGACACTACAAGATCGAGCCGCATTGACTTTATGCAATCTGGAGAAGATCTTCCCGCCTTCCTTCTTCACAATTATGGTGCACTTGTTAATTCATCTCCCTCGTGAAGCAATACTTGGTGGACCCGTTTTCTATCGATGGATGTATCCCATAGAAAGGTCTTAATTTATTTGTAAATTATTCCTTCATTCACCTAAATGCCTTTAGTTGCAACTTTTGATAATGTTCTATACCGTGTTTAGGTTCCTATCCAAATTGAAGTCTTATTACCGCAATAAACGTTATCTGAAAGGATCAATTGTCGAAGGCTACTTGGCAGAGGAATGTATGACTTTCTGTTCAAGGTATTTGGAAGATGTTGAAACAAGAATGAACAGACCAAGTAGAAATGTTGGGCTCACAGATCATAACTTGGCCGAAACTTATTTATTTCAAAGTTTCGTAGAACCAATTGGTAAAGTCGAAATTGCAGAATTAGATGATAGATCGTGGGTCTAAGCACATCGATATGTTCTTTTTCATCACGATTCAATGGAACCATTACGCAAGTAAGTTGTAGAATTTGATAAATATTTATCAATTATAATTTGTCTGTCTTCTAACAAAGTAAACCTTTTTTTAACATAGTGAGTACAAACAAATATTGGGAGCTTGTTCACGGTCCCGAAGATTACAACAACGAGAAATTAATAAGTTGTTCACAGAATCATTTCATGAATGGTTAAGCCAAACAGTATGCAATTGAAGTTTTCATTAACAAGTAATAATGTTTTCTCTTAACATTTATAATTACTCAATTTACTTTCGATTCAATAGGTTTGAAGCCAGAATGAAGTAAATGACGAAGTTAAATGGCTTTCACAAGGTCCAAATAGAATAGTGAAAAGATATAGTGCCTTCCTCATCAATGGATTCAGATTTCATACAAAGTATCGCGAGAGATTGAGGAGAACTCAAAATTGTGGAATTGTTGTTAATTCTTCAATTACAAGTTATGCTAGTGCTAGGGACAATAATCTTGTCGAGGGGAATGTGGACTATTACGGACGTCTTACTGACATAATTGACTTGGATTATTATGGTAGATGGAAAGTTGTCTTATTTCGAGGAGATTGGGCTTATGTGAATACGTCTTATGGTATTAAAAACGATCAATATGGTTTACAATGGTGAATTTTTCTTGATTGATTCACACTGGAGAACAATTGATAGACGAGCCGTATGTATTTTCTTCTCAAGTGAAACAAGTTTTTTACTCAAAAGATCCAATTGATGAGGGTTGGTACGTTGTACTTCGGAACACCCCTAGAAACTTGTTTGACATGGGCAATGGAAGTAGAGATGACATAGTCGAAAGATCAGAAACTTTGCCTTTTCCAGAAGAAAACTTAAATAAAGATATCCCTAGTACTAGTCAACAATTTCAATGGGTTCGTCAGGATGTGGACGAAGATATTTACGAAATATGATGTAGTAAGATTTTACGATTTTTTATTTATATGTAGTATTATAATTTTAATATTGGTTAAGTTATATAATTTAACTATTTTAAATGTACTATTATTGTTGTTATTTGTTACTAAAATTTTGCACTATTTTATGTGCATTGCAGGAAAAATGCCTAGAAGACGATTACGAGAGTTAAGTATTGTCCACAATACTCCAAATTCAGAAGAAGCAAATAGTGAACAGCAAACAGTTGTTGGATCTCCTAGTGTGCCGGACATAGATGACGAGCTTGCAAAATTTCAAAGTAATGTTATGTTTATTTTACATGCATGTTGAATTTTATTATTAATTCCTTTTTCAATTTTAATATAATAATATATCATTTTTCAGCCGAAGGTGGTGGGACGCGAAGAGGTCGGGGACGTACACTGCTTAAAGATTTATACGACCTAAATCTTGTCGAGCGTGTTAAAGTAAGGAGAAACAGTCATGGCCAGCCTGTTGGATTTGAAGCTCGACTGTTAGCAGGCTTTTTGGGCATTATAGCATGAAATGTCAATATGTTGCCCATTAACTACGAATCATGGCATCACATGCTTGATGACAACAAAAATCAGGCTCTCGATAATATTAAGGTAACAAAACTTGAATGTGATTTATAATACTTGGGTTTAACTTTCATTTATATTTACTTTTTAAACTTATGTTTTTTCAGGAGAGATTTGCTTTAGAGGTCTCCGATGACTATATTAAGAAGACATTGGGTAAAAAATGGAGAGACCATAAAAGCACGTTGTAAAAAATATTTTAAGAAAGACATAAGCCTCGACGAAAAATTAAGAAATGTCCCGCCGGGAATGTTGAGGTACCAATGGGAAGATCAAGTTAGATTCTGGAATTCAAAGAAAGGAGAGGTATTACGTACTTCTAATGTCTTATAAATTTTTCGGTTTATAGTATTTACTATATATGTAATAAAATTTCATTATGTAGGACCGTGAGCGAGTTGGAACAAGCAGTAGACAGAAACAAAAATTCACGCACACGGCAGGGTCCAGAAGTTTTGCTTGTGTAGCTGAGGCCGAGGTATTCTAATTTATTAATTCTGTCAAATATTAATGACTTTATACTATTAAATTATATTTTTACTACTACAATGTAGGAAGTCTTGTATGGTCAAAAAGTTGGACGCCTTCAGCTTTTTGACATTACGCATAGGAAGAAGGATGGATCTCCGATGACATCCGAAGCTGCAGAAATTATGGTATATTTACTTAATAAAATTTGATTTATTATAAATATTTATAATGTTTAATTATAATAGTTTAATTCATCATTTGTAGTTTTAAATTTACAATGTTAAGTTATGTTGCATTCCTTTTTATTATATATTTCGTTTCTAACTCTTTCATTGATTTATTAGGATAAACTAAAGGAGAAGAAGGCGGAGTATGAATCGGCTGCTTCGACTGATAGTTTTGTTAATCTTAGGGATATTGATAACAGAATTATTACCGATGTTTTGGGTCCTGAAAGGTACGACTACTTCGACTGATAGTTCTGTTAATCTTGAGTATATTTATAACAGAATTATCACTGATGTTTTGGGTCTTGAAAGGTATGGCCGGGTTCGATTTCAAGGATCTAGTGTTACCCCAACCCAATATTTTGGATCCGACTCCTAGCAATACATGCCTTTTGGGAGTCAATCTCGTGCTGAAGTTCAGAGGCTAAAAGACCAGATAGCTCAGATGCAAGCGAGCACGGTTGAGCAAATTGCTGATGTTCAAAGAAAATATGAAGAACTTCAGCAATAGCTTAGAGCGGATACGGAAGCGGTAGTAGCGAGGGAGGCAGCGGCAGCTGCGAGGGAGGTAGAGGCAACATCGATGCTAGCAGAGCAAAACAGAAAGTACGATGAGCTCCAGCTACAGCTTCAGCATATGATGCAGATGTTTCAACAGTCGCAGAAGCCGCCATCTTAGACACTTAGTTTCTCGTTGTAAGATTATTTTTAACATTATTACATTTAACATTATTGTAAGAATATTTTCAGTTATAGTTCATTTAATTTATTGAATTTCAAGTATCATTTAGAATTAATGCATTTGGTGTGATTTTTATGCTACATTTGTTGTTCTGGGTTAGAATTATATGCTATATTTGCTGTTATTGGTTGGTTTTAGTGCAGGAAGGGTATGATATTGGACAAATTGTACATTGCAAATCTGTACAAATTAGCGGCGTTTATGAAAAAAGCGCCGCTAAAAGTCATTACCTTTAGCGGCGTTTGTGGTATAAGCGTCACTAAAAGTCATGACTTTTAGCGGCGTTTGTGGGGAAAGTGCCATTAAAAGTCATGACCTTTAGCGGCGTTTTTTGCGGCGCTTCTTATGTTTTGTTTTATCTTTTCTTCTGAGATGTTTTCTTTATTTGATATGAACTAAACCCTTCAGATACCCGAAGGGGATGAAACCTAGATGAATCTTGTTATTGTTTTCTGGACTATAAGATAAATACTTGATTTGTTCTTAATTATGCGCGCTTAATTCTTGTGTTAATGTTTCCGGGATATTGATTCAAGTCAGATGTTCTTAGGTGGAGGAGCAAAAGTCCCTGCTTAAGAATAGATCTAGCATAATTAAAGCGGAGTCGTTCATGCACCTAGAGATAGGGTGACGAGATTTTGCCGAATTAGGGTGAAACCTAATATGGGAATCCACAGATCGAGTTAATGCAATTCTAGGGGTTATAATTAGAAAGAGATTTCAATTAATCAAGCTAGGGTTAGTTATTATTTGCTTCGAGAGAGGGTTTAATGTAACTTAGGGAATCCTACGGATCAAGTCAAGTGAATAAATCGTATGGTTCAGGGTTAAATAACAAGTGAAGTTTAGGTGGATTCTTCCTGAGGATATCGTCTTAAATTAACTGAGTCTTTCTTCAAGTTATTTCCCAATTCATTCTTTTTGTCTTTGCGTCTTTAGCTTAGTAGTAGTTAGATTAGATTTAAACAACTTCACTTATTTTAGGCTAGATAATAAAAAGAAGGTTAGTATTAGTACTTTTAGTTCCTCTGGGTTCGACAATCCGGTCTTGCCTAAGCTATACTACTGTTCGATAGGTACACTTGCCTTTAACCGTTGTCAGAGTTAGTTTGCAGGTTCGATCATTTTCTTTATAAAATTTAAGACTCTGATTCTAGCGATCAAGTTTTTGGCGCCATTGCCGGGGAACTAAAATATTAAGAAAGCTCTGTTTTTATTACTTTAGCCATTATTTTTATTTTTTCGCAATTTACTTTTATTTGATTTTGCTAAATTCTCTTTCTTTTTATTCCAGCAGGTACCTCAAGTTTATGACTAGAAGGAACCCTAGAGGACCTTTAGTATACGATAGTGATATTGAAGCTACCGCTCGAAGAAATCGCAGAGAAATCAGTTGAGCCTTAAATTACACAGAGGAAAATCGAGAAGGCAAATCCAATCCTACTGAAGGGATGGATGAGAATAATCCACAACCACATGACGTGGGAGAAAACAATGCTCTGCGTACTATGTTTGATTATGCTAAATCGCATGTAACAGGAGCAGAATCGAGTATTATTAGGCCTGCTATTGCTGCTAATAATTTTGAATTAAAGCCTAACACAATACAAATGATTCAACAATTTGTTCAATTTGATGGTTTATAGGACAAAGACCCAAACACTCATATAGCTAATTTTATAGAGTTCTGTGATACCTTCAAAATAAATGGCGTTTCTGATGATGCCATACGTCTTCGGTTATTTCCCTTTTCATTAAGAAATAAAGCCAAATAGTGGTTAAACTCGTTACCACGAGGGTTAGTCACTACATGGGAACAAATGACCGAAAAATTTCTATTAAAATATTTCCCACCGGCCAAAACGGCCAGATTAGGAATGATATCTCTTATTTTGTGCAGATGGATTTAGAGACATTATACGACGCATGGGAGAGATACAAGGATCTCTTGAGAAGGTGTCCGGACCATGGTTTACCCTTATGGCTACAAGTCCAAACCTTCTATAGCTGTGTAAATCCCTCAATGAGGCAATTAATGGATTCAGCCGCAGGTGGAACCCTGAACAACAGAACTCCTGAAGCAGCCTACGAGTTCATTGAAGAAATGTCACTGAATAACTATCATTGGCAAGTTACAAGGACTAAACTGACAAAATCAGCCGGAGTTTACAACCTCGATGCAGTGACCATACTATCAACACAAATAGAGATGATGAATAAAAGGCTTGATAGTTTGTGTTCTTCGCAGGCACACCCAGTCATGCAGTACAACGCAAGTGGAACTGTGGCGAATCCTGAGTACCCACCCTACCAACCAGGCGCAGAGAGCGAACAGATGAACTATATAGGTAATAATTTCAGATCCAATAATAATCCTTATAGTAATACTTAAAATCCAGGTTGGAGAAACCACCCAAATTTTTTATGGGGAGGTCAAGGAAATCAAGGAAATCAAAGACAACAACCTCCTCAAAATTTTCAAAATCAGCCATATTAGTAAGAGAAGAAGCCAAACCTTGAAGAGATGCTGACAAAATTCATGGCAGCCACAGAAAATCGTCTCCAAGATACTAAGAAAACACTTAAAGATCAACAAACATCGGTTGAAAAGACCAAGAACTGAGTCGGGGAACTTACTAAGTCAGTAGGGGAAGTCACTAAAGCAGTCGGACAACTTGAAAAGTTAATGTCCGAACGACCGCAAGGACGTCTACCAAGTAACACGGAGATTAACCCAAAGGAGCAAATTCAAGCCATTACAGCTCATGATAGTAAAGGGTTAGATGAAGCCAACTCAATACAAGAAAATTAGGTAGAAAAAGGTAAAATAGAGGTAACACGGGAAAAGCCAAAACCGATAATGAAAGAGTACCAACCTTGCATACCTTATCCCAAAGCAATGAAAAGAGATGATACAGAAGAACAGTTCGGTAAGTTTCTTAAACTTACCTCTTCTTGAAGCTCTTTTTCAGATGCCAGACTCGAGAAAGTTTTTAAAATAGCTCTTGACGAACAAGCGCAAATTAGACGAGGAACCACATGTGGAATTAAATGCAGTATGCTCAGCGATGTTACAAAATAGACTACCGCGAAAGCAAATAGATCCAGCGAGTTTTACAATTCCATGTTTAATTGGTAGTTTAACTATTGATAATGTGTTAGTTGATTTAGGGGCAAGCATATATGTCATGCCTTACAAAATGTTTAAACAACTAGGTCTAGGGAAACCCAAACAGACTAGGATGAGCATTCAATTAGCTGATAAAACTGTTAGAATTCCTAGGGGTATTATCAAAGATGTTCTTGTAAAAATTGATAAATTCATTTTCCTAGTAGATTTTGTTGTCTTAGACATGGATGAGGATAATTCGATTCCCTTAATTTTAGGAAGACCCTTTCTAGCAACTGCCAAGACTAAAATTGATGTTGCCATAGGAGAACTCATACTTTGTGTAGGTGACGAATCAATTAGTCTTCAAGCTTTTGACTCGGCCAAGACAACAATCGATGAAGGCAAGAAAGTCAATCCAGTTAATAATCAATGTGTTCAAACTTCATCAGAGGGAACACCACAAGACTACAAACCTGAGCCGAATCATGGACCTAATACCAACAAAGAAGAATCACATAATGAACAAAACCTTAGGGTCGACAAACTAAAAGAGCGGGAAACACAATTCAAAGAAGAACAAGAACCCCACGAAGTAAAGCCGAAGGAGCCCCGAGAAGAGCTCATAGGAACATCAAACCACCTCAAAATAGGAGAACAGGTACTGTTAGATAAATCAGATCCTCGAACCACCATGTCAGACATGAAAGCAAACAAAGAAATCCCCCTCGAGATACACAATATCTTCCCATACGGAACAATCGAGGTAAGCAATCCCATATTCGGCACTTTTAAGGTACACGTTTCTCGACTCAAACTTCATCAAGAAAATAGAACCGTCAGCATGAGGGAAGATATTCAAACCTTTAAACCTCCCTGATTCTTCAATACGAGGAAAGTCTAGCTTAAAACTATAAATGAGCGCTTCTCGGGAGGCAACCCAAGTACTAACCCTATTTACTTTCGCATTTATTTTCAGTTTCTTTTCTTTTCTTAGTTCTGAAAATTTAGTTTTTAAACTAACACAAAAGTGCAGATTTCCAAGCCACATGGCCTTGCACACGACCGTGGCCGTGGCCGTGTGGACCACCAAAATCTTCGTACTGATATAGCAGAGGCTGTACGAATCAGTCCTAACAAAATTTTCAAGTCACAGACTCAACCACTCCCCCACGGGCACCGACAAAGTGGCACAGTCGTGCCCTACGACCGTGTGAAGCTACTGACTTACCAATCACGGGCAGAACACGCCCATGCCTCCCAACTGTGCCAACATACTGACTTGTCACCAATGGGCGTGGCTGGCTGAAAAACGAGCATGAAGAATCAACACGCCTAGACACACGACCGTGCGAAGTGGCCGTGTGCATCGACATGCCCTCAGCCCACGGGCATGGGAGAGTACCAGAATTGAGCCTCTATTTAAACACCAACCTCCTCCCCAATTTTCTCACCTACTTTCCACTACTTTTCCAATTCTCTTTTCTTCCTTTTTCTCCCCTCTCCATAACAAGTCTCTAAACCCTTGAGCCACACCAAAGCCATGACAAAGAAGCGGAAGAAAGCAAGCGTAGTCTCCTTAGGGAAATCGATATACATAAGCTCATGTCGGCCGCTTCATCCAAACAACAAGCCAAGGGTCTTTGAGACCATTTATCTTTTCTTTTTCCTTTCTCTTTTGCTTCAATTTCCTTCTCTTTGACAATCTTATGCTTAATTTAGTTTAATATATTTTAGTTTCTTAGTGTTAGGTTCTTCAAGCTGCTAGGGAATCACACATTGGGAATCACGACCACCACCACCGCAGCCTAAGAAGTTCTAAAGGCTGCTTGGGAATCACGCCACTTCCGCCACCGCCAGCACCTCAGCAGCCTTAGAGGTCACACGCACCTCACGAACTATCCATCAATAAAGACTCTTCGGTCCATCCACCTTTTCTTTTAACTTTATTTTACATTTTATTTTTCTCCTCTTTAGTTTTCTTGTCCTTAATTATATATTTAGTTTATTTTAAATGTGTTTTAATAACTCCTGGCTAATTCTCTACGAGCTCCCCAATTTCTTCATCTAGCGCAGAGCTCGGCAGCAGCCACCACCCCTATCGACTTCCAACTCCGGGAAACCATCCAAATTCAGGAAGTTTCACTTCTCCCTCTCTCTTAAATTGAATATCTGTCTTTGTACATTGAGGGCAATGTACACCTTAAGTGTGGGGGGTGAATATTTATTTGAAGAAAGGGCCTAACTTTTTGCATTATTCTCAAATCCGGCCTAACTTTCTTCATTATTCTCAAATCCCTGAATTTAGTCTTGTTTTTAAGTAATTTCCTCATATTACTAATTAGGATGAAAATTTTGATGGTTTATGATTTTTATTGATATGTTTTAGATTAAGTCATAGTTAATTGTGCATTGATGATTAATTTAGAAGAATATTAGAGGCTCAAGCATGATAAGTCTATTTTTCAGAATTAAAATCTTTACTAGGTTGTTAAGCTGAATCTGAATATTTTCTGGAAGTTTGAAAGTTACAAGGTTGATGTCATAGCACCCATAATTTTTGTGAGATTTTGAGCCTATTAGCGCATATATTCTTTTCCATGCTCACTTTATTGATTATGAGTGTGTCAACTATGCACTGTTATTCTGGAACTTGCCTCGATTATACATGTTGAGACCACACCTATTATTTGATATACAGAGATGATAAAGGCACCTAGGTTTTAACCCACTTACTCCACTAAATAGCCTACCTCCATAATTAACCCCTAGTGAACCCCGTTGATCCTAACAACCCTTTTTATTGACTCACCCACTAATAACCAAAAAACCCTTTGTATTTGTTATCACCATTCCTTTTGACTACCCTCATATCGAGATTTGATTTGATGAGTTGCCTAGTTGTTAGCTTTATTTTAAGTAATTGATTCATTCCTTATTATGTAATATTTGATTTGTTCTAAAAAACGAAGTATATTCAGTATTAGTCTTACTAGGTGAGCTTACATGTTGAAATTCCACATCTTGAGGAAAAAGCCCGTATTATTAGTTTTCAGTTGATGTAATTATTTAGGATTAGTTATTTAAGTTAGGCAATTTGTCAGATTAGTCTTGATTCTAACCTTCTAATTTAGCCTATATCCATACCCTTAAACGAAGCCCCGTTACAACTCTAATAATGACATTTTGATTTGTGTATCATCTCATTTTACAGTGGTGGAGATTTGATTTTCAGGCTAGCCTATGGGATTAACTTTTCAGGTTCGACTTTTGAGAGCTTAATTTTGAACCTTAAACACCTCGAGTGATTTGAGTGAATCTTTAGTGAGGATGTCAATCCTTGTCAATTTTGAATCAAAGGTAATTATTTAGATAAGGGGAGACACCTACGTTTTTATGCTACAAATGTATGACTTTGACTGTTTGAATCTTTAGGACTCTTCGAGTTAGATCATCCATGTATAAATTATCTATGAATTATGATGAGACATTGCTGATAGGAATTATGAATCATGGAAAGTTTGTTTTAATTGTAAGTTGAGAATTTTGCTTAAGGACAAGCAAAAGCTTAAGTGTGGGGGTATGTGATGTGGCTAGATAAATGTTGAAAATGTGCATGAGTACTTATGATATATGAAACATGTTTTGGTATGGCTTGATGGCAATGAATTAGTCTTACAAATGGTAAGTTTATTGACGAATTGATACCACAGTGACTTGGTGAAAATGTGAATGAAACATGCTTGGTTTTATAAATGATTTGGTTGGATTATTTAGTATATAAATGGCATGTATAGAAATGAGGTTGAATAGGATAATATGTTGATTAGTTGACATGATTTTTGGTTGCCTATTGTGTATGAGATAATGCTTATTTGAGATTGTAGGGTTGACCCATGTGTGGGTGGCATTTTGGCCTTGAAAATGGCCTATATTTGCCCATACGGTTGAGCACATGGGCGTGTGGCTCGACCGTGTCCCTTGTGGTTGAAATTCAAAACAAGTTAGGATCGACCACGGGCTAGACACACGGGCGTGTGACTGGCCGTGTGGTGAAGTCAGTAGCGACCACGGGAGAGGCACACGGGTGTGTCCATGGCCGTGTGGATAAGTCAGTATGTATGCCCTATTTTGACACGGCTTAGACACACGGGCGTGTTTGAAGGCCGTGGGAGGCACACGGCCTGCCCATACGGGTGTGAGACCTCTGTAACTTTGAAAAAGTTTTAAATTTTTGAGAATTTTCGTATATGTTCGGCTTAGTCCCAGCCCTATTCTAAAGCATGTTTGAGCTCTCGTGGACCTACTTAAGGGACACTTTGATGTGATTGACCTAGCTATGATATGAGATGTTTGTAAAAGTTTCTGATCTGTCCGGTAACGCCTTTAGCTCTATACCGGCGATGGTTACGGGTTAGGAGTGTTACATTTAATATCTTCTGAATCAACTCATCATCCTTAGGTACACAACTCCTATCATGAAACATTAAACAACCATCCGAACTCATCCGAAAATTAGAATCATTTCCCGATTCACACTTAGCTCCCTTAACTTGTATCTCATTATCATTCTTTTGAGCTTCACGTATCTGTTGAAAAAATAGTGGCCTAGCCCTCAACTCGGCTAATATAGCACCATCATCAGACAATACTAAACTCGTGCTCATAGTTCTCAAAGCATACAGGGATTTTCTATTCAAGGCATCCGCAACCTCATTCGCTTTTCCCGGATGATAATCGGTTACTAGCTCATAGTCCTTCAATAACTGAACCACCGCCGTTGTCGCAAATTCAAATCCTTTTGATCCATCAAATACTTCAAACTCTTATGATCCGTGAAGATTCGGCAGTTCTCACCATATAAGTTGTAACACCCCAAACCCGGCCCACAAGCCTTGACCGGATCTGGTATGTCACGGAGTAAAAAGAAGTTTGAAAGGTTTGGACTAATAGTAGAAATAAAAAAAATGTTAAGGGCATAAAACGGTATTTGCTAAAACTCAAGTGGGTTGATTTGATAAATACGATTGAGTTGAAAATCCTTTCTTCCTTTAAAACCATTTGATCATTTAAATTTTTAGAGCATTAGAGTGATCGATAACTTAGAAAATTTTGTTACCCGATGGTAACATTTTTGAAAACGCATACGAGTACTTATTTTGAAAACGTTACCTTTAACCGATTTGCTTAACAGTTCATAAGTTCACCAGTTATATAATAAAGTAAAAACAACTACCTAAACATCCAAAATAATAAGCGGCCATATTACAACCCAATCGAATTTTTGTGAATAATAAACTTAAAGCGGGGCAAAATAAAATTTCAAGTCCACAAAACAAACATGGCCGCCTCGAGCTCTCCCCGGCTCCGCATCCGCGCTCTACTCACCAGCAAGATGATATTGGAAGGGGTGAGTCACCAAGACTCAGTGTGTAAATCCCCAACCCGAAAATACCACTCATACATAAGATATTAGTATGACATGCAATTATGCAACCCAACCTAGCCATCCATGCTCCTTTTTCTACCCCGTGTGGTACCAAACCACTGGTGGTGCCAAACCACTGGTGACTTAAAGTCACGATATCCGTCAATACTTGAGGTGCCAAACCACTGGTGGTGCCAAACCACTGGTGACCCGAAGTCACAATCAAATGATGGGGCCAACCCATCGTGTGATACCAAACCACTGGCGTCGATCCCGTATCTCAAATGTAGGGCCAACCCACGGTGGAATTAATCCACAGGGACGAGACGCTATGAGGTGCCAAACCTCTGGAGGTGCCAAACCTCTGGTGACCGTAGTCACAAAATGTAGTACCAAACCACTGGTGTCCGTCGACACGATTTTTACTCCCTCTCATCAATCCCCACCATCATCATGCTCACATAACGAGTATCATGATCCCATATATCATGCATTTGTATATAGCATAGCATTTAACAGCATATGATGGCATACACAACATATATCATAGATCGAGTAATAAGGGACTTACCCGAAAACCAAGCTTATGCCCACAAGGAAAAATTACTACATGAGAGGTTATAAATATCATCATGATAACAATCTATACTAATAAAGTGTGTAAGAGCTTACACACCTGATCAAACGTAAGTCTAAGTGAATCCCGAACTACTCAACAACGAAAGCCCGAAAAATCGACTATCGCGCTAGATTTCTTGCCCTATATTCGGCCAACACCAAAATTAATAATAATAATAATATAGGCTATTCGGCTATCAATCAAGAAAAATCCCGAAGGATATGTCGTACGCGGAATACTTGGACCGAAACTTACTATTACTAATCAAAATGAACCGAAGTCCCGGAGTTGCCACTCGTCTTGTCAAGCTTCCTACCAAAAATATTTGTTAGAAACGACATGCGCACTATATTCATAAATAAGGCCTTGGCCGAATCTCCATGTCTCCTTACCTCGAAGAAATGAAACCCGAAAGACACCTTCCAAGCCTCTAAGTATCGGCTACCTACAAATGATACATTATTAAGATACTATAACCCCTTGGCCAACCTTACAAGGCCTTAACTCAACTTTCAGTACACCATAAAAGAAAAGAAGGAAACCGAATGCTAAGAAGGTACACTTACCATCCCACGCAATCGTCTGCACCTTCTTTTGGGGGGTTCGATTTAGGCCCTATGTGGCAAGGGATGATCGGCCACAAAGAAAGAGGATGGAGTCGGGTTTTGAAAGGAAAGGCTTAGGGTGTTTTTGACAAGGATAAATGAATGGTTTTTGGTACAAGGTTTATGGCATGTTTCAAAGAAATTCACAAAGTAGCAAAGGAGAATGGGGTTTCATTTTAACACTAGTAAAAGAAGAAGAGAGGTAGCATGTGTAGGCCGAAATACTTCCAATATTTCCTTCCAAAACCGTGAGCATCAAGCCCCCCCAAGACCTCAAAAATTCGGCCATGCTCCTTTTTCCAATTACAAGGCCGGCCATGTTTCATTTCCTTGGGATAATTCCATCACCAATTCAAAATAACATTGTTTAAACATTCCCCCATAACTACCCCATCCTTTAATCCCATCATCTAATATATATATAAAATAAGCAACCAAGGTATATAATACCCATGCTTTCCATCTCCAATAAATATTAATAATAATAATAATATATAATATTTATAAAAACAAAAAATACATCCCATACTCCTAATAAAATAAGGGAAATTCACCCCATACTTATGCAACAAAATAATAAATAAAAGAGCAAAAGAATAGGGCAGCCATTAAGCTGATTTTCACGCGTGCATGTGCCCATGCACAGGCCAAAATTAACGCCAGAAGTAAAAAGGAAGAGAAACCCATCCAGGTGCTGCCCTTGGGTCTCAAACCCGAGACCTAAGGCAGAATCCACCATGCTTCAACCACTCGACTACTGGGCGTTTCATGTTATAGGCGCATCACAAATTTATTTAAACACTCAAATCTTGGCTCCTTCCCGCATTAACTGCCAAAGGCAAAACAAAATAAAATACTCCTGGTGCTCCTATCAGGACTCGAACGCGAGCCCTCGTGCCGCATCATCCTGTCATGCCCTTCGCCACTCGGCCAAATTGATTTTTGTGTGACACAACTCGCCAACATTTTTCTTTAAGCCTTCCCTCACTTCAACCCAGAATTCAAAAATAAAATACCTACCTCCCGGCGTGACTCGAACCCGAGCCCTTCACACCAAGGCCCCTAAATGGTGCTCCCAAACCACTTGGCCAGGCCAACTTTCGTGTCATAACTTCACCAAAGCTTTTATTTAAAACCTCCTTCACCCGGCTCCTTTAATGCCAAAAATAAAACTCCCCAAAGCGACTCATGCAGCTCGAACCCCTTCCCTCCTAGAGCTCCTTAGCGCCTCAACCACTCTACCAAATCATTTCTTATGGCCAGGTTCGCACCAAAATAAAAATAAGGTTTCCTCAGGCAATCACTAAAATAAAAAAAAATAAATAAAAATAAAATACAATTAACCCCAGTTGCAGGATGTTACAGTTCTACCCCTCTTAAAATAATTTCATCCTCGAAATTACCTGGATCAGAAGAGTTGGGGGTATTGCTGCCGCATCGCATCCTCGGGCTCCCACGTAGCTTCCTCCACGCCATGATTCCGCCATAGGACCTTCACTAAAGGAACTGACTTCTTACGCAAAACTTTTACATCCCGATCTAGAATCTGCACAGGTTCCTCTTCCATCGTCAAATCTGGACTCACCTCAACTTCCTCAACTGCCAAGACGTGTGATGGATCAGAACGATAGCGCCTAAGCATGGAGACATGGAACACATCGTGAATCTGACTCAGTTCTGCTGGTAACTCGAGCCGATAAGCTACTGGTCCCACTCGTCTCAACACCTTAAACGGTCCAATGAACCTTGGACTTAACTTGCCCTTTTTCCCAAATCTTAACACTTTCTTCCATGGCGAGACCTTCAGAAAAACTTCGTCTCCCACGGCAAACTCTAAATCCCTCTGCTTGAGATCGGCATAAGACTTCTGCCTATCCGAGGCTTCTTTCAACTGAGCTTGGATCTTCTTCACCTTATCCTCAGTTTCTGCAACCAATTCCAGTCCTAACATCCGTCGCTCACCCAACTCTGTCCAACAAGTAGGCGTGTGACACCTCCTACCATACAACGCTTCATAAGGTGCCATCTTAATGCTTGCCTGAAAACTGTTGTTGTATGCGAACTCAGCTAATGGCAAAAACTCTTCCCAACTACCTCTGAAGTCCAAAACGCAGCCTCTTAACGTGTCCTCTAGAATCTGAATAACCCTTTCCGACTGCCCGTCAGACTGTGGATGGAATGCTGTACCGAAATCCAACCGTGTACCCAAAGCCTGATGTAGCGCTCTCCAAAACCTCGACGTAAATCTGGGATCTCTGTCTAAGATGATCGACACTGGCACACCGTGCAACCTCACTATCTCCGCCACATACAACTTAGCTAACTTCTGAAGCGAGTAATCCACCCTTACCGATATGAAGTGGGCCGACTTGGTCAGACGGTCCACAACCACCCAAACTGCGTCCTTCTTGCTGGGCGTGAGGGGTAGCCCACTGACGAAGTCCATAGTAATCCTCTCCCATTTCCACTGAGGAATCTTCACAGGCTGAAGTAACCCAGATGGCAACTGATGTTCAGCCTTTACTCGCTGACACGTGAGACACCTTCTCACAAATTCTGTTACCTCACGCTTCAACCCTGGCCACCAGAACTGCTTCCGTAAATCTCTATACATCTTGCTACCTCCAGGATGCATAGCGTATGGGCTGCTATGTGCATCTTGAAGAATTCTTTGCCTCAATCCCACATCATTTGGCATGCAAGGCCGCCCTTGAAAGCACAACACACCATCACCAGTCAAACCATACTCTTCCAACCCGCCATCTTGAACTTGCAACCTCCGCGCGTTTAAACTGTCATCCCCTAATTGCCTTTTCTTAATCTCCTCGATCCAAGTTGGCTTAACTTGCAGCTCTGCCAAAAGACTTCCATCGTCGTATAGATTGAGATGAGCAAACATCGCCCTTAAGTCTGTCACGACCCTCCGGCTCAACGCATCAGCCACCACGTTAGCCTTGCCTGGATGGTACTCAATTGAACAGTTGTAGTCCTTCAATAGTTCGATCCATCGGCGCTGCCTCAAATTTAAGTCCTTCTGAGTTAAGAGATACCTCAAACTTTTATGACCCGTGTAGACTATCGATTTCTCCCCATACAAGTAATGCCTCCAAACTTTCAAAGCGAAGACTACTGCCGCTAACTCCAAGTCGTGAGTCGGATAGTTAACCTCATGCGGTCTTAGCTGACGTGATGCATAGGCCACTACCTTCCCTTCCTGCATCAACACACATCCCAAACCAGTATGGGACGCATCACAATAAACCATGAACAACTTCCCTGCCTCAGGCTGTACCAATACTGGAGCTTCTGTCAGGATCTTCCTTAGCTTATCAAAACTTTCTTGTTGTTTCTCTGACCAAACGAATGGGACTCCTTTCCTTAATAACTTAGTCAACGGCGCTGCGATTAAAGAGAATCCTTCCACAAATCTTCGATAGTACCCTGCCAGACCCAGAAAACTTCGAATTTCCGCCACTGACCTAGGCGGTTTCCAATCCAACACCGCTTCAACCTTGCGAGGGTCCACTCTAATCCCTTCAGCTGACACCACGTGACCCAAGAAAGTCACCTCCCTAAGCCAAAATTCGCACTTACTGAATTTGGCATACAACTGCTCCTCCCTCAGTACTTGTAGAACTATACGCAAATGCTTATCATGCTCCTCCTCCGTCTTTGAGTAAACCAATATGTCGTCTATAAACACCACGACAAATTGATCTAAGTATTGCTGAAACACCCTATTCATTAAGTCCATGAACGCTGCTGGCGCGTTGGTCAACCCAAACGGCATCATTAGGAACTCGTAATGCCCATACCGGGTACGAAATGCCGTCTTATGCACATCAATCTCCTTCACCTTAAGTTGATGATAGCCCGATCTAAGATCTATCTTCGAGAATACCGATGCACCCTTCAGTTGATCAAACAGGTCATCAATTCGAGGCAACGGATATTTGTTTTTGATCGTTAACTTGTTTAGCTGACGGTAGTCGATACACATCCGCATTGACCCGTCTTTTTTCTTGACAAACAGCACAGGTGCTCCCCACGGAGAGATACTTGGTCGAATAAACCCTCTATCCAAGAGCTCCTGAATTTGAGCCTTCAGCTCCACCAACTCCTTTGGTGCCATTCGGTAGGGTGCTATAGACACAGGTGCCGTTTCGGGCAACAAGTCTATACCGAACTCAATTTCCCGATCTGGAGGCAGACCCGGGAGTTCTTCTGGAAACACATCAGTGAATTCCCTTACAGTTCGGACCTTCTCAACTGCTGACTCCTTAGCCTCCAAGGCACAAATTCGAACCAACAACGCCTCACAACCTTTTCTGATCATTTTCTCGGCCTTCAAGGCAGACACCACATTGGATAGATAATCCCTTCTGTTACCTATCATGACCACTTCATCACCCTTAGCCGTCTTTAGAACCATGCGCTTAGCAGCGCAATCCAACCTTGCCTGATACTTAACCAGCCAGTCCATTCCAAGAATTAGATCGAACTCCCCAAACGGCAGTTCCATCAGATCAGCCACAAACACTACCCCTTGGAGTTCTAGGGGTATATCTCTATATAGCTTGTTCACTACCACAGAGTGTCCTAGAGGGCTAATTACAGTCATCTCCCTAGAAGCAGTCTCGAAGTCTAAGTTCATAGTCTCTACCACACTACTAGCAACGTATGAATACGTCGAACCCACATCAATTAATGCAACATAGGGAAGACCAAAAATTAGGAACGTACCGGTGATGACGTCCGGTGCGTCACCCTCCTCGCGACGCCTCGCTGCGTAGACTAAGCCAGGCTGCCTAGCTTCTGTGTTGCCTGCACCTCTGCCCTGAATTCCACGACCTCGATTAGGACTATTGCCTCCTCTACCATTACCACGACCCCTCAGCGGTGGTCCCACATTCCTTGCTTGAGTACGGTTCTGACCCTCTGGCTGATTCCTTGCCAACTTCCGAGGACAATCCCTTACACGATGATCCACGGATCCACATTCAAAGCAACCCCTCTCACCAGTCCAACAACTTCCCCAATGTGACTTTCCACAACGATTACACTGAGCCGGTCTCTGATTAGTAGCCATGGGCCTTCCAGCCTGATTCGGCCCACTCTGCCTGGCCCTTTTTTGTGCATTATTACCCGATCCAGATGACCCAAAACCTCTTTTCTGCTTGCTCCTATCATAGTTCTATCTCACAAACTCCCTGACCCCTTCGGCTACCTTAGCCTTCTCTACCAAAACAGCAAACTCACGCACCTGCTGTGGAGCAATCAACAACCTTAAATCATCCCTAAGTCCGTCTTCAAAACGGACGCAACGATCATGCTCAATTGACACAACTCCCCGAGCATAGCGGCTCAGCCTCAGGAATTCTGCCTCATACTCAGATACCAACTTATTTCCTTGTACTAATCCCAGAAAAGCTTTCCTCTGAGTATCAGTGTAACTGGTGCCCACATACTTCTTCTGATAAGTAGCTTTGAAGTATTCCCAAGTAAGGTCATCTGCCGTAGCACCATCTCGAACCGTGAGCCACCACTGGTATGACTCATCTTTTAGAAGCGACACTGCTCCTTTTAGCTTCTCCTCATTTGTTAAATCGAGATCGTCCATGATCCTCTCCGTCGATTCTAACCAATATTTGGCCGTACTGGGTGCGACACCTGATACACCCCGAAATACTTCAGCTCCGTTGGATCGGAGCCGCTCAGATACAGACTTCCGAGCTCCTGAACCTCTATTGGTCCCAGCCATCATTTCTAGAACACGCAGCATAGCCTGCGATACCGACTCACCCCCCGTCTGATCCTGATGTCCAACACCAAAAGTTGGGGGTGGTGGTGGAGGTGGTATCTCATTATCCGATCCTTGGCCCGACCTAACTGGTTCTGACATGGCCATCCGGCTTCTACCGCGTCCCCGACGGCCGCGACCTCTAGAGCTCATTTCTTATAGCACAATCTGTCTTAAAAAGTTTTATGAGTTAGCCAATGTTCCACTGATTATTAGCAAAGAATTTTATGGGCGAAGTTAAGAAGTTGTTCTTTCGATCAAACAAGTTTCAAGTCTTCTATCATAATTTGAAGATACACATTCACTTATTCCATCGCCTTTTTGTCCAATTCCTAACCCGGGGTATTTTCGTCATTTACCCTACAGGGGTATTTTGGTAATAAAACAGAGTAAATTTGTAAATCTTGACAAATCAAGGGAAATTTAAAAATTTGCAAAACTTGGGGGTTCTTTTTGAAAAATTGTCTTCCCAATTGGTAGTGTTGCAAAAACTTTAAAAATCAGGGTCATTTTGGTAATTTGTAAATTAGGGGCAATTTTGTAATTTTCCAAAATCATGACATTTTTGATATTTTGCAAATTAGGGATTTTGGGTATGCTTGTAAAATAAGGAAAATCTTGTTAAAAATTTTGGGGTAGCTTAGTAGGTTTTAAAACTAGGGGCGTTTTTGTAATCTACCACTAAGGGTATTTTAAAATGTCCATAAATCAAGAGAATTTTGTAATATAAATCTCACAAGTTTGAGGGAAGTCTTTAAAACTAGAGTTTTTATCAAAACGCGGCTAATTCCCTTTCGGGTTTTAATAATAGGGTTTAGCCCACGAACAAGTCCTCACGGTTAGGGTGAACCGAAGCTACGCACCAGGTAGGATTTCCGCGAAGAGGAGGTGAGTCACTAGGACCGCTTAAATACCAAGCTCTTCCGGATCCAATCCTAGACATGCATACAAGGGTTACCACACCCTAACTTAGTGACTTAGTCATGGGTTTGTTTAATAGGCAATTATAAATCTTATGCGATTGTTTGGGGTAACCTAGCCCTAGGGTTCATATACCTTTCATACTATCTACGTCCCATTTCTACCCCTTTACAGATAATTATTCACACATAGATTAGAAATGTAACACCCTGGTTTAGGGGTTATGCATGTTGGGTATAATTCAAGTTCTAGTAGGTTTTGGGTATGCTTGGATGTGTTTGGGAGGTGTTAAGAATGCTCGGATTAAAAGGGAAGACTTAGGGAAATTTTGGATTTTTAAGTGCTAAGAGGGGAGCTTGGCTTGAGGGGTCTTAAGAGAAATTTTGGTGGAGTTTAAGCACAAAAGATGAGTTGGTGGAGTGGCAAGCATGCGCCACTTGGAGCTAGTATGTGACGGCAAGTGCAAGGGAAAAGGGGGGCCAGTGTTCGATTCGCAAGGGCAGCAATTGGGGCCTTGTTTTTGCGTCATTAAGGTTAGGTGGTGGACGGTTTTTGAAGGCTTGAAAGGTGGAGAAGACTTGGTCTTCTCTTTTTAAATTTCGGTTAGGTAGGTTTGACTCATTCAAATTATTTTGAATGGATGGAAGGGAGGTGTTTTAGGAGATTTGAGGTTTTTTTTTATGGGAGGTTGAAGCTTGGCCGAATAGTATAAATAGGGGGGAGGTGTTCATTTTCATTCATCATTTGCTTTCTCTCCCTTGCCGAATTTTGCTTCCCATTTTCTTTGGTTGCCGAAACCTTCTTCTCCAAAGCTTATTCCTCTTTTGCTCTCAAACTTGCTGGGTTGCCAAATCCTTTGCTCTCCCTATTTCCTTTCCTTTTAACTTCAAAACCGAAAGTACACCCTATACCTTTCTTTCTCTTCTCTTTGACCGAAACCACTATTCCCTACCCCTTGATTTTATTAATAGCCGAATCTACACCACCACCCTTTGCCGAATTTCTTGCCCTCAATTTGGTAGCACTACTGGCCGAAGATTAGCTTAGACCTCTTCGGGTTCTATAGCAATCGTTGTTAAAAGGTACTTTGGGATTGGAAGTAGCCAGTCAAGCCTTCTCTTGTTAGCAATAGTTTTTGGTAAGGCTTTGTTTTAGTAAGCTATGTATTTAGTATTCGTTGTAACCTAAGGTTTTGATGCTGAGGCCGTTTGTAGGGGAGGAGAGCCTAGCGCAGGAGATCTTTTCGGGATTCGTTTAGTCAGCTTTTGCAGAGGCATTAAGTAACATTTCGGGTTTTGATTGTTTGTGCTGGAAGGTGCGTAATCATCGCACTATTTCTCGGTTTGCTTGCTAACTATTAAACATAGGTATTATGTGTGGAAGCTGATTATAATGGCTTAAGTGATGAGAACTGGTGATGGTAAGATTATTTGTGTTGTATATTTATGTATGTATATATATTTATATACTTATGTGATATGATGACGTAACATGTGGCATCTACATACTTGCATGAGGTGGGGCTTGATTCGATGAAGGAGGAAGTGTACACAGGATGTACGTGGTCTACTGTTAGCTCAGGCTACAGTAGCGCTTGAAGGCTAGCTTTGTGCTACCTCAAGGGAGATGTTGGCTTGGTGCCCATCTCGTCGGTCGATGGCTATGTGCATCACCGTAGGCAGATTATGTTGTTGGATCACTTTGGTTGATCGGTGGCTCAGCCATGGCCTTGAGCAGCGAGCTTGCCAAGGTAAGATGTTATGGATCACGATGTGATCGGTGGGGAGTTTCCCACGGCCTTAGGCAGGGAGTCTGCTAAGGTGGGTGTCACGGTTGGATAGTGGGTTGGGCTGAGATGCATTCTTGCATGATTTGTTTCGATGGCTGTGTGGGTATGGGCCAAGCCCATACGGATGGAAATATGTGTTGTGGTTATGCACTGAGTCAGTGGACTCACTCTTTTCATTAACCATTTCAGGTGATGCGTAGAGTTGGACCGGGATCGGAGAGGACTCATGGTGGCCCATGCAGAAAGAGGATTTTAAATATTTTAAAGCTTGTTTATATTAAGTAATTGGTTTTAAATATTGATGTAATAAAAGCCTTTTTATTTATTTTGGGTATTATATTATTATTATCTTTGGTATGGTTTGTCTAAATTGAATACTATGTGAAGTTGATTTTATTTTAATCCGCTTATTTATATGCTAAGTTTAATTTTGGGCTTTTTATAATATTTTATAACAACAAAAGATTTACTTATACTTTTCCCAATAAACACTATACTCAAAAGTTAGTATATTTCCATGTTTTATTCCAAGGCAAAAGTTTTTCCACCATTTTCTGCAGTGACATAACCAGATTCGGTCGTAGTGAATGGGCCGGGTTTGGGGGTGTTACAGTTTGGTATCAGAGCCTGGTTCAAAACTCGGCTTTGAGGGTTTTGGGCCCAAAAACGTTTTCAAAATGGGCTTTTTGAAAAATGGGCTTTTATAAGAAGTTTCAGGTTATTCTGGCATGGCACCTGTACCTCCGACCCGAAGTCCACCAGGTAAGTGCTTCGGACTTTTAAAGTGTTTTGTTGTGTGATTTATTATGGGCTTAGTTTGGGCTCGTAGATTAGAATACTAGGATCTGTTGGACCCTAGGATTAGTCTACTCAATCATATGCATAAAACTTAAAGCTCTTAAACAAACCTGTGAAGCAAGTTGCCGAGTTAAGGTGTGGTAACCTTGGTGTGCATGTCTAGGATTGGATCCGGAAGAGCCTGGTACTTAAGCAGTCCTCGTGACTCACCTCCTCTTCGCAGGAATCCTACCTGGTGCGTAGCTACGGTTCACCTTAACCAAGAGGACTTATTCATAGGCTAAACCGATTATTAAAACCCGAAAGGGAATTAGCCTTGCTGTTTTCTAAAATTCCCTGTTTTAAAATTTTCAAATTTACCCCTTTGGTTTGAGAAACCCTAAATCTGATTTTGAAAGACATTTTCTCTATTTACCAAAATGCCCCTGGTGGTAAAATTATAAAAATGCCCCTGTGTTATAAAGTTACCGTATTACCCTTAACTTTTGATAAAATGATTTTTACTTTGTAAAATATCAAAATCTCGAAATTTCGAATATTAACGATACTCTGGTTTGTGAGAATTTACGAAAATACCCCTGGTTGATAAAATTACCAAAATGCCCTTGATTTTAAATTTTCAGATTTCCCTTGATTTTTACTGAAATATTCTTATCTTGCCAAAGATCAGAAAATCTTATTTTGTGAAATATTGTGATATTCCGATTTGGAGAATTTACGAAAATGCCCCTGATTTCCAAAATTACTGAGACAACCCCGATTTCTGGAATTTTTGCAACACATCTGGTTTGAAAACAAAATTTTCAAGATGACCCCTGAGATTTTGTAAATTTTGAAGTTGGAAAACTATTTTCAAAATTGACTCTGAGATATTACCAAAATACGCCTTTAGGAAAAATGACGGAATTACCCCTGGGTAGGGAAGGAAACTTGGTTGCTCGAAAGAACTACTCTCGGAAACTTCATTGCATAAAATTGCTCGTGGATAAAACAGTGAAACAAGAATTTCTAATCCATAAAACTTTTTAAACAGACTAAATCGAGGCGCTAGATATGAGTTCTAGGGGGCGTGGTCGCAGTACTCGTGGACGTGGTAGAGGCAGGATGTCAGTATGTGGAACCTTGAGTATGAACTTAGAATCTGTGCCTAGAAGCATGTTAGCTCTTTAAGATCAGAGTGCGCAGCCATAGCGTAGTGGGAGGAATTGAGCTGGTAGTTTAGACAAGTAATTTCGAGGACGAAATTATTTTAAGGAGGGTAGAATTGTAACACCCTGGTTTAGGGGTTATGCATGTTGGGTATAATTCATGTTCTAGTAGGTTTTGGGTATGCTTGGATGTGTTTGGGAGGTGTTAAGAATACTCGGATTAAAAGGGAAGACTTAGGGAAATTTTGGATTTTTAAGTGCTAAGAGGGGAGCTTGGCTTGAGGGGTCTTAAGAGAAATTTTGGTGGAGTTTAAGCACAAAAGATGAGTTGGTGGAGTGGCAAGCATGCGCCACTTAGAGCTAGTATGTGACGGCAAGTGCAAGGGAAAAGGGGGGCCAGTGTTCGATTCGCAAGGGCAGCAATTGGGGCCTTGTTTTTGCGTCATTAAGGTTAGGTGGTGGGCGGTTTTTGAAGGCTTGAAAGGTGGAGAAGACTTGGTCTTCTCTTTTTAAATTTCGGTTAGGTAGGTTTGACTCATTCAAATTATTTTGAATGGATGGAAGGGAGGTGTTTTAGGAGATTTGAGGTTTTTTTTATGGGAGGTTGAAGCTTGGCCGAATAGTATAAATAGAGGGGGAGGTGTTCATTTTCATTCATCATTTGCTTTCTCTCCCTTGCCGAATTTTGCTTCCCATTTTCTTTGGTTGCCGAAACCTTCTTCTCCAAAGCTTATTCCTCTTTTGCTCTCAAACTTGCTGGGTTGCCAAATCCTTTGCTCTCCCTATTTCCTTTCCTTTTCACTTCAAAACCGAAAGTACACCCTATACCTTTCTTTCTCTTCTCTTTGGCCAAAACCACTATTCCCTACCCCTTGATTTTATTAATAGCCGAATCTACACCACCACCCTTTGCCGAATTTCTTGCCCTCAATTTGGTAGCACTACTGGCCGAAGATTAGCTTAGACTGTAACAGACCAATTCTGACCCTAATCGGAACGGTGGTTTCGGGACCACGAATCCGAGTCTGTGAGATATTATAATATTATGTCTTGTGTTTGTTATGCGTGTTTTAGTGAGTGTAAAAATTTCGTAGAAAATTTTAGCTATCTAAGTGTTTAATTTGCTAAGAAGGCTTAAATTGCAAGAAGGACTAATGTAGTGGGCATTAATGGAAAGGGAGCTAAGTGAATTGTCTATAAAACATGGGGATTTGCATGTCAAATCCCCCATAATTAAATAAGGTGGACGGCAAGCATGCTAGAATAATATGTTTTCTAGGCAACTTATAATTTTAAAGTAATATGTTGTCATAAGCATGCAAAAAGGGATGAAAATTGTTTTAAACAAAAAGAAAAGAAAAAGAAAAATTTCTTTCTTCTTCCTCTTTGAACATCCACCCGAAATCACCATCAAAGAGAGGGAAGAATTCTCATCCTCTTCAATCGGCCTTGCATGCACTAGGATAGGTAAGAGCTTGATCTTGGTTTTGAAAACTCACCTTGATATGGCTTAAATTCTTAATCTTTTCTTTTGAAACAAGCAAAAAGACTTTGTTAATATGGGTAGGCTTGATGAAATTCGGCCATGGGTGAGGAATGGTGGTTTGGGTTGTCAATAAACTTTGATAATATGAGAGGGAGAAGAAGCTTGAGTTTGTGAGAAAATGGTTTAAATTTAGGCATGGGGATGCCCTTATGTTCGGCCGAATGTGAGACCACCTATTTGAATCCTTTCCTTTGTGTTAATGTTCGGCTACACTTATGTTGTATAATGATTAGACTTGGATGAATGGTTTTGCATGGTTGTGTTGGTAGCCTTACATACTATTGAGTTCTTGTGCTAAGATTTGAGAGTTAAGCTCTCCTTAGATTCGGCCATGACTTAGTTCTAAGGCCTTTTTCATGTGTGATGAAAGCATGGTGGCTATGGTTGGTTACATTATTTGCTTAGGATGCTAATAGAAAAAGAAATCATGTTAAATTTTGGGTTTAGACAAGCTAATATTCGGCTGGAATTAGGATGAATAAGTTGTGGTTATCTAGCTTGTTTCTTGGTTGCATGTTGAAAAAAATTGCATGGGTACTTTAAATTGGCATATTCGGCCATAGGAAAGCATGAAATTGAGTTATTGAATTTGGGTACATAGGCACACTTTTATCAAGTTAATACATGGCCATGGACAGCAAGATAAGTTTTAAATTAAAGCACGTTGTTGAGATCATTATCAAAGTGTTCCCAAATATTTTGAATGCACTTGAACAAAGTAGTGCATGAATGCCGAATGCAAATGTTCATGATTTGCAATTTATTTATTTTATAATTTTGCTTTCAAATTGAATGGAAGTGTGGTTAAATGGGTTTAATTGAACCAATTTAGATCAAGATCAAAAGGAGAAGAAGTTGGAGCGAGGAAAAGCTAAGCTAAACGAATAGTGGAGATTTTGAATCTATTTACTTTTAAGGTAAGTCCTTTAGTTAAATCATGTCAAAGAGTTACTTATGGTTATCTTGACTATTAAAATTTTATGAATGCTAATGTCTAATTATATCATGGACATATTGGTTGATGATTTAAGTTGAGAATGTGATGGAAATTATTTTGGCAAATGCAAGGTGAATAAGTAAGTTTTTGAGCTACCTTATATCTAAAGACTCTTTACATATCTAGTGAATGATATAAATTGTATAAGCTTGGTATAAATCCATGAGTTGGCCGATTGTAATAGTGATGGTTTTGATCGATTTCAAATTTATTAAATGCAATGGTAATAAAGGTATATGATTTGATATGTATAGTGAAAATGTGAAAAGCATGTAAAGATATTTTGACATTCGGGCTTTTATGCCTAGCAGGCCTCGTGCCGGTGTTATTTATCGGGCTTTACGCCTAGCAGGCCTCGTGCCGGTGTTACTTATCGGGCTTTACGCCTAGCAGGCCTTGCGCCGGTGTTACTTTTCAGGCTTTTACGCCTAGCAGGCTTGATGCCGGTGATGAGATTTACCTAAGAGGAGTTTAATCCTTGTCAAGACAATTTAGAACTAAATTGTCACGAATATGGTTCGGGTAAGTATATGAGGTATGTTATGTCAAATATTACTTGTGCCAAATGGTTATTGATGAATACAATTTGATGGAAGTCGAGCTTAGAACATGCTATTATGGGACAATTGATTTGCATGTATAACTGCTATGAAAGTAGGTTTCGAATTATTAATATTTGGCCTTGTGTAGACTATTTACTTAGTTGTTTACGTAGAATGCCATATGTGGACTGTTTTATCTTCATAAATAATTAAATGTTTTAGTTTAAATGTGTTGGGACTTACTAAGCTAGTAAGCTTACTCGTTTAAGATGTTTCCTCTGTTTTATAGATTAGGAGCAAGCCACAAGCTCATCGGGGTCGTTGGAAAGTCGCTCACACTATCAACCTATCTTTTTGGGGTACTCCTTCATTTTGGGTTGGTTTTGAACGAAGGCATGTATAGGATAGGCTTGAATTGTTTGAGAAAGTTTTACGGTTCACATGTAAATCCTAAAAGTATGGCCATGCGAATATGGCTAAATTTCTGATTAAGTATGTTGTGGTGTTGTTAATGTGTATGCTGGTTTTTTGAAGGTAAGGTATATGCTTGCTAAATCAAAGTTCAATCATTTTGTTAAGGAAATGATTATACATGTGGAATGAATCCTTGAATTAGGAATGTAGGTAAGTTTGGTAAGAAGCTAGTCCTTCATAAATTGTGACAAAACAACTTGTAGTAACAGCAGTGATATGAGTTAGAAAAATCACCAAAAATAGGGTATATTGAACTAAAAGGTGAATGAGACATGGAGTTAAACCTTATTGTGTCTATTTTTATATGGAAGAAATAGAGTAAGCAAAAGATTTTTATATTATGAGATAATTCGGTTTTAGTGAGACCTACTCTGAATGCATTCGCGAGTCGCTGTTCTGTTTTGGAAAAATTGTCAAAAATTGTACAAAAATAATTAGGAAGCATGGGATATATGTGTAGAACCCTTATTGAGTCTATTTTTCGTTGGTATAAACTAGAACAGTATATGAAAATTGTGCAATGAGATAACTGCAGTTTTATAGGGACAGGTCAGAACTGTCCAGCAGTGTAATAAGGGTAACTTTGATGAATAAACTGTACTAAATGGCCACATGAAAAATTCTAGAAAAATTATGGTAAATAGATATATGAGTCTACTTTCCAGGAAAATTTACGGATCTGAATTTCGAACTCTATAACTCGAGTTATAGCCGAATTAGTCGGCACGACGCAGTTTGACAGCTTTAAGATTTTCATGTTCTGAACTAGTAGTCAAGTCTAGTAATGCCTCTTGCTCAACTCCTGCGACGGTACCGGGTACGGGGTGTTACATTTGATTGGTATCAGAGCTTACGGTTTAGTCGATTCTAGGACTACCGTGGCGCGTGTGAGTCTAGCTATACATGCCTGTGGTTATCTGTTGATAGTGTGGTGACTTCTGACAACCTGAATTTTTGTTTGTATAGTAAATGGATTCCGAACCAGAAAGAGCTGTGGCTGATGATGTGGAGAGCGTGGCGCCTGACCGTACCCATGGATCAGCGCCGATAGACTCTCGACCTGTTTCGGGTAGCCACGAAGGAGAGACAAAGCAAGCCTTTTATCGAATGATGAACGATTGGTTTGCCCAATTTATTCAGAATAACCCGAATATACCCCAACCTCCACCCCCGAATAATCCAACTCCGGATCCTCTAGCTCCCCCAGTGATAGATCCAATGAGATCTAGTAGGCCCCCAGTTGACAAAATTCGAAAATATGGGGCCGAAGAATTTAAAGCCAATGACGATGATGATGCTGAGAGAGCCGAAATGTGGCTCGATAACACTATTCGGGTACTTGGTGAGCTGTCTTGTACTCCGGATGAATGCTTGAAGTGTACTATATCCTTATTGCGGGACACTGCATATCACTGGTGGAATACACTAGTATCAGTGGTTCCGAAAGAAAAAGTGACATGGGATTTCTTCCAAACTGAATTCCGCAAGAAGTATATTAGCCAGAGATTTATTGATCAAAAGCGAAAAGAGTTCCTTGAGCTGAAACAAGGACGAATGACTGTAACGGAGTATGAAAGAAAATTTGTCAGGCTCAGCCGTTATGCTAGAGAGTGTGTCTCTACTGAAGCCATTATGTGTAAAAGATTCGAAGACGGCCTAAATGAAGACATAAAGATGTTTGTTGGCGTTCTTGAAATCCAAGAATTTGTAACTTTAGTTGAGAGAGCTTGCAAAGCTGAAGAGCTCGGGAAGGAGAAGAGAAAGGCTGATACCGAAGCCAGAGATATCCGAAAGAGGTCTTCGGGCAAAGTCTTTCATTCCACGAGCAAGAAGCCTAGAGATGACTACAGCCGACAGAGAACTATTACAGATCCGCCTAGACGGGACCGACCTCCTATGAGCTCCCGAGCTACCTCGATAGCCAGTGTTGGTAATATTCCACAAACTAGAGTTGAATGCAAGCACTGTGGGAAATGGCACTCAGGGAGTTGTAGATTCCATGATCGGACTTGCTATAAATGTGGATCGTCAGATCATTTTATCAGAGAGTGTCCGAAGTTAGCTGAGCAGAATGCAGATCGGAACACTACACCGAACAACGTGCCAATGCGAGGTAGACCACCCAGACATTCAGGCAATGTAGGTGGTAGCCAGAAAGGAACGAAGAACACTACAGATCGATCCGAGGCTAGGGCTCCGGCGAGAGCATATGCTGCGCGAGCTAGAGAGGATGCTTCCTCCCCCGACGTTATTACTGGTACTTTCACTCTTTTTGATACTACTGTGATTGCACTAATTGATCCTGGTTCGACTCATTCTTATGTGTGTGAAACTTTGAAATTTGGTAAGACTCTGCTAGTTGAGTCTACCGAGTTCGTAATTCGCGTGTCCAACCCTTTGGGTAGATGTGTGCTTGTTAATAAAGTGTGTAGGGGTTGCCCGTTGATGGTTCGAGATTATTGCTTTCCAGCTGATTTGATGTTGTTGCCCTTCGACGAATTTGATATAATCTTGGGTATGGATTGGTTAACTTCACACGAGGCAGTGGTGGATTGCAAAAGAAAGCTTATTAATTTGAAATGCCTAAACGGTGAGACAATCAGAATAAAGTCCGGTGATGCAAGTGAGTCGCCTACAGTAATATCCTCAATGGTAGCCCAAAAGTATGTGAGAAAAGGGTGTGAGGCCTATTTGGCTTATGTGCTGGATAATAAAATGTCCGAGAAACTAATGAAATTGGTACCAGTTGTATGTGAATACACCGATGTGTTTCCTGAAGAACTACCGGGCTTACCCCCAGTACGAGAAATTGAGTTCGGCATTGAATTAGTGCCGGACGCGACCCCAATTTCGATAGCTCCGTACCGAATGGCGCCTACTGAATTAAAAGAATTAAAAGCGCAGTTGCAAGAATTGACAGAGAGGGGTTTCGCGCGACCGAGTTTTTCTCCGTGGGGAGCACCAGTCTTGTTTGTGAAAAAGAAAGATGGGACAATGCGAATGTGTATCGACTACCGGCAACTAAATAAGGTGACCATAAAGAATAAATACCCGTTACCTCGGATTGATGATTTATTTGATCAGTTGAAGGGAGCTTCAGTGTTTTCGAAAATAGATTTGAGATCGGGCTATTACCAATTACGAGTCAGAGATTCCGATGTGCCCAAGACGGCATTTCGAACGAGGTACGGGCACTATGAGTTTTTGGTTATGCCTTTTGGGCTTACCAATGCACCTGCCGTTTTTATGGATCTAATGAACCGGGTCTTCCGACAGTTTTTGGATCGGTTTGTAGTAGTGTTTATCGATGATATATTGGTCTACTCCAAAAGCGAAGCGGAACACGTTGAGCACTTGCGAGTAGTACTACAAACTTTGAGAGATCATCGTTTATATGCAAAATTCAGCAAGTGTGAGTTTTGGTTGAACGAAGTCAGCTTCTTGGGTCATGTGGTTTCGGTGTCAGGAATTCGAGTGGATCCAAACAAAATAGCAGCCATACTCGAATGGAAGCCACCAAAGAATGTTTCGGAAATTCGAAGCTTCCTAGGCCTTGCGGGATATTATAGACGATTTGTAAAAGGTTTTTCCGTGATAGCTGCACCTTTGACGAGACTACTGCAGAAGGATGTCAAATATGAGTGGTCAGAAAAATGCCAGAAGAGTTTCGAGCAGTTGAAGGCCCTTTTAACCGAGGCTCCAGTATTGACTCAGCCGGAATCGGGTAAAGAATTTACTATTTTTAGTGATGCATCTTTAAGTGGGTTGGGTTGTGTTCTAATGCAAGAAGGCAAGGTCATAGCCTACGCTTCAAGACAATTGAAGCCACATGAAAAGAATTATCCAACTCACGATCTGGAGTTAGCAGCCATTGTGTTTGCATTAAAAATTTGGCGTCACTATTTATTCGGCGAAAAATGTCATGTTTATTCAGATCACAAAAGTCTGAAATATTTAATGACTCAGAAAGATCTAAATTTGAGACAACGCCGATGGTTAGAATTGCTGAAAGACTACGAATTAGTGATTGACTACCATCCGGGGAAGGCTAATGTGGTGGCGGATGCGTTGAGTCGAAAATCATTATTTGCTCTGCGTGCATTAAACACACGGATGACGATGTCTGAGGATGGTTCGATCATAGCCGAGCTACAAACAAGACCGATGTTTATTCAGCAAATTTGCGAGGCACAGAAGGTTGACGAAAAGTTAGTAGCTATTCGGGTTCAGTGTGAGAACGCTACAGAATCAGACTTCCAGATAGATGCAAATGACTGTTTGAAGTATAAAAATCGATTGTGTGTTCCAATGAACTCAGATTTGATACAGATGATTCTGAGTGAGGCCCATAATGGCCGAATGTCGATACACCCGGGTAGCACAAAAATGTATAACGATTTGAAGCAGTTTTATTGGTGGCCCGGCATGAAACGGGACATATCTGAGTTTGTCTCCAAGTGCTTAATCTGTCAACAAGTGAAAGCTGAGCGTCAGGTACCTTCCGGATTACTCCAGCCGATTATGATACCCGAATGGAAATGGGATAGAATTACTATGGATTTTGTGTCCGGTCTTCCTATGACACCGAGTAAGAAAGATGCCGTTTGGGTTATCGTTGATAGATTGACTAAATCAGCTCATTTTGTACCGGTACGTACCGACTATTCACTCGACAAACTCGCTGAATTGTATGTGTCGCAGATTGTAAGATTGCACGGTGTACCGAGTTCCATTGTTTCAGATAGAGACCCAAGATTTACCTCGCGATTCTGGAAGAAGTTGCAAGAGGCATTAGGTACTAAACTTCATTTTAGTACAGCCTTCCATCCGCAAACAGACGGTCAGTCTGAGCGAACTATCTTGATACTTGAGGACATGTTGAGGTGTTGCGTTCTCGAGTTCGAAGGTACGTGGGAACGATACCTACCTTTGATTGAGTTTGCTTACAATAATAGCTTTCAATCTAGCATAAAAATGGCACCTTATGAAGCCTTATATGGTCGAAAATGTCGCACACCATTGTATTGGACTGAGCTCAGTGAGAACAAGATACACGGGGTTGATTGGATTAAAGAAACAGAACAGAAGGTGGTCGTTATTCGGAGTAATTTGAAAGCTGCTTCGGATCGTCAAAAGTCCTATGCCGATTTAAAACGTAAGGACATTGAATTTCAGGTCGGAGATCGGGTGTTCTTAAAAGTTTCTCCGTGGAAGAAAATACTCCGATTCGGTCAGAAAGGCAAGTTAAGGCCGAGATTTATCGGACCGTACGAAGTGATTGAACGTATTGGACCGGTCGCTTATAGATTAAGATTGCCCTCCGAGTTAGAAAAGATACACAATGTATTTCATGTTTCGATGCTTCGTAAATACAGATCGGATCCGTCTCATGTAATCACCCCGTCAGAGATTGAAATTCGATCTGATTTGACCTATGATGAAGAACCGATCCGTATCTTAGCCTGGGAAACCAAAGAGTTGAGAAATAAAAGGGTTCCATTAGTAAAGGTTTTATGGAATCGTCATGGAGTTGAAGAGGCTACGTGGGAGCCTGAAGTGTCAATGAGGCAACAATATCCGAACTTATTTAACGGTAAGATTTTCGGGGACGAAAATCCTTAAAGGGGGGGAGAGTTGTAACAGACCAATTCTGACCCTAATCGGAACGGTGGTTTCGGGACCACGAATCCGAGTCTGTGAGATATTATAATATTATGTCTTGTGTTTGTTATGCGTGTTTTAGTGAGTGTAAAAATTTCGTAGAAAATTTTAGCTATCTAAGTGTTTAATTTGCTAAGAAGGCTTAAATTGCAAGAAGGACTAATGTAGTGGGCATTAATGGAAAGGGAGCTAAGTGAATTGTCTATAAAACATGGGGATTTGCATGTCAAATCCCCCATAATTAAATAAGGTGGACGGCAAGCATGCTAGAATAATATGTTTTCTAGGCAACTTATAATTTTAAAGTAATATGTTGTCATAAGCATGCAAAAAGGGATGAAAATTGTTTTAAACAAAAAGAAAAGAAAAAGAAAAATTTCTTTCTTCTTCCTCTTTGAACATCCACCCGAAATCACCATCAAAGAGAGGGAAGAATTCTCATCCTCTTCAATCGGCCTTGCATGCACTAGGATAGGTAAGAGCTTGATCTTGGTTTTGAAAACTCACCTTGATATGGCTTAAATTCTTAATCTTTTCTTTTGAAACAAGCAAAAAGACTTTGTTAATATGGGTAGGCTTGATGAAATTCGGCCATGGGTGAGGAATGGTGGTTTGGGTTGTCAATAAACTTTGATAATATGAGAGGGAGAAGAAGCTTGAGTTTGTGAGAAAATGGTTTAAATTTAGGCATGGGGATGCCCTTATGTTCGGCCGAATGTGAGACCACCTATTTGAATCCTTTCCTTTGTGTTAATGTTCGGCTACACTTATGTTGTATAATGATTAGACTTGGATGAATGGTTTTGCATGGTTGTGTTGGTAGCCTTACATACTATTGAGTTCTTGTGCTAAGATTTGAGAGTTAAGCTCTCCTTAGATTCGGCCATGACTTAGTTCTAAGGCCTTTTTCATGTGTGATGAAAGCATGGTGGCTATGGTTGGTTACATTATTTGCTTAGGATGCTAATAGAAAAAGAAATCATGTTAAATTTTGGGTTTAGACAAGCTAATATTCGGCTGGAATTAGGATGAATAAGTTGTGGTTATCTAGCTTGTTTCTTGGTTGCATGTTGAAAAAAATTGCATGGGTACTTTAAATTGGCATATTCGGCCATAGGAAAGCATGAAATTGAGTTATTGAATTTGGGTACATAGGCACACTTTTATCAAGTTAATACATGGCCATGGACAGCAAGATAAGTTTTAAATTAAAGCACGTTGTTGAGATCATTATCAAAGTGTTCCCAAATATTTTGAATGCACTTGAACAAAGTAGTGCATGAATGCCGAATGCAAATGTTCATGATTTGCAATTTATTTATTTTATAATTTTGCTTTCAAATTGAATGGAAGTGTGGTTAAATGGGTTTAATTGAACCAATTTAGATCAAGATCAAAAGGAGAAGAAGTTGGAGCGAGGAAAAGCTAAGCTAAACGAATAGTGGAGATTTTGAATCTATTTACTTTTAAGGTAAGTCCTTTAGTTAAATCATGTCAAAGAGTTACTTATGGTTATCTTGACTATTAAAATTTTATGAATGCTAATGTCTAATTATATCATGGACATATTGGTTGATGATTTAAGTTGAGAATGTGATGGAAATTATTTTGGCAAATGCAAGGTGAATAAGTAAGTTTTTGAGCTACCTTATATCTAAAGACTCTTTACATATCTAGTGAATGATATAAATTGTATAAGCTTGGTATAAATCCATGAGTTGGCCGATTGTAATAGTGATGGTTTTGATCGATTTCAAATTTATTAAATGCAATGGTAATAAAGGTATATGATTTGATATGTATAGTGAAAATGTGAAAAGCATGTAAAGATATTTTGACATTCGGGCTTTTATGCCTAGCAGGCCTCGTGCCGGTGTTATTTATCGGGCTTTGCGCCTAGCAGGCCTCGTGCCGGTGTTACTTATCGGGCTTTACGCCTAGCAGGCCTTGCGCCGGTGTTACTTTTCAGGCTTTTACGCCTAGCAGGCTTGATGCCGGTGATGAGATTTACCTAAGAGGAGTTTAATCCTTGTCAAGACAATTTAGAACTAAATTGTCACGAATATGGTTCGGGTAAGTATATGAGGTATGTTATGTCAAATATTACTTGTGCCAAATGGTTATTGATGAATACAATTTGATGGAAGTCGAGCTTAGAACATGCTATTATGGGACAATTGATTTGCATGTATAACTGCTATGAAAGTAGGTTTCGAATTATTAATATTTGGCCTTGTGTAGACTATTTACTTAGTTGTTTACGTAGAATGCCATATGTGGACTGTTTTATCTTCATAAATAATTAAATGTTTTAGTTTAAATGTGTTGGGACTTACTAAGCTAGTAAGCTTACTCGTTTAAGATGTTTCCTCTGTTTTATAGATTAGGAGCAAGCCACAAGCTCATCGGGGTCGTTGGAAAGTCGCTCACACTATCAACCTATCTTTTTGGGGTACTCCTTCATTTTGGGTTGGTTTTGAACGAAGGCATGTATAGGATAGGCTTGAATTGTTTGAGAAAGTTTTACGGTTCACATGTAAATCCTAAAAGTATGGCCATGCGAATATGGCTAAATTTCTGATTAAGTATGTTGTGGTGTTGTTAATGTGTATGCTGGTTTTTTGAAGGTAAGGTATATGCTTGCTAAATCAAAGTTCAATCATTTTGTTAAGGAAATGATTATACATGTGGAATGAATCCTTGAATTAGGAATGTAGGTAAGTTTGGTAAGAAGCTAGTCCTTCATAAATTGTGACAAAACAACTTGTAGTAACAGCAGTGATATGAGTTAGAAAAATCACCAAAAATAGGGTATATTGAACTAAAAGGTGAATGAGACATGGAGTTAAACCTTATTGTGTCTATTTTTATATGGAAGAAATAGAGTAAGCAAAAGATTTTTATATTATGAGATAATTCGGTTTTAGTGAGACCTACTCTGAATGCATTCGCGAGTCGCTGTTCTGTTTTGGAAAAATTGTCAAAAATTGTACAAAAATAATTAGGAAGCATGGGATATATGTGTAGAACCCTTATTGAGTCTATTTTTCGTTGGTATAAACTAGAACAGTATATGAAAATTGTGCAATGAGATAACTGCAGTTTTATAGGGACAGGTCAGAACTGTCCAGCAGTGTAATAAGGGTAACTTTGATGAATAAACTGTACTAAATGGCCACATGAAAAATTCTAGAAAAATTATGGTAAATAGATATATGAGTCTACTTTCCAGGAAAATTTACGGATCTGAATTTCGAACTCTATAACTCGAGTTATAGCCGAATTAGTCGGCACAACGCAGTTTGACAGCTTTAAGATTTTCATGTTCTGAACTAGTAGTCAAGTCTAGTAATGCCTCTTGCTCAACTCCTGCGACGGTACCGGGTACGGGGTGTTACATAGACCTCTTCGGGTTCTATAGCAATCGTTGTTAAAAGGTACTTTGGGATTGGAAGTAGCCAGTCAAGCCTTCTCTTGTTAGCAATAGTTTTTGGTAAGGCTTTGTTTTAGTAAGCTATGTATTTAGTATTCGTTGTAACCTAAGGTTTTGATACTGAGGCCGTTTGTAGGGGAGGAGAGCCTAGCGCAGGAGATCTTTTTGGGATTCGTTTAGTCAGCTTTTGCAGAGGCATTAAGTAGCATTTCGAGTTTTGATTGTTTGTGCTGGAAGGTGCGTAATCATCGCACTATTTCTCAGTTTGCTTGCTAACTATTAAACATAGGTATTATGTGTGGAAGCTGATTATAATGGCTTAAGTGATGAGAACTGGTGATGGTAAGATTATTTGTGATGTATATTTATGTATGTATATATATTTATATACTTATGTGATATGATGACGTAACATGTGGCATCTACATACTTGCATGAGGTGGGGCTTGATTCGATGAAGGAGGAAGTGTACACAGGATGTACGTGGTCTACTGTTAGCTCAGGCTACAGTAGCGCTTGAAGGCTAGCTTTGTGCTACCTCAAGGGAGATGTTGGCTTGGTGCCCATCTCGGCGGTCGATGGCTATGTGCATCACCGTAGGCAGATTATGTTGTTGGATCACTTTGGTTGATCGGTGGCTCAGCCACGGCCTTGAGCAGCGAGCTTGCCAAGGTAAGATGTTATGGATCACGATGTGATCGGTGGGGAGTTTCCCACGGCCTTAGGCAGGGAGTCTGCTAAGGTGGGTGTCACGATTGGATAGTGGGTTGGGCTGAGATGCATTCTTGCATGATTTGTTTCGATGGCTGTGTGGGTATGGGCCAAGCCCATACGGATGGAAATATGTGTTGTGGTTATGCACTGAGTCAGTGGACTCACTCTTTTCATTAACCATTTCAGGTGATGCGTAGAGTTGGACCGGGATCGGAGAGGACTCATGGTGGCCCATGCAGAAAGAGGATTTTAAATATTTTAAAGCTTGTTTATATTAAGTAATTGGTTTTAAATATTGATGTAATAAGGGCCTTTTGATTTTTATTTACTTTGGGAATTATTTTATTATTATTTTAAATTATGATTGGATTATATTAAGTTACTAAGTGGAAACGAATTTATTATGACAACTTATTTATTCAAAATTAGTCTTATATATTCGCTAAAGTTTACTTTTTGGCATTTTATAATATTTATATGATATCAAAGTTTTTCTCATACAATATCAAATAAACATGGGTTTTCAAAGGTTAATAAATTTACTGTTTTATTTTAAGTCAAAAAGAATTTTCCACCATTTTCCGCAGTGACATAACCAGATTCGGTCGTAGTGAATGGGCCGGGTTTGGGGGTGTTACAAGAAATACTTACACGAGCGGATCGGTGCCGAAGACTCGATGCCATGTTGTTCAAAACAAAACCATTTTCATAGAGGTTCCACAAAAGTCTATCAAGAAAACATTTTTGGGCCTTGGGCCCCCACAGCCAAGTTTTGAACCGAGCTCTGATACCAAAATGTAACACCCCAAACCCAGCCCACAAGCCTTGACCGGATCTGGTATGTCACGGAGTAAAAAGAAGTTTGAAAGGTTTGGACTAATAGTAGAAATAAAAAAAATGTTAAGGGTATAAAACGGTATTTGCTAAAACTCAAGTGGGTTGATTTGATAAATACGATTGAGTTGAAAATCCTTTCTTCCTTTAAAACCATTTGATCATTTAAATTTTTAGAACATTAGAGTGATCGATAACTTAGAAAATTTTGTTACCCGATGGTAACATTTTTGAAAACGCATACGAGTACTTATTTTGAAAACGTTACCTTTAACTGATTTGCTTAACAGTTCATAAGTTCATCAGTTATATAATAAAGTAAAAACAACTACCTAAACATCCAAAATAATAAGCTGCTATATTACAACCCAATCGAATTTTTGTGAATAATAAACTTAAAGCGGGGCAAAATAAAATTTCAAGTCCACAAAACAAACATGGCCGCCTCGAGCTCTCCCCGGCTCCGCATCCGCGCTCTACTCACCTGCAAGATGATATGGGAAGGGGTGAGTCACCAAGACTCAGTGTGTAAATCCCCAACCCGAAAATACCACTCATACACAAGATATTAGTATGACATGCAATTATGCAACCCAACCTAGCCATCCATGCTCCTTTTTCTACCCCGTGTGGTACCAAACCACTGGTGGTGCCAAACCACTGGTGACTTAAAGTCACGATATCCGTCAATACTTGAGGTGCCAAACCACTGGTGGTGCCAAACCACTGGTGACCCGAAGTCACAATCAAATGATGGGGCCAACCCATCGTGTGATACCAAATCACTGGCGTCGATCCCGTATCTCAAATGTGGGGCCAACCCACGGTGGAATTAATCCACAGGGACGAGACGCTATGAGGTGCCAAACCTCTGGAGGTGCCAAACCTCTGGTGACCGTAGTCACAAAATGTGGTACCAAACCACTGGTGTCCGTCGACACGATTTTTACTCCCTCTCATCAATCCCCACCATCATCATGCTCACATAACGAGTATCATGATCCCATATATCATGCATTTGTATATAGCATAGCATTTAACAGCATATGATGGCATACACAACATATATCATAGATCGAGTAATAGGGGACTTACCCGAAAACCAAGCTTATGCCCACAAGGCAAAATTACTACATGAGAGGTTATAAATATCATCATGATAACAATCTATACTAATAAAGTGTGTAAGAGCTTACACACCTGATCAAACGTAAGTCTAAGTGAATCCCGAACTACTCAACAACGAAAGCCCGAAAAATCGATCTATCGCGCTAGATTTCTTGCCCTATATTCGGTCAACACCAAAATTAATAATAATAATAATATAGGCTATTCGGCTATCAATCAAGAAAAATCCCGAAGGATATGTCGTACGCGGAATACTTGGACCGAAACTTACTATTACTAATCAAAATGAACCGAAGTCCCGGAGTTGCCACTCGTCTTGTCGAGCTTCCTACCAAAAATATTTGTTAGAAACGACATGCGCACTATATTCATAAATAAGGCCTTGGCCGAATCTCCATGTCTCCTTACCTCGAAGAAATGAAACCCGAAAGACACCTTCCAAGCCTCTAAGTATCGGCTACCTACAAAGGATACATTATTAAGATACTATAACCCCTTGGCCAACCTTACAAGGCCTTAACTCAACTTTCGGTACACCATAAAAGAAAAGAAGGAAACCGAATGCTAAGAAGGTACACTTACCATCCCACGCAATCGTCTGCACCTTCTTTTGGGGGGTTCGGTTGAGGCCCTATGTGGCAAGGGATGATCGGCCACAAAGAAAGAGGATGGAGTCGGGTTTTGAAAGGAAAGGCTTAGGGTGTTTTTGACAAGGATAAATGAATGGTTTTTGGTACAAGGTTTATGGCATGTTTCAAAGAAATTCACAAAGTAGCAAAGGAGAATGGGGTTTCATTTGAACATTAGTAAAAGAAGAAGAGAGGTAGCATGTGTAGGCCGAAATACTTCCAATATTTCCTTCCAAAACCGTGAGCATCAAGCCCCCCCCAAGACCTCAAAAATTCGGCCATGCTCCTTTTTCCAATTACAAGGCCGGCCATGTTTCATTTCCTTGGGATAATTCCATCACCAATTCAAAATAACATTGTTTAAACATTCCCCCATAACTACCCCATCCTTTAATCCCATCATCTAATATATATATATAAAATAAGCAACCAAGGTATATAATACCCATGCTTTCCATCTCCAATAAATATTAATAATAATAATAATATATAATATTTATAAAAACAATAAATACATCCCATACTCCTAATAAAATAAGGGAAATTCACCCCATACTTATGCAACAAAATAATAAATAAAAGAGCAAAAGAATAGGGCAGCCATTAAGTTGATTTTCACGCGTGCATGTGCCCATGCACAGGCCAAAATTAACACCAGAAGTAAAAAGGAAGAGAAACCCATCCAGGTGCTGCCCTTGAGTCTCGAACCCGAGACCTGAGGCAGAATCCACCATGCTTCAACCACTCGACTACTGGGTGTTTCATGTTATAGGCGCATCACAAATTTATTTAAACACTCAAATCTTGGCTCCTTCCCGCATTAACTGCCAAAGGCAAAACAAAATAAAATACTCCTGGTGCTCCTATCAGGACTCGAACGCGAGCCCTCGTGCCGCATCATCCTGTCATGCCCTTCGCCACTCGGCCAAATTGATTTTTGTGTGACACAACTCGCCAACATTTTTCTTTAAGCCTTCCCTCGCTTCAACCCAGAATTCAAAAATAAAATACCTACCCCCCGGCGTGACTCGAACCCGAGCCCTTCACACCAAGGCCCCTAAATGGTGCTCCCAAACCACTTGGCCAGGCCAACTTTCGTGTCATAACTTCACCAAAGCTTTTATTTAAAACCTCCTTCACCCGTCTCCTTTAATGCCAAAAATAAAACTCCCCAAAGCGACTCATGCAGCTCGAACCCCTTCCCTCCTAGAGCTCCTTAGGGCCTCAACCACTCTACCAAATCATTTCTTATGGCCAGGTTCGCACCAAAATAAAAATAAGGTTTCCTCAGGCAATCACTAAAATAAAAAAAATAAAAAAATAAAATACAATTAACCCTAGTTGCAGGATGTTACATAAGTAATGTCGCCAAATCTTTAACGCGAAAACAATCGCGACCAACTCCAAGTCATGAGTCGGATAATTCTTCTCATGCGGTTTTAGTTGCCTCGAGGCGTAAGCGACTACCTAACCCTCTTGCATCAACACACAACCAAGATTGTTTAACGACGCGTCACTGTAGACCACAAACTCTTTTCCCGATTCTGGTTGAATCAAAATCGATGCCTCAGTCAACAATGTTTTCAATCTCTCGAAACTCTATTGACATTTCTCAGTCCATTCAAACTTAGCATCTTTATGCAATAGCTTCGTCATTGGGGTGGCAATCATAAAAAACCCCTCTACGAATCATCTGTAGTACCCCACTAAACCCAAAAAGCTTCTGACTTCCGATACGTCTCTCGGTGGTTTCCACTCCATAATAGTTTAGATCTTACCTGCACCAACTCTAATACCATCACCTGACACAATGTGTCCTAGGAATCCGACCTATCAGAGCCAAAACTCACTCTTACTAAATTTAGCATACAACTGCTTGTCTCTTAAAGTCTGTAAAACAATTCCCAGATGCTCTGCATGATCACTCTCATCTCGAGAATAAATCAGTATGTCGTCGTTGAAGACAACTACAAACTTTTCTAAATACAGTCGAAAGACATGGTTCATTAAATCCATAAAAATAGCATGGGCATTCGTTAAACCAAACGGCATGACCAGAAACTCGTAATGGCCATACCTCGTCCGAAATGTTATTTTCGGCACATCTTGCTCTTTAACCCTCAATTGGTAATAGCCAGACCTTAGGTCTATTTTAGAGAACACCGTAGCTCTCTTCAGTTGGTCAAATAAATCATCTATCCCAAAGGATACTTATTCTTCACAGTCTATACACAATCTATACACAATCTCATCGACCCATCCTTCTTCTTCACAAAAAGCACCAGAGCACCCCACGTGAATAGCTCAATCTTGCAAAACCCTTGTCTATTAAATCTTGCAACTGAACCTTCAGTTCTTTCAACTCTAATGGTGCCATCCTATACGAAGCAACCGAAATAGGTGCCGTTCTCGGAACTAACTCAATTTCAAACTCGACCTCTCTAACTGAAGGCAATGAGGGTAACTCTTCTGGGAATACATCCGGATAATCACATACCACCGGCACTGTTTCAATCTTTGCCTCAGATTTTTGAGTGTTCAGTACAAAAGCAAGATAGGACTCGCATCCTTTTCTCAAATATTTCTCAGCCACCAAGGAAGAGATCACCACTGGTAAACTATCTAACCCACCTGATTCAACCTGAATAACATCTCCCTTTTCACACTTCAATTCAATAAATTTACTACCACAATTCACTAAAACACCATGGGTAGTCAACCAGTCCATACCAAGAATCAAGTCAAATTCATCAAACGACAACAACATAAGGTTTGCCGGAAAACAAAGACCCCTAATTTTCAAAGGACAATTCCTACACACCTTGTCAACTAACACATGTTTACCTAACGGGTTTGACACCTTTACCACAAATTCTGTAGACTCAACAATCATACTCAAACTAGATGCCAATCTCATGCAAACATAAGAATGGGTAGACCCCAAATCAATCAAAGCAATAACAAAGGTGTCATGAAGAGAAAAAGTACCTGTTATTACATCTGGAGGTGATGCCTCTTCGCGAGCGTGAAGGGCATAAGTCCTTGTAGGTGCTCGACCTTCCAGTCTCACAGCAGAGTCTCGTGACGCACCTCTACCACTAGTCCCACCTTCCAGGTTCTTTTGTGGCCTACCCCTTGAAGATACATTGCCTGATCTTACCTCTTGCTTCCTTTTGCTTGTCATCCCTCTCAGGGCAATTTCGGATTAAATGATTGGGGGAACCATACTTATAACAATTCTGATTGTTTCCCCAGCATTCCCCAGCGTGATGTCTGCCACAACTTGGACATTCTGGTTTGGGCTTTGGATTACCGACACTTGCCATCGAAGGGGCTTGAACTCTCGAGCCCGAGTAGGTGTTGCCTCGGTCTCGATGCTAATATTCAACTGATGTAGTTGTTTTTGAGGGCTCATCTCTTTGGACCTTTTTGATTGAGCTTGGTACAATTTACTCATCGGCCGTTTTCTTACATCTCGGGCCTCACTCACAGCCTTCCTCTTTTCCTTATTCAGTTTTTCGGCCTTGCTTGCCCTATCAACCAACACTACAAACTCCTTTAATTCCAAGATTCCAACTAGAAGTCTAATATCCTAATTTAGCCCATCTTCAAACCTCTTGCATAAGATGGCTTCTGTAGACACGCACCCTTGCGCATACTTGCTGAGCCTAACAAACTCGCACTCATATTCCGCCACCGTCATTTCTCCTTGCTTTAACTCAAGGAATTCTTTCCATTTCTAGTCTACAAACCTCTGACTTATGTACTTCTTTTGGAACTCTTCCAAAAAGAAGTCCAGCATCACTCTCTCCTTTAGAACCACTGATGTCAACGTTTTCCACCAATGGTATGCCGAGTCTCTCAGCAAAGACACGACGCATTTTAAGCTCTCTATAGGTGTGCAGGAGAGTTCATCAAACACTGTTATCGAGTTCTCAAGCCAGAACTCCGCCCTCTCAGGGTCATCATCTATATTGGCTCTAAATTCCTCGGCCCCATGCTTCCGAATCTTATCTACCGGGGGCTTGGTTATTCTCACTACATCTATACCTTGAGGAGCCACGGGAACTGGCTGAGGTATAGGAGGGGGTAGAGGAGGTTGAGCATTGGGGTTTGCTCGTACATACTCCATGTACCAGTTACTCATCATTTGGAGAAAGGCTTCCCGAGCCTCTTCTCCTTGACCCCTAATCTCGGGTCCACTCTGTATAGGTGCGGTCCCTTGCGCGGAAGCTGGCGCATTACTAGCTACGTCATCAGTAGCTGCTTGATCGGAATCCATATACTATATAAAAACAAAGTTTCGAATTATCAGAAGCCACCACACTATCTTTATACGCTTATGGCATGTATAGCTAGACTCTTACACACGCTACGGTAGCCCGAGAACCGACTAAACCATAGTTTTGATACCACTAAATGTAACACCCCTTACCCGTATCCTATGCCGGAACCAGGCACGAGGCATTACCGGACTTAATCTACTTAATCACACAACTTTATTCCCAACTTAACATCTCTCTGTCACCATCACAATAACCTCATTAAGGATTTACGAGGCCTTAAACATATATACGAGCGGTTTTGGAACCCAACTAAAAACTTTCGCTATCTTAAAAACTTTCACCTAAATGGGGCCCACATGCCCGTGTGATATGGGACACGCTCGTGTAGTCAGGCCATGTGGTCACACACGCCCATGTCCCTACCCCGTGTGGGATTCATTTTCACTTCGAACCTACAGGGGTTTTCACATGGCCAGACACACGCTCGTGTCCTTGGCTCGTGTGCTCTACACGGCCTAGACACATCCGTGTGTAAAAACATGGGTATTTTGTTTGTGAAATCAGTAACCTTATAAGGGTCACATGGCCTAGACACACGCCCGTGTGGCTAGCCCGTGGTCGACACTGACTTACAACATCAACATGCAGGGGGCACACGGCCAAGTCACACACCCATGGGACTGCCCGTGTGCCACACACGGCCTAGACACACGCCCATGTGCCTACCCATGTGGACAAGAACATGGTTATTTGCCAAGCTCTTTTCATCCCTCTAGCTCACACAACATGAATCCATTCAACATATCACTAAACAACTCATATTTTGCAATATAAACTTTCATGGATAACTTCATATTTTCATATATATAACAAAGAGCCAATAACTAGGGCTATATACACAAGAGTTTCTCAATAAAGGGGCCAACACACTCTTGGCCAAAATAACAAAGCAATATACCTAGTCTAGCCCCTATACATGCCATAATCCAAAAACACTAAGTCTAGATATACTGAGGTGAGTTGATAGTGTGGGCGATCTTCCAATTATCTTTGTATCCCGATCCGGCTCTTTAACTCTATAAGACAAGGGAAAAGAAAGGGGAGTAAGCTTTAAGCTTAGTAAGTTTACATGTAAGCAAATAACATTATAGTATGTGCTAAACAATAAATAACATTACATACTAAGCATGAACAATCCGCATTCATACTCATGCTTACTCATTTCCTCCCTTGCCACATTCCAACCATATCACGAGTTTAATACTCACATCCGTTAACATACATCTCTGCACTTATCACCACAAAGTTACATGATACAACACATCATAACTTCTCAAAAAGCCATTCATACTACCAATCACTCGGTGGTTTCGCACTTAGCCCACCATCAATCACTAATAGGGTGGTATCGCACATAGTCCACCAAAAAGGATAGTTACGGTGGTATCGCACATAGCCCACCAATGATAAATAGATGATGGTATCGCGCACAACCCATAATAATTAAGTAGCAAGGTGGTATTGCACTTAGCCCACCGTCAAGTATTGTCATTACACATCTACATATCTATTTCGTAATTCATACGATAATTATTCAATAACTACCAACTTCAATCCACATAAATCATACATGTTCTCAATCATGCCATGCACTAATTACCAACAACAATGTGTATATAAAATGCATCATTTACACATAAACTTACCTCGGTGCAAAACATTTCAATTTGCGGTTTAATCCGTAACCTTGCCTTTTCCCCGGTCAAGGTTAATTTTGTGCTCTTCTTGATCTATAACCATAAAATTCACTTATTTAGATCATTCTATGATCATAATGCATCAAAATCTACACTTAGGCAAAAATGACCATTTTGCCTTTATACTATGGCAAAATTACAATTTTTCCCTTAGGCTCGTAAATCATTTTTCAACTCATTTTATCAATAAACAAGCCTAGCTGAACATTTATTTCTCTTACGACTACTCACAATTTCAACTATTTCATGCATTTATGACACAAATTCAATCTTTGCATTCAAGTCCTAATTAGGTGTTTTCATGCTAACACCTTTCACAAAAGTTGTTTCTCATCACCCTAACATTCATTTTCCTCCATAAAAACTCAGCTAACAACATAAACTCTCTCATGGCAAGTCCCTAGACTTTCAACCATATTGCAAATTAGTCCCTTCATTAGCTAGCTTAAGCTTTGGAGACTCTAAAAGTACAAAAATTATCAAATAACACCACCAAAATCACTTACTTGTAGAGGTAAGAAGTTGCTGAAAATTTGAGCTTCAAAAACCCTATTCTTGCTTGAAAATTTCGGTGGAGGAGAAATGGAAGAAAGATGATATCTTTCTTTTTCTATTTTTCCTCTTATTAATTCTTTAATCACCTACCACTACCAACTTTGACTAAATTAGGCTCCTTGTCCCCCCTATGGCCGGCTAGTGCATTTAAAAAGGTCTAATTGTACATTTGAAACCTCCAATCAAGATTCTATGGCTTTTAGACACCTCTACCTTGAAAAATAGAACTTTCACACTTTATGCGGTTTAGTCCTTTTTCACAATTACACATACAATTGTTAAAATTAAAGCACCAAAAATTTCATGCATCCATATAATCATGCTAAAACACATGAAAAAATATGAAAATAATTTTCCTCAACCTCGGGTTAATGGTCTCGAAACCACTGTTCTGACTAGCCCCAAAATCAAGCTATTACAATACGGGTGTTTGACGAGTTATCTTGCACCCCTGACGAATGCTTAAAATGTGCCATATCTTTGCTACTTGACACTACATATCACTAGTGGAGCACACTAGTATCGGTGGTTCCGAAAGAGCGAGTGACTTGGGAATTCTTTTAGACTGAGTTCCCTAAGAAATACATCAGCCAGAGATTTATCGACCAGAAACACAAAGAATTTCTTGAATTGAAACAGGGTCGAATGACAGTGACAGAGTATGAGCAGAAATTTGTGAGACTTTAGTATTCAGTAAGACTTTTCCTGTTGAGTCTACTGAGTTTGCAATTAGAGTATCGAACCCCTTGGGCCGGTGTGTTATGGTTGATAAAGTGTGTAAGAATTGTCCCCTGATGATTCGAGATTTGTGCTTCTTGGTTGATTTGATGTTGGTGCCATTTAATGAGTTCGACATAATTCTGGGTATGGATTGGTTGACTATGCATGATGCTGTCGTAAACTGCAAAAGAAAGACTATTGATTTATGGTGCCATAATGATGAGATTATTCGGATTGAATGGTTTACCAGCAGTGATATCTTCGATGTTAGCTTAGAAATATGTAAGAAAAGGTTGTAAAGCTTACTTTGCATATGCGTTTGATAGTAAAGTAACTGAAGGAAAGATTGAATCAGTACCTGTTGTGTGCGAGTATTCGGATGTGTTTCCTAAGGAATTACCTGATTTGCCACCGATCCAAGAGGTAGAGTTTGGTATTGAGTTAGTGCCGGGGACCACTCCAATTTTGATAGCTCTGTACAAAATGGTACCTATAGAATTAAAAGAATTGAAAGCACAGTTTAAAGAGTTAACAGATAGAGGTTTTACGCGACTGAGTTTCTCTTCTTGGGGCGCACCAGTTTTGTTTGTGAAAAAGAAAGACAGAACTATGAGAATGTGTATTGACTACAGACAGCTCAATAATGTGACTATAAAGAATAAGTATCCGTTGCCACGGATTGATGATTTGTTCGATCAGTTGAAAGGGGCTACTGTGTTTTCTAAGATAGATTTGAGACCAGGCTACTATTAGTCGCGAGTTAAAGACTCTGATGTGCCAAAGATTGCTTTCCGAACGAGGTATGGACACTATGAGTTTCTGGTTATGCCTTTCGGACTTACTAATGCACCTGCTGTTTTCATGGATTTGATGAATCGGATCTTCAAACAGTATCTGGATCGGTTTGTGGTAGTATTCATAAATGACATTTTGATCTACTCCCGTGATGAAATTGAGCATGCCGAACATCTGAGACTTGTGTTACAGACATTGCGAGATAAAACGTTGTATGCGAAGTTTAGTGAATGTGAGTTCTGGTTACGCGAAGTCAGTTTTCTGGGCCATGTTGTATCAGCATCGAGTATTCGGGTTGATCCGAGTAAAATTTCAGCTATACTTGATTGGAAACCTCCAAGAAATGTTTCTGAAGTTTGAATTTTTTTTGGGACTTGCTGGTTACTATAGACGGTTTGTGAAAGGCTTCTCTATGATTGCATGTAACACCCTTTACCCGAATTCTACGCCGAAACCGGGCCCGAGGCGTTACCGTATTAAAACTACTTGATCGCCACTTAGGCTCATCGACTACTCTCTTAAGTCACCTCAACAACCTCACTCTCGACATACGAGGCCTCACTCACATACACGAGGGCTCTCGAGACTATCTCAGAACTTTTTCCCAATCTTAATTTTTTCCTCTTTTATACAGGGCTCACGCGCTCGTGCAAGATGAGGCACACCCGTGTATAGACCCACACACCCATGCTCCACAACCGTGGTGAATACTGACTACATACACACGGCCTCAAAGCCTAGTCACACGCCCGTGTGGCTAGTCCGTGGTCTATTCTGAGTTAAAATGTTAACATGCAGGGGACACACAGCCAAGTCACACGCCCGTGGTCTAACTGTGTGTCACACATGGTCTAGACACACGCCCGTGTGTCTATCCACATGGACAAAAACAAAGCTATGTGCTAAGTTCCTTTCACCCCTCTAGCATGCACAATATGCATTCATTCAACACGTCCATAATCAACTCAAATTGAAGTGCAATCTCACATAAATAACTACATCTTTTCATATAATATAGAATGGCCAAAAACTATGGCATTATACAAAATGTATCATCCATTTAAAGACTAGCACATCTTAACCATTTACAAAAAAATTCACTAACTTGTCTAGCCCCTATACATGCCATATACAAAACGTTTAGTCTCATGTACCAGGGTGTGCTGACAGTATGGGCGGTCTTCCAATTGATCCTCGTATCTCGATTCAACACTTTTTCTCTATAAGACAAGGGAAAAGAAAGGAGTAAGCTTTGAGCTTAGTAAGTTTACACATAAACAATTAAGCATCATAGTATAAGCCAAACAACAATTAACATTATACTAACATATAATGTACAACTATGCTTACTCTTTCTATCCCTTACCACATTTCCAACACCTCATGAGTCACATACTCATAACCATTGAAATGCACCCCTACATTTCAATATCACATTTACACAATATACAACACAACATCATTTCTCGATAATTCATCCACACAGCTAATTAATTCAATTGTACAACCACACAACTAATCCACACAGTTAATTTCTCGGTGGTTTCGCACTTAGCCCACCACAATCAATTAATAAGGTAGTATCGCACTTAGCCTACCACAAAGGTATTCATAGTGGTTTAGCATATAGCCCACTAGACGATATACCTAACGATAGCATCGCACATAGCCAGCTCATCATCAATATGCATTAGGATGGTATCGCACTTATCCCATCATTTAGCATTCACTACACATTCACATATCTACTTACTTAACCATACATCCATTAACAAATTCTACCACATTCATCCCACATAGGTTCTCAATCATTCTCAATCATGCTACACACTAGCTAGCATTAACAAACTGTAAGTATGAATGCATTGTTTATGCATAGACTTACCTCGATACTCAAAAGTATAGAAACGTGCAATTTAGTCCACCACCTTGCTTTTGCCTCAGTTTCGATCCGGGCTTCGTTTTCCTTGATCTATAATGATAATTCAACTCATTAATATACACATTGACTAAATTGACTCTTATCTCATACTTTGGCAAAATTACTCTTTTGCCCCTAATCTTTCTCATATTTACACTTTTGGCCCAAGGCTCGGAAAGTGATTTTTATTCAACTTTCTAGCCTTTCATGCTTAGCCGAATCACTTACTCAACTAAAGCAATCATCAATTCTCACTAAATCACACATGCATGACCAAACTTAAACCTGTTACAAACTAGTCCTTATATGCATTTTCATGGAAAATCACTTAACAAAAGATGTTCCTACTACATCATGCTTTCATAATCTTCCATAAAACATCAAAATACATGCATGTCATACATGGCCACATTTTTGAACATCCATTATAGCTCATCAAATGGCTAAAAATAGCTTACTCATGCTACAAGGACTTCAAAAATACAAAGAATATCAAAAACGGGGCTAGAATACACTTACTAGCTAGCTTGAAAAGTTGAAGAGCCCTAACAATGGCTTCCTTCAAATTTTGACAGCTTGGGGAAGAAGATGGATGAATTTTTTTGTCATCTTTTCTCCCTTTTTAATCATTTAATTGCCAAATGACCAAAATGCCCTTTTTGATAAACTTCCTATTTTAACTCATCCATGCCCAATTTTGTCCAAAAACTAAAAATTGGGAAAATTACTGATTAAGGACCTCTAATTAATATTCTAAAGCAATTTCACACAAATAGCTTCTAGAATCTCACATTTGTAACTTTTGCAATTTAGTCCTTTTGGACAATTCAACCGGAATTTCACAAAAATTACTTCATAAAACTTTCACACTAACATGAAAACATAGCATAAACCTCAAAAACTCATACATAGACCTCAGATTTGTGGTCTCACACCACTATTCCGACTAGGCCCAAGACCGGGATGTTACAACTCTCCCCCTTTAGAGATTTTCGCCCTCGAAAATCTTACCAGTAAAGAGATTTGGATATTGCTGCCTCATAGCCTCTTCCGTTTCCCACGTAGCCTCTTCCACACCGTGTCTCTGCCACAACACTTTCACTAGTGCTATGCTCTTATTTCTCAACTGTTTCACCTCTCGAGCCAAGATCTTAATCGTCTCCTCTTCATAAGACATATCCGGTCTTATTTCAATTTCTGTTGAAGGAATCACATGTGAAGTATTGGAACGATACCGTCACAATATCGATACATGGAACACATTATGAATATTTTCCAACTCTACCGGCAAAGCAAACCGGTAAGCTACTGGCCCAACTCTATCTGTAATCTCATACGACCCTATAAATCTTGGACTCAACTTCCCTTTTTGTCCGAATCTCATAATCTTTTTCCATTAGGAACACTTTCAAAAACACTTTGTCACCCACTTCAAACTCAATCTCTTTTCTTTTCAAATCCGCATACAACTTCTGTCGGTCCGAAGCAGCTTTCAGATTATTACGGATTATTCTCATTTTTTCCTTGATTTCTTTCACTAGATCGACCCCATGGATCCGCTTTTCACTAAGCTCGGTCCAATACAATGGAGTCCGACACTTATGACCATACAAAGCTTCATACGGTGCCATCTGTATACTCGACTGATAACTATTGTTGTAGGCAAATTCGACCAAAGGTATATATCTCGCCCAACTACCCTCGAATTCTAACACACAGCATCGAGCATATCCTCAAGAACTTGAATCACTCTTTCAAACTAACCATCAGTTTGCAGATGGAACGCAGTACTAAAATTTAACCTCGTACCCATAGCCTCTTGCAACTTCTTCCAAAATCTCGAAGTAAACCTTGGATCTCTATCCGATATAATAGATATAGGCACACTACAAAATCTCACTATTTCTGCAACATACAACTCAGCTAACTTATCCAGTGAATAATCAATGCGTACCGGAATAAAGTGAGCTAGCTTCATTAGTCTATCCACAACAACCAACACAGCATCTTTCTTTTTCGGAGTCATCAGCAACCCCGTTACAAAATCCATGGTAACCCGATCCCACTTCCATTCGGGAACCATCACAGGCTGAAGCAATCCTAAAGGCACTTGATGCTCAACTTTCACCTGTTGACAAATCAGACACTTTGCCACAAATTCTGAAATATCTCTTTTCATACCTGGCCACCAATATAACTTCTTCAAGTCGTTCTACATTTTCGTATAGCACGGTGCACTGACAAATAACCACTATGTGCCTCATGCAGAACCTTTTGGATCAACTCTTCATCTCTGGGTACACAAATTTTGTCACAGTATAACAAACAATCATTCGAGTCCACTCGAAAATCAGAATCACTTTCTGATCCGCACTTAGCTTTCTTAGCTTGTATCTCACTGTCATTTCTCTGAGCCTCACATATCCGTTGAACAAATAGTGGCCTAGCTTTCAACTCTGCCAAAATAGCACCGTCATCAGATAATGCTAAACTCGGGCTCATAGCTCTTAGAGCATATAAAGATTTCTTACTCAGGGCATCCGCAACCACATTCGCTTTTCCTGGGTGGTAATCAATGACTAATTCATAGTCTTTCAACAACTCAAGCCACCACCTCTGTCTCAAATTCAGATCTTTCTGATCCATCAAATACCTCAAACTCTTGTGATCCGTAAAGATTCGATACTTCTCACCATACAAGTAATGTCGCCAAATCTTTAACGCGAAAACAATCGCAGCCAACTCCAAATCATGATTTGGATAATTCTTCTCGTATGGTTTTAGCTGTCTCAAGGCGTAAGCGACTACCTTACCCTCTTGCATCAACACGCAACCGAGACCATTAAACGATGCATCACTATAAACCACGAACTCTTTCCCTAATTCTGGTTGAACCAAAACTAGTGCCTCAGTCAACATTGTTTTCAGTCTCTCAAAACTTTGTTGACATTTCTCATTCCACTCAAACTTGGCATCTTTATGCAATAGTTTCATCATCGGGGTAGCAATCACATAGAACCCCTTTAAGAAACGTCTGTAATATCCTGCTAATCCCAATAAACTTCTGATTTCTAACACGTTCCTTGACTGTTTCCAATCCACAATAGCCGAAATCTTACTCGGGTCAGCTTTGACACCATCTCCCGACACAATGTGTCCCAAGAATCCGACCATTCTGAGCCAAAACTCACTCTTGCTAAACTTAGCATACAACTGCTTATCTCTTAAAGTTTGCAAGATAATTCTCAAATGCTCTCCGTGGTCATTCTCATCTTGAGAATAGATCAATATGTCGTCAATGAAAACAACTACAAACTTTTCCACATACGGTCTGAAAACATGGTTCATCAGATCCATAAAAATCGCAAGCGCATTCGTCAAACCAAACGACATAACCAAAAACTCATAATGGTCGTACCTTGTTCGAAATGCAGTTTTTAACACATCTTGTTCCTTCACTCTCAGCTGATAGTAACCAGACCTCAGGTCTATCTTGAAAAACATGGTAGCTCCTTTCAGTTGATCAAAAAGATCATCTATCCTTGGTAAAGGATACTTATTCTTCACTGTCGCCTTATTGAGTTGTCTGTAGTCTATACACAATCTCATAGACCCATCTTTCTTCTTCACAAATAGTACCAGAGCACCCCACGGTGAGTAGCTCGGTCTTACAAAACCCTTATCTGTCAACTCTTGCAATTGAACTTTCAGTTCTTTCAACTCTAAAGGTACCATCTTATATGGAGCAATTGAAATAGGTGCCGTTACCGGAACTAACTCAATCCCAAACTCGACCTCTCTCACTGAAGGTAATCCGGGTAACTCTTTCGGGAATACATCTGGATACTCGCATACTATCGGCACTGTTTCAAACTTCACTCCAATCTTTTAGTATTCAACACAAAAGCGAGATAGGACTCACATCCTTTTCTCAAATATTTCTCAGCCACTAGAGAAGAAATCATCACTGGTAGACTATCTGATCCACCTGATTCAACCCGAACAACATCTCCACTCTCACAAATCAATTCAATAAACTTACTACCACAGTTCACTAAGACACTCTGGGTAGTCAACCAATCCATGCATAGGATCATGTCAAACTCATCAAACGGCAACAACATCAAATTTGTCGGAAAATAATGACCTCTAATTGTCAAAGGACAACTCTTACACACCTTGTCCACTAACACATGCTTTCCTAACGGGTTTGACACCTTAACCACAATATCTGTAGACTCAATGGTCATACTCAAACTAGATGCCAATCTCATGCAAATATAAGAGTGAGTAGACTCTGGATCTATTAAAGCAATAACAAGGTGTCGTAGAGAGAAAAAGTACTTGTTATCACATCTGGGAGGATGCCTCTTCGCGAGTGCGAATAGCATAAGTCCTTGCAGGTGCTCGACCCTCCGGTCTCACAGCAGAGTCTCTGGACGCACCTCTACCACTAATCCCACCTCTTGGGTTTCTTGGTGGTCTACCCCTTGTAGGCACATCACTTGGTCTCATCTCTTGCTTTTCTTCCTTATCATCCCTCTCAGGGCAGTTTCGGATAAAATGGTCGGGGGAACCACACTTATAACATTTTTGACTATTTCCCCAACATTCTCCGGTGTGATGCCTACCACAACTCGGACACTCCGTTTTACTCTTCGTATTGCCCACACTTTCCATTGAGGTGGCTTGGAATTTCAAACTCGCACGAGTATTGCCCAAATCTCAATGCGAATAACCCACTGGTGCTGTCGTTCGAGGATTCACTTCCTCTGACCTTTTCAACTGGGCATGATACGATTTGCCCATCAGCCTCTTTCTCGCATCACGGGCTTCACTCACAGCCCTCCTCTTTTCTGTACTTAACTCTTTGGCCTTACTTGCCCTTTCAACCAACACCATAAACTCTTTCAGCTTTAAAATACCCACTAAGAGTTTGATGTCCTCGTTCAGTCCATCTTCGAACCTTTTACACAAGATGGTCTCTGTTGACACACATTCTTGAGCGTATTTACTGAGCCTAACAAACTCACGATCATATTTCGCTACCATTATTCTTCCTTGCTTCAACTCAAGGAATTCTTTTCTCTTTCGATTAGTAAACCGTTGGCTTATATACTTCTTCCAAAACTCTTCCAAAAAGAAATCCCACGTCACCCACTCTTTTGGGACCACTAGCGTTAATGTCTTCCACCAATGGTATGCCGAATCTCTCAGCAAGGATATGGCACATTTCAAACTCTCCTCTGGTGTACATGAGAGTTCATCTAACACTCTCATCAAGTTAACTAACCAGAACTCTGCCCTCTCAGGGTCATCATCTACCTTAGCTCTAAACTCCTCAGCCCCGTGTTTTCTAATATAATCCATCGGGGGTTTCAATATCCTTACTACATCAATACCTTGAGGAGCCACAGAATTTGGCTGAGGTATAGGAGGAGGTGGAGGAGGTTGAGCATTAGGGTTCGCTCGAACATAGTCCGAGTACCAATTACTCATCATCTGGAGAAAGGCTTCCCGTGCCTCTTCCCCTTGACCCCTAGCCTCGGGTCCAATTTGTACAGGCACAGTTCCTTGCGCAGGATCCGATGCATTACTAGCTGCTTCATCAACAGTAGATTGATTGGGATCCATATACTATATGAAACAAGATTTAAAATCATCAGAAACCACCACACTATCATTGTACACTTATGACATGTATAGCTAGACTCTTACACCCGCTACAGTAGTCCTAGAACCGATAAACCATAGCTCTGATACCACTAAATGTAACACCCCTTACCCGAATTCTACGCTGAAACCGGGCCCGAGGTGTTACCATATTAAAACTACTTGATCGCCACTTAGGCTCATCGAATACTCTTTTAAGTCACCTCAACAACCTCACTCTCGACATACGAGGCCTCACTCATATACACGAGGGCTCTCGAGACTATCCCGGAACTTTTTCCCAATCATAATTTTTCCTCTTTTATACAGGGCACGCCCGTGTATAGACCCACACGCCCATGCTCCACAACCGTGGTGAATACTGACTACATACACACGGCCTCAAAGCCTAGTCACCGCCCGTGTGGCTAGCCCGTGGCCAACACTGACTAAACTCACACGCCTATGCACACGCCCGCATGGCTAGTCCGTGGTATATTCTGACTTAAAATGTTAACATGCAGGGGACACACGGCCAAGTCACACACCCGTGGTCTGACTATGTGTCACACATGGTCTAGACACACGCCCATGTGTCTATCCACATGGACAAAAAACAAAGCTATGTGCTAAGTTCATTTCACCCCTCTAGCATATACAATATGCATTCATTCAACACATCCATAATCAACTCAAATTGAAGTGCAATCTCACATAGTTAACTACATCTTTTCATATAAAATAGAATGGCCAACAACTATGGCATTATACAAAATGTATCATCCATTTAAAGACCAACACATCTGAACCATTTACAGCAAAAATCACTAACTTGTCTAGCCCCTATACATGCCATATACAAAACATTTAGTCTTATGTACCAGAGTGTGCTGACAGTGTGGGCGGTCTTCCAATTGATCCTCGTATCTCGATTCAACACTTTTTCTCTATAAGACAAGGGAAAAGAAAGGAGTAAGCTTTGAGCTTAGTAAGTTTACACATAAACAATTAAGCATCATAGTATAAGCCAAACAACAATTAACATTATACTAACATATAATGTACAACTATGCTTACTCTTTCTATCCCTTACCACATGTCCACCACCTCATGAGTCACATACTCCTAAGGGGGAGAGTTGTAATAGCCTGATTTAGACCCTATTCAGAACTGTGGTTTTAGGGACCACGAATCTGAGTTAGAAAAATATTTTAAAATTATATTATGTGTTTATTTTGTGTGAATTTATTTGTGTGAAATTTTCGTGCTTTAATTTAGTTGTTTGAGTGTCCGATTAAATAAAAGGATTAAATCGCGTAAAATAAAAATTTAGTGGTTATTTTTAGAAGGGCCGAATAGTGGTTGTTCTTTTAATATGGAGGCTTTATGTTGTAATTTAACCATTAATAAAGGTAGTGGACGGTGATAAACCGTAAAAGCAACATATTTTAATCCCACATTTAGTATGCCCTTGGATGATTTAAGCCTCGGTTGATATAAAAAGGTGCTCTTAATCCTTTCTTTTCATGTCTTATACCCAGGAAAGCACTCGAGGATGAAAAGAACATAAAACGGGCCCAAAACAGAGTAAATGGGCCACATCACGAAATCCACATGGCCTAGACTTAAGCCCACATGACCGTGCCAAATTGATCATCTAGAACACGGCCTTACCCCCGAGTCACACGGCCGTGCCTCATTAAAGAAGTCCGAACATGGCTTGAAGACTAGTCACACGGGCGTGTGACATGGCCGTGTCCCTATCGTGGCAAAAAGCAATTTCATTCGGATTTGGATACTTTGAGGCAAAGAAACACATTCCAAGAGCCTATATAAACCCCCTAAGTGTTACCTGAAAGGAGGGCGGTTATCTAGGCCAAGGAGGCAAGCTGAAAAGGTCAGAATTGTGGGAATCACTCAAAGATAGCCAGTGGATCCATCTCTAGAAGCTGGAATTCTACTCAAGACGGCGGATCTCTCCTTTAATTCCTTCAGGGAGTTTTAGGGATTTCTTATGTTTTGTTTTATCTTTTCTTCTGAGATGTTTTCTTTATTTGTTATGAACTAAACCCTTCAGATATTTGAAGGGGATGAAACCTATATGAATCTTGTTATTAGTTTCTGAACTATAAGATAAATACTTGATTTGTTCTTAATTATGTGCTCTTAATTCTTATGTTAATGTTTCCGGGATATTGACTCAAGTCAGGTGCTCTTAGGTGGAGGAGCAAAAGTCCCTGCTTAAGAATTGTAACATCCTTAAATCGGGGTCTCTGCATTTTGCTTGTGTTGTATGTGATGAATTGTTTATATGGTTGATTTAACATGTTTTGGGGTCTAGTTATAACCCTAGGTTAAGCTTGAGTTAGGGCTAAGAATTTTATTTAAGCACTTAAGGAAATGGAGCTAAGGGAGATAGGGGTTAAAAGAATTCATTTGAGGTTTTAGACACAAGAAGTGCCTTGGTATAGTGGCAAGGGAGGCGCCACTAAGGTGTCAGGGGAGTGAAGCCACTTGTAGGGAAGGAGAGCCTTGGTTCGAGTTGCAGAAATCTCCCCTTGCCCATTAATTCTTGACGCCACAGGTAAGCAGAGGTGTGCTCAGGTGGGATTATCATCGATAGATGAAGATTGGGTCAACAGAGTTTAAATTGATGGATGGGAGGAAAATTTGGTGTTTGACTCATTCAAATTTGTTTGAATGAGTGGATGAGAGGAATTCAAGGAGAAAAGAAGGGGACGGCAAGTGTTGTGTGTGTAGCCGAATTCTTGAGGGCTGGCAATCGGTTTGGGGTTCTTTTGGGTGATGGCCGAATGTGCCTTGGTTAGTAGCAAAAATCGGCTAGCTTAGATGGTTTCTCTTCTTGCGTTTTGTGCTAAAACCCGAACCTTAAGTGCTTTCTTTCTTTTTGGCAATTCTGGGCATTTGGCCGATTCATGTTAGCAACCCCTTTGAAGAGTCGAAACTCCCTCTCTGCCGAATCCACCCTTGTGCATTTCTTCTTCTTCTTGTTTGTTCAAAACCGAAATCACCATTGTTCATCTTCCCTTTCAAGAAAACTAGAAAGGATTATATAATAAAGCTATCTCAACTATTAATCATCAAAGTGTTGCACTATACTGAAGCCACCTCCGTCAGATAAAAAATCATAATGCCATAATAAGACGACATCTCAACTGTATAAATAGATAATATCCCAGCTGTTAATAATGCATTTTGAAAACAAAAAAAATCAAATATGGTTTCAACATAAATAAAAGCAGAAACATAACCTATATAAATCTAATGACAATACCACTATACTCCCATGATCAAACCAGAAATTATAATCATAATAGATATATTCATCTCCGTCAAAAGAATATCTCTTATAGATAATCACATAGAATCAAAATAAAATCGAGGTAGCAAAATCTCAAAGTATGGAACTATACAGAATTTCTAAAAATTACATCGCATATAGAATGATAAAGATCTCAATGATATCCCCGAGAAATTCCAGAAGAAAACATCACTCATAAGCACTGAAATCAACTGTGATAGAAGCAATATAATATTCAAGTATATTCAACAAAACAATAACCAGTAGAAACAGAATACTAACATCATACGGATTTTACCGTCGACTTTTCTATCAACACAATGGAATGGAATACCAGGGAAAGATAGAGCAATGCCGATCATAACCCAAACAAACCAATAGTGCTTTCATCTATCAGTATGTTTAGCTAGCGTTCTCATACAATAAGGGTTTCATTTGAAAATAAATAGCCACATATACCTCTGAGAATAATTGATCACATAGAATACCCAGAATAGATCATTATAAACTATTTGACTATACTGTTGTACTCAGGTATCTTTACAATTCAAACATTATTCCACTGTCTAATTTTGTCATTATCGATTCCTCTTTATCCCATCATTAACAGAAATCAATTAAGTAGAACTTCCAGTTAATACATTCTTTAGATATCATGCCTGAATATTTTGTTTCATCGAAGTCAACTTGTTCTTTAATAGTGACTTTGCATAATCCAAAGAGCCTTCAAAATGATCCGATATCTCTTCTAGTCTTGTCTTTACTATTGACTCATTCTCTTATCTGACCACAGTATTAATCTTTCAATCACGGAGCTCTGTAATTCCACACTTGTAAGCTTATTCAATCTAAATCTTATGGATTTCATTGTAACACTATACTGATAAGGGGGTGAGGGTCGTAAAGCCTCAAATTTAACTCTCACATATACATGCACATAACATAACATTTATCAATAACATAATATTATGAACTTTTATTCATACCTTTATGAATTTCAACTCATCATAAACACATTTTCGCTCAAATATTTGAGTACCACTTTCAGCACTATCGAAATTTGCTCAGTTGGAAAGCATATCTGTCTAATTAGAACAATTTTTGTCAAAGTCGGGAGATATCACATTTTCACAGGTTCTATATGGCATGTATAGCTAGACTCACATATGCTACGTTAGTCCTAGAATCGACTAAATCGTAGATCTGATACCAATAAAATGTAACACCCCTAACCCACAACCGTTGCCGGAATAGGGTTAAGATGCATTACTAAACTTATAACATAATTCAACATTCATAATCATACCTCATTCAAATACAACCACTTTATCCCTTAAAAGAGCCTACGAGACCATAAACATGCTTTAGAAATAGTTCGGGACTAAACTGATAATTCAGAACAAATTTGGGAAACTTAGAAAATATTACTTCAAACAGGGCACACATGCCCGTTTGGCCCGTGTCACTAGCCATGTGCAAACAGGGGGTACATACTGACTTGGGTCACACGGCCAATCATACACCCGTGTGTCTAGCCCGTGTGCCCATTCGAAATGGCTATACACGCCCGTGTCTAGACTATATGCTAGGCCGTGCCAAACCTGTAGGATATACTGCCTTATGCCTTATGCCACATAGCCATTCACACGTCTGTGTAAGACCATGTGGAGCATACTAACTTGCTTCCAATTGCAACACCAGGGGACACACGGCCGTGTACTAAGATCGTGTGTCACACACGGTTGAGTCACACGCCCTTGTACTCTCCCCGTGTGGACGAAGATAGGCTAGTTATAAGCCACCTTTCTCACCCAAAAGAAACACACCTATACAAGTGCAAGTGATACCATTTCCATACACAATTTGTAACGCCCCAAAACTTAGGTATTTATTGTTGCATGTTTTCAACACATCTACTTGTTTGCTTCAGTGGTTAAGTGAGTTGGGTGTGTTTGGGAGTGTCTGAGAAGTCCTGGGTTCGAGCTTGGGCTTGTGTAAAATTTTGGTTTTTGGGGAATAAAATCCTTGCCTTTGGTTGGTAAGCTTTTAAAAAAATATGGGTAAAACAAGTCACAAAAAGCCTGCTGGTCTAAGGGGTAAGTGGTGTGCTACCTAGGCCAGACGACTGACGTTCGAATCTTGGTAGTGGCAAGGGAATATTTATTTTGTTGCCGTGCTGTGGGAGGTGATGGAGTTTGACTGAAACACTAAAGTGCTTGAGGAGAATTCTAATTGTGTGGTTGAGGGAAGGTGTGATCAGGTGGAGAGATTTGAAGAGGGATTTTAGAAGGAAATCAAGGGATGTGGGGAGAGGTAGAGGTGTGCAGAATTTAGACTCTGGGGCACTTAAGAATTCGGCTAGAGAGGGTGTAACAGCCCGATTTAGGGCCTAGCTGGAATAGTGGTGCAAGACCACAAATCCGAAGTAGAAATATATGTTTTAATGATTTTTATAAGGCTTATAAGATGCTTGCATGATTGTGTGAAAATTTCATGAAGAAAATTTATTAATTAGTGAATAAATTGTCCATTAGGACTAAATTGCAAAGATTAGAAAATATGAGATTCTAGAAGATTTAAGTATGAAATAGAATTATAAAAATTACTAGAGGTCCTTATTTATAAATTACACCATTATGTGTTAAGATGGACAAAAATGGACATGGGAAGGAAAAATCTCAAGAAATGATCATTAAGGGCATTTTTGTCATTTGGTTAATAAAACAATTAAAATGGAAAGATAAGTAAAAAATGGTGTCCATCTTCCTCCCCCTTGGCCGGAAATCACAAGGACCCCATAGTTAGGGTTTCTTCAATCTTCAAGCTTGATAGTAAGTGCATCCTAGCCCCGTTTTTAATGCTCTTCGTATTTTTTAGATCCTCATAGCTCGATTTAGCTATTTCTAGCTATAATGAGTTAGGGCTTATGTTCAAAAAATTTACCAATGTATGACATGCATGTATTTTGATGTTTTATGGAAGAATATGAAAGTTTGACGTAGGATAAAGATCTTTTTCTATGTAATTTTCATGAGAAATGCATAGAAGGACTAAATTGTAGAAGTTATGAAAATGGTCATGTATGAGTGAAATAGTAGAAAAAGAAGATTGCTATAATGGAGAACATGATTCAGCTAGGCTTGAAATGCAAGAAAGTTGAATGAAAATCATTTTACGAGCCTAGGGGTAAAAGTGTAGTTTTGAGAAAGTTTTAGGGCAAAATTGTAAATTTTGCCAAATTATGAATTATGAGTCAGTTTAGTCAATGTAAGTATTAAACAAGTTAAATTGTTATTAAAGATCAAGAAACACGAAGCCTGGATCGAAACCGAGGCAAGAAAAAAGTTGTGGACTAAATTGCACATCTACACATATTTTGGAGTACCGAGGTAAGTTTGTATGAATTTATAGCTAAATATGTTATTATGATTAATTAATTACTATGTTTAATATTGTACATTATTTTCATGAAGTTGATTAACAATGACTAATAAGAAATTTAATGAGACAAGCAAGTGAAAATCCCGGCTGAAGATTCGGAATAACGAGGATACCTATGTCACAACATGAGACAAGGAAAGCCCGTGTAAGACCATGTCTAGGGCATGGCATTGCCACTCAAGGAATGTAGGTTGTAACACCCCTTACCCGTGTCTGACACCGGGACCAGATACGAGGCATTACCATGCTTAATCTTGCTTAAACAGGTAAAAACGGGCTATAAAATTTCATTCCAAATAAAAACTTCTCTTTCTTAGTCAAAACATACATCTTATGGGCCTACTAGGCCTTAAACAATCATCCGGAAGATTTCGGAGTTCAACCAGAAACTTTTACACTCTTTGAAAATTTTTACCTAAACAGGGGTCACACGCCCGTGTGACTTGGGACACGCCTGTGTGGGAAGGTCGTGTGGTCTCACACGCCCATGTCCCTAGCCCGTGTAGGATTTATTTTTATTTCAAACCTACAGGGATTTTCACACAGCCGAACACACACCCGTGTCAATGGCCCGTGTCCTTCACACGGCCTAGACACACCCGTGTTCCCACCCGTGTGAAAAACTAGGGGTATTCTGTTTATACGTCAGCAACCCCTTAAGGAGCACACGGCCTAGGCACACGCCCGTGTGCTGGCCCGTGTGGCGAATCAAATTCTCGTAACTAGATGAAGGGGACACACGGCCTATCAACACACCCATGGGGTTGACTATGTGTCACACACAGCCTAGACACACGCCCGTGTGGACATTTAAAAGCTATCTTCCAAGCCAATTGCCACCCTGAAATCGAGATCATTCATATACCCAATCCAACTACTCAAATACTTCATCAAAAACATGAAGAATAATGCATAACTCATCATCAATTGATGTATAAACTTAGTAAATATTGGCCAATCTTTTAAGTCATATACAAAAATGAAAGTGAAGCATTAATAGCCAACCCTTTGGCCTTCAAACATAACATGACACAAAACAATCAAGTTCCTATACATGCCATACTCAAAATGAATCAACTTTACTATACCAATAGAACGGTTGATAGTGTGATCCGAGCTCCGACTTTCTATGATCCCCGAGCTAACTTGACGAAACTACAATGAGAAAGGGAAAAAAGAGAGGGGTAAGCATATAGCTTAGCAAGTTTGCATGAAAATTCTAAAGCAATATAATTGCTCAAAATAAATTCATCCATTTTATGAAACAATAGCAACGTAAGTTTCAATTGCTTAAGCATACTTACTCATACTTACTCACACTTATTCTTACCCATTTCAAGTCACAATATGATTTCTTAACTGTTACTTATTCATGGTACATGTATCACTCAATCACATAACTTAGCACATATGCTAACGTGAATATAAACTCAAGATCATCCGTAAATGGATTTGGCTCAATACTATTTTATATTCTTAGCTCTTTTGACCACACTAATCGGATTATCATAGGATATTTGAACTCATCATGCATAAATCTTAATGCCAACGCCATATCACAGATATGGTCTTACATGGGATCACCCCTTGATACCGATGCCATATCCCAGATATGGTTTTACACGGGATCTTATAGCTCGATGTCGATGCCATATCCCAGATATGGTCTTATACGAGATTGTACATGAATGTCAATGCCTTGTCCCAGACAAGGTCTTATACGAGATCCTCTTTTAGTGCCGAGGCCATATCCCAAACATGGTCTTACACGGAACCTTCTTTATTCAATGCTAAACATGGGTAACCTCATTATTTCAAATCTTTATTCGAGATTTCGATTAATTTATTTTCACCATTTCCTCATCAAGGTTTCATCTCTCGATTATTCATAGCAATAACATACATTGTCGAAATATTAAGTAGTTTCAAACATCAAAACGTTATGAAACTTCAACCTCATACAAACTTACCTCGAATCTCAAAATGTGTACCAATGCTCGATTTAGTCCTCGATTTTATTCTTGCCTCGGTTTTGATCCGAGCTTCACATTTCTTGATCTATAGTAACAATTTCACTTGTTAAATTCACATATTGACTAAATCGACTCATAATTCATATTTTGGAAAAATTACAATTTTTCCTACACTTTCTCGTAATTACACTTTGCCCCTAGGCTCGTAAAATGATTTTCATTCAACTTCCTTGTATTTCAAGCCTAGTTGAATCATATTCATAACTATAGCAACCTTCAATTTCTACTATTTCACTCATGTATGACCATTTTCATAACTTTTGCAATTTGGTCCCTAAATGCATTTTTCATGAAAATCACTTAGAAAAAGATGTTTACCCTACATCAAACTTTCATAATCTTCCATAAAACATCAAAATACATGCATGTCATGCATGGTTAAATTTTGAAGCATGGACCCTAGCTCAAAATATAGCTAGAAATAGCTAAATCGAGCTATGAGGGTCTCAAAAATACGAAAAACATTAAAAACGGGACTAGGATGCACTTACTAGCAAGCTTGGAAGTTGGACAAAACCCTAGCTATGGCTCCTTGTGATTTTCGGCCAAGAAGGAAGAAGATGAACACAATTTGACTTCTTTTTTCCCTTTTTAATCTTTTATTTACCAAATGACAAAAATGCCCTTAAAGACCCCTTTCTTGAGATTTTTCCTTCCCATGTCCATTTTTGTCCATCGCCCAACATAATGGTCTAATTGCTAAATAAGGACCTCTAGTAATTTTCATAGTTTTATTTCATACTTAAATCTTCAAAAATCTCATATTTTCCATCTTTGCAATTTAGTCCTAATGGACAATTAAATCACTAATTAATAAAATTCCTTCATGAAATTGTCACACAAGTATGCAATCACCTCATAAGCCTCATAAACATCATTAAACACATAATTTCTACTTTGAATTTGTTTTCTCGCACCACTATTCTGACTAGGCCCTAAATCGGGCTGTTACATAGGTCCCCTGTAAGACCATATCTGGGATATGGCATTGGCACCGAACTTAGATCCTGTATAAGACCATGTCTGGGACATGGCATCGACATCGAATAAGGAAGGCCTCGTGTAAGACCATGTCTGGGACATGGCATCGACACCATAAAAGGAAGATCTGTAAGAGTATGCCCAAAGATCAATCATGAGATGGTTGTAATAACATACTTAATTTACCATTTTTATTAATATAAAACGTTGTCATTATTATTTCAGTTTTTCTTTCTCTGTGTATAGATAAACTGTTTTATAATAATGTCCTGAGAATAATATGATTATTCTTAAAAGATCCTTAGTCAAGTATTATTGTTGACTAGGACAACAATAATGCATTAAGACTAACATGTAGTTGATTGATGATAAAGAGTTGTCATTGATATGGAGTGTCAAAATCAATGCATGAATATGTGTGTTAGAGAACAACATATTGGATTGACCCGCTATGAGTATGTTTTTTGGATTATTATGTAATTGTCACAACATTACTCATAGTGATTAATATGTATATGATCCTCAGACTTGAGATCATTATTATCCCAGCATCGTGAGTTGTATATTTTGATACAGTCAAACGTACATCGTAACAGGTTGTTCTATAAAGGCTGATGTTGGATATACCACAATCTATGTAGAGGGATATGGTTGATGAATAAAGGATAAGTCCCTCCTACATAATAGGAGTAATATCTTAGGCCACCTGATTGAGTGAGACTAGAAATGCATGGCCATGCTCAAATAAGTTGATATGAGATGCCATACTAATTTGTATATCATAGTCTACTCAAGATATCAAGAAACATGGGATGGACTATACAAGTGTGACTATCCCATGACTTGTATCCGTTCCAGAGATAAAGGACTTAAGGATTAATGTATGAAAGGTTAATCACAAAAGATTATGTCGAATCATGATTTCTTGTAACTTAGGTAGCAATAATGCATTGCTAGATGCCACTCATTGTCTGTGACAATAGAATCGTTCTAGTATTACTGCTAACGTTGCAAGAACCTACAGGGTCACACCCTATGGTTGAAATGAACGGAATAAAATATAGTTGGTATTGTACTTGGTTGTCACATAAATTAAATTAATTAAAGAATTAATTTAATTGGGCAATCAAATATTGAACATATTATATGTACAAGGATGTTGTACACATAATGATAACATAATTTTATTAATATATGAATTTGATTCATATATAAATTTAAATAAATATAGTTTACCGAAATCCTTATTATAATTAATGTAATTATAAATTTCGGATATAATTAATGTAATTATAATTTTCAGTTAAAAACTTTATTATATTTATTTAATCTTATAATACATTCAAGAGATACCAATTATAAAAGGCCCAATTAAAAGGATACCAATTATAAAAGGCCTAATGAAAAAGACACCCATTATAAAATGTATTAAAATGAGACAAAGCAAAAGATGAAAACCCTAATTGATTGCTTGTTAGGTCTAGCAGCCGTCAAGCAAATAAACCTCCAAAACAGTTTTGGAGATTTCTTCCGTTCATAGTCAAACCGGGTGGATTACGTAGAGGCCGACATCAGAAAAGGTTGTGGCTTGATTCGACAGTAGATCAAAACTCTTGTTGCCAAGGCGTCGCCGTCTACTCAGATTGAAGTTTTGGTAATTTCGAAAACTTTATTTCAACCCGATTCATTCCTCATACATGGATTCATGGTTTGGATCACCGGATCTAATTTTATTCTGCTGCGCCAAAGGGTTCCGGCGTTCCAACAGTGGTATCAGAGCCACTTGTGTGATACGAACTCGGGTTTAAATACTTAGGTGATGCAATTGTATGAGATGCATGTTTTGATCTTATTGTATTTTCGATTGTTTAAATCGTTGAAGCATAACCTGATAACTGTTCCTTTTGGTAATTGATTAAATGTTAATCATGGTGTTGTGGCCTATTCGATTTAATGTTATTACTGTTAACTATTAACAAATCTGTAATAATGCGACGGTGGTATTTATAGTTTCCAGTAAGTGTTAACTGGCTAGTGGAACAAGGGTTGTTCCGATATGAAACCTCAAGGATTAAAATCCTAATATAAAAAAACACGATTCTGTTGATAAAAGTTATCAAATCGTGAGGTTTTGACTGGGGTATCCGACCTCCTGAGACCCCCGCAAAAAGTTTTGTTAATAAAAGAAATTTATAAACTTGATGGGCCACAAAAGGTTGAAAGGATATTTTATAATTCACCTTAGCAAAAACCATTGAATTATGTATGCTATTTTTGACATGCACGGTGTTTGAAATGCATAGTTATAGCCCAATGACCCATTCGATAAAAGGTTGTATTTTTTTTAATACGGCCTGCGTGTCGTGCCTTACTACTATTCTCTTGTATTTCTCTTCTCATCTTATTCCCTCGTATGTAAAACGAGTTTCTGCATATTGTAATTTGCAAGAGTTGTTGTGGGCCAAACAAGAAGGAAGGTTGGACAATGATTGTGAATGATAGCTTGTGAAATGGCTTACACCTTTAGGTTTCCTTTTGGTTTTCCCATTGGCTTGGGTTGAACCACTTTAGTTTATGGGCTATAACTATTGCATTTATTTATTGCTTTATTTATTCATGTATGAGATGCTATGGATGTCTAAAGCATGCCAAATATATATATTAAAACTTGATGATAAGAAACCCTATTAATTGATGAGATCGATTAGAAGACTAAATGGGCTAAAGTAGACCATAATTGGTGAGATGCAACAACATGGCCTTCCAATTTTGCCCTCGTTAAGGCCTCGATCAATACTATGTAGGTTCTGCCAAAGCGAAGTACTAGTATTTATCTTGGTTAAACGCGAAGAATAAACAAGTGATATTCGCTGGTTAAAAAAAATTGGTTAATGACTTAACTAGGTTACTCTAATAGGATTAGAAACCTAGAGGCAAGTAAATTGGATAAATCATAAGATGATTAGTACAAGAGTTGTTCACCAAATATTAGGAGTTACATATGATGTAATTAGCAAATGTTGCTTACCTAAATAAGCATAATCTTAAGAGTAAAGCCAAAGCTAACTTAAGAGGTGGTGAAATATGGATCCTTAACCTACTAGAAATACTTTTGAGAAAGTTTTTCCGAAATTAATATACGAGGGTTATTAATTTTGAAATAAAATAGTGGGAATATCATTTAATAAAGTCTTTTTAATGATTGATATAAAATTGGTAAATTTGCTCACATGCATATTTAATTGTTGTAGATATATTATGGCTGCAAACACTAGCACACTCTCATTGCGATCGGTCCTTGAGAAGGACAAATTGAATGGTTTGAATTTTCTTGATTGGTTCCGTAACTTGAGGATTGTCCTTAAACAAGAACGGAAATTATATGTCATTGAACAACCACTTCCTAATGAACCACCCGCTAATGCCTCGAGGACTGATAGAGATGCTTACAAGAAGTATCTCGATGACATGATAGATGTTGGATGTCTTATGCTTGCCACTATGAATCCTGAACTTCAGAAGCAACATGAGGACATGGTTGCTTATGATATGATCGAGCACCTGAAAGAACTTTATCAGGGACAAGCACGGCAAGAGAGGTTTGATATCTCTAAGGCCCTATTCCAATGTAAGTTGGCTGAAGGAAGCCCAGTAGGGCCTCATGTCCTTAAGATGATTGGCTATATTGAAAGCCTGTCTAAGCTTGGGTTTCCATTGAGCCAAGAGTTGGCCACTAATGTTATTTTACAATCGTTGCCGGATAGCTACAGCCAATTTGTCCTCAATTTCAATATGAATGAAATTGACAAGACTCTACCACAATTGCTCAGTATGTTACGAACTGCTGAAGGCAACTTGAAAAGGGTTGGACCCAAGCCCATACTGATGGTCCGTAATAACAAGGGCAAGGGAAAGGCCAAAGTTCAAACAAAGCCGAAGGGCAAAGGTAAGCCCAAATTTGGAAAAGGAAAGGCTGCACTAAAACCTAAAGGTGGGGTGTCTAAGGAAGGAAACTGTTTTCATTGTGGTGTGACTGGACATTGGAAACGGAACTGCCCTGTCTATCTTGAAGAAGTCAAGAAGGCTAAAGCAAGCGGAATGTCTGCTTCAGGTATTTATGTTATTGATATTAATTTATCAACTACTACTTCTTGGGTATTAGATACTGGTTGTGGTTCTCATATTTGTACTTCTGTACAGGGACTACAAAGGAGTAGGACTTTGGCTAGAGGATATGTGGACCTACGAGTTGGAAATGGAGCAAAAGTTGTTGCATTAGCTGTGGGAACATATACTTTATCTTTGCCTAGTGGACTTGATTTATGTTTAGAGGATTGTTATTTTGCGCCCAGTTTGACTAAAAACATTATTTCAATTTCTTGTTTAGACAAAATTGGTTTTGAGATAATTATTAAGAATAATTGTTGTTCATTTTATCTCAATAATGTTTTCTATGGTTCGGAACAATTAATTAATGGCCTCTATATTTTAGATCAAACGAATCCCATTTACAACATAAATACTAAAAGATCTAAAATAAATGACTCAAATCAAACTTATCTTTGGCATTATCGTTTGGGCCACATAAGTGAGAAACGCATATCCAAACTCCATAAAGATGGTCTCTTGAATTCATTTGTTTTTGAACAATTTGAAGTATGTGAATCTTGCTTATTGGGAAAAATGACTAAATCTCCTTTTACTGGTAAAAGTGAACGAGCTAGTGATTTATTGGACCTAATACATTCTGATGTATGTGGACCAATAAATACACAGGCCAGAGGTGGATTTAACTACTTCATTACTTTCACTGATGATTTCAGTAGATATGGGTATGTTTATCTCATGCGCCATAAGTCTGAGTCCCTTGAAATGTTCAAGGAATTCAAAAATGAAGTACAAAATCAACTAGGCAAAACTATCAAGTCACTTCGATCTGACCGAGGTGGAGAGTACTTGAGCCTAGAGTTTGATGATCTTTTGAAAGAATGTGGGATTGTTTGACAACTTACTCCTCCTGGTACTCCTCAATGGAATGGAGTATCTGAGAGAAGAAATCGAACTTTGTTAGACATGGTTCGATCCATGATGAGTCATGTTGATCTACCGACTTCCTTTTGGGGACATGCACTTGAGACAGCTGCTTTCACACTAGATCGTGTTCCATCTAAATCGGTTCAAAAGACGCCGTATGAGATGTGGACTGGGAAACGTCCTAGTATGTCTTTTATGAAAATTTGGGGCTGTGAAGCTTATGTTAAACGTAAGACGTCTACTAAGCTTGAACCCAGATCAGAAAGGTGTATTTTTGTGGGGTATCCAAAAGAAACCAAAGGATATTATTTCTTTAATCCCACTGAGAACAAAACATTTGTTGCTCGGACTGGTGTCTTCTTAGAGAGAGAATTTACTTCTAGAAAAGGAAGTGGGAGAAAGATTGAACTTGAAGAAATTCGAGAATCACAAGATACCACTGAACCAGTGTTGAACAACAACAAATTCCACAAGAAATTGAGGAAAAAACAACTGCTGTAGAAACACAACCATCGCGCAGATCTTTAAGAGAACGCCGCGCACCTGAGAGATATGGATTTCTCATTACAATGCATGGTGACGTTCTTCTTATAGATCAAGATGAGCCTAGGACTTATCAAGAAGCGGTGACGAGCCCGCACTCTGAGAAATGGCTTGAAGCCATGAGATCTGAGATGGATTCCATGTATGAAAACCAAGTATGGACTTTGATTGACCCACCCGAAGGGGTTAAACCTATAGGGTGCAAATGGGTTTTCAAAAAGAAAACAGACATGGATGGTAATGTACAAACATACAAAGGGCGATTAGTCGCTAAAGGTTTTCGCCAAATTCATGGTATTGACTATGATGAAACCTTTTCTCCTGTAGCTATGTTTAAATCCATCAGGATCTTGCTCGCCATAGCTGCATTTCATGATTATGAAATCTGGCAGATGGACGTCAAAACGGCTTTCCTTAACGGGAAACTTGAAGAGGATGTGTATATGACACAACCTGAAGGTTTTGTAAATCCAAAGGATGCTAGAAAGATATGTAAGCTACAAAGATCCATTTATGGATTAAAGCTAGCTTCTCGAAGTTGGAATCTTCGTTTAAACGATGCAATCAAAGAGTTTGGTTTTCTAAAAAATGAAGATGAACCATGTGTTTACAAGAAAGTTAGTGGGAGCACTATCACATTCTTGGTACTATATGTGGATGACATACTTATCATGGGAAATGACATACCTACCTTGCAGTTTATTAAGACTTGGTTAAGAAGTTGTTTTTCTATGAAGGACTTGGGCGAAGCTACTTATATCTTAGGAGTCAAGATCTATAGAGATAGATCAAGACGACTACTAGGTCTAAGCCAAAGTACATACATAGATAAAGTACTGAAAAGGTTCAGTATGGAAGAATCTAAAAGAGGATTCCTACCTATGAGACATGGTATTTCACTCTCGAAGGAAAAGTGTCCTTCAACTCCACAAGAGAGAGAACGTATGAGTAAAATTCCATATGCTTCTGCTATTGGATCTATCATGTATGCTATGTTATGTACCCGTCCAGATGTCTCATATGCCTTAAGTATGACGAGCAGGTATCAAGTAGATCCCGGTGAAGGTCACTGGACCACAGTCAAGAGTATCCTTAAGTACTTAAGAAGAACTAAGGATACGTTCCTATTATATGGAGGTGAGGAAGAGTTAAGTGTAAAAGGTTACACTGATGCCAGCTTCCAAACCGGAAAGGACGATTCTCGATCGCAATCAGGTTTTGTGTTTTGCCTTAATGATGGTGCTGTGAGCTGGAAGAGTTCAAAGCAAAGTACAGTAGCCGATTCTACAACAGAGGCTGAGTATATTGCAGCCAGTGAGGCAGCAAAGGAAGTGGTTTGGATCAAGAAGTTTATTACTGGACTAGGGGTTGTGCCTAGCATATCAGATGCTATAGAACTCCGATGTGATAACAATGGAGCTATTGCACAAGCTAAAGAACCCAGATCTCACCAGCGATCCAAACATATATTTAGACGCTACCATCTTATTCGAGAGATTATCGATCGAGGGGATGTAGAGATATGCAGAGTACCTTCATATGATAACATTGCTGATCCCCTGACCAAGCCTCTGACACAGCAGAAGCATGATCGTCACACTAAGTCACTTGGTATTAGATATATGAGCGATTGGTCTTAGTGCTAGTGGGAGATTGTAAGAGTATGCCCAAAGATCAATCATGAGATGGTTGTAATAACATACTTAATTTACCATGTTTATTAATATAAAGCGTTGTCATTATTATTTCAGTTTTTCTTTCTGTGTGTATAGATAAACTGTTTTATAATAATGTCTTGAGAATAATATGATTATTCTTAAAAGATCCTTAGTCGAGTATTATTGTTGACTAGGACAACAATAATGCATTAAGACTAACATGTAGTTGATTGATGATAAAGAGTTGTCATTGATATGGAGTGTCAAAATCAATGCATGAATATGTGTGTTAGAGAACAACATATTGGATTGACCCGCTATGAGTATGTTTCTTGGATTATTATGTAATTGTCACAACATTACTCATAGTGATTAATATGCATATGATCCTCAGACTTGAGATCATTATTATCCCAGCATCGTGAGTTGTATATTTTGATACAGTCAAACGTACACCGTAACAGGTTGTTTTATAAAGGCTGATGTTGGATATACTACAATCTATGTAGAGGGATATGGTTGATCAATAAAGGATAAGTCCCTCCTACATAATAGGAGTAATATCTTAGGCCACTTGATTGAGTGGGACTAGAAATGCATGGCCATGCTCAAATAAGTTGATATGAGATGCCATACTAATTTGTATATCATAATCTACTGAAGATATCAAGAAACATGGGATGGACTATACAAGTGTGACTATCCCATGACTTGTATCCGTTCCAGAGATAAAGGACTTAAGGATTAATGTATGAAAGGTTAATCACAAAAGATTATGTCGAATCATGATTTCTTGTAACTTAGGTAGCAATGGTGCATTGCTAGATGCCACTCATTGTCTGTGACAATAGAATCGTTCTAGTATTACTGCTAACGTTGCAAGAACCTACAGGGTCACACCCTATGGTTGAAATGAACGGAATAAAATATAGTTGGTATTGTACTTGGTTGTCACATAAATTAAATTAATTAAAGAATTAATTTAATTGGCAATCAAATATTGAACATATTATATGTACAAGGATGTTGTACACATAATGATAACATAATTTTATTAATATATGAATTTGATTCATATATAAATTTAAATAAATATAGTTTACCAAAATCCTTATTATAATTAATGTAATTATAAATTTCGGATATAATTAATGTAATTATAATTTTCGGTTAAAAACTTTATTATATTTATTTAATCTTATAATACATTCAAGAGATACCAATTATAAAAGGCCCAATTAAAAGGATACCAATTATAAAAGCCTAATGAAAAAGACACCCATTATAAAAGGTATTAAAAGGAGACAAAGCAAAAGATGAAAACCCTAATTGATTGCTTGTTAGGTCTAGCAGCCGTCAAGCAAATAAACCTCCAAAACAGTTTTGGAGATTTCTTCCGTTCATAGTCAAACCGGGTGGATTACGTAGAGGCCGACATCGGAAAAGGTTGTGGCTTGATTCGACAGTAGATCAAAACTCTTGTTGCCAAGGCGTCGATGTCTACTCAGATTGAAGTTTTGGCAATTTCGAAACCTTTATTTCAACCCGATTCGTTCCTCACACATGGATTCATGGTTTGGATCGCCGGATCTAATTTTATTTTGCTACGCCATACGGTTCCGGTGTTCCAACAGTGGTATCAGAGCCACTTGTGTGATACGAACTCGGGTTTAAATACTTAGGTGATGCAATTGTATGAGATGCATGTTTTGATCTTATTGTATTTTCGATTGTTTAAATCGTTGAAGAATAACCTAATAACTGTTCCTTTCGGTAATTGATTAAATGTTAATCATGGTGTTGTGGCCTATTCGATTTTATGTTATTACTGTTAACTATTAACAAATCTATAATAATGCGACGGTGGTATTTATAGTTTCCAGTAAGTGTTAACTGGCTAGTGGAACAAGGGTTGTTCCGATATGAAACCTCAAGGATTAAAATCCTAATATAAAAAAAAAACACGATTCTGTTGATAAAAGTTATCAAATCGTGAGGTTTCATTTGACTGGGGTATCCGACCTCCTGAGACCCCCGCAAAAAGTTTGTTAATAAAAGAAATTTATAAACTTGATGGGCCACAAAAGGTTGAAAGGATATTTTATAATTCACCTTAGCAAAAACCATTGAATTATGTATGCTATTTTTGACATGCACGGTGTTTGAAATGCATAGTTATAGCCCAATGACCCATTCGATAAAAGGTTGTATTTTTTTTTAATACGGCCTGCGTGTCGTGCCTTACTACTATTCTCTTGTATTTCTCTTCTCATCTTATTCCCTCGTATGTAAAACGAGTTTCTGCATATTGTAATTTGCAAGAGTTGCTGTGGGCCAAACGAGAAGGAAGGTGGGACAATGATTGTGAATGATAGCTTGTGAAATGGCTTACACCTTTAGGTTTCCTTTTGGTTTTCCCATTGGCTTGGGTTGAACCACTTTAGTTTATGGGATATAACTATTGCATTTATTTATTGCTTTATTTATTCATGTATGAGATGCTATGGATGTCTAAAGCATGCCAAATATATATATTAAAACTTGATGATAATAAACCCTATTAATTGATGAGATCGATTAGAAGACTAAATGGTCTAAAGTAGACCATAATTGGTGAGATGCAACAACCTTAGTAAAATCCCTCTATTAAAATATTAATTCAACATGGCCTTCCAATTTTGCCCTCGTTAAGGCCTCGATCAACACTATGTAGGTTCTGCCAAAGTGAAGTACTAGTATTTATCTTGGTTAAACGCGAAGAATAAACAAGTGATATTCGCTGGTTAAAAAAAATTGGTTAATGACTTAACTAGGTTACTCTAATAGGATTAGAAACCTAAAGGCAAGTAAATTGGATAAATCATAAGATGATTAGAACAAGAGTTGTTCACCAAATATTAGGAGTTACATATGATGTAATTAGCAAATGTTGCTTACCTAAATAACCATAATCTTAAGAGTAAAGCCAAAGCTGACTTAAGAGGTGGTGAAATATGGATCCTTAACCTACTAGAAATACTTTTGAGAAAGTTTTTCCGAAATTAATATACGAGGGTTATTAATTTTGAAATAAAATAGTGGGAATATCATTTAATAAAGTCTTTTTAATGATTGATATAAAATTGGTAAATTTACTCACATGCATATTTAATTGTTGTAGATATATTATGGCTGCAAACACTAGCACACTCTCATTGCGATCGGTCCTTGAGAAGGACAAATTGAATGGTTTGAATTTTCTTGATTGGTTCCGTAACTTGAGGATTGTCCTTAAACAAGAACGGAAATTATATGTCATTGAACAACCACTTCCTAATGAACCACCCGCTAATGCCTCGAGGACTGATAGAGATGCTTACAAGAAGTATCTCGATGACATGATAGATGTTGGATGTCTTATGCTTGCCACTATGAATCCTGAACTTCAGAAGCAACATGAGGACATGGTTGCTTATGATATGATCGAGCACCTGAAAGAACTTTATCAGGGACAAGCACGACAAGAGAGGTTTGATCTCTCTAAGGCCCTATTCCAATGTAAGTTGGCTGAAGGAAGCCCAGTAGGACCTCATGTCCTTAAGATGATTGGCTATATTGAAAGCCTGTCTAAGCTTGGGTTTCCATTGAGCCAAGAGTTGGCCACTGATGTTATTTTACAATCGTTGCCGGATAGCTACAGCCAATTTGTCCTTCAATATGAATGAAATTGACAAGACTCTACCACAATTGCTCAGTATGTTACGAACTGCTGAAGGCAACTTGAAAAGGGTTGGACCCAAGCCCATACTGATGGTCCGTAATAACAAGGGCAAGGGAAAGGCCAAAGTTCAAACAAAGCCCAAGGACAAAGGTAAGCCCAAATTTGGAAAAGGAAAGGCTGCACTAAAACCTAAAGGTGGGGTGTCTAAGGAAGGAAACTGTTTTTATTGTGGTGTGACTGGACATTGGAAACGGAACTGCCCTGTCTATCTTGAAGAAGTCAAGAAGGCTAAAGCAAGTGGAATGTCTGCTTCAGGTATTTATGTTATTGATATTAATTTATCAACTACTACTTCTTGGGTATTAGATACTGGTTGTGGTTCTCATATTTGTACTTCTGTACAGGGACTACAAAGGAGTAGGACTTTGGCTAGAGGAGATGTGGACCTACGAGTTGAAAATGGAGCAAAAGTTGTTGCATTAGCTGTGGGAACATATACTTCATCTTTGCCTGGTGGACTTGATTTATGTTTAGAGGATTGTTATTTTGTGCCCATTTTGACTAAAAACATTATTTCAATTTCTTGTTTAGACAAAATTGGTTTTGAGATAATTATTAAGAATAATTGTTGTTCATTTTATCTCAATAATGTTTTCTATGGTTCGGCACAATTAATTAATGGCCTCTATATTTTAGATCAAACGAATCCCATTTACAACATAAATACTAAAAGATCTAAAATAAATGACTTAAATCAAACTTATCTTTGGCATTGTCGTTTGGGCCACATAAGTGAGAAACGCATATCCAAACTCCATAAAGATGGTCTCTTGAATTCATTTGTTTTTGAACAATTTGAAGTATGTGAATCTTGCTTATTGGGAAAAATGACTAAATCTCCTTTTACTGGTAAAAGTGAACGAGCTAGTGATTTATTGGACCTAATACATTCTGATTTATGTGGACCAATAAATACACAGGCCAGAGGTGGATTTAACTACTTCATTACTTTTACTGATGATTTTAGTAGATATGGGTATGTTTATCTCATGCGCCATAAGTCTGAGTCCCTTGAAATGTTCAAGGAATTCAAAAATGAAGTACAAAATCAACTAGGCAAAACTATCAAGTCACTTCGATCTGATCGAGGTGGAGAGTACTTGAGCCTAGAGTTTGATGATCTTTTGAAAGAATGTGGGATTGTCTGACAACTTACTCCTCTTGGTACTCCTCAATGGAATGGAGTATCTGAGAGAAGAAATCGAACTTTGTTAGACATGGTTCGATCCATGATGAGTCATGCTGATCTACCGACTTCCTTTTGGGGACATGCACTTGAGACAGCTGCTTTCACACTAAATCGTGTTCCATCTAAATCGGTTCAAAAGACGCCATATGAGATGTGGACTGGGAAACATCCTAGTATGTCTTTTATGAAAATTTGGGGCTGTGAAGCTTATGTTAAACGTAAGACGTCTACTAAGCTTGAACCCAGATCTGAAAGGTGTATTTTTGTGGGGTATCCAAAAGAAACCAAAGGATATTATTTCTTTAATCCCACTGAGAACAAAACGTTTGTTGCTCGGACTGGTGTCTTCTTAGAGAGAGAATTTACTTCTAGAAAAGGAAGTGGGAGAAAGATTGAACTTGAAGAAATTCGAGAATCACAAGATACCACTGAACTAGAGATTGAACAACAACAAATTCCACAAGAAATTGAGGAATAAACAACTGCTGTAGAAACACAAACACCACGCAGATCTTTAAGAAAACGCCGCGCACCTGAGAGATATGGATTTCTCATTACAATGCCTGGTGACGTTCTTCTTATAGATCAAGATGAGCCTAGGACTTATCAAAAAGCGGTGACGAGCCCGGACACTCTTGAGGCCATGAGATCTGAGATGGATTCCATGTATGAAAACCAAGTATGGACTTTGATTGACCCACCCGAAGGGGTTAAACCTATAGGGTGCAAATGGGTTTTCAAAAAGAAAACAGACATGGATGGTAATGTACAAACATACAAAGGGCGATTAGTCGCTAAAGGTTTTCGCCAAATTCATGGTATTGACTATGATGAAACCTTTTCTCCTGTAGCTATGTTTAAATCCATCAGGATCTTGCTCGCCATAGCTGCATTTCATGATTATGAAATCTGGCAGATGGACGTCAAAACGGCTTTCCTTAACGGGAAACTTGAAGAGGATGTGTATATGACACAACCTGAAGGTTTTGTAAATCCAAAGGATGCTAAAAAGATATGTAAGCTACAAAGATCCATTTATGGATTAAAGCTAGCTTCTCGAAGTTGGAATCTTCGTTTAAACGATGCAATCAAAGAGTTTGGTTTTCTAAAAAATGAAGATGAACCATGTGTTTACAAGAAAGTTAGTGGGAGCACTATCACATTCTTGGTACTATATGTGGATGACATACTTATCATGGGAAATGACATACCTACCTTGCAGTTTATTAAGACTTGGTTAAGAAGTTGTTTTTCTATGAAGGACTTGGGCGAAGCCACTTATATCTTAGGAGTCAAGATCTATAGAGATAGATCAAGACGACTACTAGGTCTAAGCCAAAGTACATACATAGATAAAGTACTGAAAAGGTTCAGTATGGAAGAATCTAAAAGAGGATTCCTACCTATGAGACATGGTATTTCACTCTCGAAGGAAAAGTGTCCTTCAACTCCACAAGAGAGAGAACGTATGAGTAAAATTCCATATGCTTCTGCTATTGGATCTATCATGTATGCTATGTTATGTACCCGTCCAGATGTCTCATATGCCTTAAGTATGACGAGCAGGTATCAAGTAGATCCCGGTGAAGGTCACTGGACCACAGTCAAGAGTATCCTTAAGTACTTAAGAAGAACTAAGGGTACGTTCCTATTATATGGAGGTGAGGAAGAGTTAAGTGTAAAAGGTTACACTGATGCCAGCTTCCAAACCGGAAAGGACGATTCTCGATCGCAATCAGGTTTTGTGTTTTGCCTTAATGATGGTGCTGTGAGCTGGAAGAGTTCAAAGCAAAGTACAGTAGCCGATTCTACAACAGAGGCTGAGTATATTGCAGCCAGTGAGGCAGCAAAGGAAGTGGTTTGGATCAAGAAGTTTATTACTGGACTAGGGGTTGTGCCTAGCATATCAGATGCTATAGAACTCCGATGTGATAACAATAGAGCTATTGCACAAGCTAAAGAACCCAGATCTCACCAGCGATCCAAACATATATTTAGACGCTACCATCTTATTCGAGAGATTATCGATCGAGGGGATGTAGAGATATGCAGAGTACCTTCATATGATAACATTGCTGATCCCCTGACCAAGCCTCTGACACAGCAGAAGCATGATCGTCACACTAAGTCACTTGGTATTAGATATATGAGCGATTGGTCTTAGTGCTAGTGGGAGATTGTAAGAGTATGCCCAAAGATCAATCATGAGATGGTTGTAATAACATACTTAATTTACCATGTTTATTAATATAAAGCGTTGTCATTATTATTTCAGTTTTTCTTTCTGTGTGTATAGATAAACTGTTTTATAATAATGTCCTGAGAATAATATGGTTATTCTTAAAAGATCCTTAGTCGAGTATTATTGTTGACTAGGACAACAATAATGCATTAAGACTAACATGTAGTTGATTGATGATAAAGAGTTGTCATTGATATGGAGTGTCAAAATCAATGCATGAATATGTGTGTTAGAGAACAACATATTGGATTGACCCGCTATGATTATGTTTCTTGGATTATTATGTAATTGTCACAACATTACTCATAGTGACTAATATCTATATGATCCTCAGACTTGAGATCATTATTATCCCAGCATCGTGAGTTGTATATTTTGATACAGTCAAACGTACATCGTAACAGGTTGTTCTATAAAGGCTGATGTTGGATATACCACAATCTATGTAGAGGGATATGGTTGATGAATAAAGGATAAGTCCCTCCTACATAATAGGAGTAATATCTTAGGCCACCTGATTGAGTGAGACTAGAAATGCATGGCCATGCTCAAATAAGTTGATATGAGATGCCATACTAATTTGTATATCATAGTCTACTCAAGATATCAAGAAACATGGGATGGACTATACAAGTGTGACAATCCCATGACTTGTATCCGTTCCAGAGATAAAGGACTTAAGGATTAATGTATGAAAGGTTAATCACAAAAGATTATGTCGAATCATGATTTCTTGTAACTTAGGTAGCAATAATGCATTGCTAGATGCCACTCATTGTCTGTGACAATAGAATCGTTCTAGTATTACTGCTAACGTTGCAAGAACCTACAGGGTCACACCCTATGGTTGAAATGAACGGAATAAAATATAGTTGGTATTGTACTTGGTTGTCACATAAATTAAATTAATTAAAGAATTAATTTAATTGGGCAATCAAATATTGAACATATTATATGTACAAGGATGTTGTACACATAATGATAACATAATTTTATTAATATATGAATTTGATTCATATATAAATTTAAATAAATATAGTTTACTGAAATCCTTATTATAATTAATGTAATTATAAATTTCGGATATAATTAATGTAATTATAATTTTCGGTTAAAAACTTTATTATATTTATTTAATCTTATAATACATTCAAGAGATACCAATTATAAAAGGCCCAATTAAAAGGATACCAATTATAAACGGCCCAATGAAAAAGACACCCATTATAAAAGGTATTAAAATGCGACAAAGCAAAAGATGAAAACCCTAATTGATTGCTTGTTAGGTCTAGCAGCCGTCAAGCAAATAAACCTCCAAAACAGTTTTGGAGATTTCTTCCGTTCATAGTCAAACCTGGTGGATTACGTAGAGGCCGACATCGGAAAAGGTTGTGGCTTGATTCGACAGTAGATCAAAACTCTTGTTGCCAAGGCGTCGCTGTCTACTCAGATTGAAGTTTTGGTAATTTCGAAACCTTTATTTCAACCCAATTCGTTCCTCACACATGGATTCATGGTTTGGATCGCCGGATCTAATTTTATTCTGCTGCGCCATAGGGTTCCGGCGTTCCAACAAGATCTCGTGTAAGACCATGTTTGGGACATGGCATCGACATCAAGCTAAGAGACCCCGTGTAAGACCATATATGGAATATGGCATCGGCATCATGAAGCGATCCCATGTAAGACCATATCTGGGATATGGCATCGGCATCGAGATACATGTTTGATGAGATTGAGTATCCTCTGATATTCCGAGTAATTCAACGGGCAAAACAATAAGCATGAAAAAGTGACCAAGTGCAAAGTAAGTAAAGTTGATGATGAGATAAGTTGTATACGAATGATAAATAATTTCATTCAAGTTAAGGAAGATTGAGATTCAAGTTATTGTCTATGATAGTTTATGTGCTAAACTATGAAATGAGTGATACAGGTACTATGAGTAAATACAAGTTAAGGTAACCCTAATGTGATGGGTAAGTATAAGTAAGAATAAGTATGAGTAAGTAAGTTTAAGCACTTAAGATTTATGTGTTCTTGCTTCATGATGAATGAGTTATTTTGAGCAATTATGTTGCTACATAAAATTTCATGCAAACTTACTAAGCTATATGCTTACTTCTCTCTTTTCCTTCTTTCTTGTAGTATCACCAAGCTAATTCGGGGATCATAGACATTGGAGCTCAGATCACACTATCAATCAATATTTTGGTATAGCTAAGTTGTTCTGTTTTCAGTATGGCATGTATAGAGATATTTTCATTTTGAGTTATACCATATTGAGAGCCAAAGAGATGGCTACTAAAGTTATTATTCTTTCTGTATATAGGCAAAGAAATTGGCTAATATTTGTTAAGTTCCATATCTTTTTCATGATGAATTGGGTATTATTCATAGTATATGAATGTTACATTATGTATTGCTTGAGTTGGTATAAGTGTGTTTATGTTTCAGGGGGGCAATTGGCTTGGAAAATAGCCTCTAAGTGTCCGCACGGGTAGACACACGGGCGTGTGTCTAGGCCGTGTGTGAAACACGGTCAGCCCCATGGGTGTTTCAATTGGCCGTATGTCCCTTGCATTTTAATTATAAGAATTCAAATAGTTACACGGGCGTGTGCCTAGGTCGTGTGCTTCTTAAGGGTTGCTGACGTCATAAACAGAATACCCCTAGTTTTCACACACGGGTGAGGACACGAGCATGTCTAGGCCGTGTGAAGGACACGGGTTATAGACACGGGCGTGTGCCCAGCCATGGGAAAACCCATGTAAGTTTGAAATAAAAATAAATTCTACACAGGCTAGGGACATGGGCGTGTGAGACCACACAGCCTGCCCACACGAGCGTGTCCCAAGTCACACAGGTGTGTGACCCCTGTTTAGGCAAAAATTTCCAAAGAGTGTAAAATTTTTCGGTTGAACTCCGATACCTTCCGGATGTATGATTAAGGTCTTGTAGGCCTATGTTATGCACGTTATGATAAAAAAGAAAAAGTTTCAAGTTGGAACAAAATTTTATAGCCCGATAATACATGTTTAAGTAAGATTAAGTATGGTAATGCCTCGTATCCTGTCCCGGCGTCGGACACAGGCAAGGGGTTGTTACAGAGGTCCCTCATTTCGGTTCTATTTTATTTTTTCCTCTGCCGAATTCTCCCTCTGCAAAAAACCTCTTCTCTCCTTTTTTTCTTTTTCTTTCTTTTCCCTCTGTCGAAACCCTTTCCTCCCTTAAACTATTTCTCTTTTCTCCCTTTCTGCTGCCATACTCTTCTGGTTTCTCTGCCGATTTGGACTGCTCCTCCTAACACCCTTATTGTATTGGTCAAACATACCTTTCTTTCTTCTCATATTTCCTTCTCTCTTTTTTCCTACTATTGGTCGAATACACTCTCTTCCTCTACCTTCACTGTACCGACTTTTTCTTTAATCTCTGTCGATTTAGTGTTCATTGCTAGTCTATGGTTGGTACTTTTGATAAGTTGATACTCGTTTTCGGCTTAAATCATGCTTGTAGATACTTTTTAATAAGGGGTTTCGATTGGATTGCAGGTAATAACCCCGAGTACTAGTGATCATTGTTTTCCAGTAAGAAAAGTGTGTAAGGATTCGATTGTCAATCAAGGTAAGCGGCTGGCAATTAAACGGTTATGTATACTGATTTGGGTTCGTTTTAAATTTAATTGATATGTGAGTAACTGGATGTTACGGGTGAACATAGGTTCTGAAGTGATCGAGGACTGTCTGCGCATCTTTTCGGATCCAGGCGTGTAACAATGATCTCATAAATGGTATCGGTGAAATGTCGAAAAGTGTAAACACTGCCCAAATCGTAAGCCGGTAAAAGCCGAAAAAGTATGACATTGACGCTACACGAGCGTGTGCTCACTCGTGTGGTAAACTGAACGTATAAAACGTGAGTGTTAGACTACCCAGGCCACCGTGAGCGATTTCTTGGTCTTGGGCCGTTTTGGGCCATGTTGGGCTGAAATGGGCCGTGTGGGCCCAATAGGCTTGTGGGCCCTACACGGGTAAACCGCAGAAACACGTGGAGAATTTTGGGCCAAGTTGTGTAAGTTGCATGGTCGAACCCATTTTTGGGCTAAATGGGCCACACGCTCGTGTGGCCCACATGGGCCGTATTATGGGCCTTGGGCCCATTTGCACTGTTTGGCTGTTAAGGTCGCACGGGTCACCTGAGACGACTGTGGACCTACTGATGGGTCGATAAGTACACCTAGACCCCAACCTGATAAAATGACTATTATGCCCCTATGTTATTATGTATGACCATATATAAGCATGCCATGATATATATATGTATGTTGCATTCATGTGTGATATGTTGCATGGGATGGGATTATTATGATTGGAGGAAGTGTACCGTACCGGTAGCTCTGCTGCAAGTGCTGTTTAGTGCCGCAACCGGTGCTAATTTCTGGAGTGTAGGGATGGGTGGGTGAATTTATCACCACATAGAGTGATGGGCTGGACGGAGTGGGGTGTAGAGGCTAGATGGGTAGGACTTCTTATTGCATGCTTAAACTGCTACTGGTATTGTTATGGGCTAAGGCCCTTATTGATACTGTTATGGGCTAAGGCCCACACTAATACTGTTATGGGCTAAGGCCCAAACTGATATTGATACTATAATGGGCTAAGGCCCAACTGAACTGAATTGTCATTGACTTGGGCTTAGGCCCAGATTGTATTTGCCTAAAGGCATGATTGGCTATTTATTTGCATGGAGTTACACAATTAGTTTTTGTAAACTCACCTCTCTGCTTATCTGTACAGGTAATCCCCAGTCTTAGGCAGATCGGTGCTGTGAGGGATTCGGAGGTGGTGTAACAGTTCAATTTAGACCCTATCGAAACAGTGGTTTCAGGACCACAAATTTGAATCAGTAAAATATTTTAATGTTATTTTCTATGCCTTTGATATGTGGTTAAGTATGTGTTAAAGTTTCGTAAGTTAATTTATCCATTTGTGTGTTTAATTTTAGAAAGAGGGCTTAATCACATAAAATGAAAGTTTGATGGTTAATTGTGAAAGTATCAAATTGTTGATGTCTTTATAAGTTGAAGCCCTTAAAAGGAAATTAGCGTATTATCATGGATAGTGGACGGTTATGGTCAATAATGACCTTGAAATTTATGTTTTATAATTTTATTATATAAGGTTAATATAGTAAATGAATTAATAGTAATGAAAATAACATGAAAATAAGCCATATGTTCATCCTAGTTAGCCAAGATTCACAAAAGAAAGAAAAGAAAAACACAAGCTAGGGTTCGGCCATTGTATTGCAAAATTAATGTATGTTTTGATTACAGTTTTAGATGATTTTTATGTTTTTGAGATTGTTGCTTAGTCTACTATCAAGCCTATGTTGTAATTTGAAGAATTGATGATGTTAATGAAATGTGCAAATGATGAAATGGTGAGCTTTGTGATGATTTTAGGTGTTTAATGAAAGATATGTGTTAAATAAACATGTTTTGCTCTTGAAGTTTTGATAAATTTAGCTAATTAGGGCTAAATTGTGAAAATAGTATTTTGAGGGATTAAATTGTGAATTTGATGAAATGTTTGGACTTGTATGAAATACATGGGCATTCGGTTAAGCATGGGTATATGGTGATTTTGTATATTTGATGTTTTGAGAAAAATGGACTAAATTGATAAAATGTGCAAATGTGAGGGTTAAGTTGCAAATAGCCCTAAATGTATGTTTTTGGATTGAATTGAATAAGTTGATGAATGAAAGGGTTAAATTTGAATATGTATAGATCAAGAACCGAAGAAAATGGACTTAGATCGCGGGAAAGCAAAAGTATTCGAATAACCGAGTCTGAACAAATATCTGAATTCGAGGTAAGTCAATATACAAATAAATGTATTTGTATTGAATTATGTATAATCTTATAACTATTGATAATGAAGAATGTATATGAGATGATGTATACATAAATTTCTGAGATAGATTTGATGTAGTGACAATGTCCGAGAAGTCCCGTTTGAACCTAGGAATAGATAGGAGAGTCTATGTCATGACATAGGTATCTGTTATGTGATTTCATGTAAGACCATGTCTGGGACGTTGGCATTGATTCGAGACTTCATGTAAGACCACATCTGGGACGTTGGCATCGATATGATATTTACCTGTAAGACCATGTTCGGGACATTGGCATCGTATTGATTTGTGTAAGACCACGTCTGGGACGTTGGCATTGTACGACTATTTTGAGCACTCTAAATATCCTATTAGATTCCGAACGGTTCAATGGTCAAATCTGTCTCAGGTACGTTTGAAATGTACATTAAGTGTGTATGAAAGGTAAGTATCTATATGAACTTACTAAGATGAATATGTACAATGGATTGATGAGATGATATGTGAGAATATGCTTGAAAGAATTAGGTAAATATGTGACATTGAGTTGAAAAGTGTGGTAAGATATAGCTAAGCAAATGAGCCAAATGCTATAAGAGATGTATATGCTATGAGAACCATTATTGTCATTGTATAAATATGCTATGTGCATTTTATGTCAAGTTTATTTTGTATATGGCTTACTAAGCTTTTGAAAGCTTACTCTCTGTGTGTGTTTTCTCTGTTTTATAGATCGTCAAAGCTATTGAAGGCTCGGGGACCGTCGAGGATCATCATCACACTACTCAACTTGTTTTGGTACCTTTGAAATGTGTATATAGCTAGATATGGCATGTATAGGCTAGTCATCTTGAATTATTTTGAAATGTGTATAAAAAGGCATGAGATGTGGCTAGTTAAGTGTTGGTAATATGCATGAGCAAATATGATATTTGATGCATGTTTTGGCATGGCTTGATAGCTAATGGAATGGTTAAATCTATGGTAAGTATATGAATGCATTATGAGTATGTATGATTGAGCAAAAGAATGATTACATGAAGGGTAAATGAGGATGAATCATACTTGAATGTATATGTGTACTTTAGTTGTACAAATTGACATGTTTGGATTTGAGATTGGATGCAAAGCTTCGTTGATTAGTTTGACATGTTTTTGGTTGTCAATTATACATGCAATGAATTGGTATATTTTCTTGTAGGGTAGACCCAAGTGTGGGTGGCATTTTGGCCTTGCAAATGGCTTGTTTTGCCTACACGGTTGTGGCACACGGGCGTGCCTAGTGACCGTGGAATTAAGTTAGTAACCAGCTTAATTGTGCACGGCCTTGGCACACGGACGTGCCTGGTAGCCGTGTGAATAAGTCAGTATATAGCTTAAGAGTACACGGCCATGGTACACGGGCGTGTCAAATGGCCGTGTGGTTAAGTCAGTATACAAGCTCTGTTTTGGCACGGCCAAGACACATGGGTGTGTCTGGTGTCCGTGGAAGTCACATGGTCTGCCCACACGGGAGTGTACCCTTCATGACTTAGAAAAGTTTTATATTTCTGAGAATTTCTGTTTGTGTTTGGTTTAGTCCCGGCCCTACTCTAGAGCATGATTAAGGTCTCGTTGACTTATTTAAGGGACACTTTGGTTGCGATTGATGAATGGTTGTATGAAATGTCTGTAGAAGTTTTTGATCTGTCTGGTAACGCCTTTAATCCTAATCCGGTGATAGATACAAGTTAGGGGTGTTACATTTGATTGGTATCAGAGCTACAGTTTAGCCGATTCTCGGACTAACGTAGCATGTGAGAGTTTATATGTACATGCCATATATCTGAACTGTGATAGTGTGATGAATCCTGACATGTAAAATGTGATTTTCGTAGGATCCCGAAAGAGCCGTAGCTGATGATGTAGAAAGCAATGCGCTTGCTCCCGCGCAAGGGACAGCACCCTCTGATTCGAGACCGGCTACGAGCGGTCAAGAGGGAGAAGCTAAACAAGCTTTCTTCCGAATGATGAGTGAATGGTTCACTCAATTTATGAGAAATAATTTGGCTATTTCACAACCTCTGCCCCCGCTTAATCCCTCTCAGACATCTGCTATGCCTCCGACTCTAAATTTGAATCTGTTGAATAAGCCTCCGATTGACAAAATCCGTAAGTATGGGGCTGAAGAGCTCAGGGCTACCAATGATAACGATGCCGAGAAAGCTGAGTTCTGGTTAGAAAACCCTATCTGAGTATTCTATGAGATGTCTTTGACTCCGGAAGAAAGTATTAAATGTGTTGTTTCACTTCTACAAGATGCGGCCTATCAGTGGTGGAAAAGTTTAATTTCTGTTATTCCGAAAGATCGAGTCACATGGGACTTCTTTCAGGTTGAGTTCCGAAAGAAATACATCAGCGAGAGAATTATTGATCAAAAACGGAAAGAATTTCTAGAATTGAAACAGGGTCGTATGTCTGTTTCGGAATATGAACGAGAGTTCGTGAGACTGAGTCAGTATGCTCGTGAATGTGTGTATTCACTGAGGCAATAATGTGCAAAAGATACAAAGATGGTCTTAATGAAGACATCCGTTTACTTGTTGGGATTCTGGAAATAAAAGAGTTTGTTGTGCTAGTTGACTGAGCGTGCAAAGCTGAGGCACTCGAGAAAGATAAAACAAAAGCTAAGTTTGAAGTCAGAGATATGAAAAAGAGATTTCTGGGCAAATCATTTCAGTTTGCTTCAAAGAAATTCAGGGATGAACAAAGCCGTTCAAGAGTTAAGGTGGGATATTTGAATAGAGATCGAGCTAGTTCACAAATTAGCTCCAAAACCCCAGCAACTTCTATCGCAAGTGTTGGAAATGTTCGATCTGAGAAACCTGAATGTAAACATTGTGGAAAAAGGCATCTGGGAAGTTGTAGACTAAATGATCGAGCTTGTTTCAAATGTGGATCATTAGATCATTTCATTCGTGATTTCCCAGAGTCTGTTGAACCAGAGACTGCCCAGAATCCAAGATCTGATAATGCTTCAGAAAGAGGTAGACTTTCCCGAAATGTATGAAATGTCAGTGGTGGTCAAAGAACTACGAGAGATAATGTCACGAGATCCGAAGCTAGAGCACCTGTCAGAGCGTATGCTATCCGAGCTCGTGAGGAAGCTTCATCTCCAGATGTTATAACGGGTATATTTACACTTTATGATACTTCTGTGATTGCATCGATAGACCCTGGTTCTACTCATTCGTATATATGCATGAACTTAGTTTCCAGTAAGACTTTTCCTGTAGAGTCTACTGGGTTTGTTATAAAAGTATCGAACCCCTTAGGTAAAAGTGTCTTGGTTGACAAATTATGCAAGAACTGTCCATTAACGTTTTGAGATATTTGTTTCCCTGCTGATTTGATGCTATTACCATTTGATGAGTTTGATATTATCTTGCGTATGGACTGCTTGACATTGCATGATGCTATTGTGAACTGTAAAAGAAAGGCCATTGATTTGAGATGTCAGAATGATGAAATAGTTCAGATTTTGTATATGGCTTACTAAGCTTTTGAAAGCTTACTCTCTCTGTGTGTGTTTTTTCTGTTTTATAGATCGTCAAAGCTATTGAAAGCTCGGGGACCGTCGAGGATCATCATCACAGTACTCAACTTGTTTTGGTTGTATATAGCTAGATATGGCATGTATAGGCTAGTCATCTTGAATTATGTTTGAAATGTGTATAAAAAGGCATGAGATGTGGCTAGTTAAGTGTTGGTAATATGCATGAGCAAATATGATATTTGATGCATGTTTTGGCATGGCTAATGGAATGGTTAAATCTATGGTAAGTATATGAATGCATTATGAGTATGTATGATTGAACAAAGCAATGATTACATGAAGGGTAAATGAGGATGAATCATACTTGAATGTATATGTGTATTTTAGTTGTACAAATTGACATGTTTGGATTCGAGATTGGATGCAAAGCTTCATTGATTAGTTTGGCATGTTTTTGGTTGTCAATTATACATGCAATGAATTGGTATATTTTCTTGTAGGGTAGACCCAAGTATGGGTGGCATTTTGGCCTTGAAAATGGCTTGTTTTGCCTACACGGTTGTGGCACACGGGTGTGCCTAGTGACCCTGGGATTAAGTTCGTAGCCAGCTTAATTCTGCACGGCCTTGGCACACGGACGTGCCTGGTAGCCGTGTGAATAAGTCAGTATATAGCTTAAGAGTACACGGCCATGGTACACGGGCGTGTCAAATGGCCGTGCAGTTAAGTCAGTATACAAGCTCTGTTTTGGCACGGCCAAAACACATGGGTGTGTCTGGTGTCCATGGAAGTTACACGGCCTGCCCACACGGGCGTGTGGCCTTCATAACTTAGAAAAGTTTTATATTTCCGAGAATCTCCGTATGTGTTTGGTTTAGTCCCGACCCTACTCTGAATTTCCGTATGTGTTTGGTTTAGTCCCGGCTCTACTCTAGAGCATGATTAAGGTCTCGTTGACCTATTTAAGGGACACTTTGATTGTGATTGATGAATGGTTGTATGAAATGTCTGTAAAAGTTTTCGATCTGTTCGGTATCACCTTTAACCCTAATTTGGTGACGGATACAGGTTAGGGGTGTTACAGGTGGCCACACAACTGCTACTATTTATGCATTTGAATTTATTTCCAATGAATTTAATTTGGGTTTTTGTTATGCAATGAGGCCTCTTTATTTTTAACTTATAATTTGAGGATTTTACTTATTTTAATTTACATTTGATTAGTAGTATAACGTGGTTGTAACACCCCAAACCCGGCCTAAACATTACGACCGGATCTGGCATGTCACATAAAAGGGTTGTTTAAAAACTGCGCGTTTGTTAACAATTTCGAGTTTAAATATTTATTCTCTTGATATCCTTTTGTTAACATTTTGAAAAACGGTTATTAAGGGTTTAGGACATTCCCGTATTGAACATTTGGTAACAATAGGCAGCAATCATATTAAAAGCTAAACCAGATAAAATACCAAAAATACAATTAAAACGGCCTTATTACAACTTAAAATCCCGAATTAAAAATAAGTTGAAATAAGAGAACAAGTTTACGAGAAAATAATGTATGGCCTTCACGAGTCCGCCTCAGCTCCCAAATCCGCGATCTAACGATTACTTGCAAAATTAACTAAGGGGTGAGTCATCGAGACTCAGTGTGTAAATCCCCATCCAAAGTATGTTAAGCTCATACACAGATCCATGTGCAAATATGCATGTCATGCAACCCATCCATCCTATCCATCCGAAACACCCAAATCTACCCCGTGTGGTCAAAACCACTGGTGGTCAAAACCACTGGTGACCGTAGTCACAAATAATATCGGTGTGGTCAAAACCACTGGTGACCATAGTCACAATAATATGTGTGGGGCCAACCCACAATGTGGACAAAACCACTGATGACAATCCCGTATATCGATATGTGGGGCCAACCACTGTGGTACCAAACCACTGGGACGAGTCACAAAGATAGCAATATGTGGTCAAAACCACTGGTGACCGTAGTCACAAATAATATTGGTGTGGTCAAAACCACTGGTGGTCAAAACCACTGAGACTTAGTCACAAAAATAATATAGAAAGCGGCGCCAACCCACTGTGTGGTCAAAACCACTAGTGACAGTCTAGAGTCATACCTTCCCCCTCCTCTCATCATACCCATGTCCATGCCATGATCATCAGTCATAATAATTCGTGTATGCAGTATGACATTATGCAAATCATATATCAAAGACAATGCATGAAATGAATTACCATCATAATCAGAATAACAAATACGACATAATCAAGCCAATCAACCTCTAAGGGTATAACAGTAATTTACCTTCTAGGGGTATTTTGGTAATTTACCCACTAAGGGTATTTCAGTAATTTCGTACCTGGAATGGCCTTTCTGAAGGCCCAATGTCGCCCCGAGCGACTCGACTACCAATTTTATATTTACCGGACTATTGGGCCTAAAACCCGATTCCGGCCCATTCAGGCCCACACGCTCGTGTGGCCCACCTAACATAAATCTAGCCACGTATATAAGTTCCACCTAGTCTAGTTCACTATATACTATACCATCATACATTTTGCTCAATTGGGCCCACGGGCCCATTGGGCCCATTGGGCCCACTTCGGCCCATCGCGGCCCAAGCAGCCCCAACCCACAAGAATACTACTGATGGCCTCAACTATCACGTCGAAGCCCCACACGTGCTCAGTACGCTCGTGTGGCTACTATTGCCGTGATCGGCACTTCGGCATTTGCCGCTCTACAACTAGAGTAGAGAGAGTTACACACCTGATAGGAATCTGAAGCTGCTAAACCGCGCTCCGAGCACTCCTTTGCCCAACGCCAACCAGGTATGATAACTCTCCTCCTGGAATGATCTTTATATAGCTAGCTCTTCACCTTCCTTCTTTGTATCTTTCCGATGTGGGATCCCTTCGTCAGTAGAGTTTAAATTCAACTGAAACTCTTGTCATCCAATCCGCAAAATAAATACTCCCTTGCTTCTCATGAGATTCGAACCCAGGCTCCCTTGTAGCATAATCCATGCCGCTAACCACTTGGCCACAAGCTCCTCTTGTGCCTTAAACTATGCGCAACTAAATATAAACTATGGCCCAAATTCTAAGATCCAAGTAAAAGAAACTAAAATGCAAAAGCCAAGACTTGAACCTTGGACCTCTTTCCTTCCTTGTGGCGTCACCCCCTTGTCTCTTATGTGGCATTACTTTGCCACTACACCACACACTTCACTTATGTCATTTTCCTCCACTTTTTATTCTTAAGGCCTACCTGCCAACTTCCAGGGTTTTTTTCGCCTAAAACCAAAATTTCCCCAAAACTAATGTTCGATCCCGGGACTTCATAGAAGCCCTCTAACTTTCCAAAATCACTTATCTAATAATTCCAACTTGTACTAAAGCCGATCTCCTGTTCTCCCAAAAGTTTTAAATGCTACTACTCCTAAGGCCCATTGGGCCCAATCCTACTAGGCCCAACTTCGGGATGTTATAGTGGTTTTCCAAAAGATAATTAGTTTCCAAAACACCACGTTTTCTTAATTTATAATAAAAGCTTTCGCATCAAACTTGGTTTTAAAATATAGTGACAAACTAAATATGATCAATGTTCTACTAAAATAACTTAAGTTTTAAAAGAACAAGATACCCTAAATTTCTATTCAAGATACATAAACGAGGTTTAATAATAAGCATGGATTTTCTAAAGAAACGATGATTTCGAAAAACACTTTAATGTGATATCGCTAGATTCGACCATAACGTCTGGGCCGGGTTTGGGGTGTTAGACAATTAAATAGCCAAATCAATCTCAAATCATCACATTATAAACCATTTCAATACCAATCTGTTCAAAGCTTATATCACAATCATTTACTTAACTAAATCACATACCAAACAACAAGGTTCATAAGCCAAAATTTACATATATTTCATATACTAAATCAACATAATTCATTAACCAATTTGCCATTCAAATACCAAACCAAAACCAAGAGCATCTTAAGCTAGTACCCAACACATACCAAATGGCAATTTGAATATCTTAAACCATCATTAAGCTTACCAAAATAACCCATATCACGTGGGAATATATATACTTTAAACCACATAACTTAATCATGCCATTTCAAATAGCCAAAAACACTTCCAAAAACCAAACCAAAGAAACCATAGCCTATACTTATCAAACCTTACATCATTATCAGGCCAAATCTCATGGCTAAATACATATCAAGCACATATGCATCAATCACCAAAATTACTTATACTTAACAAATAACCACAAAACCTATACATGCCATATAACCAATATCACAAAGCTTATAAGTACCAAACCATAGCTGGATAATGTGATATGATCTCCGATGACTTCCAACCCAAGCTAGCCTCCGAATCACTATAAACATAGAAAAGATAACAAAGAAGCTATAAAGCTTAGTAAGCTCGTATGATAATAACTCATCTCATCAAATAAACACATTTTAAGCCATTATAAATACTATAATATAACTTGTATAATTCCACCTTTATGTCATGTATCCGTTCACATAGTTAACCAAGAATTTCACAGGTTTATTCATTTCAACGCTTATATGGTTTGAATACTTCTTATCAATTCATTTACATTTACATAAGCATAAGAAAATAGAAATAAACTATATTCAATTCAATAGCCATCACATTTATATACATATATTCAATTGAACCATATGAATTCTCATAATTTTCCACTTACTCATCATATGAAATTCACTTTTAACACTTGTCGATTTATGTCACAAGTACTTTGACTGAGTTGTACCATCACTTGTAACCACGTTTCGTCAACATTTCCTGTTAAACCATTTGGAATACTAAAGGGTACTCAGGAATCTCGTACACACAGTACCGTACCAATGCCATATCCCAAATATGGTCTTACATGTAATCTCATGTCGATGCCAATAGCCCAGCTATGGTCTTACACGAAGTCTCATATCGATGCCATATCCCAAATATGGTCTTGCACGTAATCTCAGTAACCCTAATATCATGACATTTGTCTCCTATCTATTCCTAAGGTTCAACCGGGACTTTCGCTGTATTGAATCTCTGTCGGTCATTTCCGTAGTATCGTACTCAATAGCATTCACATTTCATTTCAATAATATAACATTTACCGCAATTATATCTATTAAGCATTTATACATATATAATTTAATGCTTATTAAACATACGAACTTACCTCGTTCATTGTAATGACGAATTAGATTAACTAATCTGATACTTTGTTTTCCCCCGTTCTAGATCCAAATCTCATTAATCTCAATCTATATAATATCAAAATTTACTTATTTAATCATCATTTCATTCAATTTAGCACAATTTACACATTTTGGCAAAATTACATTTTTGCCCCTATTATTTCACATTTTTACAATTTAGTCCTTATCACATAAAATCACAATTCATTCAATTTAATACAAATTCATGCTGGCTGAGTATTACCCATTCTCATATCAGCCCATATTTTTCATTTATTTTAAAATTCAACCACTAAATTTTCATATTTCACAATTTAATCCAAAATTGACATTTTTACCAAAATTCACTTTACAAAAATTGTACATCTAACAACAATGATTTATTTTCCATCATCAACTAACAAAATACTCATGCATTCAACAATGGCAACATTCAAATACTTTAACAATTTTGAAATCAGAGATACGGGCTAGCTAGATTGTAACACCCCAAACCCGGCCTAGACGTTATGACTGAATCTGGTATGTCACATAGAAGGGTTGTTTAAAGACTTGCGCGTTCGCTAGAAAGTTTGTTTTCTTTTTGAAACTTTGAGCTTTGCTGTTTGTGAAAAATCAGATTTGCTTTTGCAGTTTTGTTGTAAAAACATCTTGTTGTTATTATTGTTATTATACCCAAAAACTCGTTTATAACAGAAATCAATTTCAGTGAATTACGAAAATATGATATATTTGAAAGCAGTAGGTATCGTTTTAGGAAAACTACGTATTTATAAATTTAGCAGATATTAAGGAAAACTTAAAAGAAAATAAATCGATGGCCTTATTACAGAAATATTAACCCAAATCAATAATTAATCTAAAATAAAGCCAGACGTAAATTTACTAAGTTCACGAGAATAATTCCCGGTGTATGGCCACCACAGAGTTCTCCACAGCTCCAAATCCACTAACGCTGGGAATCACCTGCAAGCTTGAAACAACGGAGTGAATTACGAGAACTCAGAGTGTAATCCCGATTCCAGTCACAGTCATGGTCTCAATCTGGGCCTAAGCCCCATACAGCATCAATTTGGGCCCACGGCTCCAAAATCATGGTAATGCAAACAGAAAATGCAGCCCCAACCTAATAGTCCATTCGCTACACTCCACCCGTACCAGCCCTACACTCCATGTGGGGACCAAGTCAACCCACCCAACCCTACACTCCAAAAATGCAGTCGAGCTGCCAGTATAAACACAGCAAAGCTGCCAGTATCAGTATATGAGGCGAAGGCACTGAAATCAGTATATTGTGGCATAGCCACTAGTACAGCACTTCCTCCATCATTATAACCTATCCCAATGCAACATGTCATGGCATAATAGTTCAGTGTATGCAAAATGTATCACCATGGCAATTAATCAAGTTATACACAATCATACCAAATCTGCCCCTAAGGGTATAACAGTAATTTTACCCAACGAGGGTATCTCCGTAATTTACCCACTGAGGGTATTTCAGTAATTTACCCACTGAGGGTATTTCAGTAATTTTTCAATTTACGGCTTTTCAATAGCTTACCGTCGCCTTGAACGATATGGGGCCCTTATTGGGTCTCTTACGGAACTAATGGATTTCAGGCCCAAACGGCACACGCTTGTGTGGCCCATTTTGTATGGTTTCAAACCCAGATTTCTAGATTTCGCAACCGCACTTACCCTTTAACGATTATTCACCAACTTCGCCCATGTGGGCCGGAAAGCCCATTGGGCCCGTTAAGCCTGTATCGGCTCGGTTAGGCCCGTTACAGCCTCAATGTCGCGAGAGCGCTTGTGACACTCTCAATGACTTACCGTCACTACTCGTATCTCGATCTACCACTATGAGCGCTCGCACGCTCGAGTGGCACAGATGCTGATTTTTTGGCTTTTGGTCGATTCGCAAGTCATGACATGCAGTCATTCAGAAGGGTGTGAGATTACACACCTATTTGGAATCCGAACCACGTTACTCTCTGAAGCACCTAAGAACACATTCGGCTATTAGTTAGTCTCATTACCGATAAAGCATAACTAAAGCTTGAGTCCAACATAATCACTAATCTTCACTTACCACAAAGAGGTTCCCTTCGATACACCCAAAACAGCTCGGTTCTATCCCTTAACTAACACCAACGAGTTCCTAACACAATTGATGTACCAAAACAAATGGAGTTACCAAACACCTATATTCGGTCAACGGAGAAGAAAAACCCACATTAACCATTAACCCTGCTTACCCTTAGTTTCGGCAAGAACAGGTTCTTGAATAATCAGAAGTTGAACCCTTACACCCTTCAGGGACGATAAACCACTGGAAAGAAGAATAAGAGGTTAGCTTTGGCTTGGCCAAATAGAGAACAATAAACGAAATATTAGGGGTGAATAGATTTGGTTCTATCACAACCAAATGGTCAAGGGTATGAGTGTTCGGCTTATGCTTTGAATGGAGAAGGAAAACAATAAGAAAGAAAGATATCATGCATTCGGCCAAAAGAGAAAGAGATAATGTGGCGAGAAGAGAAAAGAGAACCCAATGGCATTGAGGACTTACCTATTCGGCCACTACCAAGAGAAAGGAATGATGGAGCAGAAAATAATCGACTTGTCGAGAGCAACTGAAGGAGGTAGAAGATTGAAGAAGAAGAATAGGGATTTCGGCTTTAGTGTAGCAAAGAACAAATGGAGCAAAAGGAGAGTGAGTTTCAGCCAAGAAGTGAATAGGTAACTATCAAAGAGAAGCAGAATGAATGAGGACCAAACGAAAGAGAGAAAAAAGAAGAGATCACTTGAGAGATTGAGGTTTCGGCCACGAAAAGAGTTGAAACCAATGACTCAAAATGCACTAGCCAAGAAAAATGCCAAAAGTCACTAGAGAGTTTCAACACACACAGACAAAAAGATTTCAGTTTTCTTTCTTTGCTGCCTACCAAATGCCGAATTGCTTACCAAAATCAACCCCCTAGCCAAAATTCACCTCCCACAAGCTCCCATATTCGGCCAACTACTTCTACACTCTCAAATCCCTTGGTTCTCTCCTCAATTTCCTCCCCAACCTCCTCTCCATCACCCATTCAAACAACTTGACCAAGTCTTCCCTCTCTCCTGCAGAGTTTGGTCTCCACTCAGCTACCTCCTTTTCCTGAGCACAAAAATAAAACTCCCCATATGCTACCTGTGGGATTCGAACCCCACTTCCCTTGCTTCACAAGTGACGCCAACACCACTTCACCACCAGCTCCCTTTTGTTAGCACAACACCAACAATTAAACTTAAGTCCTGCCTCCACTAGCTCACCCCATTAAAGTGCCCAAAAACCAAACTTTCACCAGAGCTTAGGCTCGAACCCAAGCCTCCCCAAGACCCCCAAACACACCCAAATAACAAGCTTAACAAGCACACGCATGCCACAACGTAAAAAAATGCCAGACCCCTATTTTTAGGATGCTTCAGTTCTACCCCCTTAAAGAAATTTCGGCCTCAAAATTTACCTGGTTAAAAGAGGTGAGGGTATTGCTGTCGAATTGCCTCCTCCGGCTCCCACGTGGCTTCTTCCGAACCGTGATTACGCCACAACACTTTGACCAGCTTAACGGACTTCCTCCTCAACACTTTAACATCCCGATCCAAAATCTGCACTGGTTCTTCTTCAAATGACATATCAGGTCTAACCTCAATCTCTTCCACCGGTACTATATGAGATGGACTGAACGGTAGCATCTCAGCATCGAAACATGGAATATATCATGTATCCGATTCAACATAGAGGGCAACTCAAACCGATAGGCCCGATGAATCTGGGGCTTAACTTGCCCTTCCGTCCAAATCTTAAAACCTTCTTTCAAAGTGAGACCTTCAAGAAGACATAATCCCCCACTGAGAATTCTATCTCCTTACGCTTCAGATCCGCATATGACTTCTGTCTATCAGAAGCTTCTTTCAACCGACTCTGAATCAACTTTACCTTTTCCTCAGTTTTTGAAATCAATTCTGGACCCAACAACTGTCGCTCATTTAATTCTGTTCAACAAGTAGGGGTACGACACCTACGACCATATAACGCCTCGTAAGGTGCCATCTGTATGCTGGATTGATAGCTATTATTATACGCGAATTTCGCTAACGGTAACTAATCTTCCCAACTACCCCTGAAATCAATCACACAGCCTCTTAACATGTCTTCCAGAATCTGGATTATCCTCTCCGACTGACCATCAGTCTGTGGATGAAACGCTGTGCTAAAGTCCAATCTTATACCTAAAGCTTCATGTAACGCTTTCCAGAACCGAGATGTAAATCCAGGGTCCCTATCCGATATGATAGACACTAGCACCCCATGAAGCCTAACAATTTCTGCCACATACAGCTTGACCAACTTCTATAGTGAGTAGTCAAAACGAACCGGTATGAAGTGCGCAGACTTAGTCAACCGGTCAACGATTACCCACACTGAATCTTTCTTAGTAAGCGTCAGAGGTAGCCCACTAACAAAATACATCGTTATTCTCTCCCACTTCCAAAGTGGAATCTTCACCGGTTGTAGCAATCTCGAAGGCAGTTGATGTTCCGCCTTTACTTGCTGACATGTCAAACACTTGCTTACAAAGTTGGTAACTTCACGTTTCAGTCCAGGCCACCAATACAGTTCACATAGGTCCCGATACATCTTACTCCCACCGGGATGCATAGCGTATGCGCCTCCCATAGAATCAACTGTCTCAATTCAGAGTCCTTCGACACACAAACTCTTCCACGGAAACATAATACCCCTTCGCTGTTTAGCCCAAAATCCACTGTCTCATCGCTTTTCACTTGCTGAAAATGAGAACCCAATGACTCATCCAACGACTGCTTCTCCTTAATCTGACTAACCCATGATGGTTTCACCTGCAATTCTGCTAGCAAACTACCATCTTCATAAAGACTGAGATGAGCAAACATTGCTCTCAAATCAGATACCACCTTTGTAACATCCTAAATTAGGGGGCTTTGCATTTGATGTATTATGTGTGTATGCTATGCTTCATATGCTAGTTCAGGGAAGTCTTGGCCAAAATTCTCTTTTTGGGCACTTTAAATGAGAGCTGAATGGAATGGGACTTAAGAGTTGTTGCTTGTATGTTTTGACACAAGAAAAGGAATAGTAAAAGGGGCAAGGAGGTGCAACTTAAGACTCAGGAAGGTGACGCCTCAGGAGAGCTGTCAGGGAGCATGTTCGAGCTGCGTGGGTTCCCTTTTTGGGGATTTCTTTTGACACCAAGGTAAGGGAGAGGTGGTTTTAGCTTGGACTCTGGTGGATGAGTGTTGAATGGGTCAACACATTTGAATGAAGGGATGAGAGGAATTCAAGGAGGAAGAATCGGTCAACAGGTTTGAATGGTGAGTGGAGAGTGATCGGTGGAGAAAATCATGGGATTGGGAGAGAGGGAGAGAGTTTGGCCAAATTTGGGAAGTGGGGTGTGTGAGTGTGTATGCGGTTTAGTTGTCTTGAGGGGTGACAGAATTTTAGATAGTAGCACTTAGGGGTGGTGAGTATTTCAGCTAGCTAGAGAGCACCTAAAGCATTCTTTGCCTCATTTCTTTATTGTCAAAACCGAAACACCCCCACACTATTTGGTTTTTGCATTTTCATTTTTCTCAATTACCAAAACCGAAATACCTCCTAATTCTCTTCTAATTTTCTTCTTCTTTTGTGCTTGGCTGAAACTTACATTACCATCCACCCTCTACTTTTGTTTTATTTTCTTTGCTATTATCTTCAAAAGCCGAAACCCTCTAAAGCCACACCTTCTGCCGAAACTCTGCCATCTTCTCTACCCTTCTCTTTAACACCATAGCCGAACCTTTCTTGATAGATAGCACCTCTCTTCTCCATCTCTTTCTTTTCGAGAGCAGAACATCTTCTGCATTCGTCATTCGGTAGGTTCTTTTTTTTCCTAGCCGAATCTCCCTAGCCTTCTATTCTTTATTTTCTTCTCTGGATTTCTTTAAAGAGGAAGCCGAAACTTATTATCTTTTCTAGGCCGTTCTCATTTATTGCTAGCCGAATCTCTCTGACTTTCATATCTCTTCATTCGGCTTTTGATTCCAGTGGATCGCTGTTACCCATCTTCCACCACTCCCAATCGGGTTTCTCTAGAGTTTGTGGTAAGTGTTTTCTTTTTGTTTCAATCATCTTTTCTCATGTTTGAGTGCAGAAGGCAGTAGTCAAATTCTTTAATTCTTGGCCGATTGAAGGGGGATATTTGTCTCCGCGTTCTTTCAGCTTTTGGTCTGTGATTGGAGGGGGGTTAAGGGATAATCAATCCCAGTCGACTTAGCTACTCGATCGGTGTAGGATTCAAGCCTTTTTAATCTTCGGGATTTGTTGATCTAGGTAAGGACCCTTAGCCTTTGAGTGTCTATTCTATTTTGGTTCAATTTCAGTGCCTTAATTCAGTTTAGTGACCAAGGTCTTTTTCATGGACTCAAATGTCAGCCAAGTGAAGGGAGGGGTTGGACCCATAGTCCCAGCCCCTAAGTTCAAGAAGTGCGCGGTGTCGGCTGTTTGAGATTGGCCACCAGGTTGCGGGCCAGCTTCTGAGCAGAATAGTAGGCAGATAGCAGTAGTTACTGCTAGTGGTAGTGACGACATAGATAGCATAGTGCTGCATGTAGTCATGTGTGTAAAACCTTACACTTTAATATTAATATGTGATACTAATCGTTTGGGGCTGAAAAGCAGAAGTGACTAGATGAATAGTCGTCATGCTTATATGGGTATGGTTAAATACCAGGTAAGTACCTTGTTGCTATTTATGAGTTAATACATGTATGCCATAATGATACTGTTCATTTAAATAGCATGATACTTTCATTTGGATTACATATGTTATGCATGGGTTGGATATGTTGATTGAAGGGGAACTGCTTAAGACTGTCACTAGTGGTTTGGTTACCACAAGTGGGTTGGCGCCACATTCTTGATTCCGTGACTAAGTCTCAGTAGTTTGGAACCACCAGTGGTTTGGTACCACATACATATGATTTCGTGACTTGTCCCAGTGGTTTGGTACCACACTGGGTTGGCCCCACATACATGATTATTAGGGATTGTCACTAGTGGTTTGGTACCACAAGTGGGTTTGGCCCCCACATACGATATTTTGTGACTCTGTCACCAGTGGCTAGGTGCCACATAAGGAGAGTAGCGAATGGAGGGTTGATTGTAGAAATCCCCATGGTGTGATGGGCTGGTATGGGTGGTGTGTAGAGGATGGAAAGTCTAGGTTGGGCTGGGTGCATTGCATTCATAAACGTGTATGTTGTTTAAGATGGGCTAGGGCCCAATATGTGATTGTGGGCTTGGAGCCATTTGATGTGACTTAAGGGGGATTTACACACTGAGTCTTGGTGACTCACCCCTTCTGCTTAACCTTGCAGGTGATCAGTAAGACGTGGACTTGGGTGCCGAGGGGACTCGTGGAGGCCATAGCATGTTATTTTCAGTAAAAACTCAGTTTCTTTCTTAGAAATGTTTTAATTTGGGGATTTTAGTTGATGTAATAAGGCCTCTTAAATTACTACTTGGTTTTCACATTTTGTATTTTGTTACGACATGACACCATCATACGTTTTAAACACGATTGTTAAAATGGAGCTTTCAAAACATAAGAAACGTAAAACAACCGTTTTTCTCAAATGCTAACATGGATAACAAATTAGCGATTAGTTAAAATCGGTAATTTTTCTTCAGCTACAAACCACTATTTACCAAAACCTCACCTAAAACAAAAGCTTCAAACTTACGGGTTTTTAATCAAATTTCAAAGTCTCTTTTAAATAACATTTCCTTTGTGACATACCAGATCTGGTCGTAGCGTTCAGACCGGGTTTAGGGTGTTACAACCTTACGACTTAATGCATCTGCCACCATATTGGCTTTACCCGGGTGATACTCAATCGAGCAGTCGTAGTCCTTCAGTAACTCTATTCACCTTCGTTGCCTTAAATTCTGCTCATTTTGGGTAAGGAGATACTTAAGACTTTTATGGTCCGTGTAAATAATCGACTTTTCTCCGTACAGGTAATGTCTCCATATCTTTAGGGTGAACACTGCTGCAGCGAGTTCCAAGTCATGAGTAGGATAGTTTACTTCATGTGGCCTAAGTTGGCGAGATGCATATGCCACTACCTTCCCTTCTTGCATCAGCACACATCCCAAACCTGTGTGTGACGCATCACAATAAACAACAAACTCTTTCCCAGCCTCAGGCTGTATCAACACTGGGCTTCAGTCAGAATCTTCTTCAACTTTTCAAAACTTTCATGCTGTTTATCCGCCCAAACAAACAGTACTCCCTTAAGCAGTAACTTAGTTAGGGGTGTAGCAATCAACGAAAACCCCTCAACAAACCTTCTGTAGCACCCAGCCAAACCCAAAAAACTTTGAATTTCTGATACTGACTTAGGTGGCTTCCAATCCAATACCGCTTCCACTTTCCAAGGATCAACCCTAATCCCCTCGGCAGGCACAACATGCCTCAAAAACGTCACCTCTTTCAGCCAAAACTCGCACTTACTGAATTTAGCGTAAAGTTGTTTCTCTCTCAATATCTGCAAAACAACTCGAAGATGTGAATCATGCTCCTCCTCAGTTCTTGAGTACACCAAAATGTCGTCTATAAATACCACCACGAATCAGTCTAGATAGGGTTGGAAGACCCGATTCATCATATCCATAAAATCGGCTGGTGCGTTCGTTAATCTGAACTGCATAACCAAAAACTTGTAATATCCATAACGAGTTTGGAATGCAATCTTGTAAATATCTGCCTCCTTGACCCTTAGCTGATAGTACCCCGATCTCAATTCTATCTTCGAGAAAACCGAAGCTCCCTGCAGCTGATCGAACAAATCGTCAATCCTTGGTAGCGGGTATTTGTTCTTAATAGTTAGCTTGTTCAACTGATGATAGTCAATGCACATACGCATGACCCATCCTTTTTATTCACGAACAATACCGGTGCTCCCCACGGAGATATACTTGGTCAGATAAACCTACGGTCCAATAGCTTTTGGAATTGAGCTTTTAGTTCTACCAGCTCTTTCGGTGCCATCCTATAAGGGGTGATGGACACTGGAGCCGTTCTCGGTAACAGCTCAATGCCAAATTCGACCTCGCGGTTCGGGGGCAACCCCGGAAGCTCTTCAGGAAAAACGTCCGGAAACTCCTTCACGGTTCTGACATCCCCAACGTCACTTCCTTGGCATCAGATGTGCTGACAAAAGCTAAAAATGCCCCACACCCTTTACGCACCATCTTGTTGGCCTTTAATGCGGAGATTACGTTGGACAGATAATCCCTTCTTTCTCCTATCACCAACACCTCCTCATCCTCTAGGGTCTTTAAAACCATACGCTTAATAGCGTAATCGAAATTTGCATGATGCTTAACTAGCCAGTCCATGCCTAGAATAAGATCAAACTCACCGAACGACAGTTCCATCAAATCCACCGGAAATACCACTCCTTGAACTTCTAGAGGCACATTCCTAAACAGCTTACGCACTACCACAGATTGTCCTAGAGGGCTAATCACAGACATTTCTCTAGCAACAATCTCAGATTTTATACCCAAAGTCCCAGACATAGTACAGGCAACATATGAATGGGTAGAACCAATATCAATTAAAGCGGTAAAGGGCACATCAAATATGAGAAACGTACCGGTTATGACGTCCGGTGCATCGCCATCCTCTCGACGTCGAGCCGCATAGACCAACCCTGGCTGTCTTGCATCTGTGTTACCAGCACCTCTGCCCGGTGCTCCGCGACCTCGTCCAAACCCATTTCCCCCTCTGGCTAGGCCATGACCTCTCGGTGGCTACTGACCACCTCTCTCTGGCTGAACATAACCCTGCCTCGCAGCTGACGTCGAACCCTATTTCAATGTACAGTCCTTGATTCTGTGGTCTCTGGACCCACACTTGAAGCATGCCCTAACTTTCTTCCAACAATCACCCTGATGAAATAGCCCGCACATTGCACAAGGCTGTGGTCTGCCAGTAGCAAACGAAACTCCAGTTCGGACCGGCTCATTAAATCTAGGCCTCTTTTGAAATCTATCAGAAGAACTGGAAGGCCTAAAATCCCTCTTATTCTTGCCCCTATCCTTGTCACGATTCGGACGCTCAGTGCGTTTCACCTCCTCAGCAATCTTGGGTTTCTCCACCAATACAGCAAAATCTCTTTCCCGCTGCGGAGCTATCAGTACCCGTAGCTCATCCCGTAGACCATCCTCGAACCGCACACAACGCTCATAGTCGGTCGCGACTATACCCCGAGCATAACGACTTAAGCGTAGAAACTCAGCCTCATATTCTGCCACAGATTTATTTCCTTGAACCAAATTTAGAAATTCCTCCCTCTGAGTGTCCACATAACTCGCCCCAAATTATTTTCCCTGGAACGCTGTCTTAAAGAAGTCCCAGGTGATACGATTCACTTGAGTACCTTCTCTCACAGTGAGCTACCATTGGTATGCCTCATCCCGCAGGAGAGACACTGCTCCTTTCAATTTTTCCTCTTCCATGCAGTCCAAGTCATCCATAATTCGTTCCACAGCCTCTAACCAGTACTCTACATTCGGAGCTACACTAGAAATGCCCCTAAATACCTCGTCCCTGTTTGACTAGAGTCGCTCAGGAATAGATTTCCGGGCTACCGATCCAGTACTTGCTCTAGCAACCCGTTCCAAGACCCGCAGCATTGCTTGGGACAAAGCATCATCCCTTCCAGTTCGATCGTGAGACCCTGCTTCGATCACTGGTAATGCAGGTGCTTCCATTTCAGGCATGTGCCCCGATACTACGGACCCAGCCCCAACACCTTGGCCCCTACCACGGCCACGTCTACCACATCCACGTCCTCTTGTACTCAATACTGCTGAATCGAATTACTCTGATTAAGAATTTTATGAATTAGTATATAATTCCAATGTTTATTAACAAATGTTTTATGAAAAGCAAGTATAAGAGTTATTTTCGCAGATCGAATTTCCTAATGTCTCAGTCTCTATAGTCTTAGCTCTTATAGCAGTCTCAGTATACTATCACTAAGTCTAGTAGTTTCTTACTAAAGTCATTTCATCATAACATCAGATATAAGGTAAGACAACTTACGATTTTGGTGCCGAAGACTCGAGTGCCATACTTCCAATAAAAACATATAATTTCTAAACCATATTTCAAACAAATTTGAAAAACATTTTCAAACCCATTCCACATCTGAGTTTTGCAACAAGGCTCTGATACCACAAAAATGTAACACCCCAAACCCGGCCTAGACGTTATGACCAAATCTGGTATGTCACATAGAAGGGTTGTTTAAAGACTTGCGCATTCGCTAGAAAGTTTGTTTTCTTTTTGAAACTTCGAGCTTTGCTGTTTGTGAAAAATCAGATTTGTTTTTGTGGTTTTCTTGTAAAAACATTATTGTTGTTATTATTGTTATTATACCCAAAAACTCGTTTATACTAGAAATCAATTTCACTGAATTACGAAAATGTGATATATTTGAAAGCAGTAGGTGTCGTTTTAGGAAAACTATGTATTTATAAATTTAGCAGTTATCAAGGAAAACTTAAAAGAAAATAAACCGATGGCCTTATTACAGAAATATTTACCCAAATCAATAATTAATCTAAAATAAAGCCAGACGTAAATTTACTAAGTTCACAAGAATAATTTCTGGTGTATGGCCACCACAGAGTCCTCCACAGCTCCAAATCCACTAACGCTGGGGATCATCTGTAAGCTTGAAACAACGGGGTGAGTTACGAGAACTCAGTGTGTAATCCCGATTCCAGTAACAGTCATGGTCTCAGTCTGGGCCTAAGCCCCATACAGCATCAATTTGGGCCCACAGCCCTAAGATCATGGTAATGCAAACAGAAAATGCAGCCCCAACCTAATAGTCCATCCGCTACACTCCACCCGTACCAGGCCTACACTCCATGTGGGGACCAAGTCAACCCACCCAACCCTACACTCCAAAAATCAGTCGAGCTGCCAGTACAAACGCAGCAAAGCTGCCAGTATCAGTATATGTGGCGGAGCCACTGAAATTAGTATATTGTGGCATAGCCACCAGTACAGTACTTCCTCCATCATTATAACCTATCCCAATGCAACATGTCATGGCATAATAATTCAGTGTATGCAAAATGTATCATCATGGCAATTAATCAAGTTATACACCATCATACCAAATCTGCCCCTAAGGGTATAACAGTAATTTTACCCAACGAAGGTATCTCAGTAATTTGCCCACCGAGGGTATTTCAATAATTTACCCACCGATGGTATTTCAGTAATTTACCCACTGAGGGTATTTCAGTAATTTTTCAACTTACGACTTTTCAATAGCTTACCGTCGCCTTGAACGATACGGGGCCCTTATTGGGTCTCTTCAGAACTAATGGGCCTGAAATAAATTTCAGGCCCAAACGGGCCCATACGCTTGTGTGGCCCATTTCGCATGGTTTCAGTCCCAGATTTCCAAATTTCGCAACCACACTTACCTTTTGACAGTTTTTCACCAACTTCGCCCATGTGGGCCAGAAAGCCCATTGGGCCTGTTAAGCCCGTATCGGCTCGGTTGGGCTCGTTACAGCCTCAATGCCGTGAGAGCGCTCGTGAAACTATCAACGACTTACCATCACTACTCGTATCTCGATCTACCACTACGAGCACTCGCACGCTCGAGTGCCACAGATGCCGGTTTTTCAGCTTTTCGGCTTTTGGCCGATTCGCAAGTCATCACATGCAGTCATTCAGAAGGGTGTGAGATTACACACCTATTTGGAATCCGAACCACGTTACTCTCCGAAGCACCTAAGAACATATTCGGCTATCAGTTGGTCTCATTACCGATAAAGCATAACTAAAGCTTGAGTCCAACATAATCACTAATCTTCACTTGCCACAAAGAGGTTCCCTTCGATACATCCAGAACAGCTCGGTTCTATCCCTTGACTAACACCAACGAGTTCCTAACACAATTGATGTACCAAAACAAATGGAGTTACCAATCACCCATATTCAGTCAACGAAAAAGAAAAACCCACAATAACCATTAACACTGCTTACCCTTAGTTTCGGCAAGAACAGGTTCTTGAATAATCAGAAGTTGAACCCTCACACCCTTTAGGGACGATAAACCACTGGAAAGAAGAAGAAGAGGTTAGCTTTGGCTTGGCCAAATAGAGAACAATAAACGAAATATTAGGGGTGAATAGATTCGGTTCTATCACAACCAAATGGTCAAAGGTATGAGTGTTCGGCTTATGCTTTGAATGGAGAAGGAAAACAATAAGAAAGAAAGATATCAAGCCTTCGGCCAAAGGAGAAAGAGATAATGTGGCGAGAAGAGAAAAGAGAACCCAATGGCATTGAGGACTTACCTATTCGGCCACTACCAAGAGAAAGGAATGATGGAGCAGAAAATAAGCGGCACTTGTTGAGAGCAACTGAAGGAGGTAGAAGATTGAAGAAGAAGAATAGGGATTTCAGATTTAATGTAGCAAAGAACAAATGGAGCAAAAGGAGAGTGAGTTTTGGCCAAGAAGTGAACAGGTAACTATCAAAGAGAAGCAGAATGAATGAGGACCAAACGAAAGAGAGAAAAGAGAAGAGATCACTTGAGAGATTGAGGTTTCAGCCACGAAAAGAGTTGAAACCAATGACTCAAAATGCACTAGCCAAGAAAAATGCCAAAAGTCACTAGAGAGTTTCGGCACACACACACATAAAAAGATTTCGGTTTTCTTTCTTTGCTACCTACCAAATGCCGAATTGCTTACCAAAATCAACCCCCTATCCGAAATTCACCTCCCACAAGCTCCCATATTCGGCCAACTACTTCCACACTCTCAAATCCCCTGATTCTCTCCTCAATTTCCTCCCAACCTCCTCTCCATCACCCATTCAAACAACTTGACCAAGTCTTCCCTCTCTCCTGCAGAGTTTGGTCTCCACTCAACTACCTCCCTTTCCTAACCACAAAAATAAAACTCCCCATATGCTACCTGCGGGATTCGAACCCCACTTCCCTTGTTTCACAAGTGACGCCAACACCACTCCACCACTAGCTCCCTTTTGTTAGCACAACACCAACAATTAAACTTAAGTCCTGCCTCCAATAGCTCACCCCACTAAAGTGCCCAAAAACCAAACTTTCACCAGAGCTTAGGCTCGAACTCAAGCCTCCCCAGGACCACCAAACAACCCAAATAACAACTTAATAATTACACACATGCCACAACGCAAAAAAAAATGTCAGACCCCTATTTTTAGGATGTTACATAGATTAAGTTACAACGATGCTGAAAACATAGAAATCATAAAAACCGAGTAAGGAAACACTTACATGCACAAAGAAGTTTGGCCAAATCTTAAAGAACCAAAAATGGCTTCTTCTCCTTCAATGTTCGACTGAAGTAGATGATTATGAATGTTTTTCTTTTGTTTTCTTTATTTTACTATCTTTATTTCATAATTTACCTTTTTTACCTTTGATATACAACATCAAATTCACCTAATACATGTCCATCTTTGTCCACTAACTTTAACAATGTTATAATTACCATATAAGGACCTCCACTTTAATAATTCATGGCTATTAGGCACCTTTATCTAATAGAATGTAAATTTTACACTTTATGCGATTTAGTCATTTTTATCAATTAGGCATTCAAACGATAAAATTTATTAACGAAATTTTCACACAATAACACTATCATCCTGTCGACCTCAAAATAAAAATAAAATAAATATTTTAACCTCAGATTTGTGGTCTCAAAACCACTATTCTGATTTGACCCAAAAATGGGTTGTTACAGGATGTTTTATGGGCATACCACTAAACTGACCCACCGTTTGGAGCATTTGAAACATTATTGGTTTCAATTCGAATTGGGGTGCCTTGATATCTGACCTTGTAATTCCCAGATTTAACTCATTGAAGAGCGGCACATCGTATTATCTGATGGCACGATCCCAATCATCAACTATTAGGATTGGGTTGTACACTTGACTGACTCCATTATCTTGTCCATCGTTCTGATTTCCAAGGTCCATCTTAGCTTGTCTTTAAGCAAATCTCTCACGTATTCTTCGTCTAAAAGTCCTCTCGATTTCAAGGTCCACGTGTAATAAATCAATGATTCGATCTATGCTCATAAAAAACCTGAAAAATAAATCACAAATAAAGAATAAAGAATAAATTACTAGAGTTAAAAATTAAATAAAAATAGAACCAAATTGTAAAAATAATTTCACAAAGAATGATTAAGGCAACAGTCCTCGGTAATAGTCCCCGGCAACAGTGCCAAAAACTTGTAACGGGGTTTGTGCAAGTGTACACAGTCGTTCAAGTAATAAGTAGGTAAAATGAGTTATCATCTCCACAGGGACTGTATAAGCTTAACCAAATATTTGTAAAATTATAACTTCACAATTTGATGTAAAAATTCAATAATTTGGATGGTGATGATTAAACTAAGTAAATTAATTAGATGCAAAGATTGATCCCTATGTAATTCTAATCTAGATGCAATTTACCTAAATGTATGAATGAATGGCTTTAGCAACAAAAACAATCAACATTAAATGGGCTGGGATAATTATATTAATCAATTCAATTTACTTTATCATGCTTAACAATGTTCGGAAATACTTCCACGGTAACTCGATCTTTCATAAGTTTGGAAACCAAATTAAGTCCTTTCGGAGTCTTTTACTTAGTTAAATATGCATTTTACTGATCATATTAACTAAGGGTTTCTTAGAATTTATGTAAGGTCACAGGGACATTTACGTTTGCAATAGTTTAATTACATAAACCTAAAAACTATGCATTACAATAAAGCTAACTAAAGATATTATGAACCTCAACTTAATCGGGTTTAATGACCTAAATTGAGCATTGCACTTTTCAATTATGTGTCTATTAACCGTCGTTTGGTTTGTAACATCCCTTACCCGTGTTTAACGTCGGAACAAGGTACGAGGCGTTACCTAACTCAAACGCATACTAACATATGTTACCGAGCCATAAAAGTTTGTTCAAAATTAAAACTTTTCAAACTTACTCATAACGTCCTTAATATGGGCCTAAAACATACTTTCGAAATGGTCTGGTACAAAACCAGGCACCTTATAAAACTTTGGAAAATTTCACTAAAAACAGGGGCACACGCCCGTGTGGCAAGGGACACGCCCGTGTGGGAAAACCGTGTGGTCACACATGCCCATGTCTCTAGCCGTGTGGATTTAAATATCAATTCGAACCTATAGGGGTTTTCACATGGCCTGGCACACGCCCGTGTCCCTCACACGGCCATGACACGCCCTTGTCACTGCCCGTGTGTAAAAACCTTGATATTCCGTTTCTGACGTCATCAACCTAATAAGGTCACACGGTCAAGGAACACGCCCGTGTCCTTAGGCCGTGTGGCAAATTAAATTCCTAAATTCAAGTGTAGACTTCACACGACCTGGGCACATGCCCATGTTATATGGCTGTGTCTTCCACACGGTTGAGACACACAGCCGTGCCTCGGCCCGTGTGGTTACTACTGGGCATTTTGTTTTGCCAACTTAGGGTGCAGGGGGACACACAGCCGGACTACACGCCCATGTGGCAGACCATGTGTCACACACAGCCTAGACACGCGCCTCTGTGTCTACCCGTGTGGACAAATTCAAGGCTATTTACCAAGCCCTTTTTGCCACCCTTACTTGAACCAATATAAGCCACATCAAGTAACCTACTCATTCATGCGTTAATACCCAATACTCAACCATGCAATTTGCACATTCATGAGAAACACCATCATTGTCATATATCAATAACCAATAGTAGCCAACATCCATGGCCTTATACAAAATGAATTCATTTTCAAGACAAGCCAACACATTTAGCCAAATCAATATGACACTTAACAAAAGACTAAGTCCCTATACATGCCATACTCAAAAAGGATAAATCTAGTTATACCAAATGTTCAGTTTGATAGTGTGATCGAGCCTCCAATGTTCTTTGATCCCCGAGCTAGCTTGGCGGGCACTATAAGAAAATGGAAAGGAGTGAGAGTAAGCGTAAAGCTTAGTAAGTCGCATGTAAATAGTTAACAACAATTGTCATGCATTATCATACTCATAACATATTATAGACTTACATATAATTCTCGAATGAATAAAGGCGTAACTTACTCATTTTCACCCTTACTAATCATACAACATAGTTCGAGCTCATTTCTCATGAATTTCATATAGGTACATGTATCACTTACAACATGAGCGTAACTTTTCTCATTTTAGGCACAAGCTCTAAAATTACCTGTTAAACCAACTGGAATACCAAAGGATACCTGAAAAGCCTCACACAAGAGGGTAAAATGCCGATGCCATGTCCCAGACATGGTCTTACACTGGCTTACATATCGAGGCTGATGCCATGTCCCAGACATGGTCTTACACTGGCACACCTATCTTTGCCAATGCCATGTCCCAAACATTGTCTTACTCTAGCGCACATATTGCACAAATGTCATGGCTTAGGTATCCAATCTATTCCTAGGGTTCAACCGGGAGTATATCACATCAACTCTCGTCATGCATTTTCATAGCAATAATCAAACATTTCATGCAATATCAATTGTCTAATGCATAAATACAATAACGTTGTATTATTTACGTACAACTTACCTCGATATACAAAATATGGGCACTAATTTGATCTTAGTCCACTAGCTTGGTTTTCCCTCGGTCTAAGTCTGGATCCCCTTTTTCTTGATCTATAAAGACAAAATTTACTCATTTAATCACCACAATAATCAAAATATTTCAGCATTTCCAGTTTGGCAAAATTATCGTTTTGCCCTTAGACTTTCACAAAATTATGATTTTACCCCTAGGCTCGTAAAACAATTCTAATCAAATTTCATCCTTTAACAAGCCTAGCTGAAAGTTTATTACTCTTATAGCAACTCACAATTCCAATTATTTCACACATTTATTACCTATTTTACAACCTTTACAAAAAGGTCCATTTTAGGTGTTTTCATGGAAACTCCTTTCACAAAATTTGTTTATTTAACAACCAAGTTTCATTTTCTTCCATAAAATTTTGGTAAACAACACTAATGTTCTCATGGCAAAACCTTAGACTCTCAACCATTCTGCAAAATAGTCCTCTTAGCTAGATTAAGCTATAGGGGTTCCAAAAGTATAAAAATTATCAAAAATGACCATAAAAAACACTTACTTGCAAAGGTTTAAGTCACTGAAAATTTTAAGCTTTCCAAAGCTCCTCTTTGCTAAAATTTTCAGTGGTTGTAGGAAGAAGATGAAAAGATGATATCATTTTCTCTTTATTTTAATATTACTAGTCAATTTGTCACCAAAACCTCACCTACCCTTTGAAAATCTCATTTTCTTGTCTCTATGGCCGGCCAACACATTCCTAAAGGCCTAATTGCGCATTAAGGACAATTTAATATTCTATAACTATTTGATACTTATAGCTTGTAGAACAAAACTTTTGCACTTTATGCGATTTAGTCCTTTTTCAAAATTAAGCATGCAATCACTAAAATTAATTCACCAAAATTTCATGCACTCATATAATCATGCTATACTACATAAAATAATATTAAAGTAAATTTCTTTGACCTCAGATTAGTGGTTCCAAAACCACCGTTCTGACTAGCCTTAAAATAGGGTCGTTACATGGTTAAGATCGCTCAACTAATCTAAGTGCACCCAATCACGTATGAATGAAATGCACCATGATATTAATTGAAAACATGATTGATTGAGGCCTAAACATGTTAAACATGAATAAAATAGATCTTATTGAATTAACACAATCATCCTAGCAAATAGGATTTAAAATATCATTGTTGATGTAAAAAACAATAAACTCAAAGCAAACATGATTAAAATAAATAACGAAAGGAAAGAGTAAACTCTATTTAGTTTAGAAACCTTTCAGATCTATTATGACTGATGTGCTCCCCCGTTCTGTTGATGTTTTTTTGCTAAGTGTTTAAGGGGTAGCCGATTAAGGAGTGGTTTTGACAAAGCTTTTGAGGCTAAAGAATGGAGGAGGGATGGACGGCTATGCAAGGGAAAAAAGGAAAAAGAATTGAGATTAAAATTAGTGAGAGTGAGAGAGGAATGTTGAGGGATGAGGGATGATCTTAGAAGTGAGGGATGGCAAGGTATTTATAGGTGAAGGTAAGGGGTTGAGTTTACTAAAAATAGGTTTAAATTTCCTTCCTTCCCTCTCTCATGTGGTCGGTCATGCTTTAAGGGACAAAGGATGACCAAGTCTTCTCAATTTTAATTTCAAATTCACAATACAAATAGCTATAAAGTGGACGATTCCAATAGAGAAGTTGTTGGGCTAAATTTTGATCATTTTCCAACTATAAGCACCTTCAATTAATTATCTCGAAACATATTTTGGGCTGGTACCTTTATGTGGCAAATTTGGGCTCTTAGTTCCCCTTGTTAGACGGTTCTTCAGTCTAAAACTTAGCAAACATGTCCACCTTTCATCACCTTCTTTATTGGGTCAAGTAGTCAACCTCATGCTCCAAATTGCATGGTCTTGCCATCCACATGGATAACTTGTACATGTCCATGTTTTATTTATTTAAATCATGTCTCCAAAGGACCTCCTACATAGTGAAAAATACAAACATTAATAAATTAACATGAATTAATATAAAATATGCATGAAAATCATGTAATTAAGCATAATTTCACATACTTTCTAAATTCATGTCTAAAATTACTAATTAAGTAAAATTCACTTATTTCAATAATAATTACTCAAGATAAACACATTTATTAAGTAAAAAGGTGGTAAAAATAAATAGAAAAACCCTATATAATTTCGAGTTCACAGTGGTGCATGTTTGATCACTTAATGATTAAATTAGTAATAATTTTAAACAATATTTTTACCTTACATAACTCCTATATGATATTTGCTTATGAAGTCGTAAAGTTGATTGAACATAGAAGTATGCTAGAGAAACTTATTGATTAAATAAGTATGACTTCATAGCTATTAAATTTTGGGTTAGTAATTAGCCAAATTGCCATGGTTTTTTCCATAACATACTTGACAATGTTTTTAATAATTTTAAGTTAAGGGAAGCAATTAATCTAACTCCTTCATGTTGTCGAAACCATTTTTATTTATTTTGGAAAAAACAGGGATCGATTGGAAAATCAAAAATGGAGTGGAGTCGCCACCGACCCTTGTTTGAGGTGTGATCGGATCACCATGAAACTTCAATTTATTAAAATAAATTTTGGTCTACAAAAATTCGAGAAAATGGGTTCGGGAGTCGGTTATGTACGAGGAAGGGTTACCACCCTCGTAACACCCAAAATTGGTACCTAATAAATTATTTCATGTCTTAATTCTGAAATTTTGAAAAGATTCTAGATTACGATCCGTTTTCTTAAAATACATTTGAACAAAATCATATTGGATGCCAAAAACCTCTTATTTCGAAGAAATCAAATGTCATACCCAGTGAGTTAGGGTACAACAACTTATATTCTCAAAACTGAACTTATCCTTTGATTTTTAAAACCCGTGTAATAAAGTTTGAAAAGGATATTCGGTTATTTGGGCTTTATGGAAAATTGGAACCCAGTAAGTTAGGGCACAATTTCTCAAAATTCCCGAATACGGAATATTACCTTTGTTTTTTTTAGAAATTCTTACCTCGAGATAATAAAACGTCACATCCAGTGAGTAAGGACGCAACATCTCGAATTCTCGAGAATAGGTTTTTATTTAAAAATTTTATATATTTTGATTTAAAAAGGAAAAGGGTACTCGGTTGCTAGGATTTAACGAGAAAAATCAAAACCCAGTGAGTTAGGGCACGATTTTCTCGAAACTTCCAAATACGAGCATTGCCTTATTTTAAACCTTTGAACAAAATGATTTTTGAAACATGAAAGGTGTTAAAACATGACTGTTTAAGCGAATAAAATGCTATGGCATAATAACATACAATGCGGAGTAATTATTTACAAGTAAAATGCTACACTATTGAATCGAAAATAGCAAATAAATGTAAAATAAGAATTACAATACACATAATAGCAATAATCACCGAACATGAAATTAATGATAGGCAAAATAATTTAAAATAAAACTCATACAAGTATAATATATGTGAAATATATTTGAAATAAACAAAAGTGATTTTAAACAAGTTTTAAAACAAAAAGATTTTAAAGGATTAAAAAGAAAATATAAAAATATGAATAGATTTAAAAACATACGTACATGAAATTATGAGGAATTAACAATGTATTAAAATAAATATCATAAAAATCTTGAATCAAAGGATGTAAAAAACGGTGCATAAAATCTAAATGAATCAATTTTAAAAATATATTTTACAAATGAAAATATAAAAATAGAGGAAATAACTTAAAATAATATATTAAAATGATTTCAAGAAGAAATGAACAAGAAATATATTAAAAACAATAAAAGAATTACATAAGTTAAAATAAAATAGGTTCCATTGAAACAAATACAAAATCCAACAAACAATTTAAAAACTAATAAAGTCAATAAATTAAAAATAAGGACCATAATGGAAGGCGCCCTGAGGAATAGGGACTAAAAGCGCGAATATTCAAGTCCTCTAAACACAACGTCTAAAAGTGGACGAAATTGGAATGACATACAAAGTTCAGGTGAAAAATTAAAGATTTAAAGAATGCCCATATGACCTAATCAGATCGCTTCGAAACAGGGAAGGATTGAATGTGAAATATTCCCTCAGAGACCGAAACGCGCGGATCTTGGCCGCATTCGGGCCGGGTCATTGGATGTTCGCCAATACCGAACCGTTTTGGAACCACTGAATTAGGCCCCAAACGGTGTCATTTCAGACTAACTATAAGATCAATAATAAACCCTAAAATACCAATACTTAGCCATTTTGAAAAAGAAAAATAAAATAATAATAATAAACAAAATACTCCTTCATTCCCATTCTCAGCCACCGCAAGGGGTCCTCCCTCAAACACTATTATCCCACTAGAAATGGTGGTTAGTGACGCACAGAGGTCCAACTTAGAACCAAGGTTCAAACGATAAGACCATTTCAACACCGAAATCCTCTCCAGAAACCCCGATTTCGACGAAGGAGGAGAAGATTCCAGCTATCTATTCATGAAGGTATATCCCTCCTTTTCTTTTTATTTATTATCTCATGCAAATAAAAAAGAGAAAAAGAAAATCAGAAGATAGCAAAGATCACCGAAAAGAAAAGAAAATTTCAATCACCTTCCAAAAACTAGTTTCCAGTTGTATTTTTGTATTCTCTGCGTGCGTAAAAAAATTACAAGTGTTTGATGGCCCTTTTTTATAGCCGAATCAAAAAAAATTCTTTTATTTGAATATTTTCTACTATTTCTCTGTTATTGGTGGCCTCGTTTGCATGTACGAAAGGCGCGGACGTGGCGTATGAAGGCACGTGGGGCGTGCAGAGGCACGAGCAGTGGTGTGCATGGAGGCACGCGCGGAGGGAGGCTGCTACGGCGCTGGAAAATTCTGGAAGCTCCCCTAGGGTTTTCTGAAACCTAAAAATGTTTGGGCCATTTGGGCCTCGGGACTTTGGGTTTTTGATTGGGTAGTGGTTACTTGGGCTATAATGGACAGTTAATTATTGGACTATTTTGGATTCTTTTTTTTTTTAATTTTGGTTATTATTTTTTTTTGTTTTGTTTTGGTATGGGCTCGGGCAGATTGGGCTGATTACAACTGTCCCTCTTTGCTCATTGTCGTGTAACGGGAATGGAGCAAAGACTTTAAGAGAGCCAAATTTGCTCGGTCTTCTTGACTTCTTGGTGTTCACTTTCCTCAGGCAACCTCGTTCTTAATCCACTGCGTCTTTAGGGGCGTAGGAATTGGTACCTTGGTCTGCTCCAATATGATTTTTGAGGAGAAGAGATCTGTAGTTTTGATCTACTCCACTGGAATTTCACGGAGATAAGAATTTAGAGAGAAGAGATTTGTAACCTCAATCTTCCCTATTGAAACTTCATGAAAATAAGGGTTGATCCTCAATATAATCTTAGGGAGAAGGGATTTGTAGCCTCAACCTACTCCACTAGAACTTCGAGGCGATAAGAATTCAGAGAGAAGAGATTTGTAACCTCAATCTTCCCTACTGAAACTTCACAGAAATAAGGGTTGATCCTCAATATAATCTCAGGGAGAAGGGATTTGTAGCCTCAACCTACCCCACTGGAACTTCGAGGCGATAAGAATTCAGAGAGAAGAGATTTTTAAACTCAATCTTCCCTTATAAAACTTTAGGGAAATGAAAACTGGTAATTTCAACCTACTCCGCTGTATCTTCAAGGAGACGAGGTTGGTGGCTTAAATCTGTTCCATTGTCAATACATAGAGATAAGATTTGCCAAATTCAATTTGCTCCACTACCGTTTTAGGGAGATAAGATCTACAATCTTCAATTTGCTTCCTGCAAACTCAGGGATGCCAGACTGATGTTTTCGATCTGCTTCACTGTAAACTCAGGAAGACAAGATCTGCTATCTTTGGTCTGCTCCACTGCAAACTCAGGGATGCCAGACTAGTATCTTCGATCCGCTTCACTGCAATTTCAGGAAGACAAGATCTGCTATCTTCAATCTGCTCCACTGCAAACTCAGGGATGCCAGATTGGTATCTTCGATCCGCTTCACTGCAATCTCAAGAAGACAAGATCTGCTATCTTCGATTGGCTTCACTGCAAACTCAGGGATGCTAGACTAGTATCTTCGATCCACTTCACTGCAATCTTAGGAAGATAAGATCTGATATCTTCAATCTGCTCCACTGCAATCTCAGGGATGCCAGACTGGTATCTTTGATCCGCTTCACTGCAATCTCAAGAAGACAAGATTTGCTATCTTCAGCCTGCTTCACTGCAAACCCAAGGATGCCAAACTAATATCTTCAATCCGCTTCACTGCAAACTCAGGAAGACAAGATCTGTGAATTCACCGATGTTGCGACACCTTCCTCTGGGGGACCTATCCTGTAAAATCAGTTTTATGTGTTTATGCTTATGCAAAATGGTTAGGATGCAATGATCAGAATGAATCTAATGCTCCTAACTAAATGTATTATGAACGACCTTTGCATGAATGCAGAATGTCATGAGAATGATTTTTTACAATGATTAGGAGGTCATCGCTCATTATTTGTCAGGGGTTTATCACTGACATATTATGCTGCCATCTTGTTCGACTGGTATTCTCAAAAAAAAAACTCGAGAAAACAATTATATCTTGCTCAACAGATTTGCCCCATTGTAACTTCAGGGTTCATCTCATTGTGACTTAGGGGTATAGGATCTGAATCTTTTCCAATCCATCCCGTTGCGACTCCTAAATGTAGGATTTGTTTCTTCTTCAATCCATCCCATTTCTATTCAAGGGTACAAGACTTGTATCATTTTCCATCCATACCACTGCAACTTAGGGGTAGAGGACTGTAACCTGTTCAATCAGCTGATCGCTCCCCAGGTGACCAAACCAAATGTGTATGCATGATATTTTCCTGGATGCAAAATATCATTTTTTCTCGCGAATGATTCCCCTTTTACACTTGGGTTAACATTGCCCACTTTTTTCGTCAAGATTGTATCACTGGCACAATATCTTGTCATTTTGTTCAACCACCATTTTTGACAATAATCCAAAGAGATAGTCTCAGTTTAGACTCTTCCTTAAACTTGGTCAGTTTTAAACAAAAGTCCTATTTTAGGTTCTCGTATTATTAAGAAGTTCCCAGAGTAATATGCGAAACTCCTTTTGTGAAAGTGTTATTAGTCCACTAATCTTTATTTCAATGCGAAATGCTTGAAAAAGATCATAACCATGGATAAGAATGAAATTAATTAAGGGCATAGCTCGAAATAAATAAGTTAATCAAAGATAGAAAATGCAATCCAGAAGGAAATTTATTGGTAGTGTATTTTGAAACGAATAAAATAATTAACGATAGCAAATTCAGAATGGAAACTAGGTGCCCCAGATATCGCAGCCTGAGCTTCTCTGTTATAACTTCTTGAGGACCATTTTAAGCTTGATATGTGTTTAAGGGATCCGGAGTACTTTTTCGATGCCCCCAAGACGTAACATACTTCCTCGTTGTTAATTTAAGCGTAGTAAGACTACTGTATGCCCGACTTTCGATCAAAATTTGAGCAGCCCTTTTTGGGTTTTCAACTCAAATCCCCTTTGGTCTCACAGCACCCTTTACGGGTTTTTGCCTTGGCCTCTCATTTTTCTTTCTTCTTTTTTTTGATGAATTTTTTTTTAGGTCTCAAGGTGCCCTTTGCGGGTTTTCACCTTGGCCCCTCCTTTTAGATGAAATCTGAACTCACTGTCTTGAACATGCCCTTGCCATTCATCTTGGTCAAAGTTAATGATCTTCCAGAACAAGCCTTCTTCACCACATAAGGTTTTTCCAAATTTGGCATTTACTTTCCTCTGAAGTCCTTTTGTATAAGAAGAATCTTTCTTAATGCCAGGTTTCCATCATGAAATTCTCTTGGGCAAACCTTTTTGTCATAAGCCCGTATTATCTATTTTTGGTACATTCGACCATAATGAATTCTTTCAATCAAGCTTACTGTAGACATTCTGCTTCATCCAGCTCTTAATTCAATCAAAACCTGGAGAAAATGAATATTAACTTTCAACAATTGCTTCTCCTTCGTAAACCAATGAGAAAGATGTTACCCCGATTAAGGTCAACGTTCAAGAAACATAGAGGGTAAATGGTAACTTCTCTATGCCATTACAAATCTCAATCATTTTTCAAAAATTTTGAATGGTTTTTTTGGCTGCCTTTGCTGCACTGATATGGTGTCTGATTTTTGAACAAACTTTAAATCTTTGACATTGTGCGATTATGTTAGACATGTTCCTTTCTGGCATTCTTTATTGCCACTTTTATTGAATTTAGATTTGGATTTGGATTTGGATGTGGATTTGCATTTGGATTTGAATTTGAATTTAATGACTGCTGACTTTGTAACTTTGGCATATGAAGCGACCTTCACCCTCTTAGTGCAGTAATTGACAACCACGGAGATGAATTGGTGTCGGCTAGATGCTTTTGATGAGATCAGCCCCACATATAGAAAAAATGGAGGAAGCACATAAGTCTTGTCTTCCTCAATTTGGCATTTGCGGCGTAACTGATGCAATTTCCCTTTCTTGGTAAACAAGTAGCCTGAACCTCTTGATTAGCCCGGCTACGTAAAATCATTAGCATGTGATCTTCAAACACCCTTATGAACCTTTTCTAGTATTTCCTTAGCCTAACAGCATACCCACATCTCATTAGCCCAGGCGTGCCTTGATATGCAAAAACGTCTTTGAATTCTTGTAAATAGCTCAATGATGTCTCGCCTTATTTCTGCGGTGAGCTAGGCTTCGATCTTCACTCCTTTCCTAAACTCACAACATCCAGTGACCCTTGCAAGGTAGAGTCTATTTTCATCTTGTTTTACCACCCTTAACAAATCAAAAGATAAACTACAATCTCTGCCATCTTCAAAGTCCTTAGATCCCTTAGACCCATATCTCATTCAAAAAGGGAGTTAGTAACAGCATTGCTCATGTCTTGATATCTAGGTACCTATTGTAGGTACGAAGGCAAATTCCAAAGAATAAATGATTCTAAGGATGATTATTTATGTGGTATGATCATGAAAGAATATTCCAAAGAACAAAAGAATGTATAGTATAAAAATATTTACTCAAAAAGATGCATTTTATTGAAATAAAAATTTTGGACACAAGCCTATTTCACAAAAGGATTCTTGTTGCCTATAGGCTTAGAGCAACAAGCATGTTCTAATATTACCCTAAATTAATTCTAAAAAATACAAGGATCTCTTCCACAGTCCCATTGTTTAAAACAACTTAAGTACATAAAGGCAGATGCTTGGAAAACTTTTATTCCTCGGTTCTCTCTTCGGATACGCCATTGGTGTTTTGATTTACCGATTTCCAGGCTTCTGATGACTTCTTCTGTAACGCCTCGAATTTGGGCCTAATAGAATTAGGCCTATTGGGCCTTGGGCATAGGAGCGTTTAAAATTTTTGAGAACAAGAGAACGGTACTAACCAAGTTGTAACGCCCCAAAATCCTGAAACTTTAAAATTTCTGTGCACTGAGGGTGGTATATGAGTAGCACATAGAATATTAATTTTAAGGTATTATCGGGATTATTTGAAGTCTTAGAGATAGGGAAGACCATACAGAAAAACTTATTTTTCTTGCTGTAGTGGAGCCTAGTCTCAGGAATTAGGCTCTTAAGCAGAGTAAGGGAAAATAGGACACAAATGGGCTAGTGGTACAGTGGCAAGTGTCGTCACTTGGGGAGCTATAAGGTGGCGTGATGGTCAGCTAAGGAGGTCCAAGGTTCGAGCATTAGGAGTGGTATTTTTGGAGTGTTTTATTTTGCATAGGTGGACGACCAAAGTTGTGTTGAATATAAACTCTTGCGTTGCAGTGTTTGAGTGGTAAGGGGAACTGATAATGGAGGAAAAATCAGATAAGGCTAAGGTGTTATCAGGAGAAAAGTAAGGAGATGAGAGGTGGGAAGAGTTGGTGCCGAATTGGACTGTGGGGGAAGGTAGGATTTGGCTATTGGCTATAAAAGGAGGATTTCTTTGAGAAGTTCCTTGGGTTCCATTAAATTTCTTTTTCTCCCCCTTAGCCGAATTCTTCCATTTGCCGAAAAAAAACCCATCATTCCTTTACCGAAATTTTGGGTTTCTCTCTAGTCGAATTCCCCATACCTTCTCTTCTTAAATTCCTTCTCTTGTTCACCTTTAGCTCTAGCCGATCACTTATCCTCTTCTTCTCCCTATTGGTGCCGAATTGTCTCTGTCACCATACTAATCTCAAAAGCCGAATTTAGGCCGGAGGACCGAAAGTGGATTTGGTAAGTATTTGGTTAACCTCTTTTATACGTTTTGCTAAAAGCTGAAAGGCTATCTAACTGTCTTGTCGTTAACTCTGTGATAACAAGGATAAGGTTCAAAGATTGCAAGCGTGGTAGGATCGTTAGCGAAGTGGTAAGTGTACTCGTCACAGTTATGGATTAATGGATGGCCAAATGTAGGTATGGCTTATAGGGGTGACTTATGTGAAAAATGAGTCACTCGATTTTGATGATATATGCTTGGGTGCAGATCTAGGGATATTCGCGAATAGTAGCTAAGGAAGGGCCACTAGAACGTGTGGCACACGGTAAGGTTACGGTGAGGTTTCGGTTTTTGATAAAGTGTGTATTAGGCCAAGATTAATTGTTAAGTGGTGACTATTGTAGGTTCGTGATTAAGGGGTTTACAGCATGCGTTGTAACCATGTGTGTACAAACACTACACACACATGATATCGACAATGCCGAAAAGCAGAAAGTGGCTAAATGGGCCCGGTGGGCCCTGAGGCTAAGTTTGATTAAATTGATTGGTTTGGTTATTTGAATTGAGTTAGTCATGCATGTTACGTGATCTGGAATTGTTTTGGGCCTAATAGGCCATAAGAATGAGATCTGGGCCTAATGGGCCATAAGGATGTGATTTGGGCATAATGGGCTATATGAACGTGAAATGGGCTTGATGGGCTTTATGGGGACGTAGACAAGTATGCTAGGGTTTAATGGAATCTAGGCCTAGTTCTGAACAACTCTTAAACCGCATAAGACTTAATCTAATAATTAAACATGTCCGTGGACAAGTCGCTGGGTTAGAGTGTGGCAACGAACATATGCATGTCTAGGATTGGATCTAGGGAGAGCTTGGTACTTAAACGGTCCTAGTGGCCCACCTCCTCTTCTCTGGAATCCTACATGGTGCATAGTGTCTGTTCACTTTAGCCGAAAGGACTTGTTAATGGGCCAAAGTTCATAACTAAAACCCGAGAGGGACCAAATACCCCTAGATTTATAAAATTACTAAAATACCCCTGATTTGAAAATAACCAAAATACCCTTAGTTTGAAAATTACCCAAAACATCCTTATATTTGCAAAATCACTAAAATAGCCCCTAATTATAAAATTACCAGAATACCCTTGGTTTGTAGAATTACCAAAACATCCTTAATTTACAAAATTTCCAAAGTACCATGTTTTGCAAAATTACCTAAATAGCCCTGTAGAGTAGATTTACGGAAATACCCTTGGGTTATGAAATGACGAAAATACCCCTATGTGATGAGTATGAGTTTTGTGGATGTTACTCATGTGCATGTTGCATTCATATGATATTCTGCTTAGGATGCATATGGGTAGGAAACTGAGGAAGATTTGAGGATCGCTTAGTCGCTTGACGATCATGGATCCACCGGTGGCTTTACGTCCTTTTATATGATTAGCAGCTTTGCTACAACGTTGAGTAGTGCCGCTATGAGTGCTACCTTTGGTGTGTAGAGGATGGGTGCGATTTAGAAATCCCCACAGGTGTGTAGGGTTGGAAGGGAAATGGTGTGTAGCAGATGGATTTTTGGGAAGGGTTTTGCATTACCTTGATTTGCATATGATATGAGGTCATTATGGGCCAAGGCCCAAGACCACCGATTTTGATAGGGCTCAGGCCAATGTGATAATTATATATTGAATTTAATGCCAAGGGTTGTACACGCTAAGTTTCGAAACTCACACCCTTTAATTAATGTTTCAGGTGATCCTCAGTAAATGGCTCGACATGGGAGAGGACTCGAAGATGGCCACACTACAAGATGATTAAATTTTTATTTCAAAAGACATAGTTTTAAGTGCTTATTTTCGTTGGATGTAATAAGGCCTTGTACTTATTTATTAAACCTGAGTAAATTTCTTACATTTAAACTTGGTTTTTGAAGTACTTAAAATTATAAAATGGGTTTTTTTTTCATTACTTAACAAGACTCAATGATTTTGGGCTTTTGGGCCTTAAAATTTTTTATTAGCATAATTGTTTGAATTATGCCTTTGATGTGACACGCTGGATTCGGGCCTAACTTCTAGGCCGAGTTTGGGGTGTTACATCTTCAAGGAAACGCAACTCTCCTGGCCCCACTTTCAATTATCACATTTTACTGCTTCGTCAGAATGATCAAGTTCTAAAAAATCATCAAACATCACAATTCCCATTTTAATGAACCTTTCGACCAACTTCTTAAATGTAATGCAGTTATTGATTGAGTGACCCGTTATTCCTGCATGATACTCGCATTGAGCACTCGAATCATACCATTTGAGGTATGGGGGTTGCATTGGTTTCAGGTAATGAGGAGCTACAGCATGCATATCAAATAAGCTCTGGTATAACTCCCTATACGTCGTTGGAATAGGTGTGAACTGGGGTTTTTCTGAATTCGATTTTGGATTGGGTTTTTGCTTTGGGGGGACCTGATAGCTGGTATTTGTCGTCTTTGGCTGGCTTACTATAAACAACTTCAATTGGCCCTTGTTATGCCTACTTGTATTATTTGGTTCCTTTTCTTTCTTCTTCGGGACCTTTAAAGTCCACTCTTCCCTTTCCTTTGTTTCTACCAGAACAATCGGTTTGGCTCGATCATCCTTCGGGTTAAAACCTGAACCCATCGGGAAGTTCAACAGGGCTGAAGTATCGGTCTGACATTGGGGTCCGATAATGTAGGGTACCCCATGCGAATCCGTCTCTGCCTGAGTTGGGACACTTATTGGGGAAAATTCTGGGGAATAAATGATGTCTTCGTTATTATCCATACTGTTGACCACTGGGCCACTCCTTTTTTCAAGTCCTCCAGCTAGTAACTGGGTTAACTGGCCCATCATATTCCTTTGGAATTCTAGCATTTTTTCCCGCATTTCTTGTTGAATTTTGGTCAATTGCTCCTGCATTTGTATTTGCATTTTCTCTATTCTTTCCAACCTTCAGTCCATGGCATTCGCTCTTGCGCAAGTACCGTAACAATGCTCAGTTCAGTAGACTTTTGTCAGTTCCTCAGTTAGCTAAAATAATTTTACCTAATTAGGATCTTTCTACAAATTTTAATGCATGTGATGTGATGTAATGCAAATGCAGGAAATACAATGCCAATGCATGGAATGAATGCAAAAAGAAAGAGAGGCGTTGATTCTGAAATCAATTCCATTCGAAGAACTTTTCTAGAAAATAAATTCCTTTACATAAAACAGATTACATAGGCTGCTTTGTCCTTATAGTCCAGGTGAAGACACCAATCCTTTTCTTCGTATCCGGATGTTATGGTCGTATCCGGTGGACTTTCTCAATAGATATCTCTTTTAGCTCCTTGTTGCTTGATCCAGGCTGTGACTCTTTGCTCACTTATCCCCACGATGCTTGTTAGCTCCTTTAAGAAAGTCAAGACTTGACTGTTCTTTAATAGTCTTTGTCGGCTTGAATCCTCGGGCAAAGTCTTGTATTCTTCTGCGAACTATCAGCCTTCTCTCGTTGTTTACTTGGACTATATTTGGACGACCGTATTATAATCCACTATATTAAGAAATTCGTTTTCCTATGACAAACTCCTCTATTTAGCAATCGAATATTAATCAACACCTCCTTTCTATAATGATGCAATGTAATCAAAACAAAAGAAAACACGTTAGTACAAGAGAAATAAACAACACAGACCTGTCCGGGTGACCACTAGGGTTTGGCGTGGCTCTATCTAGGGTAGGCTCTTAGGTCTCTCTATATGTGGTTTGGTTCTAAAGTTGAGGTACCCGAACCAGTAGATTCCTCGATCCTCACCCATTATAGGCTCATACAGACCGAGTTCGATTCAGGGGAATACATTTCCCTATGGCTGCACAGAAATGAAAATCTCACGAAGACATAGGTACAGATGTATCCCGAAAGCGATCCACTATCCTGGACAGAGGTGAAAACCTCACGAAGGAGTAGCTTTTCACTCCCACTTAAAAGGGTAAAACCAAAATGGTCCCTATGCAATATGATGCGAGACTCAAACCAAAGTAATTACAAAATAACAATATGAACAAATACAATAATTGGATCGTAATTTTTCAAATCAGATTTTCAATTTTCGACAACAAGACAGAAAATAATCAATTTTATGGCTTGACTCTCTCATGTCCTCAGTGGAGTCGCCAAGCAGTCGAAACCATTTTTATTTATTTTGGAAAAAATAGGGATCGATTGGAAAATCAAAAATGGAGTGGAGTCGCCACCGACCCTTGTTTGAGGTGTGAATAGATTTAAAAACATACATACATGAAATTACGAGGAATTAACAATGTATTAAAATGAATATCATAAAAATCTTGAATCAAAGGATGTAAAAAAACTGTGCATAAAATCTAAATGAATCAATTTTAAAAATATATTTTACAAATGAAAATATAAAAATAGAGGAAATAATTTAAAATAATATATTAAAACGATTTCAAGAAGAAATGAACAACAAATATATTAAAAATAATAAAAGAATTACATAAGTTAAAATAAAATAGGTTCTATTGAAACAAATACAAAATCCAACGAACAATTTAAAAACTAATAAAGTAAATAAATTAAAAATAAAGACCATAATGAAAGGCGCCCTGATGAATAGGGACTAAAAGCGCGAATATTCAAGTCCTCTAAACACAACGTCTAAAAGTGGATGAAATTGGAATGACGTACAAAGTTCAGGTGAAAAATTAAAGATTTAAAGAACACCCATATGACCTAATCAAATTGCTACGAAATAGGGAAGCATTGAATGTGAAATATTCCCTCAGAGATTGAAACGCGGGGATCTTGGCCGCATTTGGGTCGGGTCATTGGATATTGGCTAATACGGCACCATTTTGGAACCACTGAATCAGGCCCCAAATGGTGCCGTTTCAGACTAACTATAAGATCAATAATAAACCCTAAAATACCAATACTTAGCCATTTTGAAAACGAAAAATAAAATTAAAAAAAAATACTCCTTCATTCCCGTTCTCAGTCGCCGCAAGGGATCCTCCCTCAAACACTATTATTCCACCAAAAATGGTGGTTAGTGACGCGCAGAGGTCCAACTTAGAACCAAGGTTCAAGCGATAAGACCATTTCAACGCCGAAATCCTCTCTAGAAACCCCAATTTCAACGAAGGAGGAGAAGATTCCAGCATCTATTCATGAAGGTATATCCTTCCTTTTCTTTTTATTTATTATCTCATGGAAATAAAAAAAGAGAAAAAGAAAATCAGAAGATAGCAAAGATCGTTGAAAAGAAAAGAAAATTTCAATCACCATCCGAAAACCAGTTTCCAGTTGTATTTTTGTATTCTCTATGTGCGTAAAAAAAATTACAAGTGTTTGATGGCCCTTTTTTATAGCCAAATCGAAATAAAATTCTTTTATTTGTATATTTTCTGCTGTTTCTCTACTATTGGTGGCCTCGTTTGTAGGTACGAAAGGCGCGGATGTGGAGTACGGGGGCGCGTGGGGCGTGTGGAGGCACGAGCAGTGGTGTGCGTGGAGGCACGCGTGGGGGGAGGCTACTGCGGCGCTTGAAAATTCTGGAAGCTCCCCTAAGGTTTTCTGAAACCTAAAAATGTTTGGGCCATTTGGGCCACGGGACTTTGGGTTTTTGATTGGGTAGTGGTTAGTTGGGCTGTAATGGACATTTAATTCTTGGATTGTTTTGGATTCTATTTTTTTTTTTAATTTTTGTTATTATTATTTTTTTGTTTTGTTTTGGTATGTGCCCGGGCAGATTGGGCTGATTACACATGTCATATTAATTTAATCTTGCGAATTGCTGCTATTTATTCTATGTTACACTTTCATTTGTTTTAAGCATTCTTAGTTAATTTTAATTAGGTTAATTAGTTAACTCAATTTACTCCCAATTTTTTTCATCACCAAATTGCTAAGTTTTTATTTCCACAATATTTGCATTACTTAAAAAGTCTCTATGGAGATGATACTCTTTACTCACTACTTTATTACTTGTTGACAACTGTATACATTTGCACACCATTCAAATATTTTGTATAACACCCCAAACCCGACCTAGAAGTTAGGCCCGAATCTGGAATGTCACATTAAAGGCGCACTTCAAACAATTTACTATTTAACCATTTAAGGCCCAAAACCCAAAACAAAAGTTTATTTCGAAAACCATATTAACACTTTAATAATTTTATGAAATTTCTTAAGTGGAAAGTTGAAACAATAATAATAACCAAAAATATAAATTCAGTTAGGAGTTACATGGCCTTATTGCAATCCAATGAAAAAAACAAAGTATTTAAAACAAAATCATTTGAACAGCTTGTAGTGTGGCCATCTCCGAGTCCTCTCCCACGTCGAGCCGTCTATTCAGGATCACCTGAAACTCGGTGTGTACAACCCTTGGCAATCAAATCACATACAATTATTCACATTGGGCCTAAGCCCTATCAATATTTGTGGTCTTGGGCCTTAGCTCACAATGTCCTCATATCACATCATATCGCATCGTATACAAACAAGATAATGCAAAACCCACCCCAAAAGTCCATCTGCTACACACACCATTTCCCTTCCGACCTTATGACTCTTGTGGGGAATTCTAGCTCGACCCACCCCTCCACTACACACTAAGGGTAGCCCGGTTGCGGTACTACCGAATGTTGCAGCAAAGCTGCTAATCATATATTGAGCTTAAAGCCTCCGGTAGATCCATACCGTATGGCCATGCGATCCTGGATCCATACCATACGGCCATGCGATCCTCAAATCTTCCTCCGTACCATAATTCCCACCCATATGCATCCTAAGCAGAATATCATATGAATGCATCAAACACACAAGTAACATCTATAAGCTTATGTTCGTCACGTAGGGGTATTTTCGTCATTTCACTACCCAATGGTATTTTCTTTATTCTACCCTATAGGGGTATTTTGGTAATTTGGAAAAATAGGGGTATCTCAGTAATTTTGCAAAATAGGGGTATCTTCGTAATTTTGTAAAAAAGGCTATTTTGGTACTTTTGCAAAACAAGGGTATTTTGGTACTTTTGCAAAATAGGGGTATTTTGGTCCCTCTCGGGTTTTAATTATGAACTTTGGCCCATCAACAAGTCCTCGCGGCTAAAGTGAACAGACACTACGCACCAGGTAGGATTCCAGAGAAGAGGAGGTGGGCCACTAGGACCGCTTAAGTACCAAGCTCTCCCTAGATCCAATCCTAGACATGTGTATACCCGTTGCCACACCCTAACCTAGCGACTCGTTCACTGACATGTTTAATTAGATTAAGTCTTATGAAATTTCAGAGTTGTTTAAACTAAGCCTAAAGTCCATTAACCCTAACATACTTGTCTACGTCCCTATAAGCCCATCAAGCCCAAATCACATCCTTATGGCCCATTAGGCCCAAATCTCATCATATAACCTATTAGGCTCAAAACATATCCAGATCGTGCATCAAGCATGGCTAACTTAATTCGTATAATCAACCAAACCACTTCATCAAACTTAGCCTCAGGGCCCACTGGGCCCATTTAGCCACTTTCGGCTTTTCGGCCTTTTGGCATTGCCGATATTGTGTGTGTAGTGTTTGTACACACCTGGTTACCTCGCATGTTGCAAACCCCTTAGTCACGAACCTACAATCGACATTACTAGCGATTAACCAAAGCTTTAACATACACTAACTAAAAACCGAAACCTCACCACACCCTTACCGTGTACCTCACGTTCTAGTAGCCCTTCCTTTGCTACTATTGGCGATTATCCTCTAGATCTGCACCCAAACACCTATATCATCAAAACCAAGTGACCCATATTGATCATAAGTCACCCCTATGAGCCACAATAGATTCGATCACTTATTAAAACTCTAACTGAATCGAGAATACTTACTGCCTTGACAACAATCCTTACCTACCGCGCTTGCGATTGCTGAGCCTCACCCTTGTTAGTACATGGTAACGGCAAAGAGGGGTTAGATAGCCCTTCGAATTTTAATAAAACACACTAAAAATTCAACTAAGCTCTTACCGAAATCTTCCTTTGATCCTGCGGCTTAAGTCCAGCTTTTGAGACTAGTAAGGTGATAGAGGCAATTCGGCAACACCAGAGGGAATAAGAAATAAAAGTGATTTGGCTAGAACCAAGTGGTGAACCAAAAGGGAATTTGAGGAGGGAGGATATAAAGGTTTCAGCTTTGGCACACTTAGAAGAAGAAAAAAAAAGGCCTACCTCTCAAAAGTGAAGAAATTCGGCTAGCAGGAAAGCAAAAATTTAGCATTAACCTAAGAACTTAATTCGGCACTCATATATATAGCCCCTAACCGAATTTCTCTTCCCTCAGATTCCAATTTGGCACCACTATATCCACTTCCCAATCCCTATCTTTTCCGCCTTATCTGTACCTTAAATTTCTCTCCTGAACACTCCCTTTCAGAGTCCCCTCCAATGCTAACTCCTTCTGTCCAGGCACAAAAATAAAACTCCTTAATTTCCCCTCTAAGCCTTGAACCTTGGACCTCCTTAACTGCTTAACACGCCACCTCATAGCTTCTATATGACGCCACTTTCCACTGGACTACAAGCCCATCTATGTCCCTTTTCTTCTCTTAATCTGCTTATGAGGCCTCCTACCTGAGACTAGGGTCCATTAAGTAAGAAAGAATAAATTTTTCCCTATGGTCTTCCCTATCTCTAAGGCCTCAAATAAACCCGATGATACCTTAATATTATTATTCTAAGTGCTACTCATACATACCAACCTCAGTGCACAAAAAAAATTTAAAGTTTCGGGATTTTTCGGACGTTACAACCCAATAGGCCCAAATCTACTAGGCCCAAATTCGGGGCATTACAATTCTACCCTCCTTAAAGAAATTTCGTCCTCGAAATTTCCAACTAACTATTAATCGTACTACCCAAGTCTCACCACTATGCTTTTGCTGCACACTCTAATTCTAAAGCCAAAATAAACAATCAGTGTACTATGGTAGGGTACACACCACTATTCGCATCTGGAGCGTCTTCGTCCCCTTGACGACGTGTTGCATAGACCAAGGCTGGCTGCCTCACCTCAGCATAACCTGCACCTCTACCTAGTGCTCCATGACTACGTTCAATAACATTATCGCCCCTGGCTTGTCCGCGGCCCCTTGGTGGTTGTTGACCACCCCTCTGAGGCTGAAGATTACCTCTACCATCGGCTTGCTCCTGATCTATCCTTCTCGGGCACTGCCTAACCCTATGCTCCATCGATCCACAGCCCAAACATGCTCCCGTCCTCCTTTAACATTCACCCGGATGCCTTCTCCCACATTCTGCACAACGTGGTACTCCGTTATTAGCAACGACAACAGGGGCCACATCTCTAACCTGGCCATTCACTTTGGCCCTCCTCATAGGCCTCTGTCCGGCTCCCATAGGTTCTATATTCTGCTTGTTCTCGCCCTTCTCTTTCTCTCGGTTGCGGCGCTCCGTGCTCTTTACCTCCTCTGATATTTTTTGCTTTCTCTACCAAGACCGCAAAATCTCACTCTCTCTGTGGAGCTATCAGTACTCTAAGGCTATCCCTTAATCCATCCTCGAATCGTACACACCTTTCATACTCCGTCGCGACTATCCCCTTGGCATATCGACTGAGGCGCAGAAACTCAGCCTCGTACTCTGCTACTTACTTATCTCCCTGAGTCAGACTCAACAACTCCTTCTTTCGGGCATCGACATAGGCTGCTCCAATGTATTTCCCTTGGAATGCCAGTTTAAAGAACTCCCAAGTGATCTGCTCCGGTTGGTTGCCCTCCTTTACGGTCAACCACCACTGGTAGGCTTCTTCCCTAAGTAAGGATATTGCTCCTTTCAACTTTTGTTCAACCGTGCAATCCAGGTCGTCCATGATTCTTTCAGTGGCTTCCAACCAATACTCTGCCACATTAGGAGCCACACCCTCTACTCCTTTGAAAATCTCAGCCCCTTTAGCTCAAAGTTGCTCTACAATCGACCCACAACTCTCCGTACCATTATTGGGCCCAACAACCCTTTCCAAGATTCTCAACATGGCCTGCGATACAGCATCTTCTACAGCGGCAGCCCGCTCATTTGCTCCTCTTTCAGCTGCTGGTGAAGCCGGAGCCTCCCCTACTCCTACATTGGGCATATGGCCGGACTCAGACGATCCTGCCCTAACACCTCACAGCCTCTGTCGCGGCTTCTTCCACCTCGCCTAGCACTCATCGTTGCGTAGTTCTGAATTAAGAATTTTATGTAATTAGTACTTAGTTCCACTTGTTTAGAACACATGTCTTATGTAAGTAATAACAATTTTCTTAAAGTTATTCCGTGGTCGAGAATCCACTACAGGCTTAGGTTCCCTACGGGCTTTAGTCTCTAAAAGCCTATTTTTAAGTATCCCAATATCTACATAGTTCAAAAATTTAAGCACCTGTAGCACAAAGAACTTACTTGGCTCAACGTCGAGGCTCGGTGAACCACACTTCAAGAATCCTGCAAAAACTTCTTAATTTACTTGTTTTAAAACCCAAAACATAAGGCCCATTTCATAGCCCGAGCTTTGCAACCAAGAACTGATACCACTAAATGTAACACCCCAAACCCGGCCTAGAAGTTAGGCCCGAATCTGGAATGTCACATTAAAGGCGCACTTCAAACAATTTACTATTTAACCATTTAAGTCCCAAAAGCCCAAAACAAAAGTTTATTTCAAAAACCATATTAACACTTTAATAATTTTATGAAATTTCTTAAGTGGGAAGTTGAAACAATAATAATAACCCAAAATATAAATTCAGTTAGGAGTTACATGGCCTTATCGCAATCTAATGAAAAAAAACAAAGTATTTAAAACAAAATCATTTGAATAAATTAAAACTTTTGAACAGCTTGTAGTGTGGCCATCTCCGAGTCCTCTCCCACGTCGAGCTGTCTATTCAAGACCACCTGAAACATTAAATAAAAGGGTGTGAGTTTCGAAACTCAGTGTGTACAACCTTTGGCAATCAAATCACATACAATTATTCACATTGGGCCTAAGCCCTATCAATATTGGTGGTCTTGGGCCTTAGCCCACAATGACCTCATATCACATTATATCGCATCGTATACAAACAAGATAATGCAAAACCCACCCCAAAAGTCCATCCGTTACACACACCATTTCCCTTCTGACCTTATGACTTCTGTGGGGAATTCTAGCTTGACCCACCCCTCCGCTACACACCAAGGGTAGCCCAGTTGCAGTACTACTGAACGTTGCAGCAAAGCTGCTAATCATATATTGGGCTTAAAGCCTCCGGTGGATCCATACCGTACGGCCATGCGATCCTCAAATCTTCCTCCGTACCATAATTCCCACCCATATGCATCCTAAGCAGAATATCATATGAATGCACCAAACACACAAGTAACATCTATAAGCTTATGTTCGTCACGTAGGGTATTTTCGTCATTTCACTACCTAAGGGTATTTTCGTAATTCTACCTTATAGGGGTATTTTGGTAATTTGGAAAAATAGGGGTATCTCGGTAATTTTGCAAAACAGGGGTATCTTGGTAATTTTACAAAACAAGGGTATTTTGGTACTTTTGCAAAACAAGGGTATTTTGGTACTTTTGCAAAACAAGGGTATTTTGGTCCCTCTCAGGTTTTAATTATGAACTTTGGCCCATCAACAAGTCCTCGCGGCTAAAGTGAACAGACACTACACACCAGGTAGGATTCCAGAGAAGATGAGGTGGGCCACTAGGACCGCTTAAGTACCAAGCTCTCCCTAGATCCAATCCTAGACATGCGTATGCCCGTTGCCACACCCTAACCAAGTGACTCGTTCACAGACATGTTTAATTAGATTAAGTCTTATGAAATTTTAGAGTTGTTTAAACTATGCTTAAAGTCCATTAACCCTAACATACTTGTCTTCGTCTCCATAAGCCCATCAAGCCCAAATCACATCCTTATGGCCCATTAGGCCCAAATCTCATCATATGGCCTATTAGGCTCAAAACATATCCAGATCGTGCATCAAGCATGGCTAACTTAATTCGTATAATCAACCAAACCATTTCGTCAAACTTAACCTCAGGGCCCACCGGGCCCATTTAGCCATCTTTTGGCTTTTCAGCCTTTCGAAACCTCACCATGCCCTTACCGTGTGCCTCACATTCTAGTAGCCCTTCTATTGCTCCTATTGGCGATTATCCTCTAGATCTACACCCAAACACCTATATCGTCAAAACCAAGTGACCCATATTGATCATAAGTCACCCCTATGAGCTACAATAGATTCGGTCACTTATTAAAACTCTAACTGAATCGAGAATACTTACTGCCTTGACAACAATCTTTACCTACCGCGCTTGCGATTGCTGAGCCTCACCCTTGTTAGTACATGGTAACGGCAAAGAGGGGTTAGATAGCCCTTTGGCTTTTCATAAAACACACTAAAAATTCAACTAAGCTCTTACCGAAATCTTCCTTTGATCCTGCGGCTTAAGTCTGGCTTTTGAGACTAGTAAGGTGACAGAGGCAATTCGGCAACACCAGGGGGAATAATAAATAAAAGTGATTTGGCTAGAACCGTGTGGTGAACCAAAAGGGAATTTGAGGATGGAGGATATGAAGGTTTCGACTTTGGCACCCTTAGAAGAAGAAAAAAATGTCTGCCTCTCACAAGTGAAGAAATTCGGCTAGCAGGAAAGCAAAAATTCGGCATTAACCTAGGAACTTAATTCGGCACTCATATATATAGCCCCTAGCCGAATTTCTCTTCCCTCAGAGTCCAATTTGGCACCACTATATCCACCTCCCAATCCCTATCTTTTCTCCCTTATCTGCACCTTAAATTTCTCTCCTGAACACTCCCTTTCAGAGTCCCCTCCAACTCCAACTCCTTCTGTCCAGGCACAAAAATAAAACTCCTTAATTTCCCCTCCTAAGCCTCGAACCTTGGACCTCATTAACTGCTTAACACGCCACATCATAGCTCCTATATGACGCCACTTTCCACTGGACTACAAGCCCATCTGTGTCCCTTTTCTTCTCTTAATCTGTTTATGAGGCCTCCTACCTGAGACTAGGGTCCATTAAGTAAGAAAGAATAAATTTCTCCCTAAGGTCTTCCCTATCTCTAAGGCCTCAAATAAACCCGATGATACCTTAATATTATTATTCTAAGTGCTACTCATACATACCAACCTCAGTGCACAAAAAAAAAAAATTAAAGTTTTGAGATTTTTTGGGCGTTACAACCCAATATGCCCAAATCTACTAGGCCCAAATTCGAGGCGTTACATTTTACGATAATTTTTTGGCACAGTTGTCGGGGACTGTGTTTTAGATTTTATTTGTGAAGTTAATTATTTTGAGATTTGGTTTATATTTTTGTTAATATTAACTTTTTTATTTTTGTTATTTTCAAGTGTTTATGAACATAGACTGTATTATTGATCTACTCCTAGTTGACCCTGAAATTGAACGCACCTTTAGACAAAGGAGAAGGCAAGCGACTCAGAGACAAGTTGCAGATGCCAAATGTTGGTATTTGAATATTATTGATTGTAGTTACTCCAACAAAAAATGTGACATCCTATAGCTCGGACCTAATGATCAAGTCGAGTATGGGGTATCACACAAATTCTTATTTTGACCAACTTTCTAGTGAAGGGAGATTATTTTCTAATCCTTGATTTTTGGGGACAAGCAAATCCTCCACACCATTACAAAGATATCGGTCCATGTGATTTTACTCGAAATAAAAAAATGATAACAACATATTACCAAAAGTAGAAAAGAAAATCATATAAAACCCTACAAATTAAAAGAAACCCTTTAAAACCCCCCATCAAGCTTTTATATTCTCCAAGACCAAATAATTCTTAGGAAGTTTATGTGAGGCTCAAGCCTGATCTTTAACCCATGGATGTGATGGGTTTACCCTACCTCAAGACCCAATAACAAGGTCAAAGGCTAAGTAAATTAAAGCAAGATTGAACGAGACCATACAAGACTTTGTTACAAAGGACCTAGAGATGCATACAAGGGAAAAATTGAAGATTCACTTTCTTCTTTTCAAGAAAATCAAGAAACTGAATCTTTGTCTAATTATGTAGTTTCGAGAGATTTCAAGAATTAAGAAAATCAAGATTTCAAATTTTAGAATTCTTGGTCCAAGAAACTAAAACTTGAAGTCGATACACAATGGATTACATGTACGAGCTTAAATGAGCCAATTTTAGGAGCAAATGGATCACAAGTCTAAGTTCTTGAAAATTTTCCCATCGGGATGTCCACAAGTCCATCATAAAGTTTGAAGGACTTAGTTGAAAATCAAGCCAAATTGTCAAAGTGGCCCAATTTGTAAACCTTTTTCAAATTTTCTATCCAATTTTATTTAATAAGTGGATCAACATGTAAAAATTTGGCCCAAGAAACCTATGTAGACCCACAGAGTCCTCTCCCACGTCGAGCAATCTATTGAAATCACTTGAAACATTAAATAAAGGGTGTGAGTTTCGAAACTCAGTGTGTACAACCCTTGGCAATCAAATCAACATAAAAATATTCATATTGGGCCTAAGCCCTATCAAAATCGGTGGTCTTGGTCCTTGGCCCACAATGACCTCATATCAAATCATATCATATGCAAAACAAGGTAATACAAGACCATCTCAAAAATCCATCCGCTACACACCATTTCCTTCCAACCCTACACACCTGTGGGGATTTCTAAATTGACCCACCCATCCTCTACACACCAAAGGTAACACTCACAGCGGCACTACTCAACGTTGCAGCAACGCTGCTAATCATATAATGGGCTTAAAACCACCGGTGGATCCATGGTCGTCAAGCGACTATGCGATCCTCAAATTTTTCTCTGTACCATAATTCCCACCCATATGCATCCTAATCAGAATATCATATGAATGCAACATGCACATGAGTAACATCCACAAAACTCATACTCATCACATAGGGGTATTTTCGTCATTTCATAACCCAAGGGTATTTCTGTAAATCTACTCTACAAGGTATTTTAGGTAATTTTGCAAAATAGAGGTACTTTGGAAATTTTTTAAATCAGGGATGTTTTGGTAATTCTGAAAACCAAGAGTATTCTGGTAATTTCACAATTCAGGACTATTTTAGTGATTTTGCAAATCTAAGGATGTTTTGGTAATTTTCAAACTAAGGGTATTTTGGTTATTTTCAAATTAGGGGTATTTTAGTAATTTTACAAATCTAGGTGTATTTGGCCCCTCTCGGGTTTTAGTTATGAACTTTGGCCCATTAATAAGTCCTTGCCGCTAAAGTGAATAGACACTATGCACCAGGTAGGATTCTAGAGAAGAGGAGGTGGGCTGCTAGGGCCGCTTAAGTACCAAGCTCTCCATAGATCCAATTCTAGACATGCATATGTCCATTGCCACACTCTAACCCAGCGACTTCTCCACGGACATGTGTAATTATTAGATTAAGTCTTATGCGATTTAAGAGTTGTTCAGAACTAGGCCTAAAGTCCATTAAACCCTAGCATACTTGTCTACGTCCCCATAAAGCCCATCAAGCCCAAATTACATCCTTACGGCCCATTAGGCCCAAATCACATCCTTATGGCCTATTAGGCCCAAAAGAATTCCAGATCATGTAACATGCTTGACTAACTCAGTTCATATACCAAACCAAACAAACTCATCAAACTTAGCCTTAGGGCCCACCGGGCCCATTTAGCCACTTTCGGTTTTTCAGCTTTTCGGCATTGCCGATATCGTGTGTGTAGTGTTTGTACACACCTGGTAACCACGAGTGCTACAAACCCCTTAATCAAAAACCTAAAATCGACATCACTTAACGATTAATCACGGCTTAATACACACTTTATCAGAAACTGAAACCTCACCGTAACCTTATCGTGTGCCACATGTTCTAGTAGCCCTTCCTTAGCTACTATTTGCGATTATCCTCTAGATCTGCACCCAAACATACATCGTCAAAATCAAGTGACCCATATTCCTCATAAGTCACCCCTATGAGCCATAATACATTTGGCCATTTACTAACCCACCACCGGGACGAGTGCACTTACCTTTTTGCTAACAATCCTTACCTACCACGCTTGTGATTGTTGAACCTCACCCTTGTTAATACAAAGTTAACGACAATGAGGGGTTAGATAGCCCTTCGGCTTTTAACAAAACTCACTAAAAAGATCAACTAAGCACTTACCAAAATCCTTCTTTGATCCTGCGGCTTAAATTCGACTTTTGAGATTAGTATGGTGACAGAGACAATTCGGCACCACTAGGGAGAAGAAGAGAAGAAGTGATCGGCTAGAACCAAAGGTGAACAAGAGAAGGAATTTAATAAGAGAAGGTATGGGGAATTCGGCTAGAGAGGAAACCAAAATTTCGGCAAAGGAATGATGGGGGTTTTTTTCGGCAATTGGAAGAACTCGGCTAAGGAGGAGAAAAACAAAATTCCAAGAACCTCACAAAGGGATTCGGCACCCTCCTCTTATAGCCAACAGCCAAAACTCCCTTCTCCCAGAGTCCCATTCGGCACCATCTCTTCCCACCTCTCATCTCCTAATTTTTCTCATGATATCTCCCTTATCTCATCTGAAATTCCCCCATTTATCAGCTCACAAGACCAATTCAAACACTTCAACAAAAGAGTCCAAATTCCACACAACTCTGGCCGTCCGCTATGCAAAATAAACACTCCAAAAACACCTTACCACTACTCGAACCTTGGACCTCTTCACGCCATCTTGTAGCTCCCCTAGTGACGCCACCTTGCCACTGGACCACAAGCCCATTTGTGTCCTATTTTCCCCTTAATCTGCTTAAGAGGCCTAATGCCTGAGACTAGGATCCACTAAAGCAAGAAAAATAAATTTTTCCCTATGGTCTTCCCTATCTCTAAGGCCTCAAATAATCCCGATAATACCTTAAAACTAATATTCTAAGTGCTATTCATACATACCAACCTCAGTGCACAGAAATTTAAAGTTTCAGGATTTTTTAGGCGTTATAACCCAATAGGCCCAAACTACTAGGCCCAAATTCGGGGCGTTACAAATTACAACTCTTAATTCAATTCATTCTTCATCATGTTTTACAATGTTCCAAAAAAATTCCACGGCAACCCGATCATTTATGAACTTCGAATCTAAATCATAAGCTTTTTCGAGATCTTAGATTTGCCACTTAGACAAACATGCATATTTCTATGTCACCGTTTAACTAAGGATTCCATAGAATTTATGCAAAGTAACAAAGACAGGTTAGTTTTGAAACAATTTAATTACATAAATCTAAAGTTATGTAAGGTAATAGTATTCTTTTGGAATTATTACAAACCGTTAATGTAACAGCCTGTCTTCAGTGATGTCAGAAACAGTTATTTTGAGACCACAATTTTGACAAGTGAGTTATTATTTTATTGTTTATTTAATTTCTACAGGATTATATTAAGGTCGTATTAAATTTTCGTTAAGAAATTTTGATGTTTAAATGGTTAATTAGGTAAAAAGGACTAAATCGTAAAAAGTGTAAAAGTTAAGTTCTATTAGTTAAAGGGGTCCAATGGCTATGAAATCTTAAAATAATGGACTTTAATAGTAAATATACCATTTAAAGTGTTAGTGGATGTGCATGGATAAGGTTTTAATGAAATTTTGGTAGTTTTTAAAGGGTAAAATGGTAAATAAACTTAAAATCAAAGGCTAAAATCATCATCTTCCTCCCATTATTTTTGTTTCAACGAAATTCTCCATGGAAGGAGAAGCTTGAAGTTTAGCTAGGTCAAAATTCCTTGCATGGTATGATTTTGTGTCCTGTTTTTAATGATTTTTATGTTTTTGAGTTTGTTTTAGCTTAATCTAGCTAGCCCGGGGGTTAATTTGCAACTATTATAGGTTGAGGGACTTTCAATGGATGATTTTGAATGGTTTTTTATGTTAGTTGATAGATTATTAATCTTTGTTGCAAAATAAACATGTTTTGTTAAGTGATTTTTGTTGAATTTTGGAAATAGAGATTAAATTGTTAAAAGTATAAATTGATGGGTTTTTTTGTGAATTGTTTGAAATGATGGGTTTCTTCAAGGTCCCTTGTAACATTGGTTAAATTGGATTTAGGCTAAAATGAGCTATATTCATGTTATGAGCTTAAAGATTAAATTGTGAAAAGTTAAAATGTTAGGGGTAAATTTATAATTTCACATAAATATGAATTATTGATTAAATGGAATTCTAGAAGTACTTAATTGAATAAAATTATTTATTTATATCAAGATAAACCATAACCGGACTTAAGTCAAGGAAAAGCTAAAGCTTCGGATTAGTGTTTGATTCTACCTCTATGCCCTAGTTATCGAGGTAAGTTTGTATGAACTATGATAGTTTTAATGTTAGCTAAATTAACTATTTTCTATGTTGTTTTAATATATATAAGTATCCATGTTATGATGAATTGATGGATAACGAGTCCTGCTTGAACCTTAAGAATTCTTAGGATACAAATGACATGTCATTAGAGATTTCATGTTTTGGGTGCTGGTCTTGAATGTCCTATCGATGGTTGAGGTCCTATATTTGTTGCGGATTCTCCATAGCTCGTGTGAGCAGCATCGTGTAGCTTACATTCAGACCCATGGCTCGTCTGAGCATTGGTGTAAAAAGGTTACGGTTATATGGAAAGGCACACTATGTGTGAACATTCTCGAGTATCCGATGTAATTCTAGACGATTCAACGGATAAGAAAAGGAAATGAAATGGTAAGTATGCAAATGGAATGAATCATGACCTTATAATAACATTGATGAGTTAAATGATGTGTTTATATATGGTAAACTACATATCTTATGGTTGATTTCATTTGTATCATGGACAAGTGTACTGACTTGTGAGCTTGATGATGTTGTATAGGCTTTTACTAAGCTTATGGCATTGGAAATGATTTATGCTTGATCTATGAATTGTATAAATGAAACGGTAAGTTATGTTTAAGTTTATACGAGCTTACTAAACCCTCATTGCTTATGTAGTTTACTTTCTTTTGTTTTATAGATTATCGGAAGCTCAATCTATTGGAAGCTCATTGGAGACCTATCACACTATCCAGCAACCATTTCTGTAGTTTTTGAGTATTTTGGCCAAGTTTAATAATGGCATGTATAGGAACTTTGTAATGTATGTTTTGGTATGTTTAAGATTTTGAAGTTATGTTGATTTGGTCCCTTTTAAGTGCTTGTAAATAAGGTTCTTTTGGTATGCTTTGATGACTTACAAATGGTCATGTGTGGTAGTTAATTGAACTAGGTTAATATGCTTGGGTAGATGCAATATTGACTTGTTATAGTAAGTGATGTTTTGATATATTTGTGGTGCCTTTGAATGGCATGTTGGTTAGATGAATTAGGGTGTTTGAAATGGCATGTTTATGTGTATTTGAATGATTTTTAAATCCCTTAAATGTGTTCCCAAATGGTTTGAATGGTTAGGTATGAATTGGACTTGAAATGGCTTGATTTTAGGTAAATTTTTGGGTTCACACGGCCTGGGACATGGCTGTCACACAGTCGTATGACACACACGGCCTGGTGACACGACCGTGTGTCATTTGAAACTTCTTAGTGTTTCAAGTCAGTAAGTTACACAGCATAGCACACGGGTGTGTGTGGCAACTCAGAGAGTTACACGGCCTGGGACACGGCCATATGACCCTACTCAGTGTGTTACACGGGCTTAGACACAGTCGTTGTCCCTTGTTCGAATGTTACATGGCCCGGGCTATGTCACATGGCCGTGTGACCCCTGTTTTCCAATTTTTGCAACTTTTTCTTAAAATTTCTATTTTGTTTCAAATTAGTCCTGAATTGTTTATAAATTAATTTCAGGGCCTCAAAGGCTCGATTTAGGGACAATATACATATGATTGATTGGTTTATAATAAGTTTAATTTATTTTATGTTATAATGAAAATGATTTTTGATTGATCAGTCATGCTCCGTAACCCTAATCTGACGACAGAGACAGGTTAGGGGTGTTATAGTTAATTCATTGTGGTTCGAATATGAATTAAGCATGCATCTTCCAATTATTATGTCCATTAACTACCATCTGGTTCAGATTAAGCGATTAATACTAATGCAGTCAAACATATCTTAATTCATGAACAACATGAATGATTTTAATTGAAAACATAAACAATTGAGGCACAGAACAATATAAACATGAATTGAACTGATTAAATCAAGGCGTTGCAACCATCCTAGTTGAAACAAATTTAAGTCATTATTATTAAAGAAAAAATAATCAAATAATTTGCAGTCATGTTGATAAACTAAGAATAATTAAAAGAGAAACGAAGAAGAAACTCTAAGATGAATTCAGTGATTTCTCGAGAAGTATTTGTGGTGGCTTCCTTCGATTTCCATCGTTACTCCAATGCAAATTACTCCTTAAGGTGGTCGGCCAAGAGAGCTTTTCTATCAAGAATTGCTTGCTAAAGGAGCTCTCAAAGAGAGGATGGAAAAATGAAGAGACTAGAGGGCTTAAGTGTGGAAGAGATAAGAGAAATGTGAGTGAATGTTGAGTGATGAGGGATGAGGAATGAATGTGGTATTTATACATGTGGGAGAGCTTGGGAGTTTTCTAAAAATAACATAATCATCCATTGAATCCCTCTCATGCATGGCTGGCCACATTTTATGGAAAAATGGTTGATTTTTTTCATGATATCAAACTTGATTCTTGCTTGATTTGTGGCATGGGTTGGAAGGAAACCTTGGGGTTTGACTGGGGCTGATTTGTAATTTTTTTACACATGTAATGACCCTCAAATAATTATTTCAAATTTGATTGAGCTTTTCTACTAAGTCATTGCTAAATTTGGGCTTGTTTCCCCCTTAATGGACGGTTCTGGGCTCCAATGTGAAGGCAAACTTGTTCTTTTCAACAACCCACTTCCAAGCTAGGTTAAACTAAATTCTTTGAGTCCAATTCCTTGGCTTTGCCATCCCATGCTAATGGATATCAGCTCATGTGCATGTGTCACTCATATTGACTTCGAACATCAAGCAAATTAGTGTGCCAAGCTACAACAATTGTAGCACAAATTATGAAATTTCAAAATGCAACAACATAGAGTAGAATTATGTGAATTTAGCACTGATGTACTCAAAAATTATAATATTGCTTTAATTGTGCCAACATTCTCATTATGTACTAAAAACACATAATTAGCTATCAAAATACTTGGGATTTGCATAAATTCTAAGTAACAAGGTGCTCTAAAAATCTAAATAATTTAGAGTTATCACTCTACACGTCATCTCTATCTTATTTCATCTGTTTCCTTCTTTTCTTTAGTTTTTCATTTGATTCTTTTCGTTTTTTATCTAATCCTTGTTTGATTTATTTCCAAGTCTTAATCAGTAAAGAAAACACGTTGTAACATCCTAGATTAGGGGTTATGCGGTTAGTGCATAATCCACGTAAGAGAAGGCTTAGTATGTAGTTGGGAGTGTTTTAAGGGTTTTGAGAATCCAACGATGTAGGAGGAAGTTTTGGAAAAATATTAGAATTTTAAGTCTAAAGGAGAAGCTAGGTGAAGGAGGCCTTAAGGAAAATTTTAGGCGCTTTTGGACATGAAACTGGGCTTGGAAGAGTGGCTACAAGGCGCCACTTAAAGCCTTTGGGAATGACGCCACAAGCTTGGTGCAGGTCTTGAGTTCGAGTCACGTGGGAAGCAAAATTTTTGAGGATTTTGTTTTATTTGTTTTAAATATTAAGATAGTGGATGGATGTGGGTTATTTAATTTATTTTGAATAAGTGTGGATTATTTTATTTTAAGTGGGTAGATAATTGAGGATTTTGTTTTATTTGTTTTAAATATTAAGATAGTGGATGGATGTGGGTTATTTAATTTATTTTAGATAAGTGTGGATTATTTTATTTTAAATGGGTAGATAATTGAGGATTTTGTTTTATTTGTTTTAAATATTAAGATAGTGGATGGATGTGGGTTATTTAATTTATTTTGAATAAGTGTGGATTTATTTTATTTATTTTAAGTGGGTAGATAATTGGGGATTTTGTTTTATTTGTTTTAAATATTGAGATAGTGGATGAATGGGGGTTATTTAATTTATTTTGAATAAGTGGGGATTTATTTTATTTATTTTAAGTGGGTAGATAATTGGGGATTTTGTTTTATTTGTTTTAAATATTGAGATAGTGGATGAATGGGGGTTATTTAAATTATTTTGAATAAGTGAGGATTTATTTTATTTAGTATAGATAGAAGATAATGGTGACTTTAGTTTATTTAATTTTAAATGGGAAGATAATGGATAATGTGATAGATTATTTTTTTAAATGTTGGGTTTATTTAATTTATTTTGAATGAGAGGTATGGAGAGAATATAGGAAAGAAATAAGGGGATATGAATGGAGGGTGAACTAGTGGCCGAATTTGAGTAGTATATATAAGGGGGATCATCCTTTGGAAATTCTTTTCTTCACTTATTTTCTCCTTTTGCCGAATTCTCCTAGGCCTCTTCCATTCCTTTATTCTTCTTTTCTTCAACTCCATACCTACTCCTCTTGATACCCGAATATGCAGTTACCCTTTTTAAAAGCTTAGCCGAACCTTGTGGAGAGCATTAAAGACGAAATTTTGATCACTTTGAACCTATTTGCTTCTTGGCCGAATCTACTTCTTTGTCTCAAGCTTCTTCCTTTTTATTGTTAGCCGAATCTTCAAGTGGTATTACTCTCCTACACCTGTCGCTAGTTTGAGAAGCCGAAAGTGTCTTGGGTGGTAAGTATTTCTCCTTTAGAAGTCGGTTTTGGATTCTTTTCTTAAAAGGTGCCGAAACAAGGGATGGCCTTGGTTTCTAAGGGATGGCCGGATGTTCTTATTGCCATAATAAGTATTTCTTTTATGTAGCAACGAGAAGGAGCCTTAAGGGAGTCTCTTGGATTCGATTCAGCAAGGTAAGCCTATATGTACTATTCGGCCATAAGCTTTATTGGTTATTAAGTTAGCCGATTCTAACATTTGCTAGATGGGGATTTCGACAACTTCAGAAACAAGCCGACATTTCGGGATCTAGTTAGCAAGGTAAGTGATCTAGGACTTTCGGTCAAAGGCTATATCTTGGGTTTAAATGTGACCGATTTTTATTATGGTTATTTAGGGGGCAAGTCGACAGAAGTAGGGCAAGTATTCGGGATTGAGTAGACTGTGCCAAAAAGGTGTGTAGTTATCGTACTGTCTCTTGAATGTTTAAATGTGTTATTATATGTATGTATATGATGTACATGGTAGCCGAATTAATGGCTAAAAGGGTGGATACCCATGGTGAGTAAGCGATTAAACAGGTCAGTACTTTATGACAATAAGTTTCTTATGGTATACGTATGAAATTGTGATAGCATGTGATGTATGCTTATTTTAATGATATTGTGGCATGACATATCTATGCATGGGATTTGGGATGAACAAAGAAGGAAAGGGTGTACATTGTGTACGTGGTCTCATGATAGCCTTGTGCTACATTAGCGCTTGATGGTAGCTATGTGCTTCATCAAGGGAGGTGTTGGCTAGGTGCCCATCTCGGCGGTTGATAGCTGTATGCATCACCGTAGACTGATTGATATGTGGGATCACTTATGTGATCGGTGGCTTTGCCACGGCCTTGAGCAGCAGGTTTGCCAAGGTAAGATATGTGGGATCACTTGGTTGATCGGTGGATTAGCCACGGCCTTGGGCAGCGGGTCTGCCAAGGTAGGTGTGATGGATGGACATTAGGTTGGGATGGGCTTCATAATTGCATAATTTTATATGTATGGACTGTGTGGATATGGGCCAAGCCCATATGTGGAGACATGTGAAATAGCTATGCACTGAGTCTGTTTGACTCACCCAATATTTACCAACATTGCAGGTGATGCATAAGCTTGGACCGGGTTGGAGTGGATACGAGGTGGCCCATGCAGAAGACATTTCATCTATTTTATTCAGTTTATTATTAAGTACTTTTGTTTAAATCATTTATTGTAATAAGGCCCATTTAAAGTATTTGGGAATTTTATTTATGTTAAGGTGGATTGACATTTACATTATTATTTGGGAATGTTTTTATGTTTTAATTTTAACACCTCGTACCATAAGAATTTTATATTAAAGTTTTTAATTCGGAATATTTTATAACAACTTAATTTTAATGGGCTTTTAAATACACAAGATTTTTCTAAAGACAATAAATTTATATGTTTTTCCTTCAAGTCAAAAATATTTTTTTCAAACGTTTTCCGCAGTGGCATTTCAAATTCGGTCGTAGTGAATGGGCCGGGTTTGAGGTGTTACAGTTTGGTATCAGAGCCCGGTTCAAAACTCAGCTTTGAGGTTTTGGGCCCGAAAACAGTTTTCAAAAATGGGCTTTTCAAAATATGGACTTTTATTTCAGGTTATTCTGGCATGGCACCTGTATCTCCGACCCGAAGTCCACCAGGTAAGTACCTTTGACTGCTGAAGTGATTTGTATGTGAATTATATGGGCATTATGGGAACGTAGATTAGTGAACTAGGATCTATTGAACCCTAGGACTAGTCTACTCAAACACAAGTGCATAAGACTTAAGGACCATTAAACAAACCTGTGATTAAGTCGCCGAGTTAAGGTGTGGAACTGTTGTGCGCATGTCTAGGAGTGGATTCAATAAGAGCTTGGTATTTAAGCAGTCCTAGCGACTCACCTCCTCTTTACTCGAATCCTACCTGGTGCGTAGTAATGGTTCACCCTAACCAAGAGGACTTATTCACGGGCTAAACCCAATAAATAAAACCCGAAAGGGACTAGCCATGTTTTCAAAAAAAAAAAAAACCCCTAGTTTTAAAATCCTTAAATTAACCTTTTAATTGTAGCAAAGGATTATTGTGAAAATTTTTCCAAAATATCTCCGATTTAAAAAATTACAAAAATGCCCCTGGTTGAAAAATTACGAAAATGCCCTTGGTTCATAAAATTACCATATTACCCTCGACTTTTATGAAAATATTCTTACTTTACAAAATACCAAAACCCTGTTTTGCGAAATGTTAAGATACCCTGATTTGGGAGATTTACTAAAATGCCCCTGGCTTGGAAAATTTTTTTTTACCATACTACCCTCGATTTCAATAAAATTTTCTTACTTTGCAAAAGTTTCCAAAAACTCTATTTTGCGAAAATTTAAAATACCCTAATCGGGAAAATTTACCAAATTACCCCTGGTTTACGAAATTACCAAAATAACCCCGATTTCTGAAATTTCTGCAATACCTTGATTTGGAAAATCTTTCTTTCAAAATACCCATGAGTTTGAAAATTTTCGAAATGACTTTTGTGATTTTCAAATTGACCCCGATTTATTACTAAAATACCCATGTAGGACAAATGACGAATTTACCCTTAGGTGGGGAAATGGATGGAATGCTTAAGAAAGTGTCGCGGATGAATGAATGTGTCTTTATTGATGAATGTGAATGTGATTCTCTGAATTAGAATAGTGAACTTGAACTGAAACTTTGATTGATCGAAAGAATTACCTCTAAACACTTCCTATCATAAAACTGTTCGCGGGGTAATAAGTGGAACAAAAGTACTAATGCATAAAACTTCTTAATCAGATTAAATCACGACGTTAGAAAATGAGTTCTAGGGGGCGTAGTCGTCGTGGACGCGGTAGAGGCAGAATGGCTGTATCAGAACCCGCTAAATCGGGTCAAGGGTCTGAGAATGAGGTACCACCACCAGCTTTTGGTGTTGAGCAGCAAGATCAGATGGGGGATGATGCTGTATCGCAGGCAGTGCTGCGAGTTTTAGAGATGGTGGCTGGAGCAGGTAGAAATATGAGAGCTAAGAAGTCCATACCCGAGCGACTCCGAGCTAATGGAGCTGAAGTGTTCCGTGGAGTATCTGGTGTGGCACCCAGTACGGCTGAGTATTGGTTGGAAGCGACGCAACGGATCATGGATGAGTTGGATCTGACCCCTGAGGAGAAAGTGAAAGGAATGGTGGCGCTGCTACGTGATGAAGCGTATCAATGGTGGCTCACAGTTCGGGATGGTGCCACAGCTGAGGATTTGACTTGGGAATATGTCAAGGCGGCTTATCAAAAGAAGTATATTGGTACCCATTATATTGATGCGCAAAGGAAGGCGTTTTTGGGGCTGGTTCAAGGGAACAAGTCCGTGGCGGAATACGAGGCCGGATTCCTAAGGTTAAGTCGATATGCTCGAGGAGTGGTGGCTACGGAGCATGAGCGATGTGTCAGGTTTGAGGACGGACTAAGGGATGACCTGAGATTGTTGATAGCTCCACATCAGGAGCGAGAGTTTGTCGTGTTGGTAGAAAAGGCTAAGGTAGCTGAAGGGATTAAGGACTCTGTGAGACAGAACAGAGATAGGGATAGGAACCGGGATAAGAGGAATTTTGGATCGTCAGAATCATCTGAGAGTCTTCAGAAAAGACCAAGGGTTGAGAATTCTGCTCGTGTTTCTAAGCCAGCTACTGGAAATCCAGACCGTCCGTGTGCTCAGTGTGGAAGGTATCATGTTGGCGAGTGCTGGAACCGGAATCGGGAATGTTTTAGATGTAAGTCTATGTCTCACTTGATTAAAGACTGTCCTCAGGATCCGAATAGGGCTCGGACAGCAGGCCAAGGTTATGTGCAGCCAGGCAGAGGTGGTCAGCAGGCGACAAGGGGTCGTGGTCTGAACCATGGAGAAAATGGTTCCGGCCGAGGTCGTGGAGCACCAAGTGGAGGTGCTGAAGGTTCTGATGCAAGGCAGCCAAGGTTGGTTTATGCAGTTGGCTGTCGCGAGGAGGATGTGCCAGATGTGACAACGGGTACGATCCTTGGTTCTCGAATACCCTTATTTGCTTTGATTGTTATAGAGCTAGTTCGTTTTTATGTTGCTAGTGAAGTGTATGGAACCTTGAATGCGAATCTTGAGATGGTATCTAGGGAAAGGTGTTAGTTTTATTAAAATCAGAGTGCACAGCATAAGCGTAGTGTGGCGAGAAGAAGTTTATTTAGCCAAGTAATTTCGAGGACGAAATTATTTTTAAGGGGGGTAGAACTGTAACATCCTAGATTAGGGGTTATGCGGTTAGTGCATAATCCATGTAAGAGAAGGCTTAGTATGTAGTTGGGAGTGTTTTAAGGGTTTTGAGAATCCAACGATGTAGGAGGAAGTTTTGGAAAAATATTAGAATTTTAAGTCTAAAGGAGAAGCTAGGTGAAGGAGGCCTTAAGGAAAATTTTAGGCGCTTTTGGACATGAAATTGGGCTTGGAAGAGTGGCTACAAGGCGCCACTTAAAGCCTTTGGGAATGACGCCACAAGCTTGGTGCAGGTCTTGAGTTCGAGTCACGTGGGAAGCAAAATTTTTGAGGATTTTGTTTTATTTGTTTTAAATATTAAGATAGTGGATGGATGTGGGTTATTTAATTTATTTTGAATAAGTGTGGATTATTTTATTTTAAGTGGATAGATAATTGAGGATTTTGTTTTATTTGTTTTAAATATTAAGATAGTGGATGGATGTGGGTTATTTAATTTATTTTAGATAAGTGTGGATTATTTTATTTTAAGTGGGTAGATTTGAGGATTTTGTTTTATTTGTTTTAAATATTAAGATAGTGGATGGATGTGGGTTATTTAATTTATTTTGAATAAGTGTGGATTTATTTTATTTATTTTAAGTGGGTAGATAATTAGGGATTTTGTTTTATTTGTTTTAAATATTGAGATAGTGGATGAATGGGGGTTATTTAATTTATTTTGAATAAGTGGGGATTTATTTTATTTATTTTAAGTGGGTAGATAATTGGGGATTTTGTTTTATTTGTTTTAAATATTGAGATAGTAGATGAATGGGGGTTATTTAAATTATTTTGAATAAGTGGAGATTTATTTTATTTAGTATAGATAGAAGATAATGGTGACTTTAGTTTATTTAATTTTAAATGGGAAGATAATGGATAATGTGATAGATTATTTTTTTAAATGCTGGGTTTATTTAATTTATTTTGAATGAGAGGTATGGAGAGAATATAGGAAAGAAATAAGGGGATATGAATGGAGGGTGAACTAGTGGCCGAATTTGAGTAGTATATATAAGGGGATCATCCTTTGGAAATTCTTTTCTTCACTTATTTTCTCCTTTTGCCGAATTCTCCTAGGCCTCTTCCATTCCTTTATTCTTCTTTTCTTCAACTCCATACCTACTCCTCTTGATACCCGAATATGCAGTTACCCTTTTTAAAAGCTTAGCTGTAACAACCCAAACCCGGCCCAAACACTATGGTCGAATCTGGATCGTTACGGGGAAAACCTTTTTGAAAACCATTTTGAAACCCAATATGCTTTGTTGAAAACTTTTCGGATTTGATTATCTTGATAAAATCATACTTAGTGTTTATTAAAAAAATATTTAAATTAAGTTATAAAACAAATTTCAACCGTGCCCGATGGCATTTAAAACATTTTTCGTGTTTAATTGGGAAAATGTGATTTAAATTCAACATTAATAATAACATAGTTCAAAACAATATCCAATAGGTAAAAATAACGGAAATAAAGTTTCAGGAGGCCTCATTACAACCAAATAAAATAAATCCAAAGTAAAATTATCAAACTGAAATTTAAGTTCATTTAAATTAAATCCACTGCATGGCCACCTCGAGTCAACCCGGCTCCACATCCGCGATCTAAGTGTCACCTGAAAAATATAAAGGAGAAGGTGAGTCACCAAGACTCAGTATGTAACCCTTCCCTCGTGTTAAAAACATTTTCCATACACAACATATAACAATTAATATGCGAAATGTTAAATACCCAACCTAGCCATCCAAACGCCACTGTCTACCCCGTTGTGGTACCAAACCACTGGTGGTGCCAAACCACTGGTGACATATAGTCACGATGTGTTACCAAAACACTGGTGTCCGTAGACACGAATCGGGTGATGGGGCCAACCCATCGTGTGATACCAAATCACTGGCAGACGATCCCATATCTCAAGTGGGGCCAACCCACGGTGGTAATAACCACAAGGACAAGTCGCTTTGAGGTACCAAACCTCTGGAGGTACCAAACCTCTGGTGACCGTAGTCACAGTGTGTTACCAAAACACTGGTGCCCGTCGGCACAATAATACTGCCCCCTCCACTCATCAACCCATGTCAAGCAGTTAATAACAGAACATACATATATCACATGTATCAAATAATCCATGCTTCCCAAAAGCATTATTATCCATCTCATACAAATAGAGACTTACCGGGATCCTCGCTTGTACCATTAAGGCACTAATTCCACATCTACATAAAGCAGATTTACACACAACACACATTTAATATACTTTATTAATTATTATAAGTGTGTATGTACACACCTGACACCCTTGGATGTTCTAAATCCCGAAAAGAAACGTTGGTCACCACAGATCCACTTGTTCCTATATTTGGCCAACTGTTAATGTTAGTATCCAAAGGCCTATTCGGCCAAATCCAAAATTTAAGAGGGTTCTCTTATGAGCCCCAAAACCATACCCGAATGTCTTGAGTATCAGCCTTTTGTTTCACCACCCTAAAATCGGCACTCAGTAAGTTAGTAGCCTTCGGCTAAATCAATATCAACTTACTAACTAAAGTAGATCTTACCATTACTTACCAGAAATCGAATACTAAAGATCGGGGCCTGAGTCGACTTCTTTGTTTCCTTGCGTACCTTCACAATTGATTGAAGACTAGCAAAATCCCGAAGTCTACACCACTATACTATTCGGCCAAAGTGAGTAAATAGGAGGGAAAGAAATCGGCACTTTCAATGGGTATGTTCGGCTTGGCAATAATGGAGAAGAAAAGTAAATGAGAATTTCGACAAAAAGGGATTTGATAAAATAAAAGAAAAATAAGGTGGAGAAGGATTAGAATTTTCGGCTAAGCAAACTGGAAAAACAAAACAAAGTGGTCAATGGGTGCTTTTATAGGCATTCGACACCCCCCCCCATTTAGCTTGCCGGCCATAGTGTTCAAATTCTAGCCAACTTCTTGATTTACTCCAAGCCACTCATTGAAGCAATTCAAATTGAATTTGAATACTTAAAATAATAATCACATAATAATTCCATAATAATCCAAGATAAAAAATAAACTAATATCTTTATTATCCTATCTTTTATCTTGTTATCTAAATAATAATAATATTATCCTTGATTATCCCTTATTATGTAATAATAATGAATAAATAAAAGCAAAACAAAAACATGTGCCATCAACTAACCGAACAAGGAACCCCATGTGCAGGCCAGCTCCCTTTCACGCCAGCCTTGAAAAATAAAAACCACCGCTGCTGCATGCTGGGTTCGAACGCAGGACCTCACGCCTCAGCCCCTCTTCCAGCGCCCTTGCCAACTCTTCCAACCCGCCTTTTATGCCATAAAGCCCCACCATTTAAATTTAACCCCTTCCTACTTCAGCCATCCCATACAAAAATAAAAACGCCCAAAACTGCTGCTGCCCCCACTCGAACCAGCGCCCTATCTCTCCCTTCAGCGCCTAAGTAGCACACGCCAGCCACTTTAACCAACCCACTTTCATGTCAATAAGCCCTCCTAATTTAATTAAAAGGCCTTTCTAGGCCTAACGCCCAACCCAAAAGGAAAAATATTTCCCCCTTGCTTCTTCCACGAATCGAACCCAAGGCCCCTAGCAAACTCTTAGGCGCCCCACGCCACTTGTACCTAAGTCTTTCTTATGCCACACTTTTCCAAATAAATTTCTTAAGCCCTCCAAAGCCAAGCTCCCCTTTTTTTTTTTTAAAGTTCCAAATTAAAATTTTCTACTAAACCGTGCATACTCAAAGCCTTAAATTAACCACTATTATTCCATGAATAATATCGCATCAGTTCTTACATAAGAAAAATAATTTAATTCCAAATAGCCCCGTTTTTGGGATGTTACAGTTCTACCCCCCTTAAAATAATTTCGTCCCGAAATTACCTAGCTAAAACAGATGAGGGTATTGCTGCCGTATCACATCCTCAGGTTCCCACGTAGCTTCTTCCACCCCATGGTTCCGCCATAGCACCTTCACCAAGGGCACTGACTTCCTACGTAAAACCTTCACATCTCGATCTAAGATCTGAACTGGTTCTTCTTCAAAGGATAAATCCGCATTCACCTCGATTTCTGCCACTGGCACCACATGCGATGGGTCTGACCGATACCGTCTCAGCATTGATACGTGAAAGACGTCATGTATCTGACTCAATTCTGCCGGCAACTCTAGCTGATATGCTACCGGTCCCACTCGCTTTACAACTGTATATGGCCCGATGAACCTTGGGCTCAGCTTCCCTTTTCGACCAAATCTCAGCACCTTTTTCCAAGGTGACACCTTCAGAAAAACCCTGTCTCCTACCTCATACTCCATTTCCTTGCGCTTCAAGTCAGCATAAGACTTCTGTCTATCCGATGCTTCCTTAAGACGATCCCGAATCGTCCTAACTTTGTCCTCAGTTTCTGCAACCAATTCCGGACCTAAGACTTGTCTTTCACCTAACTCCGTCCAACATGTAGGAGTACGGCATTTCCGTCCATACAATGCATCGTATGGTGCCATCTGGATACTCGCTTGATAGCTATTGTTGTAGGCAAATTCTGCTAATGGTAGAAATTCTTCCCAACTACCTCGGAATTCCAAGATACAACCCCTCAACATATCCTCTAAAATCTGTATCACTCTCTCCGATTGTCCATCAGACTGTGGATGGAAGGCTGTACTGAAATCCAACCGTGTACCCAAAGCTTGATGCAACGCTTTCCAAAACCTCGACGTGAACCTCGGATCCCTATCCGAGATAATCGACATTGGCACACCATGCAATCTGACTATCTCAGCCACATATAACCTTGCTAGCTTCTGGAGTGAATAATCCATTCTTACAGGTACGAAGTGAGCTGACTTGGTTAACCGGTCCACAATCACCCAAACTGCGTCCTTCTTGCTGGGCGTAAGGGGTAGCCCACTGACGAAATCCATAGTGATCCGCTCCCACTTCCATTGAGGGATCTTTACCGGTTGAAGTAGCCCTGATGGCAACTGGTGTTCAGCCTTAACCTGCTGACATGTCAGACATCTTCCTACAAATTCCGTTACTTCACGCTTCAACCCCGGCCACCAAAACTGTTTCCGTAGATCTCCATACATCTTGCTTCCTCCCGGGTGCATAGCGTATCGGCTGCTATGTGCATCGTGGAGAATTTTCTTCCTTAGCTCCACATCCTTTGGCATACAAGCTCGCCCTTGAAAACAAAGCACTTCATCATTGGACAGACTGTACCCTTCCAAACCACCATCCTGAACTTGTATCCTCTTAGCGTTCAGGCCTTCATCCACCAATTGCTTTTCCTTAATCTCCTCGATCCATGTTGGCTTAACTTGAAGTTCTGCCAAGAGACTCCCATCATTATATAGACTCAACCGAGCAAACATCGCTCTTAAGTCCGTCACAACTTTTCGGCTCAACGCGTCAGCCACCACGTTGGCCTTGCCTGGATGGTACTCGATTGAACAATCGTAATCCTTTAATAGTTCAATCCACCGATGTTGTCTCAAGTTGAGATCCTTCTGTGTCAAGAGATACCTCAAACTCTTATGATCCGTGTAGACTATTGACTTCTCCCCATAAAGGTAGTGTCTCCATATTTTCAGAGCGAAAACGACTGCGGCTAACTCCAAGTCGTGCGTTGGATAGTTCAATTCGTGTGGTCTTAACTGTCGAGATGCATAGGCTACTACCTTCCCTTCTTGCATCAGCACACATCCCAAACCAGTGTGAGATGCATCACAATAAACTGTGAATAACTTCCCCGCCTCAGGCTGTACCAACACCGGAGCTTCCGTCAGAATTTTCCTCAGCTTATCAAAGCTTTCTTGCTGCTTCTCCGTCCATACAAATGGAACACCTTTCCTTAGTAACTTAGTTAATGGCGCTGCTATTAGAGAGAATCCTTCCACGAATCTCCGATAGTATCCCGCTAAACCCAGAAAACTTCGTATTTCAGCCACCGACCTAGGTGGTTTCCAATCCAATACTGCTTCTATCTTGCGAGGGTCTACTCTAATTCCTTCCGCCGACACTACGTGCCCTAAGAAAGCCACTTCCCTCAGCCAAAATTCGCACTTACTGAATTTGGCATATAACTGCTTCTCCCTCAATACTTGTAGAACTATACGTAAGTGCTTATCATGCTCCTCCTCCGTCCTTGAGTAAACCAAGATGTCGTCTATAAATACCACGACAAATTGGTCCAAGTACTGCTGAAATACCCTATTCATTAAGTCCATAAATGCGCCGGTGCATTGGTCAACCCGAATGGCATCACTAAAAACTCGTAGTGTCCATACCGAGTTCTGAACGCCGTCTTGTGAACATCAACTTCCTTCACCTTAAGTTGATGATAGCCCGACCTAAGGTCTATCTTCGAGAACACCGAAGCACCCTTCAGTTGATCGAACAAGTCGTCAATCCGAGGCAACGGATACTTGTTTTTGATCGTTAGCTTGTTCAGTTGGCGGTAATCTATACACATCCGCATTGAACCGTCCTTCTTCTTGACGAACAACACAGGTGCTCCCCACGGAGATATGCTTGGTCGGATGAACCCTCTATCCAAGAGCTCCTGAATTTGAGCCTTCAGCTCCACCAATTCCTTTGGTGCCATTCGATACGGTGGTATAGACACAGGTGCCGTTCCGGGTAGCAAGTCTATACCGAATTCGACTTCCCGATCTGGAGGCAGACCCGGAAGCTCTTCTGGGAACACATCAGCAAATTCCCCAACCGTTCGGACCCTTCCAACTACTGACTCCTTAGCTTCCAAAGCACAGATTCGAACCAAATACGCCTTACAACCCTTCTTGACCATCTTTTCCGCCTTCAAGGCAGACACCACATTGGATAGGTAATTCCTTCGATCACCTATCATAACCACTTCACCACCTTCAGCCGTCTTAAGAACCATGCGCTTCGCCGCGCAATCCAAATTCGCCCGATACTTAACTAGCCAGTCCATTCCAAGGATCAAATCGAACTCCCCAAATGGTAGTTCCATCAGATCAGCAATGAAAACTACCCCTTGGAGTTCTAGGGGTACGTCTCTATAAAGTTTGTCTACCAGAACAGAGTGACCTAAAGGACTAACCACAGTCATCTTCCTAGAAGTAGTCTCAGAGTCTAGGTCCATAGTTACTACCACACTACTAGCAATGTACGAGTGCGTCGAACCCACATCAATCAATGCAACATAAGGAAAACCAGAGATTAAAAACATACCGGTTATGACATCCGGTGCGTCACCCTCCTCGCGACGCCTAGCTGCATAGACTAAGCCAGGCTGCCTAGCCTCTGTGTTGCCTGAACCTCTGCCCTGAGTTCCACGACCTCGGTTAGGACCGTTGTTTACTCTGCCATTACCACGACCCCTCTGTGTCCCATATTTCTATCCTGCATACGATTCTACCCCTCTGGCTGATTTTTGGCTAGTTTTCGGGGACAATCTCTAACACGATGCTCCAACGACCCACACTCAAAACATCCTCTATCGCCGGTCGAAACAACTTCCCCAATGGGTCTTTCCACAGCGGTTACACTGAGTCGGCCTCTGATTAGTAGTCATGGGCCTTGCTGCCTGATTTGGCCCACTTGGCCTAGCCTTTTTCTGGACATTACCACCTGACCCAGCTGGCCCAAATCCTCTCTTCTGATTATTCCTACTATAACTTTGCCTCACAGCCTCCTTGATCCCTTCGGCTACCTTAGCCTTTTCTACTAGAGATGAAAACTCACGAACTTGCTGCGGGGCAATCAGTAACCTCAAATCATCTCGGAGTCCGTCCTCAAAGCGGACGCAGCGCTCATGTTCAGTGGCTACGATTCCTCTGGCATACCTACTCAGCCTTAAAAACTCCGCCTCATACTCGGCCACGGACTTAGTTCCTTGTACTAGACCCAGAAAAAGTTTCCTTTGAGCATCCGTGTAGCTAGTACCCACATACTTCTTCTGAAAGGCATTTTTAAAGTAATCCCACGTGAGATCATCAGCTGTGGCTCCATCCCGGACTGTCAGCCACCACTGATACGCTTCATCCTTTAGAAGCGACACCGCCCCTTTCAGCTTCTCCTCATTGGGCAGGTCAAGGTCGTCCATAATCCGCTCGGACGATTCCAACCAATACTCTGCTGCACTGGGTGCCACTCCCGACACACCCCGGAATACCTCAGCTCCGTTAGACCGAATTCACTCCGGAACAGATTTTCAAGCTCCTAGGTTTCCACCAGCCCCAGCCACAATCTCCAGAACTCGCAATACCGCTTGCGATACTGCCTCACCACCGGTCTAATCCTGCTCCTCAGCTCTAAAAGTAGAAGGTGGTGGCGGCGGTGGTACTTCATTTTCAGAACCCTGTCCCGACCCAACAGGTTCTGACACGGTCATCCTACCCCTACCGCGTCCACGGCGTCCTCATCCTCTAGAACTCATTCTATCTACTTGCGCTTTTAATCTGATTAAGAAAATATTTATGCGTTAGCATTTGTTCCCCTTTCTTATTCGCGAAGAAATTTTATGGATAGAGTTTTAATCAGAGATTCTTTCGAGCAAACAAGGTTTCAGTCTTCTATCCTAGTTCACACAAAAGGAGTTCATGCATCCATTCCTTAATACTTTCCATACCTATTCGCTCTTCGGACATTTCTGCCCATTTCTAACCTAGAGGTATTTTCGTTATTTTCCTACAGGGGTATTTTCGTAATCAAATTCGAGAAATTTCTAAAACTTTAATAAACAGGTCACTTTGAAACTCTTAAAATTGAAGAGTATTTCTGAAAATTTGCAAAACCTGAAGTTATGGCATCATTTCGGAAACCAGGGGTATTTTGGTAATTTTGTCATTTAGGGCAATTTCGTAATTTTAATAAGTCAGGGGTATTTTTTTAACAGTTGTAAAACTCTGAGGGTCCTTTTTGAGAGTTTTCCTTCTTAAAACATTGTTGTTTGCAAAAAGTTCAAAAGTCAAGGTCATTTTGGTAATTTTGCAATTTGAGGGCGTTTTCGTAATTTTCCAAAACCAAAATATTTTGCTGATGATTTTCAAAACTAAGTTGTTGAATATTTGAAAAATAATTGAAATTTTTGAGCAAAAACATTGAACTGATATTTTATGAACTGAGGGCATTTTAGTAATTTTACCCCTAAGGGCATTTTTGTAATTTTCCACAAATCAAATTTTTCGAGGAAAAAGTTGTAAAAAATGATGTTCTCCGATTTGAAAGAGTTATCGCAAAAGTTTTGAAAACATTAGGGTTCTTGTTGTTTCGTTCCTTTCAAAACATGGCTAATTCCCTTTCGGGTTTTAGTCGTTAGGTTTAGCCTATGACCGAGCCTTCTTGGTCAGGGTGAACCAAAGCTACGCACCAGGCAGGATTCGAGTGAAGAGGAGGTGGGTTACGCGGACCGCTTAAATACCAAGCTCCCACTGAACCTTTCTAGACATGCGCACAGAGGTTGCCACACCACTGAGCCCTCTGAGTTAGGGTGAACCGAAGCTACGCACCAGGTAGGATACCTGCGAAGAGGAGGTGAGTCACGAGGACTGCTTAAACACCAAGCTCTTCCGGATCCAATCCTAGACATGCGTACAGGGATTACCACACCCTAGCTCAATGGCTTAGCCATAGGTTGGTTTAGTTCCTTAAGTCTTATGTTCCGTTTGTGTTTGAGTAATCTAACCTTAGGGTCCAAGTCCTATAAGTCTATCTACGTTCCATGCTTCCTACCCTTCTACAGAGTATAATTCACCAAGAGGTTTAAAAGTACTTACCTGGGCGGATCGGTGCCGGAGACTCGGGCCATGCTGCTTAAAACCCAAAAACAATTCAAAAGGCCTACCAAAACATTTTTGGGCCTTGGGCCCCCACAGCCGAGCTTTGAACTGGGCTCTGATACCAATTTTGTAACAACCCAAACCCGGCCCAAACACTATGGTCGAATCTGGATCGTTACGGGGAAAACCTTTTTGAAAACCATTTTGAAACCCAATATGCTTTGTTGAAAACTTTTCGGATTTGATTATCTTGATAAAATCATACTTAGTGTTTATTAAAAAAATATTTAAATTAAGTTATAAAACAAATTTCAACCGTGCCCGATGGCATTTAAAACATTTTTCGTGTTTAATTGGGAAAATGTGATTTAAATTCAACATTAATAATAACATAGTTCAAAACAATATCCAATAGGTAAAAATAACGGAAATAAAGTTTCAGGAGGCCTCATTACAACCAAATAAAATAAATCCAAAGTAAAATTATCAAACTGAAATTTAAGTTCATTTAAATTAAATCCACTGCATGGCCACCTCGAGTCAACCCGGCTCCACATCCGCGATCTAAGTGTCACCTAAAAAATATAAAGGAGAAGGTGAGTCACCAAGACTCAGTATGTAACCCTTCCCTCGTGTTAAAAACATTTTCCATACACAACATATAACAATTCATATGCAGAATGTTAAATACCCAACCTAGCCATCCAAACGCCACTGTCTACCCCGTTGTGGTACCAAACCACTGGTGGTGCCAAACCACTGGTGACATATAGTCACGATGTGTTACCAAAACACTGGTGTCCGTAGACACGAATCGGGTGATGGGGCCAACCCATCGTGTGATACCAAATCACTGGCAGACGATCCCATATCTCAAGTGGGGCCAACCCACGGTGGTATTAACCATAGGGACAAGTCGCTTTGAGGTACCAAACCTCTGGAGGTACCAAACCTCTGGTGACCGTAGTCACAGTGTGTTACCAAAACACTGGTGCCCGTCGGCACAATAATACTGCCCCCTCCACTCATCAACCCATGTCAAGCAGTTAATAACAGAACATACATATATCACATGTATAAATAATCCATGCTTCCCAAAAGCATTATTATCCATCTCATACAAATAGAGACTTACCGGGATCCTCGCTTGTACCATTAAGGCACTAATTCCACATCTACATAAAGCAGATTTACACACAACACACATTTAATATACTTTATTAATTATTATAAGTGTGTATGTACACACCTGACACCCTTGGATGTTCTAAATCCCGAAAAGAAACGTTGGTCACCACAGATCCACTTGTTCCTATATTTGGCCAACTGTTAATGTTAGTATCCAAAGGCCTATTCGGCCAAATCCAAAATTTAAGAGGGTTCTCTTATGAGCCCCAAAACCATACCCGAATGTCTTGAGTATTAGCCTTTTGTTTCACCACCCTAAAATCGGCACTCAGTAAGTTAGTAGCCTTCGGCTAAATCGAATATCAACTTACTAACTAAAGTAGATCTTACCATTACTTACCAGAAATCGAATACTAAAGATCGGGGCCTGAGTCGACTTCTTTGTTTCCTTGCGTACCTTCACAATTGATTGAAGACTAGCAAAATCCCGAAGTCTACACCACTATACTATTCGGCCAAAGTGAGTAAATAGGAGGGAAAGAAATCGGCACTTTCAATGGGTATGTTCGGCTTGGCAATAATGGAGAAGAAAAGTAAATGAGAATTTCGACAAAAAGGGATTTGATAAAATAAAAGAAAAATAAGGTGGAGAAGGATTAGAATTTTCGGCTAAGCAAAATGGAAAAACAAAACAAAGTGGTCAATGGGTGCTTTTATAGGCATTCGACACCCCCCCCATTTAGCTTGCCGGCCATAGTGTTCAAATTCTAGCCAACTTCTTGATTTACTCCAAGCCACTCATTGAAGCAATTCAAATTGAATTTGAATACTTAAAATAATAATCACATAATAATTCCATAATAATCCAAGATAAAAAATAAACTAATATCTTTATTATCCTATCTTTTATCTTGTTATCTAAATAATAATAATATTATCCTTGATTATCCCTTATTATGTAATAATAATGAATAAATAAAAGCAAAACAAAACATGTGCCATCAACTAACCGAACAAGGAACCCCATGTGCAGGCCAGCTCCCTTTCACGCCAGCCTTGAAAAATAAAAACCACCGCTGCTGCATGCTGGGTTCGAACGCAGGACCTCACGCCTCAGCCCCTCTTCCAGTGCCCTTGCCAACTCTTCCAACCCGCCTTTTATGCCATAAAGCCCCACCATTTAAATTTAACCCCTTCCTACTTCAGCCATCCCATACAAAAATAAAAACGCCCAAAACTGCTGCTGCCCCCACTCGAACCAGCGCCCTATCTCTCCCTTCAGCGCCTAAGTAGCACACGCCAGCCACTTTAACCAACCCACTTTCATGTCAATAAGCCCTCCTAATTTAATTAAAAGGCCTTTCTAGGCCTAACGCCCAACCCAAAAGGAAAAATATTTCCCCCTTGCTTCTTCCACGAATCGAACCCAAGGCCCCTAGCAAACTCTTAGGCGCCCCACGCCACTTGTACCTAAGTCTTTCTTATGCCACACTTTTCCAAATAAATTTCTTAAGCCCTCCAAAGCCAAGCTCCCTTTTTTTTTTTTTTTAAAGTTCCAAATTAAAATTTTCTACTAAACCGTGCATACTCAAAGCCTTAAATTAACCACTATTATTCCATGAATAATATCGCATCAGTTCTTACATAAGAAAAATAATTTAATTCCAAATAGCCCCGTTTTTGGGATGTTACATTAGCCGAACCTTGTGGAGAGCATTAAAGACGAAATTTTGATCACTTTGAACCTATTTGCTTCTTGGCCGAATCTACTTCTTTGTCTCAAGCTTCTTCCTTTTTATTGTTAGCCGAATCTTCAAGTGGTATTATTCTCCTACACCTGTCGCTAGTTTGAGAAGCCGAAAGTGTCTTGGGTGGTAATTATTTCTCCTTTAGAAGTCGGTTTTGGATTCTTTTCTTAAAAGGTGCCGAATCAAAGGATGGCCTTGGTTTCTAAGGGATGGCCGGATGTTCTTATTGCCATAATAAGTATTTCTTTTATGTAGCAACGAGAAGGAGCCTTAAGGGAGTCTCTTGGATTCGATTCAGCAAGGTAAGCCTATATGTACTATTCGGCCATAAGCTTTATTGGTTATTAAGTTAGCCGATTCTAACATTTGCTAGATGGGGATTTCGACAACTTCAGGAACAAGCCGACATTTCGGGATCTAGTTAGCAAGGTAAGTGATCTAGGACTTTCGGTCAAAGGTTATATCTTGGGTTTAAATGTGATCGATTTTTATTATGGTTATTTAGGGGGCAAGTCGACAGAAGTAGGGCAAGTATTCGGGATTGAGTAGACTGTGCCAAAAAGGTGCGTAGTTATCGCACTGTCTCTTGAATGTTTAAATGTGTTATTATATGTATGTATATGATGTACATGGTAGTCGAATTAATGGCTAAAAGGGTGGATACCCATGGTGAGTAAGCGATTAAACAGGTCAGTACTTTATGACAATAAGTTTCTTATGGTATACGTATGAAATTGTGATAGCATGTGATGTATGCTTATTTTAATGATATTGTGGCATGACATATCTATGCATGGGATTTGGCATGAACAAAGAAGGAAAGGGTGTACATTGTGTACGTGGTCTCATGATAGCCTTGTGCTACATTAGCGCTTGATGGTAGCTATGTGCTTCATCAAGGGAGGTGTTGGCTAGGTGCCTATCTCGGCGGTTGATAGCTGTGTGCATCACCGTAGACTGATTGATGTGTGGGATCACTTATGTGATCGGTGGCTTTGCCACGGCCTTGAGCAGCAGGTTTGCCAAGGTAAGATATGTGGGATCACTTGGTTGATCGGTGGATTAGCCACGGCCTTGGGCAGCGGGTCTGCCAAGGTAGGTGTGATGGATGGACATTAGGTTGGGATGGGCTTCATAATTGCATAATTTTATATGTATGGACTGTGTGGATATGGGCCAAGCCCATATGTGGAGACATGTGAAATAGCTATGCACTGAGTCTGTTTGACTCACCCAATATTTACCAACATTGCAGGTGATGCATAAGCTTGGACCGGGTTGGAGTGCATACGAGGTGGCCCATGCAGAAGACATTTCATCTATTTTATTCAGTCTATTATTAAGTACTTTTGTTTAAATCATTTATTGTAATAAGGCCCATTTAAAGTATTTGGGAAATTTATTTATGTTAAGGTGGATTGACATTTACATTATTATTTGGGAATGTTTTTATGTTTTAATTTTAACACCTCATACCATAAGAATTTTATATTAGAGTTTTTAATTCGGAATATTTTGTAACAACTTAATTTTAATGGGCTTTTAAATACACAATGTTTTTCTAAAGACAATAAATTTATATGTTTTTCCTTCAAGTCAAAAATATTTTTTTTCAAACGTTTTCCGCAGTGGCATTTCAAATTCGGTCGTAATGAATGGGCCGGGTTTGGGGTGTTACACACGTTTTCCCACATCTAGAAACATTAAAAAATAGGAGTTCTTTTCTTTCTTGTTAATTTGATTTCTTTTGTTGCAAAACAAATTTTCTTTTGCTTAATTATTAATTCTAGCAAATTGTTTTGTTGTTTGTGTTCCAGATCTAGTTGGAGGTCTTCTTTTTGTTCAAGAATTGTTTCTTCTCTACCAAGAAATTCTATTCTATTCATTCTTGGACTCTTTGGCCATTGTTTCTTCTTTTGTTCTTTGATTTTCTTTTCGTTCAATTTAGTCAAAACTAATTTTTTTTGTTTCTTTGGTCAAATCTGAATTCAACAACCTCTTTTTCACTAAGATCCATCCAAAAAACTCTCATTTGCTTGGATCTTCATCATTCCTTGCTGGTTGAATCTTCTTTGATTATTATCTTGTGTTGTCATTCGATTCTTTGCTTTATTGTTGGGATCTATTAATAATTCTTTGTTTTCTTATCTTGATAGCCCTAATTTGTATTGAACTCATCAAGAACAAGTCTCTACATATTCGAATTAGACTCTTTCTTAAGAATCCTAATTTGATTCAGATTCCTCGTTCTTTTCTATCTTAATTACTTGTTTAGTTTTTTCCCTTTTAATTCTTAGATCTTGATTGTTTGTGTTTTCAGGTTGTGCCAAACTCCAAGTTTCCTTCATTCGTCTAGAGCTCTAGACCAAATCTACGACTTGGATAACTTACGATCTTGTTCCACACGCATAAGTTATAAATAAAAAAAAATTGATGATATAATCAAACTTCCCTTGCTTTTTTAATCACTAAACAAACAACATCATGAATGAAAATTAACTTTCAGAGCATACTGATATGAAGAATCAAGATGAATTAAGTTCTTATCTCTAGTAAGTGCTTATTGCTAAGATTTCCAAATCTTTCAACAAAGAAGAATCGAAGTGCTTTTTTTAACATATATTCTATATTTTTTTCAAAATTTTCCAAAAAAGATGACTTGAAGCCCTTATTTTTTGTACTTATAAATGAACCCAGGTTCTTACTTTTTTTTTTAATAAATATACTTACCAAGGTCAAAAGTTTTCAATTAAGATTAATTGAAGTTCTTATGTAGATTACATGAACTATAAAAAATTCAGATATTTTCCAATAAACATACATATAGAAAGTTAGAAACAGAATAGCCAACCAAACAAAAGAGTGACTCAATAGGTTAATGTGCAACATCAACAATCCGTTAATGGATTAACGGAATTTTTAATGACAGTGACTAATTCAAACAATTATCCTAATTAGAGTGACTAAATTTAAAAAAAGAATTAGAGTGATCAAAATAGAACAAACCTTATTTTAGAGTGACCATGAGTATAGTTTACCCTTATTTTTTTTAGTCATTTTCTTACATGTCAATGTATTGTAATTTAAAAGTTGGATAAGTCAAATTTTGAGGGAAAAATCAATAGAAAAGTTGGACATGTCAAAAATATGTTAATAGTGGACTTTAATTGATTGATATCGAAAATCAATGGTTGGAAAGGTTGATGCAGCAATAGGTTGGATTGTCCACTCAATTCTCCCTCTTTTTTCTCCGAGAAGTCTAAGGAAAAAACTTACATTTTCGTTTTGCTAGTTTCCAAACATGGGTAGTCATGATCTCTTCTTGTTTTCTTTGGTTCCAAAACTGCCTCCTCCAATGAGGAGTCCTTCAATCTACTGAAGGTTCCCCTCAGCTCCTACGCCAAATTTGCCTCATTTGCAATTTCTTGAAACCCCCACGCCTAGAGGCAACTTCAACGACAACTCTTCCATTGGGCATTTCTAGATTCGTAATCCTGGCGAATAACATGAATTGTTTCCCTTGTTTCTCAACACAAAAAGGCAAAAAGAAAACGGTAAAAGGGATCATGACTCTTCCGCTGACGAACTTATTCGAGCCAGAATACTTGGTATGCCCTGCCTCGCCCTTCCCTCTTTTCTTTTTGTTTTCTAAGGAAATAAATAATTACCGAAACTTTACTTGTGTGGAATCAAAATAGATTAATTAGAGACGACAACTTAACCATTTAATTACTTTGATGGGAGGGGTTTTATAATTCATGAATATTATGGGATTAGGGAAGTTCCCCAAACCCAATGTTATGTTTCTTATAGTATAACCAGGAAAAAATGAAAACGAAAATATCAAAAGTATTATGTTTCTTCATCACGGTGAGATGTAGGATAACGACTTTTATATTTTACATCGCATCGCAGTAGGGGCGAAGCCAGAATAATTTATTTAGTGGCTTGAATAAAATTTTAATTTTTTATAGTTTATATTTTTATAATTTGTAAAGAATTAAATCAAATTTTTATAATTTTAGGGGGGCCAAAGTGTAATTTTACCTTTATTAATTAAAATTTTTAAAAAATTCTAAAAGCCTAAATAACAATATTATATTTTAGAGGGGATCGGGGCCCATACCAGCCCCTAACTTCGCCCCTGCATCGCACTACGTCTTGTAATCTTTCAAAAATCTTCAAAATAATATTTTTGTTATTTACATTAATGTATGCATGATAATCACAAACATTTAATTTATAATAACTTAAAAACGTTAAACTCAAGTCGTAGTTTATTGATTGAATTTCATATTTTTCAAATTCAAGTTATAATTATAAAAAATTGTGAGCAATAACCAAATATATCGAAACAAAAAATTAAATGTTAAAAAGTTACAATATTTTGCAAAAAGTAAAAAATTGTGTTTTGCTTCTGTTTTCATTTATTTATCTCTCCTTTCCTTATTTTTTCATTATTTTTATTGTATTTCTCTTTCCTGTCTTTTCCCGCTAAACGAATTTTAATCACTGAATTGTTCTAAAAAGACCTTTAACTTCGTAATCACTTTTATGGTACATCTTAATTTGAATAAACTTATGCTTATCGAATACCAATTTAAGCAGGGTACAGATATACCAAAGCGTAGTTCTATTTTTCAAACAATGAAAATAAGAGATATGCTAAAATTAGAATATGAATCTTACTAGATGTGATGTCATAACTACATGATTTGTTGAGTTAAATCCAAAATCCCGTTCAGTAGTTTATCGATTATTATCTAAAGAAAACAAATATTGGATATTGGCGAAGTCATTTAATCTGTTGTTTTGTGTGTTTGTGGGAATAGCTAGTATGGAGGAGAACCAAGCAGAGCATGCGAAAATTGCAGCTCAAAGATTCAGTTTCCGAGATCTAGCCGCTGCAACCAAGAATTTCCGTCAAGAATGCTTGCTGGGTGAAGGTGGTTTCGGAAGAGTTTACAAGGAACTCTTCAGGCTAATGGCCAGGTGCTCTTTTAATTTATTTGATCCGCTTAATTTTTTCTTCAAAAAATAAAAAATGATTCCGAAGTTCATTCAGAATATCAGATCTATTTTACAACATATTCATTCATTCGAAATCCGGTGATCAAAATACAATTAGATAAGAACTTATGAAGAGATTGAAATGTAACTTTATATAATTGATTTTTTCTTTTTTCTTTTGGAATTTGGAGATATATAGGTGGTTGCCGTGAAACAACTCGACAGGAATGTAATGAAAGGATGCAAAGAGTTTCTTGTAGAGGTGCGCGACTGAGCCTCTTACAGCATGCAAATCTAGTTAATCTCATTGGATTACTGTGCTGATGGAGATCAGAGGCTGTTGGTTTATGATTTCATGCCCGGGGGTTCCCTTGAAGATAATCTACTTGGTACATACAAACTTGTTTAATTTTTCCATAGATTATTATCATCATCGTTATTATTATCTGTCTCGGTTTCAATAGCATCCCAACATTAGACTCAATGACTTGGGCGATGTGGATTGAAAAGTGAAAATCAGTTTTAATATTTGTAGTGTAATTGCAGCTCCCAAGGATGAAGAGAAGCCACAATTAGATGGTTAACCCGAATGAAAATAGCATATGGGGCAGCTCAAGCTCTAGAGTACTTGCACGATAAGGCCAATCCTCCTGTAATATACCGCGATCTCAAGTCCTCAAATGTTTTGTTGGATGAAGATTTCAACCCCAAACTGTCTGATATTGGACTGGACAAGCTTGACCCTCATCAGAAAAGATGCCAATGCAATCGAGGGGGATGGGGACATATGGCTACAGTGCTCCAGAGTATTCAAGATCAGGTAGACTCACAACTGTTGCGGATGTATACAGTTTTGGGGTGGTTCTATTGGAGCTTATCACCGGAGAAGAGCCATTGACACTACCAAACCTGTAGAGGAGCAAAATTTAGTTGCTTGGGTAAGCAAAACATACGTGTTCTACGTACAACTATATTGTTATCTTTATTGCTATAGAAACTAATAGAAAACACTGAATGTGTTTGGAACAGGCTCAACCATTGTTCAGGGAACCAAAAAAGTTCCCGGACATGGCAGATCCTAAGCTTAAGAAGCGATTCCCAGAAAGGGGTTTGGAATCAAGCAGTTGCAATAGCAGCCATGTGCCTGCAAGATGAAGCTGCTGCCCGTCCTTTGATGAGCGACGTGGTGACGGCATTGAGTTTATCTTTCAGTTGCCTCGGAAGAGAATAAAATTCCTCCCGCTCTCCCTCCTTCTCTCTCATCTAAATTGCATTGCATCTCAGCTAAGCTGAGTAGGGAGTGTGGTGGTGGTAATCAGGAGATGGTGGACGAGCAAGGTGATCATTCCCAATCGGATACCGAATTGGACGTTAATGATCGAAGTGATAAGAAAGTGTTTCTTCCCCCCGCAGTAGCAGCAGCAACGCCAAACCTCAACCTCATGAAAAAAGCGCCTTTGACTCATGATTCTATACAATAACAATAATGATATAATAGTAGAAGACGATGACGACAGTGATAATGGAAGTGGCTCTTCCATAGAGGGATCTAAGCAGGAAGCTGGGGTTCGGTTAATGATGATTGTTGTGGAGTAATCCATAAACTAAATGCCAATCTTAACGTACTTTATAGCAAGGATTCCCAAATACGGTTTGCTCCGTTGATCCAGAACAAGCTGAAGAAGTTGTTCCTTTACCTTAAACAATTGCAGAGATTTTTTTTATCTGATATTGTTTTCTTCTTTCTACATGTCTTTATTTCTGCTTTTGTATCAAACCATTGAAGAGAGTAAGAGATCAAACTGCACGATCGGCGGTTACAATTTTTCTTTTTACCATTACAAATCCAAGAAAAATATAAGTAGGATTAATGAATTATTTAACGTTGAGAATTGCGCCTAATTACCACTTTGCGTGTTTGATTAAAAGTGCTAAAAAATTAATCATCAAATTTTAATACTCAATTTGATATCTATTCAATTCATATTAAAAAATTATTTGAGAAATTATAATAATATAAGTATGAATAATTTTAGATTGAGTTAGTTGCAGTCTAACACCTCTAAAATAAAAAACTTTTCATTTATATTTTTTAAAATTTTTAAAAATTCAAATTTGTAAAGTAAATTACATTTTAGCACTCTAAAAATGATAAAATTTGATTTTAATCTTTTAAAATTATACGATATACTATTAAAATGATGAAATTACATTTTTGCTATCATAAAAATTGTAATTTAATTTCGCCCCCTAAAAATTTTCTAGCTTCACCCTGATTGAGTCTTAGCTCGACTGGCATGGGCATTGTTGCCCGTACAAGAGCACGTGAGTTCGACTGCGCTGAAGCGCATTATCCTTCTATTTATGGGTTTGGAGGAGTTATGGGCAGTTCTAAGAATTGTCTTAAAAGGAACAGATATAATCAAAACTTGTAATGAGATTGTTCAAAAAAACAGTATTAAATATAATTATATTGTTTGATAAAAGTAAATATTAATATTAAAAGATTATTTATTTTTTAGTTTTAATATATAATATAATACTTTATATTATTTTGGATAAAAATAAGCATGCTAATTTAAATATCTCATTTTTAAAAAAGAAATGATAATTTATTTTATGTTTTGATAAAATAAATAAACTTAATATTTTTTACATTAAGTGATAAGTAGATAACACCTATCTACTTATCTTATTCAACACATTTTCTTGAAAATTTTATATAAAATAAAAATTTAAAATAATTATCAAACACATTTAAAATATTAACCATTAAAAAATTTCATTTTTTTAATAATATGGCAATTTAAAATAAAACCCTAAAATCGCCAAGAGTGCTCTTCAGAGAGTCCTAGAGAAAACAACAACTGTGTAGCTTGGGATGGCGGAGATTGCTGGTGACGAAGGGGT